>CM060830.1:0-1200000 GCA_030762175.1 Metallyticus violacea
CTAACCTAACCTAACCTAACTAACCTAACCTAACCTAACCTAACCTAACCTAACCTAACCTAACCTAACCTAACCTAACCTAACCTAACCTAACCTAACCTAACCTAACCTAACCTAACCTAACCTAACCTAACCTAACCTAACCTAACCTAACCTAACCTAACCTAACCTAACCTAACCTAACCTAACCTAACCTAACCTAACCTAACCTAACCTAACCTAACCTAACCTAACCTAACCTAACCTAACCTAACCTAACCTAACCTAACCTAACCTAACCTAACCTAACCTAACCTAACCTAACCTAACCTAACCTAACCTAACCTAACCTAACCTAACCTAACCTAACCTAACCTAACCTAACCTAACCTAACCTAACCTAACCTAACCTAACCTAACCTAACCTAACCTAACCTAACCTAACCTAACCTAACCTAACCTAACCTAACCTAACCTAACCTAACCTAACCTAACCTAACCTAACCTAACCTAACCTAACCTAACCTAACCTAACCTAACCTAACCTAACCTAACCTAACCTAACCTAACCTAACCTAACCTAACCTAACCTAACCTAACCTAACCTAACCTAACCTAACCTAACCTAACCTAACCTAACCTAACCTAACCTAACCTAACCTAACCTAACCTAACCTAACCTAACCTAACCTAACCTAACCTAACCTAACCTAACCTAACCTAACCTAACCTAACCTAACCTAACCTAACCTAACCTAACCTAACCTAACCTAACCTAACCTAACCTAACCTAACCTAACCTAACCTAACCTAACCTAACCTAACCTAACCTAACCTAACCTAACCTAACCTAACCTAACCTAACCTAACCTAACCTAACCTAACCTAACCTAACCTAACCTAACCTAACCTAACCTAACCTAACCTAACCTAACCTAACCTAACCTAACCTAACCTAACCTAACCTAACCTAACCTAACCTAACCTAACCTAACCTAACCTAACCTAACCTAACCTAACCTAACCTAACCTAACCTAACCTAACCTAACCTAACCTAACCTAACCTAACCTAACCTAACCTAACCTAACCTAACCTAACCTAACCTAACCTAACCTAACCTAACCTAACCTAACCTAACCTAACCTAACCTAACCTAACCTAACCTAACCTAACCTAACCTAACCTAACCTAACCTAACCTAACCTAACCTAACCTAACCTAACCTAACCTAACCTAACCTAACCTAACCTAACCTAACCTAACCTAACCTAACCTAACCTAACCTAACCTAACCTAACCTAACCTAACCTAACCTAACCTAACCTAACCTAACCTAACCTAACCTAACCTAACCTAACCTAACCTAACCTAACCTAACCTAACCTAACCTAACCTAACCTAACCTAACCTAACCTAACCTAACCTAACCTAACCTAACCTAACCTAACCTAACCTAACCTAACCTAACCTAACCTAACCTAACCTAACCTAACCTAACCTAACCTAACCTAACCTAACCTAACCTAACCTAACCTAACCTAACCTAACCTAACCTAACCTAACCTAACCTAACCTAACCTAACCTAACCTAACCTAACCTAACCTAACCTAACCTAACCTAACCTAACCTAACCTAACCTAACCTAACCTAACCTAACCTAACCTAACCTAACCTAACCTAACCTAACCTAACCTAACCTAACCTAACCTAACCTAACCTAACCTAACCTAACCTAACCTAACCTAACCTAACCTAACCTAACCTAACCTAACCTAACCTAACCTAACCTAACCTAACCTAACCTAACCTAACCTAACCTAACCTAACCTAACCTAACCTAACCTAACCTAACCTAACCTAACCTAACCTAACCTAACCTAACCTAACCTAACCTAACCTAACCTAACCTAACCTAACCTAACCTAACCTAACCTAACCTAACCTAACCTAACCTAACCTAACCTAACCTAACCTAACCTAACCTAACCTAACCTAACCTAACCTAACCTAACCTAACCTAACCTAACCTAACCTAACCTAACCTAACCTAACCTAACCTAACCTAACCTAACCTAACCTAACCTAACCTAACCTAACCTAACCTAACCTAACCTAACCTAACCTAACCTAACCTAACCTAACCTAACCTAACCTAACCTAACCTAACCTAACCTAACCTAACCTAACCTAACCTAACCTAACCTAACCTAACCTAACCTAACCTAACCTAACCTAACCTAACCTAACCTAACCTAACCTAACCTAACCTAACCTAACCTAACCTAACCTAACCTAACCTAACCTAACCTAACCTAACCTAACCTAACCTAACCTAACCTAACCTAACCTAACCTAACCTAACCTAACCTAACCTAACCTAACCTAACCTAACCTAACCTAACCTAACCTAACCTAACCTAACCTAACCTAACCTAACCTAACCTAACCTAACCTAACCTAACCTAACCTAACCTAACCTAACCTAACCTAACCTAACCTAACCTAACCTAACCTAACCTAACCTAACCTAACCTAACCTAACCTAACCTAACCTAACCTAACCTAACCTAACCTAACCTAACCTAACCTAACCTAACCTAACCTAACCTAACCTAACCTAACCTAACCTAACCTAACCTAACCTAACCTAACCTAACCTAACCTAACCTAACCTAACCTAACCTAACCTAACCTAACCTAACCTAACCTAACCTAACCTAACCTAACCTAACCTAACCTAACCTAACCTAACCTAACCTAACCTAACCTAACCTAACCTAACCTAACCTAACCTAACCTAACCTAACCTAACCTAACCTAACCTAACCTAACCTAACCTAACCTAACCTAACCTAACCTAACCTAACCTAACCTAACCTAACCTAACCTAACCTAACCTAACCTAACCTAACCTAACCTAACCTAACCTAACCTAACCTAACCTAACCTAACCTAACCTAACCTAACCTAACCTAACCTAACCTAACCTAACCTAACCTAACCTAACCTAACCTAACCTAACCTAACCTAACCTAACCTAACCTAACCTAACCTAACCTAACCTAACCTAACCTAACCTAACCTAACCTAACCTAACCTAACCTAACCTAACCTAACCTAACCTAACCTAACCTAACCTAACCTAACCTAACCTAACCTAACCTAACCTAACCTAACCTAACCTAACCTAACCTAACCTAACCTAACCTAACCTAACCTAACCTAACCTAACCTAACCTAACCTAACCTAACCTAACCTAACCTAACCTAACCTAACCTAACCTAACCTAACCTAACCTAACCTAACCTAACCTAACCTAACCTAACCTAACCTAACCTAACCTAACCTAACCTAACCTAACCTAACCTAACCTAACCTAACCTAACCTAACCTAACCTAACCTAACCTAACCTAACCTAACCTAACCTAACCTAACCTAACCTAACCTAACCTAACCTAACCTAACCTAACCTAACCTAACCTAACCTAACCTAACCTAACCTAACCTAACCTAACCTAACCTAACCTAACCTAACCTAACCTAACCTAACCTAACCTAACCTAACCTAACCTAACCTAACCTAACCTAACCTAACCTAACCTAACCTAACCTAACCTAACCTAACCTAACCTAACCTAACCTAACCTAACCTAACCTAACCTAACCTAACCTAACCTAACCTAACCTAACCTAACCTAACCTAACCTAGGCCAGTGGGGCTGACCTTGACCTAGGGGGGCCTCACCTTGACCAGTGGGCCTGGCCTTGAACTAGCGGGCCTGACCTTGACCTAAGGGGCCTGACCTTGACCTAAGGGGCCTGACCTTGACCTAAGGGGCCTGACCTTGACCTAAGGATCCTCACCTTGACCAAGTGGGCCTGACCTTGACCTAAGGGGCCTGACTTTGACCTAGGGGGCCTGAACTTCACCAGTGGGCCTTCGCCTAGTGGGTCTGACCTTGACCTAGTAAGCCTGACCTTGGCCAGTGGGGCTGACCTTGACCTAGGGGAGCCTGACCTTGACCTAAGGGACCTCACCTTGACCTAAGGGGCCTCACTTTCACCAGGGTGCCTGACCTTGACCTAGGGGTCCTGGCCTTGGCCTAGGGGGCCTGTCCTTGACCTAGGGGAGCCTGACCTTGACCAGTAGGGCTGATATTGACCAGGGGGGCTGACCTTGACCTAGGGGGGCCTCACCTTAACTTAGGGGGGCTGACCTTGCCTGGGGGGCTGGCCTTGAACTAGCGGGCCTGACCTTGACCTAAGGGGCCTCACGTTGACCTAGTGGGCCTGACCTTGACCTAAGGAGCCTGACCTTGACCAGGGGGCCTGACCTTCACCTATGGGGGCCTGACCTTAACCTAGGGTGCCTGACCTTGACCAGTGGGGCTGACCTTGACCTAGGGGGCCTCACCTTGACCAGGGGGCCTGGCCTTGACCTAGGGGGCCTGGCCTTGACCAGTGGGGCTGACCTTTACCTAAGGGGCCTTACCTTGACCTAGTGGGCCTGACGTTGACCTAGGGGGCCTGACCTTCACCTAGGGGGCCTGACCTTCACCTAGGGGACTGACATTGACCTAAGGGGCCTCACCTTGACCTTGACCTGGGAGGCCTGACCTTGACATGGGAGTCCTGACCTTGACCTGGGAGGCCTGACCTTCACGTAGGGGGCCTTACATTGACCTAGGGGGGCTGAACTAGACCTAGGGGGCCTGACCTTCACCTAGGGGGCCTGACCTTCTCCTAGTTGGCCTGACCTTGACCTAGTTCGCCTGTCTTTGACCAGGGGGCCTGACCTTGACCTAGGGGGCCTGACCTTCGCCTAGTTGCCCTGGCCTTGACCAGGGGCCTGGTCTGACCTTGACCTAGTGGGCCTGGCCTTGATTTGCGGGCCTGGCCTTGACCAGGGGGCCTCGCCATGGCCTAGGGGGCCTGACCTACGGGGCCTGGCTTTGACCAAGGGCGCCTGGCCTTGACCTAGTTGGCCTGGCCTTGACCTAGGGGATCTGGTCTTTACCTTGGGGACCTGGCCTTGACCTTGGGGGACTGACGACCTGTCGGCCCTGGCCTTACCTTGGGAGTCTGACATAGACCTAGTTGGCCTGGCCATGATCTACGGGGTCTGGCCTTGACCTAGTTGGCCTTGCCTTGACCTAGAGGGCCTGGCCTTGATCTACGGGGTCTGGCCTTGACCTAGTTGGCCTTGCCTTGACCTAGAGGGCCTGGCCTTGACCTAGGCGGCCTGACTTTGACCTAGGGGACCTGGCCTTGACCTAGTGGCCTGACTTTGACCTAGGGGGCCTGGCCTTGACATAGGGGGCCTGACCTTCGCCTAGTTGGCCTGGCCTTAACCTAGGGGGCCTGGCCTTGACCTTGGGGGCCTGGCCTTGACCTAGGATGCCTGACCTTGACATAGGGGGCTTGACCTTCGCCTAGTTGGCCTGGCCTTGACCTAGGGGACCTGGCCCTGATCTAGGAGGCTGACCTTGGCCTAGGGGGCCTAACCTTAAGCTAGGGGGCCTGACTTTGACCTAGGGGGCCTGGCCTTGACCTAGGGGGCCTGCCTTTGACCTTCGGGACCTGGCCTTGACCTAGTTGGCCTGGCGTTGACCAGGGGGCCTGGCCTTGACCTAGTTGGCGGCCTTGACCTCGGGGGCCTGACCTTACCTAGCTGGCCTGGCCTTGATCTAGGGGGCCCGACCTTCCCCTAGTTGGCTGGCCTTGACCTTGGGGGCCTGGCCTTGATCTAGTTGACTGCCATGACCTAGTTGGCCTGGCCATGACCTAGGGGGCCTGGCCCTGACCTAGGCAGCCTCACCTTGACCTAGGGGGCCTGGCCTTGACCTATGGGCCTGACCTTGGCCTAGATGGCCTGACCTTGACCTAGTGGGCCTGACCTTGACATAAGGGGCCTGACCTTTACCAAGGGGGCCTGGCCTTGTCCTAGGGGCCTGACCTTGACCAGGGGGCCTGACCTTGACATAGGGGTGTGACCTTCGCCTAGTTGGCGTGGCCTTGACCTAGGGGGCCTTGCCTTGACCTAGTTGGCCTGGCTTTGACTGGGGGCCTGACCTTGACCTAGTTGGCCTGGCCTTGACCGGGGGCCTGACCTTGACCTAGGGGTGCCTGACCTTGACGTAGGGGTGCCTGACCTTGACCAGAGGGTCTGACCTTGACCTAGGGGGCCTGAAATTGAACCTGGGGGCCTGACCTTGACCTGGGAGTCCTGACCTTGACATAGGGGGCCTGACCTTGACCTAGTTGAACTAGCATTGACCTAGGGGGTCTGGCCTTCGCCTAGTTGGCCTGACCTTGACCTAGTTGGCCTGGCCTTGACCTAGGGGACCTGGTGTTCACCTAGTTGGCCTGGCCTTGCCGTAGTTGGCCTGGCTTTGGCCTAGGGGGCCTAACCTGCGCCTAGTTAGCCTGAGTTTCACCTAGTTGGACTAGTTGGCTTGGCCTTCACCTAGTTGGACTAGTTGGCCTAGTTGGCCTGACATTGACATAGTATGCCTGGCCTTCACCCAGTTGGCCTGTTCTTGACCAAGTTGGCTTGGCCTTGATCTAGGGGACCTAGGAGGCCTGGCCTTGGCCTAGTTGGCCTGCCCTTCACCTGGTTGGCCTGGCCTTAACCTAGGGGGCCTGACTTTCACCTAGTTGGCCCCACATTGACCTAGTTGGCCTGACTTTGGCCTGGCGACATGCCCTTGACCTAGTTAGCCTGACCTGGACCTAGGGGGCCTGGCCTTCACTTAGGAAGCCTGGCCTTCACATAGTTGGCCAGACCTTGACCTAGTTGGCTTGATCTAGACCTAGGGGGACTAACCTTGCATTAGTTGGCTTGGCCTTGACCTAGGGAGACTGACCAAGACCTAGTTGGCCTTGCCTTGAACTAGTTGGCCTGACTTTGTTCTAGTTGGCCTGGCCTTCACCTATGGGGGCCTGACCTTGACCTGGGGGCCTAGCCTTAACTTAGTCGGTTGACCTAGAGGCCTGACCTTGACCTAGTTGGCCTGTCCTTGACCAGGGGCTTGGTATTGACCTAGTTGACCTGGTCTTGACCTAGGCGGCCTGGCCTTGACCTAGTTGGCCTGGCCTTGACCTAGTTAGCCTTGTCTTGAATTGGGGGCCTGGCCTTTATCTAGTTGGCCTGAACTTGACCTCGTTGGCCTGACCTTGACCTAGGGGGGCCTGGCTTGATCTAGGGGGCCTGATCTTCACATAGTTGGCTCGGCCTTGACCAGGAAGCCTGACCTTGATCTAGTTAGCTTGACATTGACCAGATGGCCTGACATTGACCTGGGGGGCCTGGCCTTCACCTAGGGGGCCTGCCCAGGACCTCGGGGGACTAACCTGCACCTAGGGGGACTGACCGTCACCTAGGGGCCTGTCCTTCACCTAGTTGTCCTGACCTTGAACTAGGGGCTTGGCCTTGACCTCGGTTCCTGACCTTGACCAGTTGACCTGGCCTTGACCTAGATGGACTGGTCTTCACCTAGGGGTCTGACCGTGACCTAGTTGGATTGCCTTGACCTAGGGGGCCTGGCATTCACCTAGGGGGCCTGAAATTCACCTAGTTGGCCTGGCCTTGACCTAGGGCCCTGGCAACCACCTAGATGGCCTGGCCTTGACCTAGGGGACCAGTCCTTGACCTAGTTGGCCTGACCTTGACCTCCGAGGCCTACCTTGACCTAGTTTGCCTGGCCTTTACCAAGGGGGCCTGACCTTGACCTAGTTGGCCAGACCTTCATCTAGGGGGCCTGGCGTGAACCTAGTTGTCCCGGCCTTGACTTAGGAGGCCTGATATTGACCTAGTTGGCCTGGCCTTGATCTAGGGGGCCTGGGCATTGACCAAGTTGGCCCGGCCTTCACTTAGGAAGGCCTGACCTTGACCTAGTTGGCCTGGCATTGATCTAGGGGGCTTGACCTTGATCTAGTTGGCCTTGCCTTGACCCATTTGGCCCCGCCTTGACCTAGTTGGCTGATCAGGACCAGTTGGCCTGACCTTGACATAGTAGGCCTCCCTGGGTAGTCTGGCCTTGACCTAGCAGGCCTCACCTTGACCAAGTTGGTCTGGCCTTGACCTGGGTGGCTTGACCTTCACATAGTTTACCTGGCCTTGACCTATAAGCCCTTACCTTACCCAGTTGGCCTGGATTTGACCTGGGTGGCCTGACCTTGACCTAATTTGCCGACATTAACCTCCTTCGCCTTTCATTGAACTAAGAAGCCTGCCATTGACCTAGTAGGCCTGACCTTCACCTAGTTCACCTGGCCTTGACCTAGTAGGTCTTACCATTCACTTGGATCTCATCTGACCTTCACCTTCACCTGACATTGGCCTTCATCTGGCCTTCACCTTACCTTGGCCTTCACCTGATCTTGACGTTCACCTGGCCTTAGTATTCACCTGATCTTGACCTTCGCCTACCTTCACCGCACCTTTACATAAACCTGACCTTGACCTTCGCTTGGCCTTCTCACCTTGACTTTCACCTGGCCTCCACCTACCCCAGGGCGACCTTGAAATGACCTTAATCCAGCCCGGCCGACATTGACTTACCCTGACCTTGACATGGTCCGGACCGTCTTGTTCTGATCTTGACCTGGCCCTGCCGACCTTGGTCTCACCAACTTACCATGACCTGTCCCAACCAACCTTCACCAAGCCGGACCTTCGCCTATCCCGAGCTGCCTTGACCGACCCCGAACTTGATATATCCCGAGCCATCTTGACCAAGCCCGACCTTCACCTATCCCGAGCGACCTGGACCAACCCGACCTTCCCTATCCCCAGCGACCTTGACCGACCCGACCTTCTCCTATAGAGACCGACCTTCACCTAGCCCGAGCGACCATGACCGAACCCGACCTTTACCTATCTCGAGCGACCTTCACCTATCTCGACCGACCTTGACCGACTTCAAACTTCACCTATCCCGTCCGACATTGACCTACCCGACCTATCCCGACCGATCTTGACCGAGCAGGACCATGACCTATCCCGACGACATTCACCTATCCAACCTTGACCGAGCCAGACCGTGACCTAGCCCGACGTTCACCGAGCCCGAAAGACATTCACGTAGCCCAACCTTGACCGAGCCCGACTTTGACGTAGCCCGAAACCCGACCTTCTCCTATCCCGACCGACCTTGACCGAGCACGAACTTCACCTATTCCGACAGACCTTGACCGAGCCCGACCTTCACCTATCCCGCCCGAAATTGACCTACCCTACCTTGACCGAGCCCGACCTTTACCGAGCCCGAAAGATCTTGTCCCAGCCTGACCTTGACCATGCCGGACCTTGAGTTAATCCGAGCCCGACCTCCACCGATCCCGACATTGACCCGGCCCGACCTTCACCAAGCCCGAAAGACCTTGACCTAGCCTGACCTTCACCGAGACCGATCTTAACGTTGCCCGAGCCCGACCCTCACCTATCCCGACCGACATTGACCTACCCGACTTTGACCGAGCCCGACCTTCACCTATCCCGACTGACATTGACGTACCCGATCGTGACAGAGCCCTACTGTAACCTAGCCTGACCTTCACCGAGACCGAAAGACTTTTACCTAGCCCGACCTTGACCGAGGCCGACCATTACGTAGCCCAAACTTCACCGAATCTGACTTTGACGTAGCCCGAGCCCGACCTTCACCTATCCCGAGATCTTGACCGAGCACGCCCTTTACCTACATTGACCTAGACCAACCTTGACGTAGCCCGAGCCCGACATTGACCTAGCCCTTCCGACCTTGACCGAGCCCGACATTGACCTATCCCTACCGACCTTGACGTAGCCCGGCCTTAACCAAGCCCGAGCCTGACCTTGACCTAGCCAGACCTTCACCCAGCCCGAAAGACCTTGACCTAGCCCAACCTTGAACGAGCACGACAGAAATTTACCTAGCCCGACCGATATTGACCGAGCCCGACATTGACCTAGCCCTCCCCACCGACATTGCACTAGCCCCACAATGACCTATCCCGCCCGACCGATCTTGACTTACCCAACCTTGCCCGAACCTGACCGACATTGACCTAGCACGACTTTAACTGAGCCCGACCTTGACCTAGCGTGCCCGAACGACATTGACCTTGCCTGGCCGACTTTGAAGTGCCCGACTTTGACCTAACCCGCCCGACCGACCTTAAACTAGATACGTTGACCTATCCGACCTTGGACGAACCCGGATGACCTTGACCCAGTACGACCTTCACCGAGCCCGAAAAACCTTGACCTAGTCCGACCTTGATCTATCCCGACGGACGTATCGAGCCCGACCTTGACCATCCTGACTTTAACCCAGTCTGACCTTAACCTAGCCTGACCTTGAAATACCCCGACCTTGACCGAGCACAACCGACCTTGCGCTATCCCGAGCCCAACCGACAATGACCAGCTCACCCGACCAACTAACCTACCCGACCTAGCTCGACCTTCACCGAGTCCGACCGTGCCCCACCCAAACCGAACGCGACCTTGACCAGCCATAGCCCGGCCTGGACTTAGCCCTACCTTCATATAGCCCGAAATTCACCGAGCCCGGCCGACATTGACCGAGCCCAACCTTGATCTATCCCGACAGACGTAACGAGCCAGCCCTTGACCTAGCCTGACAACCCAGACTGACCTTAACCTAGCCTGACCTTGACCTAGTCTGACCTTGACCGAGACTGACCTTGCCTACGACATTGACGGAGCTCGACCTTGACCAGCCCGACCTTGTAAAACCCGACTAAGATAAAGCCCGGCTGACCTTCACCTAGCCTGACATTGAACCAGCCCGACCTTGATAAACCTCGCCCGACATTGACCAACCCCTACCTGATCTAGCCCGACAGACCTATAGAGCCCGACCTTGACCTAGCCTGACCTTGAATTAGTCCGACCTTGACCGAGCCCGACCTAGCCCGACAGACATTGCCCTACGACAATGACCGAGCTCCAACTTGACCTAGTCCGGCCTTGACCAAGCCCGAGCTTGTGTTGCCCGACCTTCACCTAGCCCGATTTTGACCTAGTCCGACCTTGATCCCCGACCTTGCCTGCCTTTCACCCCCTACTTCACTGTGACATTGACCTCAGTCCTCCCCGACCTTCATCCCGAACCTCTCCTGACATTGACTCCCTTCCTCGCTGTGACATAGACCTCAGTCCTCCCAGACCTTAAACCCGTACCTCGCCCGACATTGTCCCCGGACTTAGACCCCCCGTTTTGACCGTTCCCTCGCCATATCTTGACCCTCGACCTCGCCAGACCTTAACACCCGACCTATGACTTTTACCCCCCGACCTCCCCACTGCCCTCCCACGTCTTCAGATCTTGACCCCACCTGCCCTGATCTTTACCTCCCCTCACCTTGACCTCCCCTGACTTAAAACCTACAACCTCCATTAACCTTGAACTCCCACCGCCACTGACCTCCCACCACCCCTGGAATTGACCTTCCACCTCTGCTGACCTTGGCCCCGAACCTTGCCTCTCCTTGACTTCCCATCTCCCCTGACATTGACCTACCCCCCCCTGGCCGTGCCCTCCCACCTCCCCTGATCGTCTACTCCCACCTGCCTGACATTGACCTCTGACCTACCCTGACCTTCCCCTGGATCTTGCCAAACCTTGATCCCCAGACCCCGTTGACCTTGACCCCAACCTCGTCTGTCTACCAACTGATTCATTTACACTATAACTACCTTCGCAAATTACTATTTCGTTCTCATTACTACCCACAAAAACTACAACTTAATTATTACTACCATCTAATTACTACTAATACTACCTAACTAGTAATAACTATTAAACTACCCCTACAAACCACTTAATTAATAAATAGTACTTAGTATTACTACATCTAATAACTACTTAGTACTACTACGACTACTACCAATAACTTAGTACTACGACGATTTCTAACTACTTAGTACTACTACCACGACTACCACAAATAACTTAGTACTACTGCTTACTACCTAGAACTACTAGTACTTCTATCTACTTAGTGCTACTAGTACTACTATCTACTTAGTACTTCTACTGCTACTATCTACTTAGTACTTCTACTGCTACTATCTACTTAGTACTACTATTAACTAATTAATACTACTACTTACTACTTAGTACACCACTAACTAATTGGTACTACTACTACTACTACTACTACTTGGTACTACCACTACTACCAATAATTACTTGGTACTAATACACCTACCACTAACTACTTGGTACTACTACCACTAACTACTTGGTACTACTACTACCACTAACTACTTGGAACTACTACTAACACTAACTACTTGGAACTACTACTACCACTAACACTAACTACTTGGTACCATAGTACTAACTACTTGGTACCACAACAACTACGTAGTACCACTACTAACTACTTAGTACCACTACTAACTAAATAGTACCACAACTACTAACTAACAACTTAGTACTACTACTAACTACCTACTACTACTACTAGTACTACTTAGTACTACTAATTTATTACTACTACTAACTACTTGGTACTACTACCACTACCACTAACTACTTGGTACTATTACTACTAATTACCAAATATTACATCTAACTACTTAGTAATACATTTACTAAGTGCTTATCACTATTACTAAGTACTTAATACTACTAGTAACACATAGTACTACCACTAACTGCTAGGTATTATCGCTTCTACCACTAACTATTTGGTACTATTATCCACTACCACTAACTACTTGGTACTATTACTACTAATTACCAAATATTACACCTAACTACTTAGTAATACATTTACTAAGTGCTTATCACTATTACTAAGTACTTAATACTACTAGTAACACGTAGTACTACCACTAACTGCTAGGTATTATCGCTTCTACCACTAACTATTTGGTACTATTATCCACTACCACTAACTACTTAGTACTACTACTACTAATTACCAAAATATTCTTTTATGAGTACATTTTCAAAATATTGACAGTTTTCATTTTTTGCTTTTGTCCCCTTCCTCTCACACTTAATATTTATACATATAGATTTGAAGCAGTTTTAATTGGGGAGGAAGAAGGAAAGTAAATGGAAAGAATTTTAATTAATTATGAATTAATAGTATTTGTAGAATCATTGGAGTTCTTGTTCTCTTCCGCCGCAGTTTCGATGCGTCACGATGCCATGGCAATCGTCGGTAGATTTGCTGGAAATTTTGTTACCTTTTCAGGTCAATGGGGGGAAATATTTGGGAACTAGGAACTACATCAGCAAAGTTCAAGACTGGAGATGACACTATTTATTTCCTTTTGTCACTGGTTTAATGTAAAGGATCGCCTTTGTAAATTCTGTTGAGCGGTATTTGTTTATCGCTTCCCCTAACTGGACTAATTGTCTATCGTAACATTTCCCTTCTTTCACTTTGTACAGTTCAAAATGACTTTATTCAATATAGTTAACATTCACTCTCTCTGATCACAATCACCTACCCTACAAGATCGCTCGATTCTTAACTTAACTCATGGGTCAACTACCACTCACACTGCCCGATTATTTAATTCTTTCTCTCCACCTTGAAAGCAAAACACTTACTTACTGCCTTGCTCAATTCTATCTCCCCCAATTGCTCAATTCTTTGTACTCTCTTCTCCCATTTCTACAATTAATCCCCTTGAAAATTTCTCCCTATTCGCCGAGGGGCGTGCATATACTTATTCACCGCCACGGGTGGCCGAGGTCGTTAAGGCATGGACTCGTGAGCGGGGAGGTCTGGGTTCGAATACCGCCAGGACCGTTCTCCCTGACTGAGGCTTTTTCCAGGTTTTCTCAGTCCTCATAAATGGCAAATGCCGGGGAGCTTCCCTAATCTTAGGCCAGGAACGATTCCTTCCTTAAAAATAAATCCTTTCCCAATATATCATTTCATCTCATGTATTATCAGTGTCCATCACCTGTGATGCCTCTGTAGCAAAAACGGGAGTTAAACACTATTCAAATTAACTTACAAGCCTGGATATCTTTCACTCTCATGGTCTATTGTCTAGTGTATTTTCTGGTTGCTTTCGGAGTCTATCTAAAACGAGAAGCCTGAAGAGAGGCGATCTCTTTTCGACACAAAAGAATCAAATACAAAGGAGACGTACAAAGGAGATTCTTGGTTATTTGTTCTTCATCCAACATACAAAACACATTTACTATCAACATCCTCTGGCTTCTTTTCTAAAGTGTCTGTCGCCAGATTTTCATTTCTCACTACCCATGAAAGACCCGACAAATATACAATACACAAATATCTTAACTATTAGCATGAATACACATAAATTGTATACACTAATTGCAATACTAATTATAATATCTGTAATTGAATGTTAACACTTTGTAATATTGCAATTAAGTGCCTGGTTCTTTTTCTATCCTTTTATAGATATGATTTTATATAAGCATTTGCAATATCTAGAAAGCTCTTCAATTAATCTTTAAAGATACAAAATATTTCTATCTCTTCCCCCAACGCTTTCTCTCTCTGTATTTATTGATATGCTTTTATTTGTAAATTTTAATATATGGAAAACTTTTCAATCTAATGCTTTTGGCTATAAATAGCCTGTTAGTTTCCTGCTCCCAAATTCTATCTTTCTATTTATTGATATGCATTATATGTACACTTGCAATAAATGGAAAGTTTAAAATTTAACATTTTAGGATATAATTTTATTGCCCTAATCACCATAAAACTTTTGTTCAATCTATGTATCATGTCTTATTGATATACTTTTATAAGTCAATTAGAAATAAAAAGAAACTTCTTAATTATTGCTTTAGTGATTATAATTTTTCTCTTCTTCCTCCAGTTTCTTTTTGGTATGCAACTTTGCAATGAATGGAAAACATTTATTTCATATATTACAACACAAAATTTACATTTTTCATCAAATTCTACCTACTTATCTACTGATATGGGTTTATATTTAAATTTGCAATTCATAAAAATTTTAATTCAATGCAATAGGGTAGAATTTTTCTTTTTCCTTCCCTTCTCCCCGACCTGCTTATTTACACACATGCTTTTTATGTAAATTTGCAATGTATGAAAGATTTTCATTTATTGCTTTAGAATACATAATGCTCATTTCTATTGTTCCAATGCATGCAACCCTCTCTTTCTCACCCCCACTGTTTGTTATACATTTATATGTAAAACTTACAATACACTTTAATTTAATGCTATAGGGTACAAAATACCTTTCCCACTGGTTGTATGTCTACCTATAATTATGCATTTATACACAAAGAAATTTTAATTTAAAAGTCTCCCTCCATCTCCTCTCTCTCTCTCTCTCTCTCTCTCTCTCTCTCTCTCTCTCTCTCTCTCTCTCTGTCTCTCTCACACTATTGATTTGTCTTTTTATATAAATATGTAGTATACAAAAGTTTTATGTTAATAACATAGGATACAACTTTTTCTTTCATCTCATTCCATTTTATATCTCTCTCCCTTTCTCTCAATTTACAGATACACATTTATATGTAAATTACAATATAGGGAATGCCTTTATTTCATGTTGTAGGGATACAAAATGCTCCTTTTACTGCTCCTCTTTACTTCTTATTAAATTGGTATTCTTTCATATACAATTTTCATAACATGGAAACATTTTAATCTAATGCTCATGAGTAAAAGGGTTTTTTCATTCTTTCTCTGTATCTTCTCTCTCTCTCTCCCCCTCTACATATGGTTTTATACATAATTTTGCAATTACTGCAAATTTTAATATCAATGCTTTAGGGTACAAAATACTCCCTTACCTAACTCCCAACGTTTTCCCTCTTTATTTACAGAAAAGCTTTTATACTTTTAGCACTATATCGAAAAATGTTTATTTAATACACTAGCATACAAAAATCCTCTTCTCTTCTTCCATCGTCTGTTCCTTTCCCTCTTTATTTATAAACTTTTAAGCCTCTTTATATTTCAATATAAAGAAAAATTTTGGAATATACATTGCTTCACTCATTTCCTATCCTTCCTTTCTATTTATTGAAATTTGCTTATAGTGAATTTACAGTATATAAACATGTTTTAATTTAATGCTTTGGGGTACAAAATAGTTTTTCATGCTTGCCCTCCTCTCTCTTTGGTTATACATTCTTATATAAATTTCCAATAAAAAGAAAAAGTTAATTTAATGCTTGGCATACTAGTGAAACGCTCAATGATTTGCTGCGCACAAGGTAGTAAAACGCAGTAATCTTGCTTATCCTTTCCCATAGTTTCTGTTTATGCTTACCTCAACTTTCTGAGCGTGTGTTGATATAAGCACACTCCTACTACTCTAAACAAGTGATCCCAACATGCCAGGGTGGAATTACAAGCCATAAATTACGATAGTCAGAGCTGCGTTCAGAGGGCTTAGTAAGCTTTTTCATTATGTGTTTTCTAGCTGGATCAGTATTATGTGAGGACGCTCTAAGTGCATCACGGGCTAGAAAACGCTGTAGTGAATAAAGATTGGTAACACAAGAGGAAATACTTCGCGAAAGTAGTTCCGATGTGACTTGTTTAAGCGAGTTAGTGACTGACGGTGAATGTGTTGAACAGATAGAGCATGGAGCAGAAACATATCAAAGCGAACTAAAACCAAACAAGTTCCTGTACAAGGGACCTCCAATTTGACTTTCAGTGTATTAAAACAATTTTCATCCCCCACAGATGCCAAACATGAAAACCGTTCAGGGAGTCCAGATATAGCTTATTTGGAACTTTTTATAAATTCAAATCTTTTTGGTCTTATCGCGGAGGAAACCAATAGATATGCCACTCAAATACAAGCTAAAAAGAACACTTCAAAATTGGAGGACACAAATTCAAGGGAAGTTCAGGCCTATTTAGCTATTTTGGTGTATATATGGAGATGGTAGATTTACCTGAAACCAGAGATTACTTTATCTCGGGAATTTTTGAGTGTGCCCAATTTAAGACAGGCGATGACCTTGCTTCGCTTTCAAAAGATATCACAATACCTACTTCTGAACGACGAATCTGCAAAGCCAGAATTAGGGGAAGATTCTTACACATTACAGGAACATTACACATAATCAGGAAGTTTGCCGATGTCTATAAACCTGATCGCGACTTCTCTGTTGATGAAGGGATGATAGGCTTCAAACGTCGCTTCTTTCTAAAACAATGTATGCCTGCTAAACCAACAAATAGGATATAAAGGCATGGGGTATTGCAGATAGAAACAATGGATATTTATTAGACTGTGAAATCTACCTGGGGAAGAAAGAGCGATCTTCTACTTGGAAAACAAGTGATTCTACACTTATATGAACAAATATACGGGGTTGTGGCATCACATGTACTTTGATTATTTTTTTTAGGTCCACAAAGCTAATAAACTTACTTTTAAACAGGAAAATATACGCGTGTGGTACAGCTTGTGCAGATAGGAAAGACTGGCCAAAAGAATTTTAAAAGCCGAAACAACTGAAACTAAAACGGGGCGAATTTTGCAAATTGCAACATAAGGACGTGACTGCAGTTGTCTGATATGATGATAAGGACGTTCTTCGCTATCTACTAATTCTGATCCAAGAACAAATGGAGAGGTAGAAAGGAACAGAGGCAGGGGAGGATAATAATACCAGTAATACGGCAAGAGTTGATATGGCGGAGGGAATTCTATGGTGTCTGCCGTCCCTCAAACAAAAAAAATATATATATAAATAAATAAATAAATATGGAAATACTTGTTTCATTTCGTAGTGATTGTAACTATTGTTAATAGTTTTATAATGTATAACATTTCAAACACCTGCTTCAACAGCTCATGGCATTAGGCTTCTGAACTACAGGCAGAATTTAGTGCAAGAGCTGATCGCAGGCTTTACGTCACGTAAGCCCACGGGATTTCAGCGTAGCCTACCTTCTCCTACCCCTGCACCAAGTGCTCTTTTCACACCTCCGTGAAAATATAAGGTCGTGTGAAAACATGTGTTTAGTGTAGGTTTAAAAAAAAAATCAATTAGGTCGTGGCCTACAGTCGCAATACAAATGCAAACAGTGTGACATTGCATTGTGTAGAATTGAATGCTTCCTTAGTTCCACCAGGACAAAAGGGTGCACATTCAAAACTAAGTTCAGTGTATATAGGAAAGCATTAATAAACCTAAGTGTATGTACATGGTTCTATTGTGCATCTGAATATGTATATAAGATTTTGTGACTAGCATCAATCTTCACTACTACAATGGCCGGGGTGTAAACTTTATAGGGGTGAGTACAAGGGCATTTTACTGCAATTATTTAAATTATTTCAGCTGTGTAGAACACATTTTTTAAACTTAGTTTTAATACCTTAAAGTGACCACAGTTTTATTTTTAATTGTGTGAAATTGGAAAATATTTATTTCATAAGGTGCGCACATATCAATTTACATTCCTCTAAAGTGGATGGCAGTCTAGATTGTAATCTGCTGAAATGCAATACAAATATTATTCAAAACACGCCAATTTAATTTTGCCAGTTTAATGATAGTTAACTAAACTTTATCAAACTTAGGTATATAAGTCACTTTTAGTTTAACATCTGTAGAAACAAATCAAAATTCCAATCCCACAAGCGTGCTTGGAGAGCAAATAGCTAATACCATATGCGGCCCAAAGGGTTAAGGTACAAAATGTACCTCTATTCTTCTTCCATTTTCTCGCTCTTTCACCCTTCTTATTGATAATCATATGCATATTTGCAATATTTGGAAAATTTGTATTAATGCTTTCGAAAAGGAAACTTATCTATCCCTTCAACCACAACTTCTCTCACTCTCTCTATTTACCCACAAATGTAATTCTGAACTGTGTAACAAAAATTAATTTAATATTTTCGTTATTACAAAATATTTATTTCTTTTTATTTATTGAAATGCTTTTATATGTAAATTTGAATTACACAGAAAGCAATTTAATTCTTCATGATATAAATTGCTTCTATTCAATTTCCCCAAAAATTCTCTCACTCAATGTTATACATATTCTTTTGTATGAAAATAGCAATATACAATAAATAAATAAATAAATAATATTTATTTTGTCCTCTCGAGCATAAAATGTTCATTTTAAATCTCTTATATTGATGTGGTTTAAAATTTAAATTTAAAATATAATGGAAGTTTCCAATTGAATGCTGTAGGGTACAAAAAGTTTCTTTCCATTTCTTTCCCTGCTTTCACTTTCTCACTCTTTACACTGATATATTTTTTGAGTGCTGTAGGGTACAAAAAGTTTCTTTCCATTTCTTTCCCTGCTTTCACTTTCTCACTCTTTACACTGATATATTTTTATGTTCAAATGTTCCATATAGGTATTGAAATGTTTTAAATGCTGATTTTGCTTTTGTCCCTTGCCCCCTTCTTTTTCTGTGTATATATTAGTGCAAGTGCTTATTTTTGGAAATTTACAATATTTTAAAAACACTTCATGGTACAAAATACTTCTTACTCTCACAACATTCTCCCGTTTTATACTTATATATTTTCAATTTATGATTATTAATACATATTCTTTTAATTTAAATTTGCAGCATTTGAAACTATTTTATTGCTTTATGCAGTGACGGCTTTGAATGAATTAAACAGGTGTCTCGCCAAATACCCTCATTTGTAGAAATAATCATTATAATTATTATTCATATGCAGCCTCTGATAGCGTATAAGTACTGAATGGCAAATATACAAGCCGTGAGAGCGAGGCTAAACTGTGAACGGGAGGGAACCGGACGAGAAATACAATAGATATATCATTCACTATATCACGATAAAATATTCGAAAGGGAATTCGCTACTGTTCGTTAGTTCTGATATTTAGTAATTAAATAAGACTCACCTTAATGTTATTAAGCCCAATTTTCTGTTTTTAATCTATGTCTTCGTAGAAGGGTCGAGTTTTCTTCAGTACATCCTTGTGAATGGAAATAGCCAATGATGTCAATTTGGTATTGCCGAAGCTGTTTCGGAAATAAGTTTTGGTTCTCTTTAAACATGAGAAACTTCGCTCTACAGAACAACTAGTGGACGGAATTGTAAGAGCAAGGCTAAACAGTTTGCATGAATCAGTGAATACGTCGTTAATTATCTTTTAAAGCCTTCAATTATGCTTTGAGATTGACACCCTTTTAATCCTTATCTTGACAGAGCAACGTTAGTTCGTTTCTTAAGTGTTCTGTTTCTGGAATTTGTTTTGGATGGCACAACTGTGATGATGATTATAACAGTTAGGGGCGCACAACAGCTAAGGTCATTAGCGCCCAAACATACTAAAAACTGCGTCAGAACTAAAAAATAAATAGTTAACACAAATCAAGTCTAAGTAGCACGTTGTGCAACAAAATAAAAACCCATAACAAGTAACAAGTGGGTGTAATGGTCAACAAAGGACTGGTATTAAAAAGCTGCAATAGCGAATAACAACAGTCCTAAAATGGTCTAAAAAGGGTCAATAAAACCCTATTACCATCAACACCAGAACATATAAAAACTGGTAGTAAAACACATCAGCAAAAGCTGAAAATAAACCAGTATTGTAAGTCTAAACTGGTAACAATAAAACCCCAAAACAATAACAAGGGTTACATATAACAACTCAATAAAGGACTGGTACTAAAAACGATGCATCAAATGCTGAAACAACAACAGTATTAAAAGCGTCTAAAAATGCCGTCATGGATAAAAAGAGAACACCTCACACCTTGCTCCAAAAACCACAATCACGGATAAAACGGAGCACTCGCTCAACAGCAACCACATCATCTGCAAGTAATTCCTCAATAGAGGAGGGCAAACCTAGTCTATGTCTAAAAGCTGCCAGATGATGGCATTCAATTAAAATATGACGCACTGTAAAGGGGTGGTCACAGTAGGGGCAAGCTGGAGCGGGTTGACCATTAAAAAGGTGAGAATGACTAAAACGGCAATGCCCAATTCTAAGACGAGTTAAAATTACTTCTTCGCGACGAACAGCGCGAGAAGAAGTCGACCAGTTAAAAGGGGCGGATTTACATTCACGGAGCTTATTAGTTGGGAGTAATTCCCACTCCTCGCGCCAGCGCGAAAGAATGGCTCTACGTAAAGAATGTATAAAATCCCCGAAATAAAAACGCTGCTCGTACTCAGCAGGGTCTAAAAGAGCGGATTTTGCTGCAACATCTGCGGCCTCATTACCTGCGAGTCCGACGTGCCCAGGCACCCATAGCAGTGTTACCCTGACGCCAGCGTCGTAAAGGGTTAAAACTACATTCTGGACCATCTGTACAAGTGGGTGGAGGTTGTACAGATTTCCAAAACTTAAAATTGCACTCAAAGAGTCGGAACATACAACACTGTTCCCTAGCCCCTGATCATAAATAAATAAAACCGCCCGAAAGATAGCATAAAGCTCCGCCATAAAAATAGATGTTGCAACGTCAAGACCATACGTAAAACTAGCCCCATTAAAAACAAAAGCACATCCTACACCTGTGTCACATTTAGAGCCGTCGGTATAGATAAAATTCCAGCCATTAAAAGATGATTTGATCTCGCTAAAAGAACAACGAATAATATGTGCTGCGGTCGATGATTTTGGACAGGACGTAAGCCCAAGATGAACGGGGGCCTCTGCTAAAATCCAGGGGGGAGAAGAAGTTTCCCCGGCTAAGAAAAAAGCAGGTAGCTCAATGTCCAACATCCGTAAAATCTCCCGAAAACGAAAGCCAGCGGGCTTAGGAGTAAAAGACCGAGCAGCATAAAAACGATCAAAAGACACATTAAAAAACGGCCCATTCGTGGGATGACGAGGTTGCGCAACTAAGCGACAACCGTACGCAGCTAGTAAAACATCCCTACGATAAAACAACGGAGGTTATCCAGACTCCGCACATAAACTCAACACAGGACTGGTGGGGAATGCCCCAATGGCCACACGGATACCCCGGTGATGAATTGGGTTGAGGCGGCGCAGAACAGAAGGCCGCGCAGAGCCATAAACAACACTGCCATAATCCAATTTGGACCTGATAAGAGAGCGGTAAAAACGTAAAAGTATAGTCCGGTCAGCTCCCCAAGATGTGCCACTTAAAACACGTAAAATACAAAGAGAACGTTCGCACTTGCCTCTGAGTTGCGCGATATGCGATGACCAGCATAATTTCCTATCGAACACCAAGCCAAGGAACCTAACTTCGTCCGCGAAAGAGAGTGCGTCTGGGCCAAGATGGAGCGAAGGTGGAGGATACTCCTTGTGGCGCCAGAAGTTCATGCAGACGGTCTTCTCTGCGGAGAAACGGAACCCGTGAGAAACACTCCAAGCGTGAAGGCGGTCGAGACAGCATTGGAGGCGGCGTTCCAAGAGACAGGTTCTCCGAGAGGAAAGATAGATGGCAAAATCGTCCACAAATAACGACGATTGTATTCCTGGCGGTAAACACTCGGTGATAGAGTTAACCGCAATGGCAAACAGTGTGCAACTAAGTACCGAGCCCTGAGGTACGCCGTTCTCTTGAATAAAATTAGATGATAAAACTGATCCCACGCGAACATTAAAAACCCGGTCTTTCATAAATTCCTGAATAAAAACAGACATACGCCCACGTATGTTCCAATCGTGAAGCGTTCGGAGGATACCGCCTCTCCAGCAGGTATCGTACGCTTTCTCTAAATCAAAAAACACAGCAACCGTTTGGCACTTCCAAATAAAACCGTCCATTATGTGGGTCGAAAGAGATACGAGATGGTCGACAGAGGAGCGGTGACGACGAAAACCGCACTGAGCGTTGGTCAATAGATGTCTCGACTCTAACCACCACATGAGCCGTCCGTTAATCATGCGTTCTAACACCTTGCAGACGCAGCTGGTGAGGGAAATCGGACGGTAACTGGAAGGAAGATGGGGGTCCTTTACAGGCGAAGATATAGGAATCACGTTGGCCAATCGCCAAGCGTTGGGAAATGTGCCATGACACCAAATAAAATTAAAAGTTCGTAATAAAAAGGCTTTGCCTTCCGCTGATAAATGCTGCAACATGGCAACATGAATGTCATCTGGCCCCGGTGCGCAATGTCGAGAGGTGGAAAGGGCATGCTCCAGTTCCCTGGCGGTAAAAGGAACGTTGTAGCTCTCCTGATGGTCGGAGGCAAATGAGAAACCTTTCCTCTCAACCTGCTCCCTTAATGCGCGAAAAGTAGCCGGGTAATTGGCGGAGCTCGAAACATCAGCGAAGGTTCGCCCTAAAACATTGGCGACGTCAGTCGGAGTAGTGAGCACTCGATTTAAAATCCTAAGACCGGGTATAGGTGTAAACCTTGGTTTGCCAGCAACGCGGCGTAGCCGTTCCCAAACTACGGATGAAGGCGTTGTGCGGTTAAAAGAAGAGGTAAAAGAAATCCAAGAAGCTTTTTTGCTATCCTTAATGACTCGGCGGCATTTGGCGCGAAGTTGTTTGTAGCAAATCATATTTGCTGAAGTAGGGTGGCGACGAAAAACTCGGAGAGCACCTCGGCGTGCACGCAATGCATCCCGGCATTCATCGTTCCACCAAGGAACCGGTAAGCGTCTGGGGTGACAAGACGACCGGGGAATAGCCTTATCTGCGGCTGTTATGATGACCGTACGGAGGTGCTCGATCGCGATGTCGATAGATGGAAATTCACACCCTGAAAATTCGGCCAAAGATCGATAGAGAGGCCAATTCGCTTTTTCAATGAGCCATTTTGGCGTGTGCTGTGAATGTGCGTTCGAAGAGAGTACATGGATCTGACACGGAAAGTGGTCACTGGAATATGAGTCGGAGATGACGTTCCAGGTGAAATGTACAGCAAGTGAGGCAGAACAGATGGATAAGTCCAAGTGCGAAAAGCTGTGAGTGCTGTCAGAGAGAAAAGTAGGTTGACCAGTATTGAGAAGTATAAGATTGTGATTTAGCAAAAAGTCAGCTAAGAGGTTACCCCTTGCACACTCCGTGGTTGAACCCCATAGGGGATGGTGTGCTTTGAAATCCCCCAAAAGGAGAACAGGGGGTGGTAGCTGAGACAAAAGATCGTCCAGGTCAACTGTGGTGACGGTGCCGGACGGAGGTAAATAAACAGTGCAGACAGAAAAACAAAGGCCAGAAAAGTGAACTGTAGCTGCAGCAGCTTGTAAAGGAGTCTGGAGCTGTAATGAGGTGCTGTACACGTTATTGCGAATTAAAAGTAAAACCCCGCCGTGAGCGGGAGTGCCATCTTCGGGAGGGAGATCAAATCTCACCGAAGAGTAACCGCGAAAATTAAAAGAATCCTGTGGGCGAAGCTTTGTCTCTTGGAGACACACAAGAAGAGGGTCAGTAGAACGTAAAATTAACTCGAGGTCAGGTCTGCGACTACGGAGACCACGCACATTCCACGAGAGGATAGCCATTGTTAAAATTATATAAAATGAATAAAAAATTTACCACCTTACTTTTTGGACGGTCCAGGACGAATAAGAAGTCCTTTTTTTAAACGCGTGGGACTCGGTGGTTTTGAAGGAGCAGGCACATCCTGCTCCATCACATCCTCAGAGGGAGGGCTCTCCCGCTGAGAAGCATCCGCCGATTCCAACGCCTGAAATCGGTTGGATGTGGGTATAGGCGGCGACGGCGACCGCCTAGCGGGTTTGCTCCCATCATGGGAGCGTGACCTCCGAGGAGGAGAAGGGCTCTTTTTCTGCTCTACCTGAGTTGACGACTTTAAAAAATCCGTTCGTGTAAAACTCGTCCTGAACTTAATATCAGGGGCATTAAAAACGACCGCTTTGGGCTTCACGGTAGAGCGCTTTGGAGAACTAGGAGTAGTTTGGACCCGTGTAAAAACAAGATCGCAGGTCTACGTACTGCTATCGCACTTCTTGGGCGCAAAAGAAGCTACTGCGCTGTAGGTGCCGGTCTTAGGCACGACAGGTTGGTGAGACTGGAATCGCTTCCGGGCTTCAGTAAAGGAGAGTTTTTCCTTCACCCGGATCTCCTGGATACAGCGCTCCTCTCGAAAACGAGGGCAATCGCGGGACGAGGTTGGATGTCCACCGCGGCAGTTGACGCATATAGGAGCAGATGGGCATGCTCCCTCGTGACTTGCTTCACCGCAGGTTGCACAGATGGGAACGGCACTTTTACAGGATATGCGAGTGTGTCCAAAACGCTGACACTGAAAACATCGCAACGGGCTCGGGATATACGGGCGCACTTCTATCACCTCGTAGCCCGCCTTTATCCTCTGCGGCAAATCGACCCTGTCGAATGTGAGGAAAAGAGTCCGGGTCGGCTGTAATTCCCCCTCTTTCCTTGCCTGTACACGATAAACTGAGGTGACCCCTTGGTCTTCCAGACAGCTCTGGACTTCCGGGTCAGACATTCCGTCTAGAACATTTGTGGTAACAACTCCTCGCGACGAATTCATCGTCTTATGTTTCTCGACACGGACGGGATATCCGTGGAGTAGCGTCGCCTTGAGCAACGAGTTGCTTTGAGACAGGCCAAGTGTCTCCACCAAAAGTGATCCGTTGCGTAGACGGGTACAGGACTTAACGGGCCCAGCTATGGCATCAATGCCCTTCTGAATTTTAAATGGATTTACGGTCGTAAACGACTGACTCTCTTCAGTACGACTAATAACTAAGTAACGAGGGAAAGACTTCTCGATTACTTCTTTTACGTCAACTCTTTTGCGTTTAAAATGTAAAGGATTATTTTCCAGTACCATAGCGATTTATTCCTCCACCATTGCAACCGTCTCCGATGGCGGGCTGCTTCCTGGGCGCCACCCCGGCTTAGGTTACTGGCTCTGGCCTGAACAAAGTAACCTCAGGGTCACACCTTCCTGTGGGCTGACGAAGGGACCCAATCGCCTGCAGGAAGTCTACAACTCATGCAATGGCCCTTCCCCGGGCCTGGCCTTTACCAGGGGATACGCTCCTGTCCTACATGATAACCCTGTGCTGGGAGTTACGCCGTTACCCAGTCATATTTTACCGCGTCAAACACGGGGGCACCCATCAGACAAAGAACAGGGAAGTAGGACTAATAAAACAATAAAAGAGGCGAAATAAAAAGGAGTCAAACGCGCTGAGCGCGGACCTGAGGGAGCAGCTCGGGTGCCTCGGGGTCGCTACGCCCCGTACCCAATAAATTGGGCCCCTGAGGGGAGCACAACTGTGAAATATTTAAAGCTTCAAATGTGAATTGTTTGAAGCGATCTTCAAACTTGGAACTATCCGCAAGATTTAAAAATTTTAAGTTTTGAATATCATTAAACCGTTCATTCATTTCCGACATATTATCCAATTTTTCATAAAATAAGGACTTCAGCTTTTATTTATTCCGTTCAAAAGACGCATTCCGCATTTTAAAAGACGCTTTTACTTTATATAAAGTGGATTTAATAAGCATCTCTTGTATACTGTGAATCATGTTTGCACAGAATCCAATATCTAACGATTTCTTTTGCAATATATAGTGTACGATATGAGTCATATAAAATATTTCTTTAAAAGCATAGGCCAAGGACGCAAATTCAAGTTCCCAAACTTATTTATGAATCCCTCAGCCTGACGAATAATGTTGAATCACCAATTTTCAAAATATGTTCAAATATATTTATCATTCCGTCCCACTTATTTACTACTACCTTTAAGTCTGCGAAACACAGGACCACTTAGTATCTGTTCCTGTGAATATACGTCTTCCGACATCTGTATCAAGAACGGAAGACCGTTGACTAGAATGGTGGAAGAAACCTGGTTTCCCATTTACATTAAAAAAAAAAAAAAAAAAAAAAACCCAGGGGGGAGGCACTTCTGATTTCTATCACAACTTTGTCGCAAAACTAGATTAAGAAGTATATGCGCAAAACAGTGATCAAAGATTGCTTGGGGTGCAACATCTTTCACCTTTTTTTACTGACCGTTTAAATGACCGATCATAACTGCGACACCATTATAACTTAATTCCACAAGTTTAGTTTTATAATCATATTCTGATGAGTATTCAAGTAATTGAAAAAGTACGGGTGAAGTACGGTCTTCACTAACGTCATGGAAGCCTAAAAATCTTTCAATTATATTTCCACAAGAATTCACAAGAGCATTGGTTTTGTGTGTGTGTTTGAAATATCAATAGTGTCGTCTACTTGCACAGAGAAAAATTGTGCGTCCTTAATTTCATCATTAGCAGAGCCCTAATAAAGATACACTCAATAATTTCATTTGGGATTTTTTTTCAATGACCTGCAAAAACAGGTTTTAAGTTTAAATAGCGATTTTGAAATTCTATGGGACTTTCTTCGATATATGAATCTAAAAGTTCCTTAATATTCACATTATTTAAGGAGTTCTTGCTTTCATTATGACCTCGAAAAGCAATTTCTTGTTTGCTTAAATACAATGCAACCCTAATTGGATATTGCATGAAAGGGCTATTAAGTCTGATATTCTCATTGTATTTTGCAGTATGTAATCGTAAACTTTCCCCAAGTGCGTCTGCAATTTTGTTATTTTTTCCCCCTAGCTCTTTTAATCCGACACAATTACTTAAACGTTCTAGAGAAGCTTTATGTTTTCGGAATGCCCGAGTAATGTTGTCCGCCACATTGTTCCAAGCGCTCTTTACAACGCCTATAAGCTAACACGGCCAAGAGTCTAATTTTTGGTAAAATGAATTACGTACCACACACCCATTTATATTCTTCATACCAACGAGATTTAAATTTCCGGGTCTAAGTTTTTCAACTTGCCCCACTACAAGGTTTTTCTAAACACAACGCTGGTGTTGGTTTACCAACATTTAATAGTCACGTATATCATCATTTTTCAACAAAGAAAAGGATGCCTGGAATATGGAACCACACCAAGTAGTTTGTTGGATTCATTACTAATCTGTTAAATAATAATAACCATCAAAAATAAACTTCACGTTGCACAAATGGTAATCACTTAAGAAAAATTACACAATATAGACCGCTATAAACAACTTTACAACTCACATTAAGCGGCAAGCACTACTACTTTACCAACATTATTTTTTCTAAAATAGACCAAACAAATGTGAACAAATTCCTGCATTGTGTTGGGAACATTGCCTAACACGGAAAGGTTCACTCGCAACCACATCCACCTCCACACTCATGGTTGCCATGGCAACCAGGCATATTTTCTCACTTGGCGTTACAAGTTGAATCTACTGCTGGTGCTGCAATCTCTGGCAGTATTGCAACGAGCTGCTGGAGGAATCTCTTGCTGCTCGAGGGGCTGGCCAGTCCCGAGCTACAGCGGAGAGACCCAAACTCCGCAACCGAACGAGAGAATGGAGCTTTCTTTTGAGAAATAAATACGAACATGATAAAAAATTATTGGTTAACTTAATCTGACGTTGACAAAACAACTGTTTTCATTGCTCACCTGTAATTTATCGTAATAAATGCACAGTGCTCAGAAGAAGATATATTTGAGTTTGGGAATGCGAAAATGTGTTACCAATTATTAATTAAGCGCAAATTTATAATGTTAGTTTTTTCAAATGCTACATGATCTGTACAATGAATGAGAAATTTAATTTGAATGAGATTTTAATTAAAACATCTAACATGAGATTAAATAAACATACAATCATTGTGAAGAACATCTTAAAAGATTTCAGCACATTATTTCATCCACTATCAAATTATGTACAGAGCAGAAATAAACAGATTTGACATTGGTAGGTTTTTATTAAAGAAAACTTCAAATTCTGTAATTTATATGAAAATATCTTTGAATAATATATATTTCACAATAATATGCATGCATTTTAAAATAACCTTGGAAACTTTTAACATAATTTATACATCGGATCATTTTTTATAACAGAGGGAGTTTATTCTTTATTAACTGTTCAACCTGCTAGTGCTTATTAAACAATTAAGATTACTAGCACTTTTAAACCCAATGAAAAGGAGGCAATACCAGCCCAATTGAACAAACAAGAAAGTCGCAACTGTCCTGTTCCCCTATCTGAACCAAAAGATAAAATTGCTTGCGAGTCTTTGGGTGCTTTTAAGCTAATTCCCAAAACAACAGAATTTGAAGTTGTAAAGAAATACATGGCATCCTTAAAGACAACATTAGCTATTGTTTGCAAGTAAAATTAACAAGTATTCATGCTCAGAACTAAAGAAATGTACCAAAAGGGGAAACTTTTTCCACAGAAAAGGCTCTTTGCAAAAAAAGAAGAAGAAAAATAGAAAGAAAAAAAGAGGCTTCTCATCACACTTGCCTTGCGATACAACGGATGCCAATAAGATTGCACTTTCTTTGCCAGCAAACCTGATACAACTAGCCCCACCTGTAAGAAATATCTTGCTTATGCAGTTGGGAATGCATGCAAAACCTATACTATTAAAAGCACATGCTTTTCCCATTAAATTACCTTTTCCTTAATGTGTTACATTGCTACTTAACAGTTACTCATCTTCTTTTGTGTGATGAACTAAGAACATGTGTTCTACTCAGTTACTTTTGGGGTAAGGTTGCTTGTTTACACTATACTGTTAGAAAGTACAAGTAAAACAAATTATGTAAATAGTGAGATAATCCTGTCAAGTACCCATAGACATGATTTCTTATGCTGCCCATTCATTATATGAGGTTGCACCAGAAAGTTCATTTTTAACCTCTGACAGTAACTCATCTTCTTAATGCAATTCAAAGCAGATTTAGGAAGGATATATGAAGTAAAATGTAATGCTATTTTTTGTACACAGCCTATACATAGCCTAAAAATGTAAACACTCTTCGTAGGTAATGAAGAGTGTAAAAATGTAAGTAAATAAATCTCTCAATAAAAATGTACTATGTACAACAAATAACAATACATGTCATTTTATTTAAAGCACCAGAGATACCAATATAAAATGTCATAGCGATGATTACACTGTACAAAAATAACATCCCATCCTCCAGATAACATTAACATTGCAAAGACCTAAGTTGACTATAGTTTTAAAAGAGATGCACTTTAAAGGCAGCTATGTACTAAATTACATCTAATGCTCACATACTATTTCAGGAAGTATAAACTATTTCACACATGACACATACAAATGCACTGTAATACTTTGACATGGATGAGAAGAATTAGGTTCTTAACTTATCTGAATACTGTTGCTGTACTGCTAAAAGTACTGGGTCTATTTGTAAGATTTATTGAGCTACAGCATAGGTGTGTTTCTATTATCAGGGCACTTTTTGAAACACTCTTTCATTTTTTAAGATTTACTCAGTGATTTCTTATTGTGTATACAAGAGTAATTTTTTTACCAACCACAGACCACCACCGTGGCACTCTATGGTTAGGGCTTGGCCCTAGTGAGCTGCAAGAGTAATGTCACAGAATTGAATTATGCCTGGTCAAGTTGCATGAAAGTAACGATGAGCTTACATTACATTAAATCATTCTATTCACCATCTTGACCATATAGTTAGTACTTGGCATGGGATAAATGCAGTAAATATAAAGTTCTCCTTCATATAGATTCAGAATGTTGTAAATTACATATAAGGAAAGAGAAATATTTAAAGCAAATTGTAAAAATGCTCTGTAACAACAGTTAACATAAATTTTGGCATTAAACCTTAACTAAACAATAAATTATGTAAATCATATGCAAGATTCTCATTAGTATATCAAATGTAAGCCTTAATTAAGTATCTGTTAATAACTGTGCTGTTTAACCAGATATAATCTTTAAGCTTATTCACATGATAAAACACTTGAAAATTACATGTTACATGGCATCTCAACCCCTACATGTTCAGAGCTAAGAGTATTTTCTCATTAGATTACTATAAAACACCATACTTCTATTTTATATATCAATTACAGGTTTAAGGTAAATTAGATGTTCATACTGCTGAATGGTAATTATTGCAAAATATTTCTTAAGCTGTACCAGGATGGCAAATAGAAGCACAAATCTACCTAATTTAAATGGAAGTTTCTAATGATAAGGATAAATCTTCAGCAGCTAAGCAAAAATCACATTTCGTCACTTTGCTGATTCAATTGGCCATGGTCTAATGCAATAAATAACTTTGTTACAAAGGGCATAGCACAGCTGGGGGGTTGTATTGCTTGTGCAAAATTGGGCAAGGCCAGCAGCTTATTATTTCTTGCCTTGGCCATTTTTTCTAAAAGTCAAATGGCAATTAGCTTAATGGGCTCAATTGCACCATTCATTACATTCAATTCAATATATTACACCGCAGCCATTGGTGATGAATGTTTAAATTTTTACCAAAGGTAAGCGGGGTATTTCAACAGCATATATATATATGCTGTTCTAGGCAGACAGATAGAGATAGATAGATGTGTTATTTTTTATATTTTTAAAACCATTTATGGTCTCCCACATTGCACACACTGCTATAAGCTGTAAAGCCAGACATTCTTGCAAAAATTCTGATAATTCCCTTGCTTTATTTTATTACTAAGAAAAAAAATAATATGAGGTTAAGTTAATGTTATTCACTGGGTTCTTAAATAATGCAAAGCATTGCATATTGCAACAAGTAAAATCATGCAAAAGTACATATTAAAATGGATGTTTGCATCTGTATGCTAAGCTAAATATTATCTCTAGGATGTTGAAATACAATTTGTACTAGGGAATATTATCTCAAAAAATATATATATATTATGCATACAGCTACTCTTGTGAGCTCCTTTGAGATGTATTGTTCATTCGTTATGTACCTTATGTTAAAGTGGAATATACATAATAATTACTGTTGAACATCTGACAAGCTGTGGAAGTTAATTACTGTTGTAACATCTGACAAGCTGTGGAAGTTAGAACAACAAATGTATTATTAAATATTACTCAAGTGAATGAATCTTAACATGTAAGGGAGTCACTACAAAATTTTTGTGACATGCTACATTGAACAATAAGAAGTTGCCATACTAGTGAACTTTCATACACACTATACTGCACTACACTACACCACCAGTTGCCCTGACCTTGGCCTAGGCGGCCTAACCTTCACCTAGTTGACCTGGCCTTGACCTAGTTGACTTGACCCTGACCCAGTTGCCCTGGTCTTGGCCTATACTACATGGCCTTGACCTAGTTGACCTGACCTTGTCCTAGGCACCCTAACATTGACCTAGGTGAACTGGCCTTGATCTAGGCGGCTTAACCTTGGCCTAGGTGGCCTCACCTTGATTTGGTTTGCCTGACCTTGGTCTAGGCGGCCTAACATTGACCTAGTTGACCTGGCCTTGACCTAGTTGGTCTAACCTTGGCCTAGGCAGCCGGCCCTTGGCCTGTTGGCCTGACCTTGACCTAGTTGGACTGACCTTGGCCTAGGCGGCTTGACATGGACCTAGTACCTGCCCTTGACTTAGGCGGCCTCACCTTGATTTGGTTTGCCTGGCCTTGGTCTAGGCAGCCTAACCTCGACCTAATTGACCTGCCCTTGACCTAGTTGGCCTAACGTTGACCTAATTGACCTGCCCTTGACCTAGTTGGCCTAACCTTGACCTAGGCAGCCTGACCTTGACGTTGGTGCTTTGACCTTGACCTAGGTTTAGCCTGTTGGTCTGACTTTGGCCTGGGCGACCTGACATGGACCTAATACCTAGCCTAGACCTAGGCAGTCTGACCTTGACCTAGTTGGCCTGGCCTTCACCTAGGTGGTTTGACCTTGACCTAGTTGGCCTTGCCTTCACCTAGGTGGTTTGACCTTGACCCAGTCGGTCTTACCTTGGCCAGTTGGCCTGACTTTGGCCTAGGCGGCCTGACCTTGACCTAGGTGGTTTGACCTTGACCTAGGCAGCCTGGCCCAACCTAGGTGGCCTGACCTTAGCTTAATTGACCTGACATTGACCTAGTTGGCCTGGCCTTGACTTAGTTGGCCTGACGTTGACCTAGTTGGCCTGGCCAGTTGGCCTGGCCAGTTGGCCTGACCTTCACCTAATTGACCCGGCCTCGGCCTAATTCGCCTGCCCTTGGGCTAATTGACCTGATTGGCCTTACCTTGACCTAATTTACCTAACCTTCACCTAATTGACCTGGCCTTCAACCAGGCTTATCCGTCTGACCTGTCCTATCCGTCCAAACTTAACCTACCCGTCCGACCTTGACCTACCCGTCCGACCTTGACCTACCCTCGGTCCGACCTTGGACTATCCGTCCGGCCTGTCCATCCGACCTTAACCTACTCGTCAGACCTAGGGCTACCCTTCCGACCTTGTCCTATCTGTCCGGCGTTGACCTATACGTCCGGTCTATCCGTTCGACCTATCCGTACGACATATAGCTATACGTCCGGTCTTAGCCTACTTACCCGTCCGACCTTGACCTACCTCCGTCAGACCTAGGCCCGTCCGACCTTGGCCTATCTGTCATGCCTTGGCCTACACGTTCGGCTTATCCGTCCGATCTTGACCTACCCGTCCGACCTATCTGTCCGGCCTTGGTCTATTCGTCCGGCCTATCCGTCTAGCCTTGGCCTACCCGTCCGACCTTGGCATACCCGTACGACCTTGACCTGCCCGTCCGGCCTTGACGTTGATCTGCCCGTTCGGCATTGACCTACGCGTCCGGCCTTAACCTTCCCGTTCGACCTTGACCCAACCCGGCTCCGACCTACCCGTCCGCCGTAGACTTTGACCTAGCAGCCCGACCTTGGCTTTGACAACCATTCCGACCTTGACATTGACCCACCCGTCCGACTTTGACCTTTATCTACCCGTCCCACCTTGATCCAGTCAGGACTTGACCTATCCTTCCGACCTTGACCTATCCCTGCGACCTTGCCCTATCCGTCCGACCTTGACCTAACCGTCCGACCTTGTCCTACCCGTCCGACCTTGACCTTAACCTGCACGTCCGACCTTGACCTATCCGACCGAGTTGGACCTTCCCGTCCAGCATTGCCCTACCCGTCCGACATTCACCTTGGCCTACCCGTCCGACCTTGACCCTACCCGGCCTAGGCCTCCCCGTTCGACCTTCGCCTTGACCTACCCGTCCGACCTTCAGCCACCCCGACATTGACCTATCCGCCTGACCTTGACCTTGAAATACCGGACATCCGACGTTGACCTTGACTACCGTCCGACCTTGACCTATCCCGACCGACCTCCCCTAGCCCGACCTTGATCGTGTACAATTTTGACGTAGCCCAACAAACCCCGACCTTGACTTACCCCGACCGACATTGAACCTGCCCGACCTTCACTAAGCCCGACCTTGACAAAGCCCGACCGACGTTGACCAAGCCCGACCCCTAACCGACCTTGTCCTAGACCGAACTTGAAAAAGCCCCACCTTGACCAAGCCCAACCGACCTTGATAGAGCCCGACCTTGGCATAGCTCGACCGGCTTTAACCTAGCCCGACCGACCTTGATCCAGTCCGACCTTCACCTACCCCGACCGACATTGACGCAGCCCGCCCTTGACCTATGCCGACCAATCTTGACATAGCCCGACCTTTTCAAAGTCCGACCGAGCCCGACCTTGACCTAGCCCGACCGAGCCCCATCGACCTTCATCTATCCCGACCTTGAATTATTCCGACCGACATACACCGAGCCCGACCTTCATCTAGCCCGACCTTGGCCGTGCCTGACTGTGACCTACCACGACCTTAACCGAGCCCGACCTTCACTGAGCCCGACTGACGTTGATCGAGCACGACATTGACCTATTCCGACCGACCTTGACCGAGCCCGACCTTGACCTATTCCGACCGACCTTGACCGAATCCGACATTGACCTAGCCCAACCGAACTTGACACAGCTCGATTTTGACCTATCCCGACCGACTTTGACCTAGCCCGACCTTAATAGAGCCCCACCTTGACCAAGCCCGGCTGAGCCCAACCTTGACCTATCCCGACCAACCTGCACCTAGACCGACCGACCTTCACCGAGCCCGACCTTGACCTAGCTTGACGTTCACCTTGTCCGACCTTGACAATGCCCGACCGAACCCGACCTTGACCTATCCCGACCAATCTTGATGTAGCCCGGCCTTGACCTAGCCCTAGACCGACCTGGACAAAACCCGACCGATCCCGACCTTGACCTATCCCGACAGAACTTCACCGAGCCCGACCTTGACCGTGCCCGACATTGACCTAGCCAGACCGACCTTAACCAAGCCCGACCTTGACAAAGTCCGAGCGACATTGACCTAGCCCGACCTTGACCGAACACGACATTGACATAGCCCGACAGACGTTGACCGAGCCTTACCTTGACGTATTTAGACCGACCTTGACTGAGCCCGACCGACTTTCACCTAGCCCGACCTTAATCTAGACCTACCTTGACCTACCCTGACCGACCTTACCTATCCCCACCGACCTTGACAAAGACCGACCGACCTTAACGTAGTCCGACCTTGACAAAGTCTGATCTTGACCTATCCCGACCGACCTTGACCTAATCCAACTTTAAACGAGCCCAACCTTGACAAAGCCCAACGTTGACCTCTCCCGACCGACCTTGACCTAGCCCGCCCTTGACCGAGCCAGATTGACATTGACGTAGCCCGACCTTGACAAAGTCCAATCCAGCCCGACCTTGACCTATCACGACCAACCTTGAACTAACCAGACCTTGCCTTAGCCCGACATTGACCTTGACCGACCTTGATCTAGCCCAACCTTGTCCTATTCCGACCTCGACCTAGTACGACATTCACCCCTACCTCCCTGCAACATTGACCTCAGTTCCCCGACCTCGCTCGGACCTAGACCCCCTGTTCTTGACCGTCCCCTCACCATACATTGACCCTCGACCTCGGCAGACCTTGACACTCTACTTCGACGACCTTAACACCCGACCTACGACCTTGACCACCGACCTCCCCACTGCCCTCCCACGTCTCCTTGATCTTGACCCCACCTCCCCTGATCTTTACCTCTCCCATAAACTGCACTCCAACTGCTCTCCGACTCACCTCGACTGCCCCCCGGCTGCATAATCCAGAAAGTTTTATTTCTAGGTTTGTGCCGACGCTTCCTAACTTTTGTTCAACAATTTTAAAATATCACGCCATGTAGCTATTGGCTGTAGTGTTTGAATTTTGTGTTACGCAATCGTCTGGTTGGTATATTTTTCGCCGTCCCCCTGGCTAGAGGTGGGGTGATAGCTTCTATTTTCGCGAAAAATATACCTTAACGGTTTTCCGTTTCTTGTTTACCAGAAGTTTGCGTAACAGCATTCCTTGGGGTAAAAAATCAAAGTTCCTTTGTTCAAGTTATAACTTAAAATTACTACCTAGTAGCTATGTAATTACTAGTTTCATGGTCACAGGGGATCTTGCAAGAAAGAGGGTGTCTACATTTTATGATCCTCTTCCGCCCTTTCTGCAGCTAAACGATTTTGTTGCTCGCCAAACTGACGGCCTTGTATAAATCTAGAATGGAGCTGAAATTCAATTTCTTACTTAAACTGTTAAGTCAGTTTATTCATATGTGCAAAGAAATTAATGTAGTAATGCATATTTCGATTAAAATTGGATAGTGAATTTATAATTTCAGCGCAAAACGGATAAATTTATGACTGTAAATCGGGCTGTCACCCACCGGTAAGTAAAACGGTGGATTACCGTTAAAAACTTGAACCATATCTATTTAAATATTTACAAAGTACTATTTTTTTTTTTCATGTGCATGATAAAGTTATGTCCATTTCAGTTAAAATAGCATGGTATATTTATAATTACACGAAGGGGGGGGGGGGCTGATAGGCAATCGGACTATTACCTATAGGCAAGCAAAACGGTGCAGTATCGGTAAATTCAAGGACAAAATTTTCTTAGTGTCAAATATTGCTAAACAGCTAATATTGCCACCTGTCAGAAAAACTAAATTAAGGAATTGTCATTGTTTATTAAGGCTTTTAGGCTAAAGGGAAGAGCATTGTGTACAAAAATGCATTCATAATAAACGCCTTTTTGATGGCATGAAAGTGCTGAAGTTGGGCGATGTGGATTTGCTTTCTGTCTAGTATTCTTGTCATGTATATTTTGATTTTGAACGAATTTTTGTTTATTTCTTATATAAAAGTTCATGAGGGATAAAATATATTCACAAGGATGAGTTAACATTTCAAATTTTTAAAGAGGTTGCTGCATAAATGTCTGCTATGTGTACCAGCGATTATTCATATGACTTTTTTCTGTACCAGGAAGACATGTTCACTTTTAACTGAATTTCCCCAAAATATTAGATCGTACTTCATTATTGAGCTGAAATAAGCATAATAAACTAATTTTAAAGTCTTAATTGACTCCAACATTACTAATGCACATATTGTATAGCATGCACTGCTAAGTTTGGTATGATAAGATTGATATGATCTTTCCAATTCAGATGGTTATCAATTATTAAACCAAGTAATTTAATATATTTGGTTTGTGAAAGTACACTGTTATAATATCCTATTTGTAATTGTGGATCTGGAGATCTGTGAGTAATGAATTTCATAACATTTGTTTTATCTAGATTTAGAGACAATTTGTTTGCTTTGAACTATACACACAATGAACTCGGAACCAGATTTAATATAATGGCTCAATAATTATGGCTCTTTGCATTTATCAATATGCTTGTGTCATCTGCAAATAGAACAGTATTTCCTACATGTTGGATAGGTAAGTATATATTTGTATCAGAAAAAGAAGAGGGCCCAGAGCAGACCCTTAAGGCACTCCATGGTTAATCATTCCCCCACTCTGATGCATTGTTTTTATTTTTGAAGGGACAATTTATCACTACTTTTTGTTTCCTTTTGTCAAGGTAGGATAGAAACAATTTTAAATATTGGTTTTTTTATTCCATAGAAAGCTAATTTATATATCAGAATTTCATGATTGACACAGTCAAAAGCCTTTGCTGTCACAAAATATTCCTTCTACATGTGCTCTTTCATTAAATGAAGTTAAAATTTCATTAGTGAGTTTATAGATTGCATTTTCTGTTGAAATTCCTTTTCTAAAGGAAAAATCTCTTTACATTTTGAAATAGCATCATGGCCCTCAATCCACCGAGTTTCACACAGTGATATCAATTTAGTTTTTTTTATACTGAGAGCACAACTGCCCGATTTTGTCTTTTATGAGCGATGACCCCTTATTAGACTCCCTAATGAAATTCACAATTTTGCCCATTGTGTCAAGAGCCTGTCTAATGGAAGTGATAGAACACGCTTTAAATAGATTAGAGTATAGAACTCAAGGGGTTGAACTGCTAAAATGCATGCTTGTACGTCATGAAATTGTCCTGAAAAATGTGCGCCTTGATATTCTTATCTATGCAGGTTCAAAATGTCTAATCTCAAGTCTCTCAGTTCATTCAGTTTTTACGTAGACAACTCATCACTTAAATTTTGCGTTACAACAAATTTTATAAATTCCTCCCTCACACAACACTTTTCTAGGTCAACAAAATGCACGCAAAATGTTAATTGTTCATTTGTACTGATGTCTGTAGTTTAGTCAAGTAAAATAGAAAAATATTTCCCTCTCTTAACATCGTTTATAAATTTGTTTGAAATTATGACAGCACAACAGTTTATCAAATCGTTTAGTATTGTTTTACTGTTAGAGTAAAATTTTTAGATGTCATTGCAAGATGACTTCTGAGAATTTCATCCCCTAGAAATTTAAGAAGTTCCTTAAAATCCTCCCTATTATCACCTTCAAATCCGTGCTCTAAATTAATGACACTGTCATCCCTGTGCCCTGAAGTGGAAAGTTCTGGCCACTGCATAAAATAGTGGTCTTCACAATGGAGACCAATTTCAAATGATTTTCATTTACTCTTTTTTTTTCTTCATTTCATTGCTGAATTGAACATCAACATTCTGTTTTTCCCCTTAATACACTATTCTAAAATTCTCAGTTTTAACGAGGACTGTTTTTTGATAACTATTCTCTGAATGTTCCCTTAATATATGAAGTGCCAACTTATTTTAATTTAGAGGCTTAAAAACTAGAGATTGAAACTGAGCCCTACTACAACCCCTCTCCTTAGGACCAAATAGAACACACACCCAATAGTTGCATAGTCATCCTTTTTACTATAAGCAAGCAAAGGGAAACAGTCTAACAAGAAATTCTAGAAATGCCTGCAATGTCTGACTTCTAAAGTTACTGGAAAGTCATAACTTTTTGATGGAACCCGCGGATAAGCCATAGCTTTATAATTAGTATTGTCATTGCAAAAATATCCTATGTCAAATTCATACCAATCATTAGACACAGTTCTTCTTCCTAATGATGTTTAAGGTTCACACTTATTGCCACTATTGCTACTGGCATTAAAGTTTGTAACACAATCATTATCAGCTTTAGCAAACGACCTTTTAACAAACCGTAATAAATTAGTCTGAATTTTGCGTTTCAACATCTTACAATAACAACGGACCATCAAGGATCTAATTTCGAACTGCACACTGAGCACTACTGAGAGAAGTTCTTGTAACTGGAATATGTTTTTGAATCAACAATTAACAGATGACAGTTTGAGCCTTGAGGTTCAAATTAATGAAACGACCCGATTCAAATGGATACTTAAATAACACAAGTTGGCAGATTTGTTTTTTCTTTGCTGCTTTTTCATTACTGAAAACAGAGCTCTGCAATCTGCAAATCGTTTCCTCCAGACCTATATTTATTTTCTGATTATTAAAATCATCTACATGAACTAAATGAACGTAGTTATATAACTGCAATTTTCTTCCGGGCTGTTGTGCTATGCTCTGCTGGAGACAGGAATTCCAGACGTTTCGCCTGCAACTACTGCGAACATCTTTGATGGCGTAGATGAAGTCTCCTTGGAGAATTTATCACTGCGTCTGAAGTGTTGACTGTCAAGAGTCACTATATTTATACTACCCGTGCTCTCCACTGGTTGGTCAGAGGCGGGCGTTGGTCAGTCGGCTGGTGGTCGAATCTTCGTCTCTCCTGTGCTGCTGCTCTCTTGCTGCTCATCATAGCGGATGCGAACCGCATCTAAACCGCTCTGAGCAGGCCATGCTCCGAGAACGCATTCACCAGACCAGACGAGATCTTGCTACCAACAATGGTCAATTACTCACCTTGCATCTCCAGGTTAGAAACTCACTCATAGAAATGACTGGAACAACATAGAAAGGATCACATGCAGCTCCATGACGCACAATCACACCACCACTACCCGCCATAAAAAGAAGCTTTATCATTTTTCGTCCTTCAACAAATCATTTACATTGTTGGACATGAGCCGCACAGTAGTGAACCCATTTAATCACCAATTTACACCAGCAGAAACTTCATTCCTAGCAAAAGGAGGCAATTATGCCGTGATCACCCAACTTTACCTGTTGAGGACATCATTTCAAACATCGAATCAGGGATATATTGCCTTCCGAGGGCAGCAACTGAAGAGATTCGCCGTGAATCTGCCAGGATTCTCCAAAGAGCAAAGGCTCTACCCAGCAATTTACCTCATCACCAGAGGATAGCATTGAAGAACCTACATGCCAACAAGGACATCAATGTCTGTGCAGCTGACAAGGGTAATGCAACTGTGACCCTAAACCAACAGAACTACTGGCATAAACTCTTGAATCTTCTGAAACCGGACACATACCATGTAATTAAACGTGACCCCACAACATGTATTCTGCGAAAAACCAACCTTCTTTTCAAGAAATCTTTTCTTTCAACAGAAGACAAACGTCGCACCTCCATATCTGAAACCCAGCCTCCCAGAATGTATGGCCTACCCAAGATACACAAGCTGGTAGTGCCTCTGAGGCCCATTGTTAACGGGCTAGGATCTCCGACTCACGATATAGCCAAGCTTCTAGCCGGTTTACTACAGCCCCAAGTTGGCAAGATTGATATTCTTTTATCAAAGACTCAACTCATTTCATCCAGAAACCTCACTTTGCGGCCCGATGATCTTATTATCAGCTTTGACATTTTGTCTCTGTTCACCATGTTCCTGTATAGGAAGCTCTCACATAGTTGAAATATGTTTTGTCCGACAACATAATAGCACTCTTCCTACAGGTGCTCACCACAATTTACTTCCAGTAGGACCATTCGTTTTACGAATAAATAGACCGCGTTGTATGGGCAGCCCATTGAGTCCGGTGGTAACCAACATCTTCATGGAATCCTTTCAGGCTACAGCACTGGACACAGCTCCATTCAAACCGACAGTCTGGCTCCGTTACATGGATGACACTTTTGTTATTTGGTCCCACAGGGAGGTAACTCTACAAGATTTTCTTCTACACCTCAATAGCATCAATTCCCCCATCCAATTTACAATGGAAATGAGGTGGACAGTTGGTCTTCCAGGATGTTCTGGTTAGCAGAAAAACCAATGGCACACTTGGACACACGTCTACTGCAAGCCCACTCATACTCTGCTATTTAAACAAGAACTCAAACCTTCACCCAAGGCAGAAACATGCCATGATTAAAACTCTCGTAAATCGTGCTTCATGCATTTGCGAGCCTCGGTTACTGCCACAAGAACTGCAGCACCTAGAACAAGCATTACAACCCAATGTCTATTCAATTCAGGAAGTGAAAAGAGCTTGCACTCAGCAAAATCAAAACCTGCCAGTCAAAACACAGACCAATCTCCTGTAAAGGGCACAGTTGCAAAACCAAAACCTGCCAGTCAAAAATCGGACCAATCTCATATAAAGGGCAAAGTTTTTCTTCTTATATCAAAAACGTCACAGACCATATCGAACATATGCTGCAAGGGTCAAGACGATCTTTAAGCCTACTAAGCAGCCAAGCAATCTATTACACTCTGTCAAAGATCCTCGGTAGCCTTTGTCATTAGAACACAAAAGGAACTGTCGTCTGGGCCAAATAGATAAGTTCGCGGCAGCAGAAGCAGAGAGGGTACATATCATCAAGTTTCAGGACACTAGCATCCTTTCTTCTATTACATACTACCATGCAAAGAGAAGCCATTGAAATTTACAAATATACCAACAATTTCAACAAGAAAGAACAAGCTCTCGAACTAAACACAATCTGGTATCCAACAAATGAAAACAAAGTACAGCACACAACACATGAAAACATAGCAAGTCTATCACAAGAGAGCAGCAGCACAGGAGAGGCGAGGCTCCTCCCACCACCAACTGAACCACTGCCCGCCCCGGACCAGCCAATGGAGAGCACGGGCAGTATAAATATAGCGATTCTGAGAGTCAACACTTAAAACGACGATACCTTCTCCGAAGAGACTACCCAACACAATAGTGTAACAAATGCTCAATATATGTAAAAAGTGTATCTGTAAGGCTGCCCCATGTAACATCCCAGGGAAGAATGCTCGATAAAATACAAAAAATTCAAAAAAATTCTGAGGAGATTTCGTCCACACCATGGAAGATGTGTGCTGTAGTTGCAGATGAAATGTCTGGAATTCTCTTCTCCAGCAGACCATGGCACAACGGCCCAGAAGAAATTTGTAGTTACTCTATGACTCTGGCCGTAAAAGCCTACATTCTCTCACAACATATAGTATAATTATGTTTTTATTTATATTTCATTGCATTATAATATACAAATCGTAGCATATTATGATATAATAATAAAACAACATTGTTACCTCTCATGGAGTTCAATTCAATTCCTGATCATAACAATTTTATGGCAAAAACTTTTTATTTCCATAGCTTCAACTTTATCTTGACAATGGAAAATTTACTTTCTTGCAACTGGTTATATTACAAAAAAAATGACACTATAATGTAAAAAAAGTAAAAAAAAAAAAAAAAGTATATATATATAAAACCACCATAATTATTACTCGACAATTGAAAATAATGAGTGCAAGAAGTACATAAGCACAGAACTGCTAAACTTTATAATTGTCGCTTGATTTGCACCTGATGGTAATAGTATTGCAATATATTTATATGCAGTTTTGGCACTACCTCTAAAATTCCAGTAAGCTACTGCCTGATAATATGTTTCATAACAGGACAAAAGATGTGGACACCATTAATTGGATGATGCCAGGAGGCCTGATGTTATCATATTTTATAACAGGAGCATTAATTGGATACCAGGAAAACTTATATATTGTGTATTATAACAGGACACCATTAATTTGATATTATCATGTTTTATGATAAGAGACCATTAATTGGATACCAGGAAATTAGAAGTGCAATTAATGCCTCATTTACAAATGAGGAACAAATGATGAAATAAAAAACAACAAATTGCAGCTTTTTGAGAAATATTATTATAAAAGACATTTTATTTACAGTCGGTAAAATCTTTGCCACACACACATATACAGTTTTAATCATAGGCACTCTACATTCCAATTGCACCATACAAATGCTAACCTCATTTACGGAAAGCTCTCCTAAAATTTTAACATAAGCACAAGCCAGCCAATATTTATTTAAATCCCAATTATGATTTAAATTTATGGATATTTCTTAAGGTTTAACTGTCTCTGTTATTTTGTAAGATATAAGTGAAACAAACCATGTACTACCATGATCATTTGATAAGTCCTCAGAATGACCCACAGATTACAGCAGCAGTTTCGAAGCAATTTTGTTATCAAAACCTGTCTTCTTCCATAGAAAAATTTGGGCAATAATACATGGAATGTCCATAGTCATAGTAGCTATAGTTGTTTGTTGCAGTGCAGATGTATGTATATGGGAAAAATGACAAATATTGAACATCTTGCATTTAAGTACTTGGTAAAGTAGGTTATGAATGCAACAGATATTCATACAGATATGACAAACACTCTAGGGACTCTGCACTCAATTTTAATTGTTTTCCAGTGAACTAAAGTGATTCTCCAGAACCTTGAACCACAAATGCTTGAAAGATGACCCACAGTAGGTGATTAAAATTGTCACAACTTTAAAAATTATATGAATCACCAATCAACAGTGTCTGAAACTGCTGAAGTTTTGAGCATTTTAGGGGAATGCCTATTTCACATTTTCATAAGAATAATGCATGAAAAAATTATCGGCAAGATGGATGCTGCTAATGTTGACTCACGATCAACAGCAAATCAGAATGCAAATCTCTCAGCAAAGTTTAGTCCATTTTCAGAGAGATTCCACCAAATTTAAGCATGAATGATGAAAATGGATGCACTACTATATCTAATACAAAACAGCAGTCTAAATAATGGAAGCACCATGATTCTCAAAGTGTACAAAATTGGTTAGGGAAGATTATGGGTAAATTTTCTGGGATGCCAAGGGTGTATTGCTAATTGATTATCATCCCACTGGAACATCTATCACTGGAGCATATTATACTAATGTTTTGAACCAATGAAGACAAAAATATGCATGAAAAGGCATGGCTTCTCAAAGAAGAAAGTCATCTTGCATCAAAACAATGCTCATCTCACACATGTGTTGTTGCAATGGTGAAAATCAATGAATCAGGATATGATATGTTGCAACATCTGCCTTCCCCTGACTTGGCTCCTTTGGACTTCCATTTGTTCCTAAACTGAGAAAATTTCTTTGTGGAAAGACACTTTTATACGATGAAGAGCTTAAATAAGAGACGGGCATTTTTTACAGGCATGGAGGAATCTGACTTTTGTGCTTTGGAGCACTGCTGGAAAAGTGCATTAGTGTCAAGGAAGACTAGGTTGAAAAATAAGAACAATTTCAAAAAGCTAAGTCACCATTTCAATCTTCCAAGAACTTTTCTTCAAATGACTCTCATAATTTATATTCTAAACTGCAAGAAAATATACACTGCAGTAAGTATAAACTTTTATTATGTGATACTTCTTTTATAATCAATGCAACTAATGACAGCATGCAGAACTGTTCCACCCATAGCAGTAAGAGGGTTAAGTTGGCATGTGCATTTTAAAGTGGGGAACACAGGTCTTTCCAAATCAGCTTAGAAAACCACTATGAAGTGCTCTTAACTCTTTCTGATTTCATTACAAAAATATAGAACTATCTCCTTCGTTTTAATTTCCTTAGTTCTCCTTGCTGCAGTGCTGCAGATCCAAAGATTTCCTTCACCTTCTGTTTGCGCTCCATATCACTGGGGTGAGGAAAAAAATATATAAATAAACAAACAAATAAAGTAACACTATTAACAATGGAACAAATGAACAGTAATTATAAAAGCAGAAAATTATAAAACACTAAGAGAAAGTCACACTTGAAAGCGCTTTATACTTTTATAAAGTATAAAATACCTTATATTTTTCTGCTTTTATAATTACTGTTAATTTGTTACAATATATAATACAGTGGCTATTTTTAAATTTTTGCACTAAAAATAGCAGAATTGCAACAGGAGATATAATAGTGTCAGATATAAAAGCCTTATTCCTGAGCTTAGCAATAGAGAATCTTATGCAAATGTTAAAGAAATGGTTAACATTATATTTACAAACAAAGAAATAGAGGGTTGCTGAAGCTTACTAATATTTGCATGCAACAAAATTTCTTCAGTTTGAACCAAATATATTAGCAACAAGTTTCAAAACTAGCTATTGGAAACCCCTTGTCTCTGTTTCTAGTGTATTTGTTTATGAGCTACTTTGAAATACATATCACCAAAGCCCTTCCCTTTAATTTTCAAGACTTGGTATAGGCATGTAGATGACATATTTGCAATCATATCAAAAAAACATTCAATAGATGCTTTGAAACTTCTTAATCTTCAATGTAAATCTATGCAGTTTACCAATAAAGAAGAGAGAAATGATTGGCTCCCATTCCTAGATTTAAAAATCAAAAGAAATAAAGACAGTCTGAATTTTGGAATACCTAGTAAAGAAACTCACTTAGAAAATTACATAAAAAATAATAGTTATAACCCCACTCCCCATAAATATGCAGTGGTTCACAGCTTGGCACAGATTAATTAACCCCACTCAGAAACAGAGTATAAACTGGAACACTCATGGATAATTAAGATCTATAACCAATGGTTTCAATAAAGACACGGTAATAAAATTTATTAATAAAGTTAAAAGATAAAAGTCGATAAGATAAGTTTCTACATTGAAGAACATCAAGGAAAGATACAAATTGAAAAGTTTAACACACTCTTCAACTTACCACCATCCTCAAAGAACAAAGTATAATGTTGGCCTCAAAGGACAAATATAATATCAAAAATTTGTTAGGTTGCAAAGTAAAAGACACAATACCAATAAAACAGAAATCAAGAATTTATGAAATCAAATGTGCAGATTGTGATATTAAAAAAACTATCATGATAACAGAAAACACATAGAAAAAATATGTGATATCAGAAAAACTAAGAGAAATTTAGAAATTCCGAGGAAAGAACCTTTAGGAATATTTGTTACAAATAGGTCGATAAATCAGCTGTAGCAGCTCCCTTTTGGGCCAATAATCATGAAATTAAACCAGGGAACTTCACAAACTAATAGAACTATCCGCTTGGGAAAAGAACTTTATCTTAAAAAATAAAAAAACTTGATGAATTTTGATTTCCCACCCATAGACAAACTCAGCATGTTCCTACTAGAACCATCAGAGACCGCTACAAAAGCATTTTGGGATCCAGCTGCCAGTTCAAGTAGTCAGCCAACAGCTGATGATGGAAGCAATTAGCTTCTGAAACATGTCCTAGTGCCATGTAAACGGAGTTAAGTGTGAACAGATTGAATACAGTAATGTAGGATTAGTAGCTTCATTTCCATATGTCATGATTTTTGAGCTGAAATGGGTTGCAACTGTTGATTTCTCTAGTTGTTTGTAACAAATGTTTCTTGAATGTTCTTTTGTATGGGTTTCCAAACTCCTTTTTGTTTTGCCAATATATAAGGACTACAAATGATCATACTTTTTTTTACCTTAATGCATAATATAAACGTGATACTAGTTTCATTTTTGTCACTTCCTATTCTTGCTTATGAGAAGTGTGCAAGTTGAGACATGTTCAGTTCTCTCAACAGCACGCAATGAACACCATGCTGCTCTGAAATGCAGCTTTTGTCTCAACAAATTTTCATTGAGACCTATGAAATATGAAGAGTTTGTTCTTTTTAGCACAGCTTGAAGATTGTTTAAAGAAAAGGGGCAATAAATTTCAAAGGAAGGTGAACCTTGGCACTCCAGTTTGTGCTCTAATGGAAGAAAACATTAACACTGTAGCTGACACAGGATCGTCATGAACACTTTCAGAAATTCTGAAAATTTCACTGGGTGCTACTAAAATGTTGAAAGCTGAAAAGCTGACATCTGACATGAGACATGTTTGTGTATGGTGGGTTTCAAGGCAACTATTCCCAAACAAAAGTTCATTCACATGAAGGTTTACATGCAGTTGAAGATGATGTTACAGGAAGATACAGAATTTCTTTCAAAGGCGATCACTATTGATGAAAAGTGCCTATATCATTTTGTTCCAGAGAGCAAACAGCAAAGCTCTTTGTAGAAACCTCCATCATTACCAACACCTACAAAAAGCAAGAAAAGTGCTTCTGCTTGGAAGGTTATGTTCCCCTAATTTTTTTATACTCAAGGATCAATTAACCTGAATGTCATACCTGCACACCCTACTGTAACTGGGCAATACTACTAGATGTCCTGAAAACTCTTCAAGATCATTTACATGCAAAAGACATTTTCTCAAAATGAAGAAAGACCTTCGTGGGAGGCAATTTCCATCATTAGAAGCAATGGTGAAGACTGTGGAGGTGATTCTGAAAGATCTGACAAAAAATGGTTTCAGTTGTTCAATTGCTGAGACAGATTCCTTGCACCCAACAATGACTACTTTGAAAAAAGTTATTAAAATTATACAGCCATTTTGAAAACATAAAAGTATGCTGTAAAAAAGTATGATCATTCTTTATGGAACAGCATCATATATTTGATCACAATCTCTGCAATTAATTTGATAAATATCTGACTTTTAGTCTTCAAGATAGAATTTTAATACATTTTCAATGCTGTATATGTTGTTAGAAATCAATGTCACGTTATGTTTATTGAAAATGTTTTTGAATTTATTGAATGCATCTGAGTGGTACATTAATATTTTGTATTGCATTTCCTGCTTTATCTATGTTATTGACAAGGCAAAACAAAAAGTAGTTTGGAAATCCAAACAAAAGAACGTTCAAGAAACATGTGTTTTAACAAATAGAAAATCAACAGTTGCAACCCATTTCAAGTCAAAAATCATGACATATGGAAACCAAATTATTAATACTTGCAAAGAATCTTTTGGAATCTGCAATATACAAAAAAAATTATCATTACAAACAAGGACTTCATCATGAGCTTCAATGTTTTGTCACTGGATAAATTCAACAAGTTCCTTTTGCCAGCATCAGAGAGCTTGTCCTTCCGTTAATCTATTGAGAATAAATGTTTCTGATACATGTCTGCATAAATAAAACATGTAGATGAAGTCAACATGAACTCATATTAGTAAAAATTAAATGTTTTAGTTGGCGAGTTGATTACATATTCTTTATTTCCGTTTATCAATGCTTACTGACAAAATATGTTCCTTTGAGCCCTTGTTCACACCCTTGGTTGCTAGTGGAATGATGGCCTATTCAAATTGCATCTGGGATGCTTAAAGCTGACTTCCAATGAGAGGTTAAAAAATTCTGTAGTTAATATATCCTATGTTGGGATTTCAAAATTCATCATAATTCTTAATGCAGATATTTTCCCATAAGCTAAGTTCCAATGGTTGTTATGTTGGTTTTAAGAATTATAGACTTTGTTTTTAAAAAAGCAATTCAAGCGCACATATTCTATGGCATCTCTCATTATAGTTAGGTTGTGAAGTGGTGAAAACTGTACATTATGGAATTGTATATCCTTACTTCGTTTATTGATTTTTATTATAGGGAAGCACTAGTATTACTAATATGAAAAGGGTTGGTCCTGGTGGTCTAGAGATAACCATGCTTGCCTCATAGATCCAAGAACGCAGGTTCAATCCTGGCAAGCTCGGTGGATTTTTTCGGGCATAAAGGTCCTAAGTATGGTTTCCTTTGAAAGGGAAGTAAAGTCACGGGTCCCATGTTGTACATTTATAGCAAGTAAAAGAACCTCACGCTTGAAGAGGCCTCTGAGCAAAATTTATCATTCATTTCATGCCTTGAATTCAATGGGATACTGAATACCTGAGATGTTAAAGAGCATCCATAAATAAATAAAATATGAAAAGGGTCTGATATTACAAAAAGAAGTGTTTAAGGTGTATATATGGTTTTGAAAAATAGACTCATATAAGGAGATCTTTAGAGTAAATACACATCTTACAGTGGTAGAACTAATGTATATAGAGTAATTCTAGCAAATGTATAAATCAATTAACAGCAATTGTTATTCTTATAATATCAGAGGCACAGAATTAATATGAACCTTAAATCAACAGATTAAGATCCAACAATAAAAGGATTCTCCTATACTAATGTAATCAACTTGTTCATACTAGCTCCATTTACATACATAACTCTATTACATGTTTCGGAAACACTCACTCACATCATCACAACCGCCACGGGTGGCCGAGGTCGTTAAGTCTCGGACTCGTGAGCGGGAGGTCTGGGTTCGAATACCGCCAGGACCGTTCTTCCTGACTGAGGTTTTTTCCAGGTTTTCCTCAGTCCTCATAAATGGCAAATGCCGGGGAGGTACCCTAAACTTAGGCCTGGAACGATTCCTTCCATAAAATCCTTTCCCAATATGTCATTTCATCTCATGTATCATCAGTGTCCATCGCCTGTGGTGCCTCTGTAGCAAAAACGGGCGTTAAACACTTGTTCGTTCACTCACATCATCAGTTGTTGACCAACTACTGGCACTCAAATTGGTGGTTGGATCCCAAGATATTACTGAGGCAGTCTCTAATGGTTCTAGTAGGAACTTGCTGAGTTCATCCATGGGTAGAACATATAATTCATTTAGTTTTTCTTATTATTTAAAACGAAAATCTTTTCCCAAGTGGATAGCTCCATAGGGTTGTGAAGATCTTTCAGCAGCTTTGCCTCTGGTTTAATTTCATGATTATTGGTCCAAAATTGAGTTGCCATTGCTGATTTATCAACCTGCTTAAAATGAGTATTCCTAAAGTGTTCTTTTCTCCACATTTCCAAATTTCTCTTTGTTTTTCTGATGTATCTCTGATCACAATCTGCACATTTGTTTTCTTAAATTCCTGATTCCTGTTCTGTTGCAGTGGTGTCTTTTACATTGCAACCCAATAAATTTTTGATATTATATTTGTTCTTCAGGGCTACATTATGCCAAATTCTTTAAATACCCTCTTGAATTTGTTGTGGTAAGTTGGATGGAATGTGAAACTTTTGAATTACAGCTACTGATGTTCATAAATGTGGAAACCTCTCTTATAGATTTTTGGAGTTTAAATTTATTGATACTTTTTATCACTGTAACTTTTTTTAAATCATCAGTTATTGCTGTATTAATTATCTGTCTGTATTCCATTTTGTACCCTGTTTTTGTGAGTGGAATATTAATTATTGTGTGCCAAGCTGTAAAACACAGCATATGTATGTGGTGTGGGATTATAACTTTTATTTTTCATATAATATTCTGTGTGTATTTTTTTCTATCTATTCCAAAGTTCAGTCTATCTTCATTTCTTATAATTTTTATATCTAGGAATGGGGGACATCAATTTTCTCCTTTCTATAGTAAACTGAATAGATTTATGTTGTAAATTAAGAAGTTTCAGAGCATCTATAGAACATTTTTTGAAATGATTAAAAATGCATCCACATACCTATACCAAGGCTTGCAAATTAAAGGGAAGGCTTTTGTGATATGCATTTCAAAGGAGCTATGAATAATCTGCTAGAAATGGAGACAAGGGGTTTCCTATTGCTAGACTTGAAACTGTTGGTAATATTTTTGGTTAAAACTGAAGAAATTTTGTTGAATGCATATGTTAGAAAATTTGAGCAAAGTCTTCTATTTCTTGTGCTTGCAAATTTAAGGAGGCTAACCATTTCTTTAACATTTGTGTAACATTCTCTATTGGTATGTTCAGAAATGAGGCTTTTTCATCAAGCGATGCCATTACATCTCCTGTTGCAATTCTGCTTTCTTGAAGTTTTCTAACTAAGTCAAATGAATTTTTGATGCTCAAGCTTTGAAATGTTTTAAAACAGTTGAAAATGTCAATTAACTTTTCAGCTATTTGGTATGTGGGTGAATTGGTTTTAATTATTGGTCTCATGCTGTTATCATTTTGATAGATTTTTGAAAGTGCACAAAGTCTAGGTAGTACTGAATTGCTCTGTGTGATTCTCTGTTTTTCTGCAATGGATAATATTTTAACTTCCTTCAGGGTTTTGGTTAAATTTTTAATGCAGCTATTGAACGGATTCCTTTCAATTGGTTTGTAATCTTCCCCCTTTTAACATGTTTTCCTCTGTTTATATAATTTTTGTCTAAAATGACTATTTTGTTTCCTTTGTTTGCCTTTGTGTATATTATTGGTTTATCTTTTAACTGTTTTACTGTACTTTTATAGTTGTTATGTTTCCTTGTATTTTTTAGAATATCTAAAATTTTACTGCATTTCACATTTTTTCTCCTGCGCTTAGATGATAGGTGGCTATATCAATGTCATTTTTCTACATTTTCCAAAAAGTCCATGGAAGTTTTGAGGCCTTTGTTCCGAAGATTAATTTCTTCATTGGAAAAGATGATGTTAGGGAAGATAAATACATTATCTATTATTTGTTCTGGTGTCTATGTAAATTCTAGTTCTACTAACTAGTGAAGCATGAAGAGTGTTAAGACGACAGATTCAATTTCTTTTTCTGTTTCTGTTTTTCATGTGATACTTTAAATTTTTGTGTAAATGGTGTTGCAAGTTTTTCCATTCATGGAACCCTAATACTTTTGAAAGTTTTAGATGTAAACCATAATTCCAAAATCGATTTGACTTAAGTTTCCTGTATTGTAGACTTTCTTCTATTTCAATAACTTTTTTTTTTTTTTTGGTTGCTTTTTGGTGTGTGCTACTGCTGTATTTTTAAACATAAAAGACACCATTCCAACAGAACAGAAATCAGGAATTTATGAAATCAAATGTGCAGATTGTGATCAGAGATACATTGGAAAAACAAAATGAAATTTGGAGAAAAACAAAATGAAATTTGGAGAAAAGAATACTTTAGGAATATTTGTTTTAAGCAGATTGATAAGTCAGCCATAGCAGCTCACCTTGGACCAATAATCATGAAATTAAACCATAAATGAAATTGCTGAAAAAGTTTCAACCCAATGGCGCTATCAACTTGGGAAAAGACTTTCATGGGAAGAAAAAAAAAAAAAAAGAAAAAAAAAAAAACTTAATGAATTTTGATTTTCCTCCTATGGATTAACTCAACCCTACTAGAGTCATCAGAGACCACCACAGAAACACCTTGGGATCCAGCCACCAATTCATAGCAGTAGACGGTCAACAGCTTTGATTTATTTATGGACGCTCTTTAACAGCTCGGGTCATCAGCGTACGGTCAACAGCTGATGATGTAAATGAGTGCTTCTGAAACATGTCCTAGTGTTATGTAGCTTAAGTGGAGTTTGTGTGAACAAGTTGAATACATTAGTGTAGGAGATATTACCACTCCATTGTCTACAGCTTTGTAAGTAAAATTTCCTGATATGTGAATTTTGATCTTCAATTTCTCTTTTACTAATGATGGTATATTAACTTCTTTTACCAATTCTTGTTTTGAAGCCCTCTGTCTCCACCATCATTATATTCTGCAGTTTCCATTATGTGTGTTTGTGTTTATTGCATCCTATTTAAGGAGATATTTATCAGTATGTATGTTATGCTACTGATTATTGCATGCTAGTGAGAATCAAGATATTGGAATGAAAGTAGTTTTAAATCAGTGTGATTTTTTTAAGGAAGTATATGTTCCAGAACTAAGTTTACCATCAATACCTCCCCAGAATTTGCAATTTATGATGACTGAGTAAACTCTGGAAAATACCTGTCAGGGAGATGGTCCTGGTCCTGGTGGGAATCGAACCCCAGAATTCCTACTCACAAGTTCATGCCTTCAACAGTTTGGCCAGCATACTGACCATTGGAATTTAGCTGATGGAAAAAGTTCTGTATCAAGAAACATGATAGCTCAATAAATTTTGAAATACCATAGATGAAGTATAATTACACAATTTTGTAACCTTCAGCAAAATTAGCTGTATGTGTCTAAGGTACAATTTGAATTCCCTGTCAGTTGACTAGCGGCCCAAGATGTGGACAAGAGTCCTTGAAACATATTCTGGTAAGTAGAGAGATGAGAGTATGTAAGCAATGCACCAGCTAAAACATTATTTATAATTCTGCATTGTCGATGTTCTACAAAATTGCATTTAGGTAATCCATTATTAACTTTATTGTTCTATTTCATTGTCAATAACTCCTGAAAAATAATTCACATAAATAATTATTTACTAAAGATATCACTGGCTTCCTGGAGATGTCTCAGGCTGAAAATCATAACATACTAACCTTTCCATGGTTCGCTTGAGCTTCAACTTTGCAAGGAAAGCTTTATCTCTTCTAATTTCTCTAATTGCTCCCTTCATTTCACGTTTAAACTTGTGCAGCAATTTCTCGCGCTCTTGTTGCCGTTTGCTAAGTGATCTTTGTTTCTTGCCATCAATGCTGTAAGCACCACAATTAACTGCATGATAATGAAAAGCATATTATATTTACCAACATTAATAGCATACCCATTTGATCATTTTTAAAATAAAAACTTTCATAAGTCACTTGCTTGCTCCAATTTTATGCTTGCATTTGCTTACCTAAAAATTAAAAATGAAATATGACTCAATGGAGCAAACTTTAATTGTATAAATTAAGTGAAAAAGATTTTAACACACTCTTATTTAAGTGAGTGTGGCAAGTAAGTCTGTTTTAAAAATTTTGACTTGGTTTATTAATAAAAGAAAGAGAAATAAAGTTTTGGAAACGAAGAATCAAAATTGTAAAATTCTATTCACTGCGAGATTCAAAGTGGGCTGACACTCTAACCAACTGAGTTAATGTGTCAGGCTTGGGTTTTTTCATTAGGAAATTGTTGAGAAAAGTAATAAGAGAAACATGGGCAAGGACAAAAAATGCTTTGAGATTGTAATGGATGATAAACTGATGGATGAAAATGTCATATGCTTAGGAGTAGTGTATAATCCACCAGGATCCTTGCAGTACCATAACCCTAATCTGCTTAAGTAAATGTAAAGTGATATAGAGAATTTAAGAGAGAGGTATATGAATGCAGAGATTAAAATAGTGGGGGATTTCAACATCAGAGTATGTGAGGAGGATGTGGATTTTGGGACTGATATGGTATGGGACAATGAAATAATATTAAAAAAGATATAGTAAGGCATAGCAAAGATAAGTACAGTGATAGAGTAGTGAACATTTTTTTGGAATTTTGTGAAGTGAATGCACTAGATATTCTGAATGGTAAATATGGTAAGATGTATTGGGGGAATTTACTTTTATTATTATTATTATTATTATTATTATTATTATTATTATTATTATTATTATTATTATTATTATTATTATTATTTATAATAATAGTGCTGATGTTGATGATGATCATCATCAGAGTGTTATTGACTAAATATTATGGCCAGTCAACATGGGGTATTGTGAGCAATTTTAAAATCCTTAATTTGAACTCAAGTAGTGGTCATTTCCTGCTGGTAGTGAATATAAAAATTCAATTAGGGCATGCAGTGGATAATTTAGGGGAAGGGGAGAAGGGGACTAGCCAATATACTACATTTAAGTCGAAGGAGGGACAGAGAAATAAATCTATCAGACACTGGAATCAAAGTATGGCCATATGCCAACAAGAAATAAGTTGTATGTTAAAAAATAATGAAGTAGAGATGGCAACCAATAACATAAATACATTATTGCAAAGAGCTGGAAACGGGATGAAACAGGGGATGAGAATTGGGGAAAGTAGCAAAGAGTGTGATGATGATGAATGTAAAGTACAAAAAGTGTTGAAACAAATGCTGAAAAATGGAGAGGTGCAGGGGATGAGGAGTCAAAGAAAGAATATTTAGATGGAAAAATATTTTCTAACTTTTTGATAGAGAGCAAAAAGCAGTGTGAAGAACGAAAAATGAGGAGAATTTAATTAGGGTATTAAGTTAAGAAAATATTAGTGGGATATGAAAATTGTTAAAAGTAACTTATAACAAATCTTACACGAATGTATTCTACATGTTTACACTAATTCCATACTTACAACATAAAACTAGATTTATATAAGTGCAATTAGTGTAATATATTGAATACATAAGTGTAGTATATATTATCACTCCATTTAAATGCCACGAGATATTTATTTAACTTATAACAAGTTTATAGCTAAATCCAATATAAATCCAGAAAAGTGGATAGGCTATTCTAGAACTCTTTTTGGTGAGTATAGTGGTTTAAAAGCAATGCCAAGATTAGAAGCAGGAATGGGCTATATAGAAATGTTGGATAGTGAGGTGAGAGATGAAGAAGTAGTTAAACAAGAGAAATAAATGAAAAAAAATAAAGCAATAGGAATCCCACCAGAATTTGAATGGTGTTGTGATGTAAACAGTTAATTACTCACTGGACTGTTTAACTTAATTATGGCAAAGGAATATGTACAATAAATTTGGAGGAAAGCAAGCATTTGCCCAATATATAAAGGAAAGGAAAGTGTAGATATGCCAAAAAATTACAGAGGAATTGCATTATTATCAAATGTTGGAAAAGTTTTACAGGCATTTTGACAAATCAGTTAAAAAATTGGGTTGAAGAATAGAAAATTATTTCAGAATGGGATTTTGCAGGGGGAAATGCACGACAGATAATATGTTTATTATAAAAACATTAGTGGATAAATATTTAAAAGATAACAGAGGAAAGCTGTACGTGGCATTTGTTGACTTAGAAGAAAGAGTACAATTGCATAGAGTTACAATTGTTATGGGATAAATTACTCAGTAAGGGAGTAAGTTGTCATATTGTGAACATTCTTAAAGCATTATACAAGAGAAATACCTTCTGTGTGAAAACTGGGGAAGTAATGGTAACAAGAAAAATAAATCAAGAGAAGGGATTGAGGCAAGGATGTAAAAGCCTAGTATTATTTAATTTGTTTATTGATGACATATTAACAGAAAAAGGAAAGAGTAACAAGTTGCCAATAAATATTGTACTTACGAAGCTGTTGACAATGGAGTGGTAATATAACCTAAACTTAGGTATTCATTTTTTACACTAAACTCAACTTACTTGTGTAAAGTAAGACGCATTTCAGGAGAATCTCTCCCATCTTTAGTTGCTCAGTGAACAGCCGTTACTCGAAATGATGGCTGGGCAACCAGATGTTCCTCTATTGGTTGAAGTAGGAAGTTGCTGAGTTCATCCTTAGGAGAAAACTGGAAATTCATTAGGTTTTCTCTATTTTTTAATATAAAAATTTTTTCCCAAGTGGATAACTCCAATGGGTTGTGAAGATGTTTCAGCAGTTTAATTCCCAGTTTTATTTCATGGTTTTTGATCCAAAAGTGAGGTGCTACTGCTGATTTATCCACCTGTTTAAACCGAATATTCCTAAAATGTTCTTTCCTCTGAATTTCCAAATTTCTTTTTGTTTTGCCTATGAAGCTCTGTTCACAATCTGCACATTTTATTTCGTAAATTGCTGATTTCTGTTCTGTTGGTATGGAGTCTTTTACAGTGCAGGCTAATAAATTCTTGATGTTGTATCTGTTCTTTGGGGCTAACATTATTCCATGTTCTTTCAAGATTTTCTTGAACTTGTTGTAGGTTTCACCTACCATCCAATTTACCTACCCACCCAATTAGGTACCATTGGATTGTAGGTCCTTTTGAATTTGTATTCTTCTTTTGTGTTTTTCAGTGTGGAAACTTCCCTTATCCCTTTTTGTCTTTTAGATTTATTGATACTTTTTATCACTGTGTCTTTGTTGAAACCATTGATTATAGCTGTCTTTATTATTTGTTTGTATTCTATTTTGTACTCTGCTTCTGTGAGTGGAATGTTCATCAATCTGCATATTTATGTGGAATGGCGTTATAACTTGCATTTTTATGTAGTTTTCTGTGTGTGTTTCTTTCTGTAAATTCCAAAATTCAAACAATCTCCATTTCTTAAAATTTTTAAATCTAGAAATGGTAGCCACCCATTTCTTCCTTCTTCTATGGTAAATTGTATAGATTTATGTTGCAAATTAAGAAGTTTCAGGACATCTATTCAGTGTTTCTTCGGTATTATTGCAAAAATGTCATCCATATACCTATACCATGACTTGAAAATTAAAGGGAAGGCTTTTGTGATGTGTATTTAAATGAGCTCATGAATAACTCTGCTAGAAAAGGTGACAAAGGGTTTCCCATAGTTAGGCCTGAAACTTGTTGGTAATGTTTTTTGTTGAAGCTGAAGTAATTTTGTTTAATGCAAATATTAGTAAGTTTTAATAAGTCTTCTATTTCTTCTGTTTTTAAATTTATTGATGTTAACCATTTCTTCAGTATAAGCATAAGTTTCTCTATAGGTATGCTCATACATCAAATGAAACCATTATATCTCCAGCTGTAATTCTGCTATTTTCAAGTTTTTTGACTAGGTCACCTGAATTTTTAATGCTCAAACTTTGGAATCTCTTAAAAGTATTGAAGACTTTGATCAATTTTTTTTGCTACCTGGTATGTGGGTGAATTGATATTGTTTATTATCGGTCTCATGCTGTTATCATTTTTATTATTATCTTCAAAGAACATGGGATAATGTTAGCCCCACAGAACAGATACAACATCAAGAATTTATTAGGTTTCACAGTAAAAGTCTCCATACCAACAGAACAGAAATCAGCAATTTACAAAATAAAATGTGCAGATTGTGAACAGAGCTTCATAGGCAAAACAAAAAGAAATTTAGAAATTTGGAGGAAAGAACATTTTAGGAATATTCGGCTTAACAGGTGGATAAATCAGCAGTGGCAGCTCACTTTTGGACCAAAAACCATGAAATAAAACTGGGAATTAAACTGCTGAAACATCTTCACAACCCATTGGAATTATCCACTTGGGAAAAAATTTTCATATTAAAAAATAGAGAAAACCTAATGAATTTCCAGTTTCCTCCTATGGATGAATTCAGCAACTTCCTACTTCAACCAATAGAGGCCAGCCACCACAGGAACATCTGGTTGTCCAGCCATCATTTCCAGTAACAGCAGTTCAGTGAGCAACTGAAGATGGGAGAGATTCTCCTGAAATGCATCATACTTTTACGTAAGTGGAGTTTAGTGTAAAAAATGAATACCTAAGTTTAGGTTATAAGTTGTTGCCAGTTATTAATAATGTCACAATCCAGGGGTTATTATTTGCAGATGACTTAGTTGTTGGATCCATCTCAACAATTGGCTTAAAGCAATCCTAGCAGCAAATAGATAATGATTGGTGATTGAAAGTAAATCAGAAGAAGACTCAAATAGAAGTATTCAAGAAAGGAGCAAAATTGAGTAAATATGAGAAGTGGAGGAAAGGAGATAAAGAATATAAGGTAGTTAGAGATTGAATTTACCTAGGAGTTAAAATACATGGGGGTGGCAAATGGGGAAAAGTAGAAAATATTAGCTTTGACAAAAATAAAAGGAGTAATGGCAGTGGTTACAGATTGTAAATATAAAATACCAGATATAAATGTTAAGTGGCTTGAAAAAATATATAATATGGTGGTTGAGGCAAAAATGTTGTATGGTAATGAAATATAGGGACTGAAAGGAGGTGGGAAATTGTGGATGTTGTACATAGAATGTTTTGCAGGGAAATTTTAGATGTACTATGCACGACAGTAAAGGTAGATGCACAAATTGAAATGGGAAGAGTGGCAAGGAAAGGTGTGACTATGGAGAGAGCTCTTAAATATTGGTTTAGAATTGTAAATTTAAATGAAAGAAATTTGTTAAAGAAATGCTTAGAATTTCAAGAAAAGAGTCTAAGGAGCAATGGGTAGAGTAATAGTCTTAGGATAATTTTGGAGAACAATGGAATGGGGGATATTTGGAGGAGGAGGGAGAATAATGTAAATGGTTTTTGGAAAGCTGTAAGAAGGAGATAGGAAGATATAGAAATACAAAAACTGTTTCACAAGATAGCAGGTAAAAGATCCTGAGTATTTTATATACCAATTAAAATTAATGGAAAAGAGAGAAGTACACATCAAATAAAGAGCAAAGAGAGGGCAATGCATAGTTAAGAGCAGGCATGTGGAGAATAAGGATTTCCTGAGAATCAGTGCCCAATATGTGGGGGAAAGGGAGATATGGAACATACAGTGTTTGATTACAAAGGGACGGGACTGGAAGAAATAATTTATAAACAAGAAGTGGTTTAAATTACATAGAACAATAGCCCTAATGAAAATCTTCAGTAAGACAGCAGGAATGTAGGGGAGTTCCTGAGTAAAAAAAAAGGGGGGAATTGGGTATTAATTGATTAAATTATTGAGCTTGAGATTGGAAATTGTTTTTTTAGGTGAATAATGTAGCATTATAGTACGCATTTGATAAATACAGGAATCAGTAGCTTGTAGAGACAGTAGCTAGCTAACAAAATAATGGCATAGGTAAACTGAAAGGACCTTGGATAGGGTCCCAGCTGGTTCCTTGGAATTCCAGTAGGTTGTTGCTGATGAACTGAAGACTGATACAATCAAGATGGAAATATTGTATTTGTTTAATTATATTAGAACATATAAAGGTGACAGTACAAAACCAATTATTGTATTTATATTTTTTGTAATTGTGAGGATTCATACCTAAAATGCCTGGGCCAGATAGATGGAGGAACCCTGGTAGTTTGTATATTGTATTTTTTCTTAGCATATCAATAAATTTCTTTCATTCATTCATTCATTCATTCATTCATTCATTCATTCAGTTAGTGTGTCCTCCTCCAACCATGGAATCATGAACCTATTCTATATACACTGGAGACCTTTCTAAGATTTCTCTACTATGAGAAATTAATTTCTTAAAGAGCTACTCAATATGCCAGGCTTCTAGTTTAACCATGAATTATAAACTAGAAGCATGAAAGTGGCTAAACATATGATACAGGTCTCTAATATACCATCAACTATAAACTAGAAACCTGAAAGTGGTTAACTTATGACCCAGGCTTTCAGTTTACCATCAACTATAAACTAGAACAGGGATTCCCAACTGGTGTGCCACGGCATATTAGGGTGCCATGAGATATGTTGGGAATAGAAAAATAGAGTAGGAATGACTTAAAATATATGTAAATATAATAAATTACAATATACTAATTGTTGGTATAGGTGATGACAAAGAAGAGGAATCCCGTGGCCGAGAATGAAAACGAATGTCTTCGAAACATGTACCACATTTTATGACAAGTAAGTGAAGCATTAAGAGTGTTTAGATGACATAAAATTAAATCAAAGAAGAGGAAGTTGGATTAAGTTTTATCTCAGGTGTCCAACCCATGGATTAATAAGAAGAGACACCCTCATAAATTCAACAGTTTTATTTTATGTAATTTCGGGAATTTTTCCTTGTTGGGAAAATAGTAATATCCTACATGAGGATCAAGAAGAGTTATTAGAACACCCAAAAAAAGAATATGCTGGCATACTGATCACATTTAAAACTTTATTGCATACTAATACAAAGAATAACTAAGCTTCAATATATTGAAACACAGCAGCAATGAAATCACTCATACCATGCAAACTTACAAGGCCACGCATTGTATCAAACTCCAATAGCTATTATTGTGCAGAAAATTCAATAGCCAACAGTACCGGTGTCAGATGTAAATACAAACATTGTGCAAGCAAGCAGCTCAATAGTCAGAACACACCATAGAAGAGTGCTTCAATTGCTTCCAGTTTTAATTTTCATTGTGTCATTTCCTGTATTTTCTATGGACAAATTTGTTGTAAAGAAATGTAAACTCCAGGACAGTGAAGAGTCAAACTGCTGGTATTAGTGCAAAATTTGAAGTCCCTCCAGGATCATCATCTCCCCCCACCAAAAAAAAAAATTAAAGCCAGAACAAAGGGGGAAAAAATGGCAAATTTGGACAGTTACTTAATGTATAGACCTGGAAAACCTGGCCCATGGTAGCTTGCCAGCTGAAGTGGAATGTTACTATCAAGTATCCTGGTAAGTCACTGAAAATTAACTATCATATTTTTCATGTTAAGTAGAAAGAAGCTATGAGAGTAACCATAGCAGACATTGCTCTTGAAGCCTCATATAATGTAGCACAAAAAAAGAAACCTCATACTGCTAGAGAGGAAAGCATTGGCCCTGCATGTCAAATATTAGTTCAAACAATACTTGAAGGTGCTATAATTAAGTTATGACAGTTCCTTCTCCAACAATACAATCAACAGCAGGATATCTGAGATGTCATCCAATATAAATGAATAATATACAGAGGAAATAAAATCTAATAGAAAATTTGCTATTTGCTTTGCAAGTAGATCAGAGTACTGAGACTAGTTAGAAAGCACAACTCCATTGGGTTTATTAGATATATCGATGATAACGCGAGCAGTATCTGTTCTATAGAACACTGGAGACTACAACCACTGGCCATGATATTTTTGATTCTGTTAATTTTTACCTAAATGACCATAACCTTTGATTGAAAGACCGGTGCACCACCTATGGGTGGTAAATATCAGGATTTTACTTCAGAGTTTTGAGTGAAAATCCATCCATCATAGTAACCCACTGTTTTTTGCACAGAGAGGCTTTAGGTGGAAAAGCTTGTGGTGAAGAGCTTGGTGTAGTTTTTAATAAGGTTGTGAAAATGGTAAACTACATCGTCTTAAACTTTGAAGTGCTGGATTTTTAAACAGTTACATTGGGAAATGATGCAGCTCACACCATATTAATATCATACACAGAAGTAAGGTAACTATCGCAAGGTCATGTACTAAGGCAAATATTCCGACTGAAAGAAGAAATGAAAGTTTTTTTCAAGGAAGAAAATCAGAACATATTTTATGAACTGCTGCAAAATGATACTTTCTGTTTAGAAGTATTGTACATGGCAGATATGGTTAAGAAGTTAAATGAAACTTGTTTCAATGCAAGGACCAACAGTTTCCCCAACCAACAACATTAAAGGTTTTAATAGAAAGCTTGGTTTTTGGAAGTCTGCAGTTCAGAAAGGTGATATGTTAAACTTTCCATCTCTTCTTAATCTGGCAGAAGACAAACCTGGAAAAGCTGAAAGATCTTATTCTTGATCACTTATGAAGACTGCAAGATGCAGTAAGCAAACACTTTCCATCAATTTCCAATGAGAATTTTGACTTGGAATGTTTCAACATTTGATTTGGCAGGGAGTGTGGAAGAAATAGATTTTACAGCTTGCGAGTGAGGCATTGGTTGCTGATTTTTGGTTTGGACTGGCAGGCGAGTCCATACAATAGTGAAGAAAGTAACAAATCTACTACTGCCCTTTCGAACTTCTTATTTGTGTGAACAAGTCTTCTCTGCTATGGAGACAATCAAATCCAAAGCAAGAAATAGATTGCTTAGCCAAGATGATGATATGTATGTTTCATTGTCAATTGCTAGACCTGATATAAAATTTTATATTCTCAGCATCAATCACAAATATAAGAAAAAAAACACCTTCTGTAGTACCTCTGATGTATAGTTTATGTTGAAATAGAATAGTTTTTACTTTATCAGCCTTCTGCTATGTAATAAGTCGTATAAAATAGTGAGTAGATATAATTTTTGCATAATGTTTAATAATAGGTCACCTTATTCATTTGTTTGTTTTTTTTTCACCCAAAAGACATGAGGATTTGTAGGAGTGAAATTGCTGGAGTCAAGTCGCAGTTTATGCTCATGTATAGAGATATGCAAAAGAGGCATGTAATATCTATTCCTGGATAGAATATCTGAACAATAATAACACTGATAACTTTCACGCAGCTGTAGATAAGCACTAAATGAGCACAGTAATATAAGCCATGATTCTGCAAAATATAACTAGTGCTTATGTATTTGTATATTTTTATAAGGGTTTTCAGATATACATCACAACTGCAGCATCAATGCTATGTGGCATTGTGCTATATAATGAAAATAACTTGTGAGTTTGACTCCAGTGGTTCTCTACAAGCAATCAATGTTTTCAACATTTTTGGGTGACTAAAAACAAATGAATAAGGAAACCTATTCTCAAACGTTACCTAATTGTGTATATCGGTATATTTTTATCCTCAAAATTGTGTAGTAGATACTCAACATTATTCACAAATTAAACTTCACTTTTTATGTCATGAGCAGATATCGGATTTTACAGCAAATGCATATTTTGTTCCTTTATGAGAAAGGGGGGGAAAAATGTTAATATTTATGCTTCATGAAATTTGAAAGCTATTCATAGAGTTTTATAGTACCCTAAAATGGTTATTAGAGCCTAATTTGTTATATTCTACATAAAATGCCTAAATCAATGTAATTCACTATTTATTCACATACTCATACATGTAAGCAACATTAAATGTCAGCTTTTTTGGATTAATACTACCAGGAAAAGCAACAATTGGTGGAACGTTGTATTTTCATCAAATGCAATTTCAACAACAATTATGTATAACTATTAGTTTGAGTGCCTGCTAGCTTCCTTTACTCTCCTTATTTGTGTTGAGAAGTTTGAAATAGTAGGATGTTATCCTATGCTTTTAATATGCCAAAAGATAAAAGTGCAAAATTTTGCTGATCGGGCAATAGCTAACAGAATTTCCAAACTATGCTTAAGATGGAAAAATAATATTCTGCCTAATTTATAGCAAACAGGTGTTTGACAATAGTTGAAATATACTTTAATGAGTAGGCCTACATAATATTTATACATTTGTCTGAGATGAAATTCTTTTAAAGACAACTACACTTTAAGCTTTTAAATTTTGATATTGAGGTATTTATGGATCATTGATATTTTGTTATTCAAACGAAGTTATTGCACTTTGTGACAGAAATATTGCAATACAATATATAGAATTTTATTTCATTAACTTCTACACTTTTTATATTTAGAATGAAAAGAAGTGCCACTTGAGGCAGCATGTGCAAGGGGCTGGACAGGGCAAAATCTTAGCAGAAAAATCAAAGCAAACAAATTCTACTGACATTATATTTCATCCAACCTCAGCAGTAATTTCTATGCAGACTTAACCAGAAGTTTGTTGCTTTCAACATTCCATGGTATGCAATTGAAAATGCGGCTTAAGAGATTTTTACAAAAATACTGCAAATAAAATATAACCTCTGAATTTACTCTACGTAAAAATTATTTAGACAGAATTTACAATGAAACTTTAGCATCTATTCCAGAGGATCTAGGGGATTCTTATATATGGGTCTCCTCTATAAATGAAACCTCAGATGCTATGAATAGATATAAAGCAATACGGTAGCGGCAAAACTTTGATTTCCTACCCTGATGAACCCTCAATTCTGCACTTTGTATGTGTTAAGGAACTTCCAAAAGTGAATAGCAAAACCACTTATTTTGTAAACAAAGACTTACTCTTGTTAATCTGGCAGTAAAGATGATTCTAAAGTTCTGTTGTTCTGTAATGATACTGCCTCATACATGGTACTGCAGCTCCAATTCTTACAACTTTTTATCCTAGCATCATTCACAGGGTTTTTTGAAACAATCAGAAACAAATTTCCTCTTGTCAATTCATTCATTTCCAATATGAAAAAAGTTTATGCAAAGCCCCATCCAGGGTTTCAATGTTCAGCAAAAAATGCCCAGATACTGCATTCCCACTTCAGCCTGTTATAACACTCTGGGGAACATGGATTCAGTCAGTGGTGTATTACTTTAAAGAAATGGTCACAACTATTGAAAAATTGCCTGAATCCGATAATGCCGAATGTTTAAAAGCAGTGAAAGATGTCTGAATGACCCCTAGCTGAAAAAAAATATTGCCTACATAACCTCAAACTTTTCATTCATACCTGAAAGTACTGAACACTTTGAAAATAAAAATCAATCTCTCAATATCTTTGTAGTCAAATAGCAATAGTGCAGAATCCCCAGGAGAAAATAACATTGTGCTTTGGGAGAAACTGGGAAAAAAGTTAAAAGTGAGACAATTTACTAAATAAGAATGTAGGATGTTCACTGTTGGAAAAACAGTCAAGATGTAAATGTTCCAGTAGATTTTGATATTTCTACTACAGCTGATTTAGAATTTGCTCCTCTGACATCTGTAGCAGTAGAAAGAAGATTTTCTGCTTTCAAAATGATTCTCATTGACAAAAGGCAAAGATTAACTATGGAGAATTTGGAAAAAATTTTGGTGATGGACTGTGCAAGTAATTATGAAAGAGAATGAGTACAGAAATGAATCGCAAAAACTTCCAAGTATATTTAATTATTTTTCAATATATTCAATTTGTGCAGCTTGTTTGTATTTTACGGTGAAATAAATAGGTTTGAAGCCTTAGTTATATGTGCCTAAAATGCCTAGTTTTACTGAAAAAGAGCCTAATTTATTAAATTTAAAGCTTATTTTGGCACCAAAAACTGCAATTTTTAGTGCCTAAAAACCTGATGTCTTGTCATAAGCCACCACTGCTCTGATTGTGATGAGATGCCTCCTGTTTGCCACAAAGTGTTTTCTTATATCATTTGAGTACCATGCTAATTTCTTTGCAACAGTGTTGTTCCATGCAGATGATCATGAGCAGCACATTAACATTAAATTTTGCATGAAACTATATAATATCACTATAAACCAAATTAGCCATTTGCTGATAGAAATTTACCTTCAGATAAGCATAAAAATAAATTACATGCTTAACGATATAAAAAATGGCATAATATAAATACAAGATATTAAGAAGAAGACACAGAGAGATCCAAGAAAGTTAGCTGCAAATATAGTGAAAATCTTAAAGTTCAGAAGTTATTTACTTATTAGATAAAACAAAGATATTTCAAAGATGAACTATCTTTTGGTCTTTTTCTTTCTTTTTTCTAACCTGAGCCTCCTGTCTTATGTGTTTTAGTGCAATACTTACACTGGTTCAATTCTTGGCTCATACAGCCTCAGTGCCTTTGGCTTCTTCTTTTCCATCATCAGACATGGTAGTTTTCTTTTACCTAGATCTTCAATTGTTGATATAACTTTTTCACTGAATTCCTGCACAATTCTTGGATATTGATCCAACTCTAACTGTCTTATTGCTTCACAGATAGGCTTGAAAATGTGATAGCTGGCTGTAAGTGTACCAAGATGTCCACAAAACTCTGACACAAGTTTTGTGGTTACATACAATGCCTTCACCCTAAAGCTGTCATCATCAGGCTGTCTCAGGTCATTGAAAGACAAACACAAGCTACCAATGGATAAGTCTCTATTCCTGTAACACAGAATTTCAAGAATTATCCTTTCTATTCCAGTCAATAAACTATTTAACCTAACACGTCTGTTCTTAGGCCCAAGCTCTAGTTATATCCATTTCCAAGCTAGCATTATCTTTTTGATAACTATCTGTTTAATTGTCAACTTCAGAATTGCCCAATAGATGGGGAGTTGAATTTTTATCCAGTAGTTACTGTAGTTGTCACCAGTATGTTGTACACACTATTGAATTTTATATTCTTTGCTGTGAAACAATAGAACATCAAAGACAGAACACAAGGACTCTAAAGTGTTGTGTAATACATTACAAGTGTATTAGTACAAGCCCTTGTAAAGTAAGGAGCTGTAACTTTCTTTTCAACAAAAAAATGTAATGCACTAACTGTGACATATAAAAGCAAGGAGGAACAGCTGCTTGCCACCTTGAATTTTAATTTTAAAGTTTAAATGCTGAATGTTCAGGACATCCAATTATCGCAAATGAAGGAAACATTGCAAAAATCCACAAGGTTATCTTATAGATTACACAATCAAGGTGAGCCTCTGAAATGCAAAGATCTCAATAGACTGTGTCTGACATTTTGCATGAGCATTTTTACTGCAAAAGCTTGTCACATGATGTGTGTCGTTTTTGCTAAATGTGAAACCTAAGTGTGTCTGAATGAACATTTTTCTTATTGCGTGGACACATTTAGATGCAACTTCATAGTCTTTTTTTTAACATTATATCACTGTATATGAAACATGCATTCACCATCACACGCCATAGTTGAAGCAGCAGTACAATGAGTCCAGGAGGTAAAAATATCCCAAAAGCTCAAGGGTGTTCCTTCAGCAGGAAAGGTGATGGCCACTGTCTCTGGAATATTTGGGGTCTGGTGTTGGTACACTATCTGCAAAAGGGCAAAACCATCTATGGAGAGTAATATGCAGCATTGCTGGAGCAATTAAACGATGCTATTAAAGCCAAATCTCTGCATTTGTTAACGAAAAACGTTATTTTCCATAAGGTAATATACCAGTGCTAACTTCTTCAATTGTGATCACGAAGTTACATGAGTTGCACTTTGAACTGCTGTCACATGCACCATATTCACCAGATTTGGCTCTCAATGACACTTTCCTCTTCCCAAATCTGAAGAAATGGTTTGCTGGACGAAGATTTACTTCAGACACAGAGATCTGAAAAGTTTATTTTGCAGAGTTGGAAAAATTAATTTATATTGAAGATATAAAGCAGCCAGAATATTGGTCTAAGTGCATATAGTTAAAAGGTGACTATGATGAAAAAGAAGTTGGGACAAAAATCTTGTTTTCTTTCCAAGGCTATGCACTTTCTGAACTGCCCTTGTAGATGCAGCTAATGGTTAAAGTGAATTAACCTGCTGCTGCATGATGGATTCTGTTAAGCACAAGCAAAATGCTAAGCTTAAACAGAAGTTGGAGCTGCTGTATAAAATGGAAAAGCATGTTAGTTAATGGAAGATTTATAGCTGCAATATTGGCTACCATGATCTCAACATCATATGCCCACTAATTAACAATACAATCAGATATGGCATTTTCAGCACTTTTTTTATAAACTAACAGATGAATGTATGGTGTTAAGTACTGAAAATGAAGTTTGAATTTAAAAATTTCAAAATACTCAATTTCCACATGGAAAACATTTTTGCATTATGTATTTACATAACCTATAAAAGAATTTTTCTAATTATTTGGCAAAATCAGTATCAACCACTGGTTTGATGCCATAATTGCAGAATACGAGAGATTTTATTGTACTAACTATAATTAGTTTGATATAAAATAATATATCCAAACAGTAAGCATTCCATGTTTCCAGATTACTTATAGTCAGTAGAGAGAGAAAAATAACAAACAAACATCTCTCACCTTGACTGTCTCTTTGTAAGGACTAGCAGATTCCTGGCTTTCCCAATCACATGCAGAGGAAAAGCTGTGAACACCATCTTTACTGCTGGTTTCGGTATTCCCATTTGTAAAATACCATTAAGGAAATTGATGGCAACAGGAGAAAATCTTTTGGATAGCACTGTGTACTGAAATAAATCAACAACAAATAAAACTCTGAACTTCGTCATTATCATGCTGGTGAAGTAACACAGATGTTTGCCACTTACCTCAAGTAGGATGGTGACAAGGTAAAGTCCAACGGCCACATCTCGCAGCTGCCTTACTCTGCACTGATCCAAAATTTGTTCAATGAATACAACTACTGGAGTAACAACAGGATGCCTGAAGTCTGATGTTGGAAATAGCAGTGAGATCAACTTCAGGAAGATGAGCTAAAAAGTGAGAAAATTTCATGTAAATTGGTACATTCTGAAAAATAAATACACGTCTACATGCTTGGCATACAATGCTGAACAATCTGCTCAAGGCAAACAATGAGTTATGAGACTGATATTCTCATGTCATTCCTCTGCACATGTCTGGTTCAGATATTCAGCAAGGAACAAAGAATTTTTAGCTGTTGCACTGTAGTTAAAAAATAATGAACATATTCAAAGCTATAAGCTCAGTATTGAACAAGAAAGCAAATGCAATACACTATATCTTTAACAAAAGAAAAACTTGAGGGAATTTGCGTGTCACAAACATATACCTCAAAATCAGTCCAACAAGTGGCTGTCAGCTGTAAATCAAAAAACACTCTAAAAATTACTGAAACTTTAGCCATAAAACATGACAGAAGACCGCCTAGAAGGTTTAGTACTAGAATTTTTGGCTACTAATCTGGATGTCCTGGGTTCGAATACCATTCAGGACAAATTATCTGGGTGAGGGGTTTGTTTTTGTTTCTTTTTTCCTCCCAGATAGCTTTAAGGTGCCAAGAACTCAGCTCATTTGCATCATCATTAACTCATTTCATTCATCCTTACAGACTTACAACTATTCGATATAATATCCACAATCCACGTCAAATGCTGTTTCAGCAATAATAAATATCATTTTAAACAAAACAAAAAAATGACAAAAGTGCAAAGTCCAGGGACCTGCAGAGAAGAATACATTTTTGTAATAACTGGTCTCTTCAGTCTAAAAATAATGGCATTTTAAACTGACAATTTTTAAAACAAATTTGATATAAAATTGGTTTGGTGACACTTATACTTCACTTATTTGGTTTTAAGTGGTCATGTTTCGGAAACATTCATTCCTCATAGAAGCATAATCTGCAGATAGTTGGAAGAATTTATTGAAATTATCCAAATTGGTGTCTTACAGTTCATAACAGAGTTTTTATTTTTGCTGAATATTTTTTCCCATGATGTTAATTTCAAAGGGTTACTGGTGTGTGATTTTGATAATTGCATAACCAATGCTCTTCCATTAATTTTTAACACTTGACCCATCTGGTTAAAATGACTTAAAATTATTAAATTTACAAGAAAGACCCATACATTTTACAATGGAAATTATCAAGATGACCTTATTTTGGCTCAAAGCAGAAACTTACATTTTGCATTAACTCAACTCCTCCAACACCTACCCAGGTGGAGGAATGGAGTGAAAACTGGCACATGCATGTCAGTGGTGAAAAGAGGGAGGCAATTCTCGTCACCAAATACCATTGACCAGCAAATTCGGGGGTTCTGAATCTGCAGGGCCAGACAATTACCTGGAGGAACCAGGTCAAGTACCTCAAGGTTATCCTGGACCAGGAGCTGACCTTTCAGCACCACATGTGAGCAGAAGGTACGAAGGCATGAGCGGCCATTTCAAAATTGACTCCCATTTTTTAGCTAAATTCCATTCCAATTTGTATCAAATTGCAACTTTATAAAACCATTATTCCTGCAATAATGTTGTATGCTAGCAAGGTTTGCAGCTACACAGTTCCATCCTAGTTGTTTATTTGCAAAAGGCACATGTTGCCCATAGTTTTCTTCCATGAAACTTCTGGCCTCAAGTACATTAATGACACCATAAGGAGACTAGCACAGAAAGCATATGCACTCTATGCTAGACATCCAAATCAGTTAGTATGTATGTGGTCCCATCCCCGATCCATCACTTATCCGACTCATGATGTGCTAGCAAACAACAGGTGTACAGGGATATATAGCCACCTAGATGCCAGGCATTCCCCAGAACCTGGCTCCACAACACCAGGGAGTTGGCTTGGGTAAGTTGCAAGGGCATCAGCTATCATCACCATCCTGCAGCTCTAAAAGTATCAGCAACTACTTTCTTTCTTGGATCAAGTGTGATGTGAACTCTGTACATGTGACGATTAATGTTTCACTATTCACTTTTGAACCAAAAATCATGAAATAAAACCAGAAATTAAACTGCTGAAACATTTGAATAGTTTGGGATTTTCACAGTGAAATATAGTGTCATATAACAAATTATTTATGAGGAAGTCACTCAAATTTTACTAGTTTTATTCCACTTACTTGGACATGTTTCAAAGGCAAATTTCCTTCATCGTCAGCACGGTTCCACTGTCAGCTTTCCAGCATGGTATTAAGATGTAGCTCTTTGGATTTTATTAACTTTTTGATGAGGTTGCTGTTGTTTGGAAGATCAAAATTAACTAAATTTTCTTTATTTTTGTTCAAGAATATATTTTCCCACGCCGATAATTCTATGGGTTTTTGAACAGCTTTTAACACGTCCAAGTAAATGGAATAAAACTAGTGAAATTTGAGTGACTTCCTCATAAATAATTTGTTATATGCTGAAACATCTTTACAACCCATGAAGTTATCCACTTAGGAAAAAATTCTCATATTAAAAAATAAGAAAACCTAATGAACTTCGAGTTTTCTCCTATGGATGAACTCAGCAATATCCTACTTCAGCCAACAGATACCATCACAGGAACATCCAGCCATCGTTTCGAGCAATGTGGTTCAGTGAGCAACTGAAGATGGGGGAGACATTCCCAAAATGCATCTTAATTTCATGTAAGTACCTGGAGTTACTGTAAAAAATTAATACCTAAGTTTAGGATATATTACCACTCCATTGTCAACAGCTTCGTAAGTACAATATTTATAAACAGAATATATATTGCCATTTTTGGATCTGAAGATAATAAAATGCAATAATAAACTTGAATTTGGCATCTACAGAAAGGATATGCATACAGAAAATTATATTAAAGCCCATGGTTTCAATCTAAGATCACATAAGGAATCAGCATTCAACAGCATGACATACAGAATAATAAATATGCCATCGAACAAAGAAGAATATAAAAATGAATAGCTACACATAACAGAAGCTGTTAAATCAAATGGGCTCAACAAAAGATGATTAACAAAAAAATTAAAATTGTGATTTAGCAGGGGAAAAAACATTTAAACAATTCACTTATCACCTGTCAGCCAATAAGAAATTTTAAAAAATTTTCAAGCAGTATATCATCTTATTACCTTAAAACCGATACAGTGTAAAAAATTTATTGATATAAAACTCCAGGCCCAAAGAGAAAAATCTGGCATTTACCAGATTAATTGTAAGGATTGTGAAAACATCTACATGTAAAACAAAGAGAAATATTGACATAGGTTGAAGGAACATTGGAGAAACATCTGTTACAAACAAATAGATAAATCAGCTGTGGCAGCACATTTTTGGAATGAAAACTATGAAATAGAAAAAGGCATCAAGTTATTAAAAATTGTTCCAACAGCCAAAAGAATTAAACATATGGAGAAAGGATTTATATAAAAAACACAAGCAAAACCTTATGAATTTCAACATCCTGGAAGCAGACAGCTCTTGAATTATTCAAGTTTATCACAAGACCACCAGAGTGAACCCAGATACCTACCAACCCAACTTCTATGAATGATCCAACAGTCATTTAACGCTGAGGATGTAGACAAGTATTCCATGAAACACATCTGAGTAAATCTCATGTAAGTGAAACCAGAAAGAGTGTTCTAAATATTTTGACTCAGAAGATATTATAGTTGCCTAATCTTGGCAAATGTAACACTATATCATATGCTGATGATACAACCCTGCTATTTTCTTGTAAAACTTTTATTGGATTAGAAGAATAGTAGCAGATCAATCAAATTCCATTTACAAATACTTATTAAGTAATAATTTAACACTAAATGAGTAAAAAACTAAAGCACTTAGGTTTTACTACTGCATTAATAGGCATGATAATCTAGACATAAATATTAAAATTAATGGAGAAGCAATGGAACAGGTTACTTATATAAATGTCTTGGTAGTCATTGTTGATAATTAACTTTCAAGCACCATGTAGACTATATTTGTAACAAAGCGAACACATGTATATACTTATTAAGGAAATTATCACAATACTTAAATTCAAATAGTCTAAAGCTAGTGTAGTGTAATGGTTTAATCTATCCATATTTTTGTTATGCAGTTGAAATCTGGGGAAGTACAGTGGTGTAAATATAAATAGACTATTAATCCTTCAAAAAATTTGTTTGAGATGTATATATAAGGTAGATAGAAGAGTATCATGTAGAAGTATTTTTAAGAAATCTAAAATGTTAATTATAATGTTATAGGTGTGTAAATTAATTCAATTTGTTGTTAACATTGATAAGACAAGATCCTAAACGATGATGCCACAACTATAGTACTTGAACTCAGAACAATTATTATTGTCTAAATGTAAACAAAAAAGCTACTGAAAGAAACCGAAGAGTTATCCGTAAAATTGCATGTAATAAACTGCCAATATAATTAAAAGTCAAAGAGGGAAAAAGTTTCAAACTGAATTGAAAAACTTCTTGGTGGATAAATATGTAATGTATAAGGTAATTGAATTATAAAATATGTTTATAAATTTATAGTTCAATATAATTGTTTATAGAACAAATGAAAATACCATATTGTTAAAAGTGATAAATTTGCCTCTTGTATTAAATTTTTTGGTTTAGCAATTATTAATGTATTTTTCTGACAATGACACTCAAGTGTCTGGGGGGAAGAAAAAGTATTATTAATTATCATTATTATTATTATTATTAAATTATTTCCATATTTTCAAGAAATGGTGCAGGTATGTTAAAACATCAACAAAAAAAAAATTAGATAATACTTTAAAATTATTGAACTACAGGACAAAGAAATTAAATTCACTTTTGAAATAGAAAAAGATAATAGGATTCCTTTCCTCCTATTTGAATATCATTAAAGAGCAATAAATTGGAGTTTGGAATATATACAGAAAGGCCATGCAATCTAAAAACTACATTAAGGTAAATGGTTTCAATTCTAGAGCACACAAACATGCAGTTTGATATAGCTTAGTGCATAGACTGGTTAACATATCTATGATTGTTGAATACACCAAGAATACTTAGAAGTAATATAAAAAACAGTTATCAATGGATAGTGCAAAAAATTGTGGACAAGAAAATCAAGAAATTTAAACAAAAAAGGAAGCTAATACATTACAACTTTGATAGCATGAAAAGCGACAACCATTCACAAAAAAATTCACCTATCATCCTTAGTCTAGCAGAAAATTTCAAGAAACCTCAGAGATTTCAATATTATTTTGTCTCCAGTAAACAAATTCAGTTCAATAATATGCTCCTTTCTAGAGTTAATGATAAAATCCCTAACCAGAAGAAACCAGGAAACTAATTGTTTAGATTGTAACAAAGTATATATATTGGGAAAACACAGAAGTGTAAGGATCAGACTCCAGGAACATCAAATACAAACAGGTAGAAAAATTGGAGATAACATATTAAGCGTGGAAAAATAAGTATAAAATAAAAATGGGAAGCACAATTCTGAAATTTGTTGATAAATCAGTGGAGCTACAAATATGGGAAAGAATTGATATAAAGAAATATGAGGTCTGTTCAAAAAATTCTGGAACTTTGTGCATAAAATTTTTCTACACTTACCTTTTACTTATTGTGATTGGTCCTCTTCGAAATACTCTTCTCCAAAATTGATATACCGCTCCCAACACTGTTTCCACTTCCGGAAGCAGTCTTGGTACATCTCTTTTGGGATCGTGCGAAGCGCCATCAACCTGAATTTTCTTTTATCTTATCTATCGTTGCAAATGTTCATCCTTTCAACGGGGTTTTCAACTTTGGAAATAAAAAAACAAGTCCGCAGGGGCCAGGTCTGGAGAGTATGTGGGATAAGGCAGCACAGTGATTTAATTTTTTGTGCAATAGTAACGCACCAACAGGGATGAATGTGCGGATGCGTTATCATGATGCAAGAGCCATGAATTGTCTCGCCACATTTTAAGCCGTTTCTTTCACACATTTTCTCACAGACATCCCAATAGTACCATCGATTAACAGTTTGTCCCTGTGGCCCGAATTCATGATGAACTAATCCTTCAAAGTCAAAGAAAATTATCAGCATGGCTTTCACATTTGACCTGATCTGACAAGCTTTTTTTGGTCTTGGAGAACCTTTCCTGACCCACTGTGAAGATTGAACCTTGGTCTCAACATCATAACTGTAGATCCATGTCTCATCACCAGTTATGATTCTCTTAAGAAACATCTCATTCTCATTTGTGTGATCCAAAAGCTCTTCAGATTGTGAGGTGATGGTCTTTCTGGTCTGGACTCATGAGTCATGGGATGAACTTGGCAGCAACACGATGCATTCCAAGATGCTGTGTCAGAATTTCAAGATATGATCCAACTGAAATGTTATATTCTTCTGCAATCTCTCAGACAGCCAGTCTTTGATTGGCACGCAAAATTTCATTGATGTTCCTGACATGACGTCGTCGGTAGACGTCGAGGAGCGCCCTGAACGAGGGTCATCTTTAACTTCCATCCAGCTATTTTTAAACCCCATGAACCATTCGTAACAATGAGTATGGCTTAAGCACTCATCACTGTAGGCTTCCTGTATCATTTGATGTATCTCTGTAAAGGTTTTCTTGAGTTTCATGCAAAATCTAATGCACACATGTTACTCTGCAATCTCGAAATTCGCTAACTGTGCGACACAATGTTCTACTCAATGCAGCACTGAACAATAACTAACAGACATACAATAATGAAACTTTCGCCAGATACACATTGAACACAGGCATGTGCATGGATGCCAACTGCATTTTGCTCCAACACTCCATTGGTGCGAAATTACAAATGTTTCGGAATGTTTTGAACAGACCTCGTATGAGCTTCAAGATTCAAACAAAGGATAAATTGATTAGGTACATTAAGTGTCCACCAGAGCTACACCAAAGATGTCTAACCATCAAAAATTTCAGCAGTTGACATGCTGGATATGCTGGCAAAAGTCCATGAAGAGGTATGTTATGAGGAGTTCAATCATAAGTGCAGTATAAGAATAGAAAATTGACTCATTAGACTAACCTAAGAGGCATTTGGAAATGATTTACAATACCAGTTTTTTGTACCTTATAAGTTATGCAACATGGTTCAATGCATATGGGATCTCTCAATATACTCCCCACCAACTGCACATTACCATCTTCCTGGTAACTTCATTATAGTGTTGTGAAACCAGTGTTTGGAAGTATTGCAGCACCACTCATACACAGCTGCCTGAATTTCCTTGTTGTTACTGAATTTTTTACCTCATAGTTAGTCCTTCATACTGTTGCATGACACATAATCAAACGAGATTCAGTGAATATGCCAGTTACAGCATACTGGTAAATGCCAGTAATGCTAGCTTTGCAACTGTGTTGCTGGTGTAGGGCCAAGTATTGTCATGTTTGAGGAGCATTCCTGTCTATCACTTCCCCTAATGCCATTGTTGAATTCTGTATCTAAACTATGTAAGAGTCTTGTAGTACAACTTGCTTTCGAATTTCCTTCAGGAAGTCAGCCCATTAACAGTATGCCTGAAGCATCTGAAAAAATGGTGACCATCTGCTTGCCTGCAGATAGAGTTGCATGAAATTTCTTGTGGACGGGACTACCGGATGTTTTCATTGCATAGATTATACTTTCTTCTCTGTTGTGTGGCACTTACACTATGACTCATCACCAGCCACCAGCTTCTTCAAAAAATTTGCATCTGACAGTGGCTGACAACAGACTTCAATCCATTTGTCTTTTGGTGTCTGCACCAAGTCCCATGGAACCCTATGTGCACACAACTTTTTCATATTCAAATCATTGTGAATAATGTTGTCTGGGTTGCATGGTTGAGGTCTATTTGACATTCAAGTTCATCAAATGCTATGCATCTATCAGTCATAATCAATTCAGACATCTCATGTTCCTAGGATACCGCAATGTTTATGGACGACCTGTACTCACATTCCTTGCTGCTGGTGAACGCATGACCATTACAGTAGCTTCTTGACCACATACTGCAGTTAAACATATATGAATTTCTGCAGTTTTAATGTCTTCATTCCAAAAACTCCATGCAATTCATGTTTGTTTATGAATAGCACCTTCCATTTGTCCATGTTATACATATTTGCATTATACAGGAAATTCCACTAATCCAGATCTCACAATAGTATCTGAGGACCTACGTAGTAGCACAAGAAGATTAGTTACTGAAGATGGAGGAAGTGGACATAGAGTTATAATCACAATCACAGATACTAAGAAACATAGCCCAAATATTGAAAAACGATAACACCTGGAATTTTAAAAAAAGCTAACTGAACTAAATATAAAAAAAATATCGAAAGCGAAGTACAAGGATTAGATTTAACAAAGAACGTAAATCAAGTGATTAAGGAATTTAATGACACAATGTTAAGATCAGCAAAGACAAACATCCCCTGAGGACGAGGAAAACCAAAAAAATATAAATCTTTTTGGAACAAAAAATTAGAAACACTAAAAGCAGAAAAAAATAGTGCTAGAGATTTAGCACAAAACAATAAAAATAAGGAAGATCTTATTTTGATTTAAAGTAAAACACTAAAAATCATGTCGTCACATTAAAACTCTCTTTAAGTTTCACAAACATAAACATAAACATAAACATAAGGAAGATGTTATAGAATGGAGGAAAAAAGATGCGATCTACAAACGAGAATTAGTCGTATCCAAAAGACAATGCTATGATAAATTCATAACTGGATTGAACTATAGAACCAATAGTACCAAAGTATACAAGAACATTAATGATGTTAGCGGAAAGTACAACAATAGTAATAAAAGTATATATATTAAAAAAGGTAAAAAACGCATATACAATAACAAAGATATAGCTAATGAATTTAACCAACATTATAAGAAAGTAATACACTGGAAAAACACCTGAAAAAAGGCAATACAACATTAAAAAAATCCAACACAACAGAAATAGAAAAAATGCAAACAGTATCTCTGGATTCGAAGTTCCAATTGGAAGAATTAGAACAGGCAATAAAAATACTAAAAAATAAAATGCAACCAGGACCAGACCCTTATACATCCAGAGTACATTAAGAATCTTGGAATGAGAGCAAAAAAAGATATTATTAGAAATTGTTAATAAAATATGGTTTGAACAAGAGAATATGCCATCAAGCTGGTGCATAGCATTGGTAATACCAATTTTAAAATCAGGAAAAACTACAAATGAAACAAAAAGTTACAGACCTATATACAAACCTCAATTCTGGCAAAAAATAGCAGATAAAATGATAGTTAATAGACTGATATATTACCTTGAAACAAACAACTTATTAACAGATGAACAGGCTGGATTTAGAAGACAATATTCAACAGTTCATCAAACGTCAAGACTAATAGAGGATGCGAAAAGTAAACTGACTAATATATGTCAGTAGCTGCAGTATTCATAGATTTTCAAACAGCATTTGATCTAGTATGGAAAGAGATGTTAATTAAAAAAATTAATACAAATGAAATGCCCAAAAAATATAATTAGATGGTACAGGAGATTCCTACAGCAAAGATTGCAGTAAAATGGTAGAATACATTATCCAAATACACCCAACTCAAAACCGGAGTGGCACAGGGTGCAGTATCCAGTTCATTATTATTTAATATATATATAAATGACATGCCAAAGACTATAGAACAAACCAGAATAAACAGTGCATTGTATGCAGATGATGTAGTTATATGGTCAGCAGAAAAAAAATGATAAGAATGTATATGTCACACTAGAAGAAAAAATAAAAAATTGGACAAAATAAATAATATGACCATTAATGCAGCAAAACTAAATATCAAGTCTACCCATGAAACATTTTGATGAAAGGGAAAAAAACTTAAAACTTGAAATTAACGGAAGTCAAATAGAATATGAAGAAGAAATAAAATATTTGGGAATAGCACTGGACAGGAAATTAAAAATGAAAGACCATATACAAAATATCACACAAAAAGCCATAAATCAAAATAACATATTGCAAAGATTAGCTGGATCTAAATGGGGCAGCTCAATGAAGTCTTAAATAAAACATATAATAGATAAATAAAACCAGTACTAAAACATGGATGTGAGCTACTGTTAACAGCAACATAAGAAAAAATTAATAAGATTGAGAAATCCCAAAATCAATGTTTAAGGCTGATAACAGGTGCCGTGAAAACAACACCAGTAAATGCACTTCTGACTGGAATGAATAATCCAATGAAAGCCAGCATTGAAACACAAGCAGCACAATTATACATAAAATTAAAAACAAACCCAAGAAAACATCAATGGTTCCATCAACTACCCAAAGAACACAAACTAAAAACACAGATCACAAACAAAGCTTACTTAGAGAAGAATTACAATTATTTAAACCTGGCAGAGAAGAACATCCAATATCCTTCAAGAACAAATTCAATGGATTATATTAAGATAATAACAGATAAAAAACTGACAGAACAATTAAATAAACAAGAAGACTCAACAGAGGTATGTAGAACTATAGCACTTGAACATCTACACAACCAATTCCCTGAAATAGAGTGGCTCAGAATTTACACAGATAGATCTGCAGACAAACAGAGAAATAATGTGGGAGGTGGTATATATTGTAAATATTTTTCGCATTATTTTACATGCCTAGACAATCCACAAGCTATGAGGGTGAAATGTTGGCAATAAGAGCACTGGAACAGATATACTATAGGGCTGATATAAAAGAAAATAAAGTAGTGATTCTTACAGACTCAGCTTCTGCTATACAAGCTATAGAACGATATGATAGTTCATATGAATCTTACAATGTAAGGGACGTGAGATCTTATTATAGACTACACCAAACAAACTTTCAACAAATAATACTACTGTGGATACCAGCACTTGTGGGAGTGATAGGTAAGGAGAATGCAGACTTTCTGGCCAAAAAGGGGGCAGTGCTATATTCTAAACCAATAAAGCCTTGTGGATTAAACGTAAAATTAAAAAATATCAAAATAGATATAGAACATAAATATCAACATAATATTCAAGTGGAAATATCTAATAAAAATTATTCTAATATAAGAGAAACAGTACATAAAATAAAAAAATCTATCAAGGAAGGAAGCAGTTGCTCATTTTAGACTGGCCACTGGACATGATTGTCTTGCGGAACATCTACACAGATTTGGTTTTATGAATGATAACACATGTAAGATCTGCAATACAGACAAGATTCTAAACAGAGAACATCTATTAGAATGCACAGAATTGGGGAAAGCTGCACCTGATGGGGAAATACATAAATTATATTGGCTGGCCAGGGAAAAACTGACGGAACAAAATCCTGCACATTAGATCAACAACAACATTTGTCCATGTCTTTCTCTACTTGACAACAAACATTGTTCTTTCACTACAACTGTCATCTAGCATCTGCCTGGCACACTAGTATCAGTCCATTACCCTAAGACTGAATGTACCCATAGATTGCATAGTATTTGTATAACACTGCTATTGTAAATCATTCCCAAATGCCCCTTGTAGAATACATAAATATTCTGACGTGAAGCTAATTTTTAAAATTAAATAGGCAGTTATTTAGGGAAAGTGAGGAAGAAATGGTAGAGGAGGAATAAACATGTTGAAAATTAGAGATTATGGTTTTGATTATGTGGGTTACACCAATAAACTGATATATATATAAAAAAAAAAAAAAAAAAGAGAGAGAGAGATTTGTTCTCTTTCGGTCTCCTTAAACTGAGAACTATCCACATGTCAAAGTTTACTAAATAAAATACATATTTTAATGCTTCAGGGGCTGATCAAAACAGAATCTGAAAAATGGTAGAATATTACATGTTATGTAGAAAGATTTTTAATTAAAAATACAAAAGTGTATGGAGTGATTGTTGATATAGAGGGGAGTGACTTCTCTTTGGAAACCTAAAAATGGTATCAGTAGTTAGGAGAGGAGTGAATTAGAAGAGCTTAAGACCCTGGCTGCTCTTAAAGTAGGACAGAAACATATTTCATATATTTAAATTGCACAATTCTGTTCCTTTATTTTTTATTTGGCATTTCTTATGATGAGTAATGAATAAAATCATTTGTTTGTTCTATATGCACATAAGCTGGTATTCTGTCACTACTTAATTGATATATATTATATATGCTTTGGAGCATTGTTGGACAAAGTGCATTAGTTTCAAGGAAGGCTATGTTGAAACTATGAATAATTTCAAAAAGCTATTCTGTCATTTTGTGCTTCATTCCGAAAACTTTTTAAATGATACTTGTAAAGGTGTTTTCTACCTTTTTTCCCAAGTATCCAGTTCTGTATGTCCCTGAGTCTCTTTTAATAAATCCACCTTCTTCACAATCTTGTGGTTGTGAAGAAGGTATATTTATTAAAAGAGACTCATGGACATATAGAACTGGATACTTGGAAAAAATTTACATTCATAAATACAGAGATCGAATAATGAACTTTAGATATTCCAAAGGTAGAAAACACCAACTTTAAGTACATTAAAACACAACTAGGGCAGCGCTTCAACTCTACAGAGCCATTGGATTCCCCAATCAGTCATACCCTTGGCTGAAGATGAAGACGAAGGTCTTCAAAACAATTCCAAATACCACACAAGTAAGTGAAGCAAAATGAGTGTTTAGTATGACATATATCACATGAATTTATTCATATGACTTGGCTTCACTGTGTTAGATCCATATATATTTTTTAAAATAATTTCTTTTTTAAAAGATATGTTTTAATTAATAGTTGCTTGAGTGTTCCTTTATGCGGGTACATATACTCTGCTTGGTGGTATCAATGTACACCTTGTCACAACTGCAGGGTATGCGGTAGACTCCTTTTGAACACAGACGGTCCTGTCTGTCCTTTACAGCTTGGAAATAGTGTTTTAGCTTTATTGTGAGCTTTGAAGACAGTTCTTATGTTGAATTTCTCCGAGCTTGAAGATAGTTCTTATGTTGAATTTCTCCGAGCTTGAAGATAGTTCTTATGTTGAATTTCTCCTGAAGTTTGCCAATCTTGTCTGTAACTTTATTTATGTATGGTATGTAGGCTGTGATCAGTTGCTTCAGTGGCTCTGAGCACTTCCTGTTTTCTTCTTGGGTGTAATGCCCAATTTATTTCCTTGTGTCCATATCCATTGGCTGTAATGTTGACCGCAAGTGTTTTAGTTCTTGTTTAAAAGTGGCTGGTCCACAAATGCGTTTTGCATGTTCTGTCAGTGTCTTGACGATGTCTTTCTTTTGCTGGATGATGGTTTGACATTCTTTGAAGGTAGGGTCAATGTGAGTGGGTTTTCTATATACAGTATGGCCTAACGTCATATTGGGTTTTTTAGTTACCAAAACATCTAGGAAGGCAATGCACTGATCCTTCTCATTTTCCATGGTAATTTAATGCTATCACAGATCCTGTTGAGGTAATCTAGGAATTTTGCAAGTTCCACGTCCCCATGCAGCCAAATCACAAAGGTGTCATCGACATATCACACTTTAGGTTTGTGAAAAGCTGACTGCAAGACTATCTCCTTAAACTTTTCCATGTAAAAGTTGGCTATCATCGGGCTGAGTGGACTTCCCATTGCAACTCCTTCTTTTTGTTCATAGAAGTTCCATTCCATTGGAAACAGAGGTAGTGAGGCAGTGGTGGAACAAGGCTTCTCCCATGTATATGTGAGATGCGTGCAACTTCAAGCATCACTGTAGCTACTCAGTCTTCAGTCATCCTCTGAAGATGCCAGACAGTGAGACAGGTGAAACGTCAGGTGTTTCAACATCTTCTGGATCATGACCAACAGGCCCGGAAAGTTCAATTTATTGGATCAACGCTGGCTGTGAAAGTCTAAGCATTTATATTAAAGTGGTAGTACTTGGAAAAAATCATAAAAGAAGAAAAGATAAAGTATTACAAGATTGATGAGAGGCCAGCAGGGATGTAGTATTGTATACATTATATACCACGTACTACTGATATAGCCTTTGAAGCTCTCAAGTTTATTACAACATTGTTACATTCTATTGTCACTATCAGACTCTGCTACTTATGCAATCACTCCTGTCCTGTATATATAACGTAAGCTAGATTAAAAATAGCAACTTGTTTCCATTTTCAGTTGAAGTACCAAAATATTTTATCAATAATGCATACCACATCCATTCCAGGAAATCTATGTCGACTTTTCTTCATATTCTGTTGCTTTTCTTTAATCACCTCAATCATGCATTGTGCTGCAGCATCTGGACATATGTGTGCCAAGTCAAACAAGTAAGGAGCCAGGCGGTCCAATACAATGAAACAATTCTCTGTAGCACTCTCCTATCAACAGAAAATTTCAAAACATAATACCTTTTTACTTAACAATATAAAAACTTTTGTAAATGCAAATTATTTAATTTTATTCAAGTGTAAGAATTTTAAAGTTTCATCTAAAGTTCTACAAATCATTAGTTTGTGCACTAATTATAATATGTCTGTTTTGACATAAATAACAACTACTACTACTACTACTACTACTACTACTACTACTACTACTACTACTACTACTACTACTACTACTACTACTACTACTACTACTACTACTACTACTACTACAGAATTCTGGAGATAGATATTCAGATGGGTGTTGTGAACTGTTTGATTTGCACAATCTGCTGAAGTAAAGCAAAAGACAAAATTTATTTTTATTTTACCTATATCTAAGGTGGTCACTACAAGGTCTAACTGGACAGCACCACATGTTGGTGATGATATTGTTGCATCATCTAATGCAATGTTACTGAGTTACTTCTGCAGTAGAGTATTCTGTTTGATATTTGACACTGGGGCTTCACCATCTTTCTTTATATTTCAGACATGTTTCAAATGCACTTACATTCAGCTTCAGTTACCTTCTCTAACTACAGTTGATTTGTCGCTCTCTTCTCCTCCTTCTTGCAGCTTTCTGATATCCTGATTAGGTTATTCTCAGAAGGGTTTAAAAATTCAATGCATGTTTTAAAAAGCAGCACTTTTCAGAGTTAAATATAGTACAGTTACACAATTTTTATAATGAGAAAATCACTCAAATATTACTAATTTTGTTCCAAGTAGTAATTCTCTTCCTCTCCGATACTTTTCACATACAGAGATTTAGAAGAAAGAGCTGGTCACTGCTCAAGTTGATATTGGTCCATCTCTTCTTGAAGATTACACAAAGGACAAAATGGTGAAGGAAAAATTCCAATCTTGTTCAGATTTTTGATAAGCAATCGTGGGCTGTGATTAATCAAAAGGAATGTAACTACTTTCTTCTGTAGATACTAAGGAATTTAGATTGTATACCCCCTATCTCTCTATCTCATGGTTTTCATCCAAAAAGTGCTGCTAAATGTTAATTTTTCTATATGCTTACATTTATTGTTTCTGCAATGTTCATAATACCTATATTTTCCTTTGTATATTTTTCACAATCTCAACAAATAATCTGGTAAATCCCTGATTTTTTAAAACATGTTTTATTTCATTTTAAGAGTTTTTAAGACTGTTAGTTTTGGGGTCCTAAAATGTATTATAATTTTTAAAATTTCTTTGGAAAAAAAAATCAGGGATATATCAGATTAATTGTTGAGATTGTAAAAAAAATATATATAGGAAAAACAAAGGGAAATACAAAGGTTAGGTTTAAGGAGCATTGCATAAAAAATAAATATAAAGAAATAAAAAAAAAACAGCAGGACATTTTCTGAATGAAAACCATGATATGGAGAAAAACAATGACTTTTTAAGATGGTTCAAAAAGCAAAAGAATAAAATTTTGAGAAAGGATTAACTTAACAAAATATGTGCAACTTTAAATGAATTTTGACATCTTCGAAGCAGACAGTTCAATATTTAAGTTCATCATAAGGTCACTGGAGTCAATTTAGATTTCAACAAACTCCTCTCTAACTAACAATCCAAAAGTCCTACAAAAGCAGAGGATGTTAACAAAGGTCCACAAAACATGTCCAGATCAATCTTTAAAATGATTTGACTCAGAAGAATTTTATATACAGGTATATATAATAATGAAAAATAAAATATGGAATAATGTAGCTAAAATAGCAAGAACTAGAAAAGCAGAAATAGATAAAACACTTAAACGTTTCATTTAAGAACTTTCTAAAAATAAGACATTTTTAAAAAATTCTGTTAGAACTCACACAGTGAAGCTTGTTAAATGTAAATTATATCTAATCTGTCATCGTCAAGTCAGTTGAAGATAGTTGAAGATGGAGAAGATGGAGAGGATGTCTCTTAGAAACCAGTCCCACCATATTTAAAAGTAAGTGAAGCATAAGAGTGTGTTAGACAACAGATTAAATATAATTTAATTAAATAGTTACACAAATATAGTAATAAGCTTGAGTTCTTATTTAAGGCAGAAGACCATGCATGAACACATATATACTAGTGGCCCAAAATTATAGTAAAAACTATTACAAACAATTTGAACATAAAAATGGTAATTTTATAAAACATGAAAGTTCTGATTAACTGAGGATGCAAGATCAACAAGGGTTTCTTTAGAATACTGCCAATGATTGAGCATATTTTGCATCCTTATTATATTATTATTAGACTTATATCAGTACTGTCAAGTGATATCTTATACCAGACCCCTACAAGTCTGTTAAAAGTTTAGTATTATTTGGAAGAGGGGACTGGTATCACACATTTTACTTTGTATACATTTATATTTAAGATGAAATGAAAATGTAAATATTAAAACATTCACTTTACCTCAGAAGCTACTGCACTGTCTTGTAAATGTTGCATTAGAAATGCAAACAGATCTGCTAACTTTTCTTTATTTCCTTCTGCAAGACTTGAATGGTTACATTTTATTACACGTTCTATGATGACTGCTTGATGGTCTGCACTCTGAAATTCCAAAAGCTTTTGCAGCTCTTCCAATGTTTCAGGCACTTAAACAAGATAAAACATTTGAAATGTTAATCTGAACTTGTACAACGAAGCTAATCATATAATTAAGATTATTGCATGTTCGAGTCAAACTACACACTCTTATAGGCTCCACTTACTTCCTTAAATATAGAACATTTGTTTTTCCAGAATGTGAAAAAGTTTATATTTGAAAAATAAAGAGAAACATAGACTCATGGTTAAAAGAACATGCCAGGAACATTAAATTAAAACAAATGTAGAAATCAGTAGTAGCATCTCATTTCTGGACAGAAAACCCACGACATAATGGAAAAAGCAAAATTATTAAAATTAGCACAGGGACCTACAGAGCTAGCAATGTGGGAGAAAATTTACATTTATAAATACAGATGCAGATTAATGAGGTTTGACACTTCTGGGGATTTCATCACACCTCCATCAGAGCAGAATATACATCCCCTTAGTAAAAACAAATTATCCAGCAATTGATGGTTAGCTGAGGATGCACACGATGGTTTGCAAAAATGTTCTATATTTAAAGAAGTGGAGCCAATATGAGAGTGTAGTTTGACTCATACAGCATACAGCAATCTTAATCCTTACTTAGATTTACTTGTTATGCAATACATTCCCAAACTGAATCAATGTCAATATTCTGTAAGTTCTTACTAAACTAATAATCTCTTCTGAGTCAAAATATTAATTCTTAATAAACTGTGTCCTGACTGTAAATATTACTTAATCTGTCTTCTAACACACTCTTATGCTTCACTTACTTTTAAATACGGTGGGACCGGTTTCAAACAGACATTCTCTCCATCTTCAACCAACTTGACGACTGGTATGAGAAACTAACATCTATGAGGACCTGTGGCTCCATCCTGGTGGTGTTTTTTTCTTTATAAACTGGAAATTTGTATTACATTCTCTTGTAATGTCAAAATTCATAAGATGATCCTTATGTTTATGAACGTAAATCTTCTCCCATATGTCCAATTCTGTACATCCATGTGCTTCTTTAAGTAACTTTATTTCTCTTTTTATGTCGTGCTTATCTTTCCAAAAATGGTGTGCCACTGCTGACCTATCAATCTGTTTGTACTTGACGTTCCTGAGATGTTCCTTTAACTGTGTTCCTATGTTTCTTTTAGTTTTTCCAACGTATATCTTATCACATTCTTTACATGTTATTTTGTAGGTGTCTGACTTTTTCTCCTGTGGAATGTTATTAAAACTGTTGTCCACTAAATTTTTTTTCAGAGTGTATCTGTTAACAGGTCCCAATTTAATGTCTTTAAAAAGTTTTGGAATTTATTCATAGCTACTGGATGGTAGGTGAATTTTTTAAAAACTGGTCTATCTTTTTCAGTTAATAGTGTGGTGGTATTCTTGATCAATTTTTTCTTTAGGAATCTATTAAGTTTCTTGTTTACTAAATTTTTGTTAAAACCATTTATAATGGCAATCTCCTGTATCTTCTCAAATTCTTTTTTGTACTCCTCTTTACTGATTGGTAAATTCACCAGTCTACATGTTAAGCTGTTGAAAATTGAGTGTTTGTGAGCTATGGGGTTAAATTTGATTTTATATAGTTATCTGTGTGTGTATCCTTTCTATAGATTCCAAATTTATTATTATTATTATTATTATTATTATTATTATTATTATTATTATTAATTTTTATATCTAAAAATGGCAACATTCCTTTTGTTTCTGTTTCCAGTGTGAAGGATATATTCCTGTCTTGTATATTTAAAAGCTTCAAAGCATCTGCAACAAATTCTTTTTTCACTATACTAAAAATGTCATCAACGTATATGTATTAGCATTTAAAATAATGTGGGAAGGTGGAAATTATGTAAGTTTCAAATGTACTCATAAATAAATCTGTCAGGAAGGGGGATAACGGATTTCTCATTTTTTTTTTTTTTTTGAGTAGTGTTTAACGCCCGTTTTTACTACTGAGGCACCACAGGCGGTGGACACTGATGATACATGAGATGAAATGATTAATTGGGAAAGGATTTATTTCTTTATTTTTTTTTTTTTTTTTTTTTTTTAAGGAAGGAAGCGTTCCAGGCCTAAGTTTAGGTACCTCCCCGGCATTTGCCAGTTATGAAGACTGAGGAAAACCTGGAAAAAACCCCAGTCAGGGAGGACAGTCCTGGCGGGATTCGAACCGCAGACCTCCCGCTCACGAGTCCGTGCCTTAACGACCTCGGCCACCCGTGGCGGTGATTTCTCATTGTGAGTCCTGTTTTCTGTTTATACAACTCTCCTGCAAATGTAAAATATGACTGGTTTATACAAATGTTAGTAAGGTGGACGTATTCTTTCCTGTGAGTTTCATTAATTCCTATCTCCTTTAAACAATAAAAACAATATCTTCTATCTCCTTTAAACAATATCAAAAACGATAAAAGCTTTTCAGTTGGAATACTCCGGAACAAAGATACTATGTCAAAAGACACTAAAATTTCAGAGGGTAGAACTTTAAAATCTTTTATTTTTTCTATTAACTGGAACAAGTTTTTTATGCTTCTACTTTGAAACCTTGGTAGAGCTGTAAATCTGTCTGTAAGCCATTTTGCTAGAAAGTATGTAGGGATATTTATATTATTAATTCATGCCCTTCCCCGGTTTATGGATTTTAGGTAACCCATATATTCTGGCTATATTAGGATTGTTTTGTTTTAAACTACGTTTTTCTCTGTCTGATATTATAGTGTAGGTCTGTATAGCTTCATTCGCTGTTTTTGTGCATTCTTTCAATGGGCCAAATTGGACATGGGCATATTCTTTTTTGTTTAACAACTATAACATTCTGTGAGTGTAATCATCTTTGTTCAATATTACTATTTTATTCCCTTTAGCAGCCTTTTTGTAAATAACTCCTTTTCCTTTGGGTGATGTAATAATGTTACTGTAATTTTGAATTCTATTTGGTTTCATTTTGTTAATTCTTTTAAGAGCATCCTCTGATTTTATTCTAATCTTTTCTTTCTCTTTATTAGTTAAACCCTCCATGGCAATTTCCAGATCAACTATGTAATCTTCAACGTTATTGGAGAAGTTTACACCAGTTTTAAAATCATTATTCAGCATTGATAACTCTTCTTTATTAAAACTTATTTGTGATAAATTTACCACATTATTCTGTTTCTGTATTGTTTTTTACTACTTTTCTGCAAATTTTCCAATTTTGCAGATTTCTTTTTCAGAATATTTACTTTTTTCTTTACTATGATTTTTATATGCTCTAGCGCATTCCTTATTAAGTTGTCCCAAATGACATAACCTAACTTTTTGGTGACTCTCAAGTATGTCATATAATTTCAAATCTATTTCGGCTAATTTTGCGTAATGGTTTGCTTTTTCCATATGGATTACTTTCTTTTCAGCTGCTGATTGTTCCTTACTATTATGGTTACATTTAATTATTTTCGTAACCAATTTTGGGCAGATGTGATGTTTCAGACACAAATTTAAAAAATGTATGTCTGAAGCTATCAATCTACTTTTTCATTTAAGTTTTATGTAGTTAGTATTTAATATCTTTCTTCAAGCTATAAAAGTTGTGGTTAAAATCTCTCATGTATAAATCTTCCATTTTCTTATTTGGTAAACGAGTCAGTTTCTCCTAGTCTGTTCCTATGTGGTTTGAACACCTTCGTAATTCATTTAAGAACTTTCGAAAAATAAGACATTTTTAAAAAATTCTGTATCAATCTACTTTTTCCTTTAAGTTTTATGTAGTATTTATTATCCTTCTTCAAGTTATAAAAGTTGTGATTAAAATCTCTCATGTATAAATCTTCCATTTTCTTATTTGGTAAACGAGTCAGTTTCTCCTAGTCTGTTCCTATGTGGTTTGAACACCTTCGTAATTCATTTAAGAACTTTCGAAAAATAAGACATTTTTAAAAAATTTTGTTGAAACTCACACAGTGAAGCTTGTTAAATGTAAATTAAGTATTAGAGTGTGTTAGGCGACAGATTAAGTATAATTTACATTTAACAAGCTTCACTGTGTGAGTTCCAAAAGAATTTTTTAAAAATGTCTTATTTTTCGAAAGTTCTTAAATATGTCCTGACTGTTACAGATGAGGGATAGCAATTAAATCTGATAACTACGGCACCTCATTATATTACTGTGGGAAGATGACCAATCAAGTCTAGTGGTAACCATATGTGCCTCATAGACCCAAGGTTGCACATTTAAACCTGGCCAAAGTCAATGATATTTTTCAGGCATAAAAATTGTAAGTATAACTTGCTTCAGAAGGGAAGTAAAGCCATTGGTCCTACATTTTAGATTTGTAAAATAAAAGAATCTCAAGCCTGAGAGAATAGGTCTCTGAGCAAAATTAATTGGCTATTTCACACCCTGAACAGAATGGGATGCTAAAGGCCAAAAATGTTAAAGAGGTCTTTAAATAAAATAAACCTAATTAATTGAAGATATGCAAAATTAATTGGCTATTTCACGCCCTGAACAGAATGGGATGCTTGACTAAAGATGTTAAAGAGCATCTTTAAATAAAATAAACCTAATTAATTGATGCTACACAAAGTTGTAGTGACAAAATTTGTTATATTTGTTACAGAGATTTAAATTACAAAATTAATGATATGCACATAGAGAGAGTTAGTGTCTATTAGTGTATTAGATGCAGAACCTTTTAACTTTCATGTCTACTTTCATGTCTAGTGGTAAAAATGTTAGTACATTTGTCTTGCAAATTGCTTTTCAGCTGTTAAGTTCATACATGGAATTAACAGCAGTGTTATGGTTTCACATATCTTTGCAAGGTTATATTTTCATCCATGAACATCATCAAAAATAAATACATTTCCTATTTGACAGACTCACATCTAGATGATGCTTTAAGAGTGGCCTATTCCAGCTATACTAGATTTTCAACTAGCAGCAAACATGCACTAATTATGCAAGCAGTAAATATAATTATATTTGAAAAAGATTTAGTACCTTTAAGTTTTTTTATTTTCTTATTATTTGTGGTCGTCTAGGTGTGACTGAATGATCACATGGCCCCTATACCTTCTTAAGCATCAGTCAGATGTGCCCAAGTATATATAAACACAATACACCAACTCAAAGGACTAATAATTCATAATAGCGCTTCCTAGATTAACTTGCTCGATGTGTTACCTACAGTAGCCTGGATTGTTAAGGCCATGAATCAATGGGTTAATTGAACACACATTCATCCTTTCCCATGATTCATTTAAAGTCATTCATTTTCAAATTCAGTTGTATATATTTTGAAGAGAACATTATTAAAATTATTATGCAAATGATAAAATTATAATAATATAATAAATTGATACAGTTATCAATAAATTATTATTAATATTAACAATAGTGAAAAGAAAATTACAATTTTGAAAGATATATATTTGGGTACTTATGCTTATAGATGTACATATATTCTGAAATGTAGAAAATACATTGGATATTCTTTGCTAAATGTTTGCCATTCAATAACATATTTTTTTATTCAATGAAATTTTTATTTTATCACAATGATAAAGAATTCATTTTTTAACACTTACTATTTAATACAAGTAAAGGAATTCCACCTTAAAATGATTGCAGTATATTACAATCTAATTTGTTAACTAAAGCAATAATTTAAAAACACGTTCAACATAAAAAATTATTCCTAATATATTTTAGAAATCTTATTTAAGTTCAAATTTTCATTTCATTGCTAGAAAGATGTTGGTTCTAACTATAAAATCCATATTTTTAAAATGGCACCTCAAACTTAACCACACTTGTAAATCACATGTTTTTAAGTAAAAACATATTTTTACCTTGAAATATATATGGAAGTTCTTGTCTTGCAGCATCCATCACAGCTTTACGCACCATCAAATCATTTTTAATTTTCTGCACTTGATCTTCTGAAACATTCACATATTTAGAAGAGGAAATAAACATTACAGTAAAAAGGATGTTCAGTTCAGTTCAGTTCAGTTCAGTTCAGTAAGCAGAAACCACACAAAATGAACTCAGCCTGAAGGTGACATCACTTTCACTACCAACATAACTGCCACTGGTGGTAGGTTATTAAGGTGCAGACTCGTGAGTGGGAGGTCTGGGGTTCGAATCCCACCAGGACCTTCCTCTCTGACTGGGTCTTTTTCCAGGTTTTCCTCAGTCCTCATAACTGGTAAATGCCACGGAGGTACTCTAAACTTAGGCCTGGAACATTTCCTTCATTAAAAAAATATCCTTTCCCAATTTATCATTTCATCTCATGTATCATCAGTGCCCACTGCACAAAAAAAAAAAGGCATGGTAACCAAGATCAAAGGCAAAATCATTTTTCAATTCATAATTTCTTTTTCATATATCATCAGTGCCCATTATCTATGATGCCTTAGGCAGTAAAAATGGGCATTAAAAACTGTTAATAAAAATACCTTCAGTATTACATCAAATATATACATAAAATGAGTCCATAAATCTGGATGGCAAACTTCGAGTTAAACTAGATGTTGCAATGTGCATTGCTAAATTTCAAATCATCCAGAATCATCACATCATCACATCATTGTGCCATCAATTTATATCACATTGGAATTCTTTGCTGTTCAGCTTCAAAAGCATAGTGTACTCAGATTTCACTTAGTGCGGTTACAACAGCCTAATTTATTACAAAAATATTAAAAATAGTACTAGTATTTTAAATTACCAATATTCCTAAACCACCTGTAAAGATACAAACACCAGTTACAAGAGCAAAACTTCTCTGGAACAAATAAGAAGAAAGCTTTCTGGAACAGATCTCTACTAATAACTAAAAGCTACACACATATGTACCAAGTTTCTGTGAAACAGATATCTACTAATAACCACAAGCTACATACTTATCTAACATGATTCTATGGAACAGATCTCTACTAATACCAACAAGATATACACTAATAGACCATGATTCTATTAAACATATCTCTACTAATGTCTATAAGCTATACACTTATAGACAATGCTTCTGTGGAATAGATCTCTCCTAATAATTAATTACAAGCTATATACTTATAGATGATGCTCTATGGAACAGATCTCTATTAATAACTACAAGCTATACACTTATAGACAATGCTTCTGTGGAACATAGCTGTATTAATAACTACAAGCTATACACTTATAGACAATGCTTCTGTGGAACAGATCTCTACTAATAACAAGTCATACACTTGTAGGCCATGTCGGTGGAACAGATCTCTAATAATAATTACAAACTACACACTTATAGGCCATGTTTTTGTGAGTTAGGTATCTACTAATAACTACAAGCTATCAACTTATAGATCATGCTTATGTGGAACAGATCTGTTAATAACTGCAAGCTATAAACTTATAGAGCAAGCTTTTGTGGATCAGATCTGTACTAATTACAAGCTATACACTTATATATCATATTTCTCTGAATCAGATCGCTACTAATAACTACAAGCGATAAGCTCAGACCATGCTTCTGTAGTACATATTTGTACTAACAACTACAAGCTAGACACTTATAGATCATATTTCTGTAGAACAGATCTCTACTAATAACTACAAGCTATAATTCATTTAAGAACTTTGGAAAAATTAGACATTTTTAAAAAATTCTGTTGAAACCCACCCAGCGAAGCTTTTAAATGTACATTATATCTAAACTGTTGTCTAACACACTCTTATGCTTCACTTACTTCTAAATACGGTGGGACCAGTTTTGAATAGACATCCTCTTCATTTTCAACCAATTTGACGACTGGTACGAGAAACTAACATCTATGAGGACCTGTGGCTCTGTCCTGATGGTGTTTTTTTCTTTATAAACTGGAAATTTGTATTACATTCTCCTGTAATGTCGAAATTCATAAGATGATTCTTATGTTTATGAATGTAAATCCTCTCCCATGTGTCCAATTCTTACATCTGTGTGCTTCTTTAAGTAAATTTATTTCTCTTTTTATGTCGTGATTATCTTTGCAAAAAGGTTTGACAATACTGACCTATCAATGGACTTAACATTCCTGAGATGTTCCTTTAACCGTGTTCCTATGTTCCTTTTAGTTTTTCCAATGTATATCTTATCACATTTTTTACATGTTATTTTGTAGATGCCTGACTTTTTTTCCTGTGGAATGTTATTAAAACTGTTGTCCACTAAACTGTTGTCTCTTCGAAACTGGTCCCATCGTATTTAAAAGTAAGTGAAGCATAAGGTGCGTTAAATGACAGATTAGATATAATTTACATTTTACAAGTTATAAGTCCATACATATACTTATAGACCATGCTTCTATGGATTAGGGGCAAGGAATTGCTTCTCACACTTACTAACAGTACTAAATGCCCATTTTTTACTGTGACATCTTGGCGTGAACATTGGTGATATCAGGGTAAGTCATTCAGTACGTTATAAGCTCATATTTTAATGGAAACTTGAGACTCTTGCCCGGAGCATTATTTCAGTGACAATCGATGATATCTGACAATTAATGTTTACAATGGTTAAAGAGCAGTTGCACAATGGTAGTGCCTTTGAGCATATGCAACTCTGGAGTAGACTTCCATTAGGTGATTTTTGTGGACAAACATATGGTATCAAAGAACATTCTTAAAGAAATGCTTCCCATCTATGATAAGAAAGGCCTGTCACATCAAGAAGTTTACAATTGGATGCAGAAGTTCCCTGAAGGGCAGACATGTATTCGCCAGCCAACAGGGTTTGTCACTGAGGTGAATTTGCAAATTGAAGCTTAATCCAAACACACAAAAGAGTAACTATAGACACTATAGCTGCTGCTATTGGTTATTCACATTGCATAACCTGTCTATAATGTATGACAGGTTAGCTGTTCACAAAGTCTGTGCTCGATGGATACCAATGATGCTGACCCCACAACACAAAATGGAAAGAATGGTTCTGGCATTGCAAAATCTTAATTGCTACCATGATGGACATGATATACTAGCCCAAATTATCAGAATTAATGGATCTAGGGTTCATGATTACCAGCTCAAGACAAAGAGTGTGTCATTGCAGTGGAAAAATCCTATGTTACCTGTCAAAAAAAGAGTAATGTGACATCACCCATTGAAGTTATGCTAACAGTCTTCTGGGATCACAAAGGTATACTGAACATTGCATTCTAGCCTCGAGGACAAACCGTAAAAGCCAACTTCTATTGTAACATCCTCCGGCTAGTCAACAGTCAACAGAATCAACTAGAACTCCTCACTAAAGGATATATTGCTCTTCCATAATGACACACATCCTCATGACCGCCATGGGTGGCCGAGGTCGTTAGGGCACAGACTCATGAGCGGGAGGTCTGGGATTCAGATCCCAACAGGACTGTCCTCTCTGACTGAGGTATTTTCCAGTTTTTTCTCAGTCCTCATAAATGGCAAGTGTTGGGGAGGTACCCTAAACTTAGGCCTGGAATGTTTCCTTCCTAAAATAAAAAAAAATATCCTTTTCCAATTTTATCATTTCATCTCATATATCATCAAAGTTCACCGCCTATGGTGCCTCAGCAGTAAAAACAGGCATTAAACACTACTAAAAAAAAACTCAAGACAACATGATAAATGAGATGCTGCAAAATTTCAAGTGGGAAGACCTGGAGCATCCTCTATATAGCCCCAACCTAGCTCCAAGTGACCTGCATTTGTATGGCCATCTTAAACATCATTTTTCGAGTAACAGCACACTCGGTGAGCAACTGAAGATGGGAAAGATTCTCCGAAAATGCATCTTACTTTTATGTAAGTAAGTGGAGTTTAGTGTAAAAAAATGAATACCTAAATTTAGGATATATTACCATTTCATTGTCAACAGCTTTGTAAGTATAATATTTATCATCTTTTAGGTTAACATTTTCCACCAGTGAAGCTATAGAAAGGGAAGTCATTACCTGGTTGCAATGGCAGCCCAAAGAATTTTATGCTTCTGGATTTTAGGGGCTTGTGAAACAATAAAACAACTTCAACATACTGGAAGATTATTTTGAGAAAACTATTTTGCCAATTAGTGTAATTATTTATTTAATTTCTATATCATTTGTAATTTACTTACATTGATTGACTTACTCTTGCACTCGAGATGAAATGATAAATTAGGAAGGGATTTCCTATTTTTTAAAGGAAGAAAACATTCCAGGTCTAAGTTAGGGTACGAATCTGGAATTTGCTATTTATGACAATTGAGGAAAAGCTGGAAAAAAGATCTGTTAAGGACGAGCTTGGCAGGAATTGACCCCAGCTCTCCTGTTTTCAGAATCTGTGCCTTAATGGTCTCAGTCAATCATAACTGCATTGCCTCCTGCTGAGGCAGAAATGGGTACATTCAAAACATGAGTGAGTGAATAAGCCTAATGCCAACAAACTTGCCTGCTCTATGCTGGAGTTCTGCAGCTGAGGGTGTTGTAGTGTAGTCTTTTAGGAGAATTTGTGAACTGTATTACATTAGATGATGACAATCTAAAAGAATGAAGATAACATAAATTTTAAGTTCATGGGATGTGTTCTTCATGTTTATCTTTACTCTCAAAATTACTGGCTGCTTAATTGGTGATTATAGTTTAAAATCACTTTCCTGGGTGAAAGAATGGCAGATTTGGGCTATTTGTTTAAAAAAACTGAACATTTGGATTATAGCAGCAAAAGGTCCCAAAGATGATTGTGAGCTTAAATGTTAGAAGTGTAATGGTAGTTAGAGAGTAGGCATTCAAATGTCAATTATGTGCCAATATGTTTCAGGGACAGTCATCATTGGTAATTAAATGTATTTTTGTGCAATTACATTTTAGCTATACAAGTATTAGGTGTGGGCAGGTTAATAAAACTTTGAGTTATATTGTCGCAATATCAAGTGTTAATCCTTGCCCCTACAGAAGTAGCAATATTACTTTTTTAACACCCGTTTTTACTACTGAGGCATCACAGGTAGTGGAAGCTGATGATATATGAGATGAAATGATTAAGAAAGGAATTTTTTTTTAAGGAAGGAAGCATTCCAGATCTAAGTTTAGGGTATCTCCCATGATTTGCCATATTTTAGGATTGAGGAAAATCTGGAAAAACTCTAGTTAGGAATAATAGTTCTGGCAGAAATCAAACCCCATACCTTCTGCTCATGAGTTCTGCCTTAACAACCTTGACCATCTGTGTCAGTAGCAATGTTAAACCATTATTTTATTGCATCATCAGAGCAGATTTTGATCATCTTCTTTCAAAGTACGGAATCAAATTATATTTTTTCTCTGGGGTTGAACAATCAAATTCCATTTTTAAGTCACTCTACCATGACTGAAATGTCATTTAACAAAAAGAAAATTAACATAGTAGTAGTAATTTTAATAACAGCATTTTTAAGCATTTACCTTCCTGTTCTTCATCCTCTGAATGTGAATCATTCTTCAGATCCGACATGTTATCTTCATTATTACTATCTTCCTCCTCCTCCTCCTCCTCCTCCTCCTCATCATCATCACCATTATAATCATTATCATCATTCTTTCCCTTTGCCTCTTCTTCTTCTCCTTGGCTGGAACTCATCTCCCCTATAAGCAGTACACCACACAGTGTGATACATCAATAACTTAACTCAATGTAATACTGCAACTTTATAAGGAAATCACTCAAATTCCACTAATTTTGTTTCTCTTACTTGGACATGTTTCGAAGGCTGTGGATTCATGCTGTTGATGAAGGCAACAGCCTTTGAAATATGTCCAAGTAAGTGAAACAAAATAATGAAATTTGAGTGATTTCCTTATAAAGGTTGCACTATTATACTATATTTCACTGCAAAAATTACTGCTATTTAAAAACCAGTTAATTCAATGTATTTACAATATTCTTACTGTTATCTTGCAGTGCTTCTGCCTCCTCTCCTACTTCATCTTTGTCACTCTCTATCCTGAAACTAACACACACCAATGTCAAGCATTTGTCTACGCAATTTGATTATGAAGCTTTTTGTCAACCATAACATACTCATCATCTAAATCATCAGCACTCCGGTGTTTACTACTCTCAGCTTGGTTCACAATGCCGTGCATCCTCCACAGTCTTTCAGCCTCCAACTGCTCTAAATGATTCTTTTCCTCCTGTGCCAGCTCCTCTTCTGATTTCAGACGATCAGATGGCTGCAATAAATCATTGCTGTTAAGAGAGTGAGAAATCTTGCCAAGTGTTAAGAATGAAATTAGTAATTAAGTTTTAATCACTAGTTTAGCAATAACATTTCAAAACTATATTTATTAATATTTTATGAATTTATTTGTAAGGGAGAAAATAATAGCAAATATCTAAAACACCCACTGATTTCCATTTTAGGTTAGTCTACTATGACTATCTAGTTCTTTAGTGACATATTTTTGGGTAAAAAACTGAGTTCCATAATGTTTATTTTGTATGATGGATAATTAATTAATTTTCAGATATAAAGTTTTGTAATTATAAAATCTGACATATGCTCAAAAACATTATTCTTTTACCGAGCTACAGGATATGAAATTGAAAAAATTATAAAAAATGTGACTAAGTCAGCAGGGATTGACAAAATTAATGATATTGTAAAAAAGAACTGCTATATCCACTTGTTAGAACTTCATCTCGTTTAATTCATTACTAGATCCAATTCAGGAAGTTAGAAATAATATTCCAATTTCACTACTTTCAATGTTCTTGAAGGTAGCTGCATCGGTTATCTTCAATATGTCTATATTTCATTTTCTTAAAATACAAATTAGATCATTCAGAAATTAATGCACATGTCCTATATTTTTGATTTTGAACTTTAGTTCAGTTATCCAATAAGGTTCTGAATGCATATTGGGAACTCCATGGTCTTAACCGGTGTATGGCAGCATAAGATCAAATTAAAATTAGTTTACCTTACTTAATGCACCCAATATAAAGTCAATTCTCAATACAAGATTTTGCCATTCTGTTATCACATTTTTATTTTGATCCTTACTGTAATGAACTTACTTTGCCCCTTGCTTCAAACTTTAGTTGTCTCACGACAGTGTCATATGCGTCAGGTTTACCACTATCATCTCCAGCATCAATATCAGTTTTCTTTGAAGTTGAAACAAGAGGCAAGAGGTCCCTCCATTCTGAATCCAACTTCTCTGTTAACTCAATGGTCTGTTCTCGTGCACGCTGCTGCTCCATTTTTCGTTTCTTGGATTCTGCTATCAATTGCTCAATTAAATTCTTCCTACTACCTTTAGTACTCTCATCAGCTTTGCTTAGGATACCACCTCCAAAATGTGCATCCCGCACAAAATCCGCTGGAAAAAAAAATCATATATATTTATACTTTAAATTTCTGAATAAAGCTTTCATCAAGTTACATGGATATGCATATTTCCTCTACCATGCAAAAGTTGCACTTCACTATTAGCACTAAGTGTCTACTTGTTAGCTGGCATATCAGATTAATTACTTAGTAGTGACTAGTTGTCTAGCTGAAATTTTTTCTCTTCCCTCAACCCAAAAATGCAAATTTTCACTATCATTAAATAATTTCCATTATTATCTGGAAGACCAGTAACAGTGGAAAGCAACTTAAATGCTTAAAAAAGAAGTTACAATTACTCACAAAGATATCCATGAGATCATAGAATGACCAGCAGTAGCTATGAGATTTTCAGCCAGGGGTTTTCTTTCCGTCTCTCATGAATGCAAATGCACAAAGACACCTAGAATTCTTTTTCATATGATTATATGTACAACATATGAAACATCTGTTGATCCTTGTATGATCATTACTTCCACACATATGCCAACCAATTTTCAATTTGGTAGACGACATAACTTTTCTTGCATCATGTGATACTTGATTTACTAACATTTTCAGTCTGGGGTTTTCTCTTTCTCTTTCTCATGCACAAAGACACCTAGCATTGTGGTTCCATATGAATATGTACAAAACTTTTGAAACATCTGTTGATTCTTGTATGATCATTATTCCTTCACATATGCCAGCCAATTTTCAACTAGGTATCAGTATAACTTTTCTTGGATCATAGGACACTTTAATTACTACATTTTTCTGTTGCTTGTGCCCTGGAATACAAATTTGGGAGTACAGTTTCTTTATTCACATTCAAATCACTCTTCTGTTGCAATATGAACTCTGTCACATCTTCTAGATTCAAAACCTCTGGGACATTATAAATTATTTATCTGGATTTCCTCATTTTTGGGTGTTGGCTTCCAATTTGTTTCCACATTTCTCATCGATATTTTTGCATACCTATTGTGTTTCTGCTTTGTTTTGCATTTCAATTAACAAATTGCTATTCTTTGTTGTCTTAAATGAAGTAATTTCAACTTTCATTTTTGCAGCATTTAACTTTGTGTTTATAAGGACTTTGATACGTTTCAAACTGCAGTTTTTTACTTTTTACAATAATTTTTAGTTTTTCTTTTCCTCTTTCTTTTCCAGATTCCTTTTAACAATTCCCCAAAAAAACTCTTTTAATGTTGCTGCCTGGATTCCTTGATTCCTTTGTGATTGGACTGATTGTTGCTTTATAAAATCTTGCACTATTTTGTCTTTTTCTTCAGCTATTTTTATTAAATTAGTGAATATTCCTCTTAAAACAATATCAGATGTCATATTTTCTTTAAAGTCTTTCCTTAGGTTGCTGTTAATTTCAGTAAGGTCTATAAAAAGTTTCTTTTCACTTCAATCTAGTCATTCTCATATTGTCAAGAACCCATATTTTGTTGTTAATACATTGAATGTTTAGGTGAACTACTTAAATACTTTACCCAAATTTTCACCAGTATATTTTTTAACTGGAATAGTTTTACATGCACCATTAGTTTTATTTCAGCCTGTAAACAAAAAAGATTCATTCACCACTGGTTTACATCCTTTGGAAAAGATTCTATGACATTACGTACAAAGCAATTTCAATTCTGGCCAGAATCAATCAATTTTTTGGGCATAAATATCTTAAGTATGGCTTCCTTCAGAATGGCAATAAAGCCATGGGTTTCATATCGTACATTTATGGCATGTAAAAAAACCTCAAGCCTGAAAGAAGAGGCCTCTGAGCAAAATTTATCGGCCGTTTCACACCCTGACTTGAATGGGATGCTGATGACCTGAGATGTTAAAGAGCATCCGTAAATAAAACAAGCAATCAACATAGCAATTTCCCAAATTTGGAGGCACCCTTATAATTTTAATTATGCCATCCCTTGCTAAATCCCAATTATCCAACCAACAAATGCCATCTAGCATTAAACAGCCCCATCTGACACACATACAATCTAATTCACTATTAATCCTATAAATTTTTCTCGTAGTTACATCATATTTCCTAATAATGCCACTCACCACTATTTTAGAATTTGAATCTTTACATTTAATACTAGCTATTAAATCCATTGTATCACCTATTATTTCTTCTGCCATAACCCCTTTCTTATCATCATTTGTACCTGCATGAAGCACTACATCTTCAGAATTTTACTTTAATAAATCTCTCTGTTCCATTTTTTAATTTAGTTCATTAATTTCAATACCTGGGTAACACCTTACATCATAACTCCACTTTCTTAACGCTTCACCAGAAAAGTTTAATAAAGTGTCACCAAGTACTACAGGCCTTTTAGCTGTTCTAAAAACCTTATCACTTTTAATGAGATTCCTCACTCACATATTCACTTTTTTGTTTTTTGTTCTTCTTTCTCCCCATTATAGGATGCAAATCATCAAACCTGTTCTGACTACACAAATTTTCTGAAATTTTTTCATTTTTCTTGCTTCTTGAAATAGCATTGCCAGTGAAGTTGAGACTTCTTTCCCTTGTCCCTGCTTGCAGCCATTCATTATCATTGCTATGATGCTTTATGAGTGGTGCATTCTCCTTTTTCAATGCATTATTTGTGCCCTTGATTCCTGAAGTTCCTTGTTTAGAATTTCAATCATTTTGTGAAGTGACACTGCTATCGTTTCATTCATTCCTAGTTCTTGCAATGAAACATCACCATGTGGCTGGATGTTTTCTATAATTTTCTTTATGCATACTATGTGTGATTTCGTGTTCTTTATTTATATTTAAGTCAGAAGTACTGCCTAACATTTCCATCATTGACTTTTCATTACTCATTACTCATATTGTTAATTTCACCTTTCACTACTGCACTATAACATACACAACCAGATCTAGCTGCCATTTATTCATAAAAACATTATGTAAATGTTAAAAGAAGTTGTAATGAGCATGTAATATTACTTACTGTAATGAAGCATGCTGATATATTAAATAAATTAAAAAAAAACACACACACACACACCAATAGAAAGATACGTTGCTTTCTATTGTATTACTATTCTGATATGGCTTATATGTTGAAATGAATTGAATTTATTTCCATAGTTTACATAACTATTTAATATATGTAATAATATCCTCAAATTACAGTAGCTAAGATATCGTTATATACATTTAACATTGCACTTTATTCTCAAAATTTAAGATTCCTGCAGCATCAATCTAAACACTATTTCCTACCTCCTTAATCCCCAGGTTGTATGGGTGTAAGAAACCTCTTATTCTTTTCTACTTTATCTTCTTTTCTTTTCTTTTCTTTCTATTTTTATCCCACTTCTCTTTAACTTTTCCCAAGAACTCCCCCATTTTCAGGATGCTTTATGCTTAGCTATTACACATTCCTGATTCGTACCATCCATAATGTAGACATTTCCCTCTTTGCTGTACCTCCATCTTTTTCCCTGCCCACATTAACTTTAGTGCCTCTTCTGTCCCACCTGCAACTCCATATATTCTGATTTTGCCTATTTTTTGGTGACAAATTATCCTTAAAATACCCTCCATACTCCTCTCTCCATTTATAACATCTTATATATTCCAACTCTAATTCCTCTTCTTCCCTATTTTCTTCCCCTAAGCTCAATGGGAAATGACCATTACTTACTACCATTATCTAGCACTTTAAATCCTAGCAGCATCTGATCTATACCTTCACAACATAATATATAATCAATCACACTCTGCATGTTTACATTTATGAAGGTAAATTCCCCTTCTTGATCCTCTCCCCATTGTCCATTACTCATAAATAGCCCATTCTCTTCACAGAAATCTATTAGTTTGCTACCCTCTCTATTATGGACCTTATCCCTACTCTTTCTTACTTGCTCATCACTAATCATCCATGCATTTTCACTTTCTGAACCCACCAACCTTACATCACATTCTCCAACTCTTGAGTTAAGTCCCCAGCTATTATAATTTCCAACTTTGGATATTTGAAACTTAATTCTTCTGATTTATATGTTAAAAATTATCTAGAAGACTGCAAACTGCTGTATAAATAATACATTGTTTTATTCTACCATTGTGGCACTCCAAATGCATTCTTGTTTCAAACATGAGCAAAAGATGCTTACAATGATTGGCATTTCCATTACCAATTGTTTTTATAAACAAAGGCAAATACAGAAAACTGTGCCTCCAGCTTTTCATCATTGTTGAGCTCTTGCCATTAAATATTGCAAATGGTCTATATATTCAAGTAGTGAATTTTCAACATTATGAAGTTATTTAAGGGTAGGGAAATGAAGGAAAGTTCCAATTATAATTGCTCTCTTAGCTTTATTTCAAAGCACAGATTAAATCCCACATTTCTTTTTGTTTGGTTTTTTCCTTGCAATTTAACATTTAAATCATTCATAATGACCACAGTAACTGAAGATGAATACATAAGAGATGGTACACACTTGGATCACAGAGGGTCCTACAAATTTGGAAACCTACTGTGTAATGCAATTGACTAAGTGCTACAGGGAAACTAATACACTGTGTGATGGATGTATTGCAGTGACCAAAAGAAATGACTATAGTTCAAAACAGTGTATAAAATCAGTAGTGAGATTTGTGCATTATAAGGAAATAATATAGACAGGGTGAATACTAATGGGGATCATTGATCAACAATCAGCACTTTGGTAACAAAGCCATAATTAATTTAGTAGAGATTGCTGAAACTGGGCCAGCTACTATACAATGTCATCAACAGTCATCAGGAAAACTTATAAAGAGAAAGGAGGATGCAATCGACTTAAATAAGGTAGGTGGTTGCATAGCTATGCCTAATAAACAATTCATATCAGTTAATAGAAAAAATTAAAGACATAAAATTGCATCCCTCTGACACTCTTATATCTTTCGACATAGAATCTCTGTTTCTGAGCATACCAAAAGAAAAACTCCTGATTTATCTATATGATTGGCTAAAAACAAGTGGAATTAATGATACACACATAAAAGAATACATCAAACTCACAGAAATTTGCATAAACCAAGCCTTTTTTACTTTTAAAGGAAACTTTTATAAACAATAAGCAGGAATTACAATTGGCAGCCCCTTATCTCCATTTCTAGCTAACCTCTTCATGAGTAGATTTGAAACACATATCAACACAGCTTTTCCATACATATTTAAGGTATTGTATAGATATGTAGATGATATATTTGCCACAGTTAACAAAAAACTCATTGATGATGCTTTAAAACTTCTGAATGTACAAGATATAAACATATCATTTACATACGAAATGAAAACAGATAACATGCTGCCATTCTTGGATATTAAAATAATGAAATGCTAAGAAAATCTTAAATTTGGAATATACAGAAAGAATACACATGCAGATAATCACATCAAAGCTGACAGTCTTAACCCCACAGCTCACAAACATGCAGTAATTAACAGTTTCACACCGGCAAATTTACAAATTAGCAAAGAAAAATATTTTAATGAATACAAACAAATAGAAGAAACAGCAGTTAAAAATGATTTTAAAAAAGAACTAGTACATAAAAAGGTGCAGAAATTCAAGAGACAAATACATATCAAAGAAACCACAATACTTTCAGCAAGAAAAAAATAAACTAATTTTTAAAAAATTCTCATATCATCCATGGACCACAAAAAAATTTCAGAATATTCTTAAACATTTTAATATCAGGTTGGCACCGATTAATAGATTTAATGTTAAAAACTTACTAATAGATAATGTTAATAACAGTATTCTCCAAGAAGAAAAATCAGGTATTTACAAAATAAACTGTGCAGAATGTGAAAAAAATCTATATTGGAAAAACAAAAACATAGGCACACGGTTAAAGGAGCATTTCAGGAACATAAAGTACAAGCAAATAGAGAAATCAGCAGTAGCATATCATTTTTGGACACAAAATCATGACATAATAAATAAAGCAAAATTATTAAAATCAGTACATGGACCTACGGAATTAGCAACCTTTGTATTTGTAGCTACATCTACAAATACAAATATAGCATAATGAACTTCGACATTGCCGGGGATGAAAACATAAACTACAAGTTTATCACACCACCACCAGAGCAGAATACACATTCCCACAGCTCAACAAATGATCCGACAGTTGAACTTTAGCCTGGCTGAAGATGGGCACTAAATGCTCTCGAAACCAGTTCCATACATTTATGAAAATTAAGTGAAGCTTTAAGAGTGTGTAGTTCAACTGAATCATACAATGATATCAATTAGCTCTTATGCGTTCATCAAAATGCCCAATCACTATATAGCAAAATAAATGAAATAGAGATTTTACTATCAACACAACTAAAAGAAGCAAACATTTTTTGCCTTAGTGAGGACTGGCTTAGGGAAGATAATCTACAATTAACCAAATTATCTGATTTCACACTTACAGTTTTCTCTTGTAAAATCTCCTTTAATGATAGGGAAACCTGTATTTTTGTGAAGAATGGCATTGTTTTTAATGCTCTTGGAAAATTACAAAATATGATAAAAGAAAAACAATTTGATTACACAGGTATCTAACTCATAAATCTCAACATCACAATAATATGTATATATAGGTCTCCAGTCAGTGATCCAAAAATATTTCTGAACAAACTGGATGCTGCATTGAATCAGTTAAAGTAAAATGTTAATAATATGTGGTGACTTTATTATAAATTTAAACAGCAAATCAAACTCTGCATCAGCATTAATGGGAACCTATAACTGAAAACAAACTATATTCTCCCCTACATGAGTCACAAAATACTCCTCCTCACTAACATATCAAGTTTTGTAAATCTTGACCTTCATAAATGCAAGAGCCAGGTTCTTGACCTGGGCTTTTGCAGCTACAAAGCACAAACACTAACACATCCTGCTGTAGTTTGTACAACTCAAGCTTCAGAGGTCGCAAAGAGAAGAATAATTAATGACCAAAACATGCACTATTTCATTGATTTACTTAAGTATTGGGAAGAAATTTACAATGGTAATAATGTATCAAGCAAATTTGAATCATTCTTACAACATTTTCATTATTATCTAAACATCACTTTTCACATGAAAACCATTAGGAAAAATCCTAATAATAATTGCAAGCATTGAATTACACCAGGAATAAAAAATCATGAGAAATAAAATGTCACTTACATACTTTATTAAAAAGTCATCCTTTTCAGTTCTAAATTAAAAAAATGACTAAATAAGATATAAAATAACCCTATCCAGAGTCATAAGAGAAGCAAAATGACAGGTTAATGATAAAGTAATCAAAATACCCAGTAATAAATTAAAGGTTATATGGAATGTAATTAAGGGAGAAAACCAGGTAATTAGCCCAGATCGCAAACAAAACTGTGATGAAGAACCCACAATGCATCTTACACCCCAATGAAGTAGCCAAGAGTTTCAGCTATACTTTGTCCATATAGCAGAAAACCTGATAAAAAATAGCAAACAAGCAAAAAATACATGCTTGCATACCTGTGAAGTCAATAGTATAATTAAAGATGCAATATACCTTGTCCCGACAAATGAAGCAGAAATACTACAAATAATAAAGGAACTAAAACCAAAGTGTTACGCAGGGGTGACGACACACCTGGCTTCCTCATTAAAAATGTGCACATCTAATTGCTCAACCATTAACATATCTTTACAATGAGTCCTTCAGCAGTGGCATTTTTCCTGCTTACCTCAAAATAGTTATTGTTAAGTCATTAAACAAAAAGGAAGGGAAAAAAATGATATTTCATACCATCAAATCATAGCATTACTATCAGCTTTCTCAAAAACCTTGGAATAATTATTTTACAAATGGTTCTTCAGCTTCCTAGAAAGAAACAGTTCACTACCTGGAGACCAACGTAACTTTGGATGCAATCACTCTACTGAATGAGCAACGTTCCCTTCTGCTTGTGAATCCCTTAGAGCTATTGATGAGAAATAAATAAATAAATAAATAAATGTTTTCTTAGATCTGTCAAAAGCTCGACACAATTGATCATAAAAAACTATAGTAAAATTAGAAAAACTTGGAATTAGAAGTCTACACCACAAATGAATAAAATCATATTTGAATAACTGGAAACAAATTGTTAACTTAAACACAAAGTAATAAAAGTGATAAAGAGTATCAACCAAGTGCACTAGTGGAAAATTATGGGGTACCTCAAGGTTCTAGATTAGTCCTATCCTTTTCTTGCTATTTGTTAATGACTTCATTATAACTGATGATTCTGCAAAGTCCCTCCTCTTTGCTCATGACACAAATGTCCTGGCAAGAGCAGCAAACAAAGAAAACTTCTTAAAATCAATTTGCCAAATTTCTAACTATTTCATAGATAAGCATCTCATAATATATTATTTATTCAACTACTAAGTAATTACAATACTATCTATACAATCTTAACAACTTGGTTTCAGTCTTGGCTGTCTGACATGATAACACTGATTACACCTTAAAATAGTACAATCACAATACAATGCTATACTCCTGATTATTACCCAATTCAAACTTCAGGCCAATATATCTAATTCACTAAAAACAAACATCATTTACTTATTAATCACCCATACCCATATATTTTTAACTCTGTACAAATATTCCCACAAATTCCTTAATTGAGATTTGTTCCCAAAAATTTTCTTTACTGCTCTCTCAGATCTTATGTGAACCTATTTTACTTTGATTAACTGACTGCAATTTCTTGTCCCTGGACATTCAAATAGAATGTGAATGACATTCCTACACATTGGACATACACTCTGCTCCAGATTTCTTCTCTATATTCCTAATCTAAACCATGCTAACCCTCCCTCTCTTTCTTATTACATTTATCAATATAACCCTCATTCATACAATTCTCAAGAAACTTTTCTCCCTTATATCCACATACAAAATTTGTCTGTCTATATGCAAATCTGATTCTAAACATTATCTGGCAAACTATTTATTCCTAACCAATCCTTCCCCCACCCATTATATGTCAATTCATATCCTACTTTCCCTACTCAATTAGCTTCTTTTAATGTGGATTCCTGAAATTTTTAACTTTCTTTCAAAATATGATCATGTAGCATCTGTAGTACTCTAAACCAATATTTTAATACTCTCTGCATCACCCATCCTCTTGCACTTACCTTTCCCATTTCTAACAGGGCATCAGCATTGGTTGCATTTAATGGAATACCTAACATAGTTTTACAAAACATATTCAGTATTTTATCCATTTCTTTCCATTTATCCTCCACTCCCCATATCTCTATACCATAGGCCAATCTTGATTGCACTAGAGCAGTGTATACTCTTTCACACCAAACTATGTCCATATTAGGTGCAAAATATAGACATTTCCTTAAAAATGCCATTGCAACCTCTCTTGGCTAATGTGACCCTTTTCTGTCTTTCCCACTGACCTGAGCTGCTAAACCTTATTCCCAAATATGTGAACTCTCTTACAATTTGGATGCTATTTCCTCTTTCTTTCTTACTAAGTTTATTTCCTTTCTTAAAATCCATATTTTTTGTCTTATCCTGATTCACTTTCAGATCCCATTTCTCACAATATCTAATTGTATTCTTCAGTCCAATCGCTGAGAAGGATGCTACCATTAAATCATTTGTATATAATAATCCAGGAATCTCTTGGTTATTTGTTACTGGCATATGCTTAATAACTTCCTGTAACCCTACCAACACATCATTAATGAACAAATTAAATAATATTAAGATCATTGAGTGACTGAGTCAAACTTACGCTAAGTTAAACAATATAGGACTCAATTTTCATCCCTGTCTGAATCTTTGATCCTGAGCAATTTCCTTTGACACCTTACCCTCCTCACATCTAATACAAAATGTGTTGTCCATATAGATAGCTTGAGGTAACCTAACCATCTCTTTACTCATTTCTTTGCTCCACAGTTTATACCGTAACACATCCTTATTTATCCTATCATAAGCTTTCTCTAGATCTATAAATACTGCATACAATCTACCTTGTTTCTTTGACAGATATTTGTCAATTAGTGTTTTAATTATTATTACATTATCAGTTGTTTTTTGGCCTCTTGTGAAACTACTCTAAAATGGAGATATTAATTTATTTCAAACAACCAATTCATTAATTCTGTCTGTTGGTATTCCAGTGAAAATCTTATCAAGATTTTACAAAGTGCAATCCACCTATAATTACCTGGGTTCTCCATCACACCCTTGCCCTTATAAATTTGGCGAATGATGGCAGTCTGCCAGGCTTTAGGTATACTTCTTTTGCTTTTTATTATATTAAGCAGTTTAATTAGGCATAGAAATCTAGCCCTGTCCTCACACCATGCTTTAAAAAATTTGGCTGGTAACCCATCAATGCCCATTGCTTTGTTCTTCTTAAGATATTTAACCTATTTAAAAACCTCTTCACTTGAAAATAATCTATCCATGGATTCATTCCATCATTCTTCCCATATCAGATTACAATTTCCCATTCCTTAAAGTTTAAATTCAAACAATTGCTTAAAGTGACCACTCTTCAGATTTATTTACAAATTCAGCATCTTTAGATCTTGACCATCTCATAATAATATTCTATACTTCATTAGCCCTCCCTGATCTAATTTTTGTGTCAAGCTTTTCCTCTTTCCTTTCCAACAGCAGCATACAGGCGATTATCATCCCTGTCATTTTTCCCTATCCTCCTCTCTATTCTTCTCCCTCCATTAACTTACTAATCTTTTCACATCACTACACTCTTTATCAAACCAATCATCAATTTTCACTTTATTAACCACCACCACCCTCTTGACCTGCCCATTTCAGCAAAATTCCATCATGATCACCAATTTTGTACCTCCATTTAAATATAATAGGAAAATGTCCTCTATTGCTCACTAGATTCATTACTTTGAAATTTAACACTTCAGATAGAACCTTCCATCTGCACAATGGGAAATCTGCAAGACTTTGTCCCCTTGCATTAACACGTGTAAATTTATCATTATCCTCTTCCCTCAACGAGCCATTAATAATCATAAACCCATTATCTTCACAAAATTAAATAAGTTTATGTTCTTCCTCATTCAGAGTTTTATCCTGCTCCTCCTTATATCAGTTTGAAATTCTTTATGATATACCACAATCACTTTCTTGCATGCTCCCATTTCTAGCATTATAATCCCCAAGTAAAATAAATTCAGTCTCTGGCACATCTAACTTGATTTCCTCCATTTCAAATTCTAAATGCTGAAGAGATCAGGATTGTGGAACTGGGAGATTCCCTTTATATAATGCTAGCATTTTACTAACCACATAACCTCCACCACTCCAGATTTCTTCTCTTTAACTTCATAATCAGTTCATTGCATGCACACCTCTGGATACTCTACCCTTGCTCATTTGCTTCACAACTCCTTTCCCCATGAATACAAAACCTGTAAATCTTACACTTTCATTATTCATGTTTCGTCTAACCCCAAAATATTCACTTCCCTTAAAGCCAATTCAATGAATCTTAAAGATACACTTCCTTTAACACCTTCGCAGTTTCAGAAACCCAATCTCACCATCCTCTCTCCTTCCTCTCTTTCCTATTGTGATTTTTTTTTTGATTGATTTATTTATGGACGCTCTTTAACATTTCAAGTCATGAGTGTCCCATTCAACTCAGGGCGTGAAATGGCCAACAAATTTTGCTAAGAGGCCTCTTTTTCAGGCTTGAGGTTCTTTATCGTGCCGTAAATGTACGACACGGGACCCATGGCTTTACTTCCCTTCCAAAGGAAGCCATACTTAGGATTTTTACGCCCGGAAAAATCCATCGATCCTGGTCGGGTTCGAACCCGCGATCTTGGGTATAGGAGGCAAGTATGGTAACCACTACACTACCAGGACCGACTCCTATGTGATCCCAACCTATACCTAAAATCTTGCAGTTTTTTCTTACTCCAAAGTTGAATCCCCTCACCCAATTCCCCTTGAAGTAACAGGTTGCTGGACTCTATTCTTCTCTGTTCCAAAGCATTTAGCTGCAACATACTTCCACAAGGAGTTGACAACAAGCTTGATGGTAGTAACTTCACCTTCGTCTTGATACCAGACTCCTATAGTCTCTCCATCACTAGCAGTGGCACACTCCACCACTGTTGCATCTCACGCAATTGCTGCTTGTCAGGTGAAATAACCCTTCTGCAAGGTGGCGTCACTAAAGCTCATTCCAATTCTTGAAATTGGAAATCATACCACCTTTTCCTTCTCGCTATGGCACTTCTAGGAAGACTGCTCTTTGATCTTCCTGTTCTCTTCTCCATTTGCACATTTTGCTGAGTTGTTTCCTGCTCTGGTCTTTAGTCCAATCCCCTCAGGTACTTCTCTTCCTCAATTGTCACTTTCCTATTGTTGATCCATAGCTGCAGGTTATGAACATATGCCTTCCTCCCAGCTTGTCTAGCCTCCTTCATCTGCATAATGAGCTCTTTCTTCAATTCTCAATTCTTTACATGATAAATCGTTGCTTATGAGGATATCTGACCCTTTCAGTTTCTTCGACCTGTGCAAGATCTCGCAGTCAATGCTCATGTTTGTAAACTTTATCATTTCATCCTTATTCCTATATTTCTTCCCATATGAAAGGCATCTGCAACTTCCCATTCTCCTAATTTTAACTCCAATTTCTGCTCTAAAATCTTGTATGGCCAAGATGTCTCATTGTTCTTCCATACTGATGAATAACAAATTGAACTTGCGACATTTATCCTCTAATGTGTCTATTCTTGCTTTCATCTTATTCACTTCTTTCTTAATGTCCTTAACTTCCACTTTTATTTCTTGTTCAATCTCCTAAACAGCTGCATTTAGTTGAGAACCAAGTCTCTCCTCCAGATAATCCATTCTGCTGAGTATTCTTTCCAAACTATCCCCTTTGTACACTGGCCCAGTGTTCACCTCTACACCACCAATCATCAAAATGACAGTATTCTTTTCTTTTTTTTTAATTTTTATTTCTTAACTGTTTGCACCTTCTAGCTATAAAAGCTCCTACCCTAATTGTATGTTACAATATCCATTCTCATTGTTCTTTATGATTTTTTTCCTTTTAATAACCAGAAGCTGACTCGCACACTTCCTCTCACTTGGACTGCTAGCTTAGCACTTCCAGGCATCTCGTAATAAATGTCAATAAGACAGTAGTAATGGACATCCAAACAAAAGAATATAGGCTCCACAAATAAAACTCCTAAACCATTGGGAAAATAGAATCCATCAAATTTCTTAGTCTATGGATTCAAAGCAATTTAAAATGGGATACCCACGAAAATCACATTAACAAAACCTCAGTATATGGATGTTATATGATAAGGATATTAGCATGGTGTACAAGGGCAGAGACTATTAGAATGGCTAACTTTGCGTATGTTCACTTCTTTTTCATGTATATGTAATATTCTGGGGAGAGTCAACTACAAGTAACATATGCTTCATAATGTAAAAGTAAATAATTAGAGTCATGACAGGAGCAAGTCCAAGAACAACATGTAAACCACTTTTTAAAAAATTAGGTATACTTCATTTTTCTTGTATTTACATATTCAAAATAATAATATATCCATAAAACCATCAATAATACAGATTCAGCCTTCATTAAGAATGAAGCAATTCATTAATGCAATACAAGACAAAGCTCAAATTTCCATGTACATAAGCAAAATACCTCCTTATACCAAAGAAGCATATTGCATCCTGGCATAAACATATACAGTAACCATCTGAACTACTTAAAGAAAGTAGAACAAGATAAAATTTCAAACTATCCCTAAAGGCACATCTAATTAACTGCTGCTTCTACTCCATTCAGGATTTCCTTGTAAATAATTATAAATAACTAATTATATCCTAGTAGTGTGAGAATGAATGACCATGTATTTCATTGATATTATCTAATTGTATCATGTTTTTTACTTTTGATATTCTTGTATATAATTCATTGTATTGTATTACTTTTGATATTCTTGTATATAATTCATTGATTTCACTCTAACTTCACCTAGAGGGTTTTCAATTATGACATGTTTTGGGAACCTTCATTCACATTTTAACTGTTGACTGACTGCTTGGTAAGTTTTGGCCTGTTAGGTGTGATCATGGCTGGATCTGTATTGGTTCTGTGAACTGTTGGCTGAAATAGGAATTTACTGAACAAAAAATATTAATTTATCTCAAATCTTGTAATTTTGTGGTTGTATTACCAAAAATGCATTGCTAATGCCAATTTTTCCTATTGTTTTAGCCATATATTTTTAAAATGTTCTTCCTTCCTGCTTTCCACATTTCTTGTTTTTTTTTTTTTTTCTTTACATTTTAGAAATGTCTGGCTATAACAAGTGCAAAAAATTGCAGTGACAATTTGCTTTTTGAAACACAACCTTATATACCCACATAGATCTAAATTTGAAAAATGTTTCATTTTAAAAGATCTATGTAAATTAACGAATTTTGACATTGCACTTCTGGACAAATTCAGTGCATTTCTATCCTTTATCATTAGGTAAAAAGAGTTTGGGGATGTGAGAGATACATGGATTAAATTATTGTATGACTGAGTCAAACTATACACTCTTGTGGCTTCACTTGTTTATACCTAGAACATGTTTCGTAGACCATTGTCTGCATCCTTGCTAATTGTGAACTGCTGGATCATTCACAGTATTTATATTAAATACAAATGGGGAAATCAGTGGTGGCACCCCATTTCTAGGCAGAGAATCACGACATAGTGGAAAAAGCAAAACTATTAAAGTCAGCATAGGGATCCATAGAGCAGCAACATAGGATTAAATCTACATCTATATAAAGTAGATACAGATTAATGAGCTTCGATACTTCCAGGGATGAAAACATCAACTTTATTCATCCCAACTCCACCAGAGCAGAATGTGTGTCCCCAAAGAAATATTGTGAATTATCCAGCAATAAACAATAAGCTGAGGTTGCAGATGATGTTATAGATACAAACAAGTACATGAAGCCACAAGAGTGTGTAGTTTGAATTAGTCATACAACAATTTAATTATACGATTTGCTTCTCTGTACAAGTTCCAATTCACACTCCAAGTTAATAATGAGATATGCTGAGTTTGCAATAAATTGGGCAAAAAAGATTTTGCTTAAGAGTTTAAAATTTAAGAGGATTAAGGAGTGTAGGTAAAACTGGTCATTGCCCAATTTGTGTTAAATTAAATAATGGCTTCCATTGTATATTAAATTGTGATCAACCAAAAAATGGAGACAAGTGTGACAAGGAAAATGAAAAAATTAAAAGCAGAAATATTAATTAGGAAGTCTCTGGGAATGAAAGGAGATAATAATATACAATCAATGGGGACCTATTTAAATAAGGTTAAAGAGAAATGGTGGAGAAAAATTGGAGGGGGTAACAAAGTACAGAGGAATAGGAAACTTAATGAAAATATAAATATGAAGTCGAAAATTAAATATACATAATATGGGCTGGTCATCAATACATAAACAATGAGGGTTATAGTTGAGACCAATACACTATTTTATGTAGGTGACTCTAAGACAACAAAATAAGTTATAAACGAAATTGTGTAAGTGAATTTTGAGATCAGGCACTAAAGAAATGGATTGCTATCTAGGAAGAACAATGAATATATTTTTTGTGTATGTATCCCCTTATAACAAACTACTACTCACATAATGTACGTAAAAATATCTACAGACAGTAATAACATTGGAACAGTCTTCTGTTTTCTATTGCAAAATGGCACTAACAATGTGATTTATGAATACAGTATTACAAATTATCACAAATAGAATTAAGTGAGTCGAAACACTATACAACAAGACTTGTGTAACATCAAAAAAGAATGAAACTTATTTTTTAACATTACCATAATGATGTTTCCAATTTCACCATTTCAATTTCATATCCATATTCCAAAAACAGTAGTTACTAAATGTGCCACTCACCTCCCAGTTTTCCTCTTTCAATATCTTCTGCATCATCATCACTTTCTGGAATATCAAATTTCTCAATTTCATTCAACGATTGACCATGATGAGTCAATATTTCGTCATCTGCCAGGTTAAATAAAGATTTCTGAAATAAATGTAAATCTTTCATTCATTGACAACACATCAAAATGCTTACCCATCATCTTTTAAGGGCATCACTGTATGTACATAAAAATGAGTCAGTACCTATAGCAGATAAAGATCTCAAAATGAGAATGGCCTACATTCTCTAACACATAATTAGGAGGAAACACAAGATGTTAGGGATATTTAACAAATACAGAGAGATTACAAAAAGGTGCTCTGTAACGTATTACATTCGTTACATCCAGTATAATGTTCATGGGCTTGTGGGACTTGCATAGTTGATGATCATCTGATGTTTCACCTGCTGGTCCATTAGGCATCATCAGGGCACCATTGATGGAAAGGTGAACATTTCTTTGATGGAGCAGTGGGCAAATATTAGGTGAGATAGTTTCAGCAACTAAACCAAGGCCCACAAACCCAAGAACTTCAACACCAGCAATTGAAGTCTTAAGTATAGGGTGTTGCAAAAAAAAAAAAGGGGGAACTAAACAATATATGTGGTGTATCATATGTTTATGTTTACAGTAGATGAGTGAAAGATGCCACAGTGCACCACCCAAGAATGTGCAAGGTTCATGGAACTATTTTGTAACTATGGGTCTGCCCTGGCATCCATAGCAACTAAGTTTCAGGAAGACTAGTTTCGGGAGCCATCGCTCCTATCATCAGTTCCTGGTATGTATGTATGTATGTTACAATTTCGACTCAATTTTTTAAAATGTTAATATTTGACACCACTGTTACAAAAGTTCACTATATTTTATACAATTACTAATTTCAGGACCATTTCCAGAGACCTGTAAACTACATAAAACTAAACTTCTTGGTTAGAAATGTTCTGGCAAACAGAGTCTGCAGTTAACCATAATGCTGGATGTTTCAGCAGTTCCACAGCACCAGGAGCAATGAAAATGTTGGGCATTTTATGGACAAAAGTGCTGCAATCACCAAAGAAGAGTTCATTTCCAAGAAATTGCATTAGTGTGTGGTGCATGGTTAAGAAAATTGGTGCCAGCTCCTCATGTGCTGCATCAGTTGTTGTTATTATTATTATTATTATTATTATTATTATTATTATTATTCCTCATTCTCCAAACCTTCTTCTTCCTCCTCCTGTATTCAAGAAAAATTATTGGAGAAATTGTGGAATTCTACATATCTTCATCAATTCTTTTATGCAGTACATACACGCACACACACTGCTCAAAAAAAGTTAGAGGAATTTAAATCAAAGCCCCAAAATAAATATTGATGCAATGTAATTTTTGACAGTCAAATGATATGTTTTGAAGTATTGTTTGAAACCAGAATAAAGATCTTCTGTGATTTGTTAGTTTTTCTCTAAATAAATTAGTGAAGTTTCAAGAACTGTTGAAACCAAAGTGAGTGCTTTTGACTTAATTTTTTGAAAAACAGATATTAGCAGCAATCTATGGTAGGAAATTATTATTTTATGTTTTCTGAGGCTGAGGCTAATACAAAACAATGAGACATTTGAAAGAAACATTTGCCACACAAGCAGTTGCATGGATTGAAGATGGTCATTCCATTTGCTTTGTTTCCATGATTCTTGTGTCAGCCCTTCTGTCATCCACAGGGTTTGGAGGCAGGTGGATACAAGAGGCAGCTCAGACAAGGGCATAAGAAGAAGAGAATAGAGGTAAAGGATAGATATCTTGTTCTATCAGTTTTGTGCAGATGCTAATCTACAGCAAGAGATCTATAAAATAATGTACAAACAACAACTGGAGTGGTGATTTCTGATCAGACTGTAAGAAACAGACTGAGAAATGCAGGGTTCAGATCTAGAATCCCCTCTCAAACTCCTCGTTTAATACATCAACACAAGAAAGCCTGGCTTAGATTTGCTCAGAATCATCTCGACTGGCAGCTCCGCAAATGTAAAGTGTTCTCTTCACAGATGAGACAAGATTTCATTTGATGGGTTGCAATGGTTATACACATATATGGAGATGCCCTTGTGAGCATCTTGCTCCAGTTACCATTATTGAACATGACAGATTTGGAGCCAGTTTGATTATGGCTTGGGCCGGAATTACTATTGAGTCTTGGACAGAGCTTGTTGTTGTCCCACAGTGCATGAATGCTGATGTTTATATTAATGACATCCTTCAACATGTGGTATTCTTTACTTATGGTACGGACCCTAATTTTCTTCTAATGCATGATAATGCTAAATCTCATACAATATGAAACACCAAACATTTCCTACAAGAATTCTAAATTCAGGTGATGAACTGGCCTGTTTGCAGTCCTGGCCTCAATCTGATTGAGAATCTGTGGAAAAGCTGGAAAAACTTATACATGAGCATCCTGCCTAGCCGCAGAACCTGGAGAACTTGTAAATGCACTCGCTGAAGAATGGAAAGAATTCCAGAAATCTTTATTAGGAGGTTGGTGTGAAGCATGCCACATAGGTGTTATGAAATCATCACAGCTAAGGAGGACACACTAGGCACTGAGTGTTGAAACAATTATGGTTGTTAAATGGAATTTGTATCATGGAGCTAACATATAATTAATATCATTGCATGATTGGGCGGAACTAAATACTCTTATTGCTTCACTTACTTGTTTATAATATGTAGAACTAGTTTCACGAACCTTTTGTTCATATCATCAGCTAACTATAAACTGAGTACAATGATCATAATTGGGAAACATTGATTATTAAGCAATGTAATCTTGTAACTACAGTCGTGCCAGAACCTTTGCCCAGAAGACTTAGACTGTACCACTGAAGATGTCCTCTGCAGGTGGGGATGAAACATTTGGACTCCTTAGCTCCAAATGGCCATGGCTTCCAAGCCCGGAAGAAACTTCTAGTTACAAGTCTGACTTCGGCCCTGAAAGCTTCCGACTACTCAATGTAATCTTGTATTTCCACTTTGTTTTTTGTATCAATCAATGATTTGTTCATATTTCTAGTCCTGTGAAAATTTTGTTAAAATGCCTAATCTAATTTTACACAATTTTTCAATTTATTATTATCAACTGTCAAAAATTAAATTATATCAATATTTATTTTAGGACTTTGATTTAAACACATGTTCCTCTAATTTTTTTAGCAGTGTAATATATATACACACACACATACAGAGCAGAGCAAAAGTAATTACATTCCTACTGAATTTCAGTTAACAAAGGATTGCACATTTTTTTTATGTTCAAACGGATTCCCTTCTGCATTAATGTATCATTGGAGTCTACCTGGAACACTTTGACACACTTGCAACACAACTGTATGTTATTGTTCAGATCATGGAAGACATCCTCAATGTAAACAGTCAGCCCTTGAACAATTGCTGATTTCCTTCTACAGGGTGGCACATGAAATGTCATACATCAAAAATTGTTTATATAACTTTTAATAAACATAACATGTCAATTTTTTCTTTTTTACTTTAATCATCAGAATGTGTATGCTCAGCGAGCATGCAGTACATGATCAATATGTGCACCTTATTGACGTACCACCTCTTCGAGACAAACTGTGACGTTTCCGACCATTCTATGACACAAGTCTTTTGTTACTCCCTTGAAAAATTTTGTGATAGCTGCTCACAGTTGCATTAGATTGCATGGTTTGTTGCGGTAGACTGTCTCCTTCAAATGTCCCCATAAGAAATAATCACAGGGATTAACATCTGGGCTGTGTGGCAGCCATATTGAACTGCCCTGGAAATGTTCTGGATATCGATGGGACATCACCCGAAGCCTGAAATGTTGGTGCAGGAAATCCAGAATAATGTTTGCTGTATGAGGATGACCTCCATCTTGCATGAACCATTGTGTCTCTATTGGTAATACTGATACATAAAGTTGCAGAAGAAAATTATTCTGCAACATGTCCATGTAGAAGGCACTGTTAACTGTGCTGTTGAAAAAGATTGGCCCCATGATTCCATAGCTGGAATGGCACCCCATACACTAACTTTTTCTCCGTATTTTTCAATCTCGTGTACAACACCAGGATGTTCTCATGCCCAAAATCTGATATTCTGCCTATTAACGCTACCATTCAAATGAATGTAGACCTCATCAGAAAACCATGTATTATGAATCACGGCATCATCATTTGCAAGAGTCGAAGTCGCAAACTGTAATCGCCATACCTTGTCATTTTCCGTCAGTTAGTGCAACACTGTCATTTTGTATGGGAATAAGTTCACGCCAGCATGAAGTATTCTCTGAAGAGAACGACGTGAGATGCCAATTCGGCTGAAGCTCGTCTCGTGTATTTCCTGGGACTTCGTGTCAAACCCGCTCTCACAGCCTCGATATTTTCTGGAGTACGGACTGTGTTGACACAAGGTCGCTTTTGCTCTAAAATACTGCCGTCAGTTTCAAACTGTGTGGTTAGTCTATACACTGTCTGTCTGTAAGGGGCCCAACTCGTACGAAAATGAACACGAAAATGCCATTGTGTCTCTGCTACACTCTCGTTTCCGCATAAAACAACACATTCTTCACTTTCTATTCTAGCTTCAACCGGCCTTTGTCCGCAATTTTACTAAACTGGAGTCACGCATGCGTGATATTGGCAACTGCTGTCTTCTGTTGAACCATGCACAAACTACAGCTAATCGTCACAACATTCCAACATTGCCAACCTGCAAATAACATATTTATTACAGAATTTCAATGTATGACATTTCGTGAGCCACCCAGTATATACTTTGTCTTTAACCATATCCCAAAGGAAGAAATTCATTGGATAAGATCAGGGGATTAGGATGGTAATTATATTGCTGCACAACGTCCAAGCACTCTTCTATTGAATACACGGCAGTATGGAATGAAAACCATGAAATAGAAAAAAAAACATTAAGTTAGTAAAAACAGTTCAAACAACCAAGTAATTAAACATATGGGAAAGGATTTGCATAAAAAAAGCATGGGAAAATTTAATGAATTTTTACATCCCAGAAGCAGACAGCTGTTTATTCAAGTTTATCTCAAAATCATCGGAACCAATCCAGACATCTACCACCCCAACTTCTACTAATGATCAAACACTTGTTTAACAGCTGAGGATGTGAAAAGGGTCCACAAAACATGTCCTGAGTAATTTTCCAGTAAGTGAAACCAAAAAGCGTGTGTCTAAATAGTTCAAATCAAAATAAATAAATGTTCATGCAGTACTGTGCCTTTGTACTGGCCTGTCTCTATGTGGATTCACACAGCATTGACAACCGATGAGTACCATGTGCTCCTGAGTCAGCATGGAAACAAGAGTATCAGATTCTTTGGATGAGAGAAGTCTTATGAATACTTGTAGAACACCCTGGGTGGTAATACCCAATCATGGCATCATTGACTGAACTTGACTTAAGATGATAATGGTATGACCATTACTGTCAATGCTAAAATGTACCAGGAGCAGATGCTTATCTGCTTTCATGCTGACTTATACATCTTTTGTGAGATCAATGATTTGGATTTCAAGCAACAAGTCTTTCAGCATCATATATCAGTCATTTTGGCCTTCCTTAGGGAACTCTTTTTGAATAGGGTTATGTGCAGGGGACCTGCCTTTTCCTATCAGGCCAGAATCCCACACCTCAAGGTAATGTTTTTTGTGGAAATGATGGAGAACTTTGTATCATCCTGGTATCATGTATCTTTTTTGTTAAAGATCATGGCACTGTGATAAAAGTTTTATTCTGCCAGATAATGGATGATAGATGATAATTTGCTAGAAATAACAGAAACATGATCCTTTTTGTTAATGATCATGGCACTGTGATGAAGTTTTATTCTCCCAAATAATGGATGATAGATGATAACTTGGCCAGAAATAACAGAAACATGATGCATCGTAAAATAGAGATTTTATATTCTTTTTCTTTGTCAGCCCATAGAGGAATGTTTATGGAAAGGCCACCATGAAATATTATCCATGTTATCAGTGTCACCTTAAATGCAAGCATTGGCATTAGAAAACAGTCTGTTAATTTTTCAAAGGGCACAATTTCTGTATACTCTAGATTATTAATATATGAAAACTAGAGAGTGAACAATGCTTAACACAACCACAGGACCAATCGGCAGAGCTATGACAGCAGAGGCGGAAATTATATTTCCCCTCTGCTGCGGAAGGTTTCAGTGTGAATGAATGAATAGTGTTTAATGCCCGTTTTTGCTACAGAGGCACCACAGGCAATGGACAGTGATGATACATAAGATGAAATGATATAGTGGAAAAGGATTTATTTTTAAGGAAGGAATCATTCCAGGCCTAAGTTTAGGGTACCTCCCCAGCATTTGCCATTTATGAGGACTGAGGAAAACCTGGAAAAAACCTCAGTCATGGAGGACGGTCCTGGCGGTATTAGAACCCAGACCTCCCGCTCACGAGTCCGCAACTTAACGACCTCGGCCACCTGTGGCAGTGTTTCAGTGTGAGTTGAAATCTTGCACAAATAGCACACTGCTGAAACAGGTTGCGTGAAGGATTGTCCACTGTGTATAAAGTCATCAAGTACTAAACGAGGTAAGTTTTAGCCCACCATTTTTAATTTTCCAAAAGTTTGTTTATTGTAATATACAGAAATTATAGATTTCCAATTTAGGTTTGGCTAGGTTCAGCTAGTTTAGGTTAACTTAACTATGTAGAATTCTCCAGCAATTTTGGTTTTAATAAAAACTCAAAAAAATATAAATTTGAGCATTATGATGAAAATTTTTTTCTAATTAAATTGTATAGTTTATGTAAACAATTACTGTAAACTTTTACCATTTAAATGTTCATTTGAGTAATAAACTAACCTTGATATGCAGTTTCATTCTCTCAGCAGTAAAACGTGCCATTATTTTGTCCTCTGCTGTCATGGCTTTATTTTTCTCTCCTATTCGCCAGTCCAGAAATTGATTGGATTTGTCTTTTTGATGATATTCTTGCAGCAATGTGTTCTTTCTCTGTGAACAATAATACACTAGCATCATTAAGATTAATTTAAATTTCTTAGATGTTTTGTACAACATGTGTACTGCAGAACAGGAACATGCCAAGATGTACAAAGTTACATTAATGATATCTATATGGGAATGAATGATGTTTTAAGTACATAAATACACCTGCTTATCTCATTATTAATAAAATATTTAACTTGCAATACAACAAAAAAAGAAAGCAGTTATTTGTCATATGCTCTACAGTGATACTTTGGCATATTTTATGTTGTCTTATAACAATTTGAACATTATACCAATTAAATTTGTCAACTGAATGGCAGGTCATATTGTGTAGATATTATGTACGAGCAGAAATGAATCTTTTGCTATTATCGGATGATAATTTCAGATTAAGTGGGAGAGCATTATATATTTGGATGCAATGCAAGATAAATCTGCAATGGACCTGTTGGTCCTGGTGGTGTAGTGGTAACCATACTTGCCTTCTAAACTCAAGATCGCGGGTTCAAACTCGGCCAGGATCGATGGATTTTTTCGGGAATAAAAATCCTAACTATGGCTTCCTTCAGAAGGGAAATAAAGCCGTGCGTTCCGTGACGTACATTTACGGGAAAAAAAAAAAAACCCACCCTGAATTGAATGCGATGCTGATGACCTGAGATGTTACAGAGCGTCCATAAATAAATCAAATCAACAAAGCAATGGACCTATGATTCTTTAGTGTAGTGTTTCTGTTATGTATTTGCATATTTTTAATGAAATAGTGCTGATTTTTAATGTAACAGATTATAAAAGAAAGGATATACTTACAAGAAAGTGTTAAATTTTTAGTTTTTGAAATATATCTTTACATGATTTTCTCTTATTTGTACCATATATCATTCATAGTGCCATCTTTTGTAACATAAAGTATTTTAGCTTTCAACTGAGCTTCCCCAGAATATTAAACCATATTTCATAATTTACAAGAAATATGCATAATATATTATTTATCATATCCCTAATGTTTATTTTCTGACCCGACCTTTATCTCGTTATTCACTTGCTTAATCCAAAGAAGTTAAAAATTGCAAATTAAATTATTAACTTGAAGTGTAAATTGGAACTTGTACAATGAAGCAAATCATATAATTAAATTATTGTGTGACTGGATCGAACTACACACTTTTGTGGCTGCACTTACTTTTTTATATCTAGAACATGTTTCCTACACCCACTGTCTGCATCCCCAGTTAATTGTCCTGCTGGATAATTCCCAGTATTTTTTGGGTGGAGATGCAAACTTAAAGTTGATGTTTTCAACTCCAGAAGTGTCAAAGCTCATTAGTCTGTCTCTGTATTTATACATGTAGTTTTCTTCCCATGTTGCTAAGCTTTGTGGGTCCCTATGCTGACTTTATTAATTTTGCTTTCTTCACAATGTCATAGTTTTCTATACTGAAATGAGATGCCACTACTGATATCTCCATTTGTTTATCTAACATACATTTATTTGCATTATGCACATTTTATTTGGTAAAATTCTTCTTTTTTCTCCAGTGGGATACTTTAATTTATTTTGCCATTCAGGAAATTTTTAGCATTAAATATGTTTTTGGTGCCAATCTGATATTAAAATCTTAGGATATTTTTAAAATTGTCCATAGCCTATGGGTGATATACGAGTTTCTTTTTAAATTATCTTATCTTTTTTCTGCTGAAAGTGTTGTGGCTTCCTCAATAAGTTTTGTCTCCTGAATTCTGTACTATTGTGAACCAGTTCTTGGCTAAATCCCTTTTTAATCACTGTTCTTTCTATTTACTTGTATTCTTCAGAGTATTTGTTCTTGTTAATGGGTAGATTAGTTATTCTGTGCATTAAGCTGTTGATATGCATGTTTATGTATTCCTGGGTTAAATTTGTAGCTATGATGTTATTGTCTGCATGCATGTGTTTTCTGCACATTTCAGGTTGCTTTCATGTTTTCTTATTTTAATGTCCAAGAATGGTAGTACATTATCTATTTCTGTTTTGTATGTAAATGATATGATTTTATCTCATATATTTAGAAGTTTTATGGCATGTTAATATGTTTTTTGTTAACTACGATAAATATATCAACATATCTGTACCAGATTTTAAGTATAAATGAGAATGCTGTGTTGATGTTTGTTTAAAATCTGCTCATGAAGAGGTGGAGATAAGGAACTGCTCATAGTATGATCTGATTTATTTGCCAATGAATGAAAAATAGGATGATACATGCAAATTTTTCAGTGAGTTTTATGTATTCCTTTATGTGTGCAGCATTAATTTTGGTTGCTCTTAGCAATTCACAGAGGTAAGTTAGAAGTTTACCTTAAGGTATAATTGGAAACAGAGATTCTATGTCAAAAGATACAAAGTATCAGTAGGCTGTAATTTAAATTTTTTGCTATTAACTGAATTAAATGTTTATTCTTCAGCTTTTAAATTTTAGTAGCATTCTGAATTTATTGGTTAGCCATTTTACTTAATAGTATGATGGTGAGTTAATATTGTTAATGACAGGCACCTTGCCATTACACTATGTTATAATTTTATATCCTTAATTTTTTTCTATTAACTATTAACATCTTTTAAACTAGAACTTTCCTCTAAATTGAAACTCATAAAAAGATTAATAACTGAAAAAGAATAATAAAATATTTAACAAAAACTTAAAGGAAAACCATATGAAGATCCAAATACTTTCAAACATCTTTTATTGAAACCAAGAAAAATTGCAGTTTTCCAATTTCTCTTAATTGTTGGGCATGATTGCCTGTCAGAATATCTCTTAAGGATGAAATTAGTCAAGGACAGCCACTGCCCATTGTGTAAGGAGAAGAATACTATTCTAAACAAACAATATCTATTGAAATGCAGTGAACTTGATAGCAACCAACAAATGAAAAATAATTTGGAAGCTCTTTATTAGAAAGCTAGGAAAAAAGTATAAATATCAGCATCCCCAATGTCCATAGCAACCAACCAACCAACCAATTTTTTCTATTAACTGAAATAAACTGTCTATACTCCAGCTTGTACTTTTTAGTAGTGTTCTGAATCTATTGGTTAGCCATTTTACTAAATAGTAGATGAGGAGTTAATGTTGTTAATGATGGGTTGCATGTCATTGCCAGACTTGTGAACTTTTGTAAACTGTAAATTTTAGGTTTGGGTTATTCTGTTTTATTTTGTATTGTACTACTTTTAGGTAAACTGCATGTTTTCAGAACATCATTGACTGATTTAATGCATCTCTTTAATGAATCTGACTGGTCATGACAAATTCTTTATTATTTAGCAACTCTTGCACCCCCAGTAGTATATTCAACTACAATCACTATTCTGTTCCCTTTATCGACCTTTGTATAAATTACATCTCTTCCATTTAACAATTTTATCATATGATTTTATTCATATGACTTGGCTTCACTGTGTTAGTTCCAGATATTTTTTAAAATGTTTTAATTTTATTGTATTTCTGTATTTCTTGTTTTCATATTTATCTTTTTTTATAATTTTTTAGATCTATATCTATTTCTTTTTCTTTATGGTTTAGTCCTTCAATCGCCTCTTCTAAACTGCTTCCCGTAACTGCACTTCCAGTTAAACAACTGAATGCCATCTTCCCTTGCTGTTTATTGTTTCGAATTTGTGCAGGCTTAGCCCTTCACTCATCTTAAAATGAATCCAAAACTGGAAGGTATGTTTTATAATGTTTCCTAGACAATACTATAGCAAGGATCATTGGGTACTATTATATATTTCTACATTGAAAACTTTTTTTAAATTGCAATCGTGAGCTTTAGAAGTTGTTTTTTCTTGTTTCCCAGTAGGTAGGTGGTAATTAGATTCTGTCCATTATGGATCCATTATATGGATCTATTGCACACTGCATTGAAGTAAAAGGTCCATGATAGTAATATATATCATATGGTGCATACAGGTGAATGTTTTAATTTAATTTTGTATAGGTGGCTTGCCAAACAATCATGGTGTATGGTTGCTTTTTATTGCTGTTTACCAGTGCTCTTTATCCACTTCCATGATTTACCTTTTGATCTGACTTTTTGCTTTTATTCAATACATGTTCATGTTCTTTTTGTAAGAATGAAATGAGGGCTATGGAAGGGTAGTTTGGTCCTATTTTTCTGTTGTTCCTTTCTTTGTTAATTTACCTGTTATCTGATTTCCTAGGAGGTTCACTTGGAATGGTATCCACAGAAGAGCTATGATCTTACCTGGTTTTAAAAGTAGTCTGATCGATTTGTATGTTTCCAATATTTTGATAACTTTTGATATCTTGTTTGATGCTATTCCTGCAATAGCAGATTTTGAATATATCAATAATCTGTTTTTTGAAACTGTTTGCTCTGAACATTAGATTTTTCATTATATATTCTATAACATCTATTTGGGCATTAAAATTGATAATATTTTGTCCAAATGTATAAATGGGCTGTTTAATAAAGAATAATCATAATTTTTTTGACATCAACCTTTACTCATTCTCATAATTTTGATAAGCTTTCTTAAAGAATCGCTGTTGGATAGAATGCACCTGTCCCATTGTTTCTGCCAATTTTCAACGACATGCAAGGAACCATTTTTTAATGGGTTCTTCAAAATCGCCTCCGCAGTCTTCACCACTGCTTCTGATGGGGAAATGTCTTCCATGAAGGTGCTTCTTCAATTTGGGGTAAAGGGAAAAGTCACATGGGCCTAAATCTGAACTATAGGGATAGTGAGTCACACACTTCACATTGCTTTTTTTGAGATATTTCAAAAAATTTACAAAGTGTGGCCATGCATTATTGCAATGCAGCATCCAGTTTGTTGCATGGAAATATGGTCTTTTGCATGTGATTTGGCCTTGCAGAATTTTCAGGACTCTCCCAGTTACAGTTGCATGTGCAGGTATGACATGCTGGTTAACCATTCCTTTGAAAAATGAGATGATCATAACTTTCCTAGCAGAAACCACTTTTGTGTGTGCATGTAGTTAGTTATGATGGTGATTTCCACCAGATCTAAGCGGTTCACTTTTACGGTCAAAATGATGTAGCCAAGTTTTATCAGCATCATCTTTCAAAGAAATTTTGCATCTTCCTGTTACGTCATCTTAACTCCATGTGCCCTGCATGCTCAAAGTCCTTTTGTTTGGGAATCAGCAGTCTTGGAACTCACCATGCATAAACACGTCTCTTGTGCAACTTTTAATTTACCAATGTGTGAGTGGCATTTAGTAAAATTTTAAGAATTTCTGAAGGTGTCCTTAATATTATTCAATGATTCTATCTCACAATGATGCCACCCATTTGCAGGACTGTTTGTTTAAGTGATGATCTTGTGAGCTTCAGCACATCATCCCTGATGATTAGACCAATGTATGCTCTTGAAAGCTTGGAAAAAATCATCTACTCACCTGGATGATCTTCTGAGAAAACTTCTTGGAAATCTACTTGTAGTCTTAGCAATACAGAGAGTTCCATCAGGGAATTTTGAAAACTTTTTATATAAATTAAAACACTTTCTTAACCCAAAAATAGTAGAAGTTATAAAAACAAAGTATTTGTTTATTATTAAGAATATGCACACAGATCATTTTCTAATTAGGATTAAAAATAATTCAAATAACAGTCATAGATAATATATGCATAGACATTTCTAAAGGGAAAGACTATATAACCAGGCCCTAATACACAATTACTAACCAGAAGAGACAAACCAATCAAGAGAGTTATTGACAATGAAACTATCAAGCACTTTTCATGACCAACTTTTAGCACAATCATTGGAAATGGTAAATAAGCTTGATTTCTAACAATTTTATACAAACCCACAGTTCAAGCTTTTCATCCCATTTAAAGAAATTTAACTGTTTCCACACACAAATGGTAAAAAATGCATAACAATATCTTGTAAACAAAAAAAGATAACTTTAATTAGCCAGCAATTATACTGCTGGCCTTAAAATTGCAACACATTGTGCATTTCATAACAGTCATGTAGAAATGATGTCTGCCTTCTCATTTGTTTGTTTGATGGAGCCAGTGGGATTCTTCATGTCTGTCCTACCTTGATTCACTTATCATCTAATATTTGATTGCCTGTATATGCATTTCATCCAACACATGCACCATTACTCAGAATAACACTTCGCATTGTCAGTATGCCACAATTTTCCCTTGATCAAACTTAACTGCTGACATTGCTGTCATATTTTTGACAAGTCATACTCATTCGTTCGGAGAAAATGGGAGGTCTATTTGATGCATCTCTTATAGGCGCTGCAATAATGGCAAGTATGTATACAGAGTATGTAAGAAATACTGCAAAACTCTTAAAAGATATAAATGAATGGAAAAAAAACCTAAACTGTCAAAGGAAAAAAATTCCCACGTAATAAACCAAAATCTATTTGGAATATTATGAGGCAAGACACTAAAAAGGTCTAAAAGAAATTATACAAAATCAATATAGTACCAACATCACTAACTGAACAGCAACATTATTAAACAATATTTCTTATCTGGGAGTTCTAATGATAACTCACTACTGGGCTAGGCAGGGTGGCAGAGGACAGTAGCATCATCCATTTGAAATGCATGTACTGAATATTGGTGGGCTATATTACACTGAATTTACTTGCGGCCCTTGAAATTGAACCTCAGTCACTTGGCAAGAAGCAAGCAGTCTACTACTCAGTCATGGCATTACCAATATTTTTAATCTACTAAAGGATAAGCACCAGCTAAAAATCAAATCACACATTTTTCAAGACACATTCTTTGGAATTTAGTTCCTATAAGTCTGAAATAACTAACTTACCCCATTCCCTTGTAAATAAAAATTCATCAGGATACAATGAAATTATCAAAGAATTTTAAAACAATGTCAAACAGCATTTGTATACAAATGAGTCAAATATGTAATTTCTTATTTATATCTGACTTTTTCAGATAGATTAAAATACTCTATTGTTAAACATTATTTAGGGTTCTAGCTGTTTGCCTGCTGTCAAGCTTCTGCATTAATTAGTGCTCTGCCATTTGTAGAGGAAATTAATGAGCTGGTGTGTATTAAGCTCTTTAAACCAGAAATTTGCTTAACTCATATAAAAAAGGACCAAATCACTGATGTCAAACTATAGCCTGTGTCTTTATTAATTACTTTTTCTAAAGTAATTTATTAATTACTTTTTCTAAAGTAAAGTAATTGAAAACATTATGTTCAAAAGAATGTATCATTTAAGTGTAACAAAATATTTGCTAATAAACAATTTGCATTAAAAAAAAATACATCCAATAAATAATGTGAACCATCAAATTAACTTATAAGATTCACAAAGGCCTTGATAATAGACTTAATGTATTTAGAATCAACTGTATTCTAAAGTTTTTGACTTTGAAACCATGAGATACTCCCTTCAAAACTGATTTTATGATATAAAAGGCATTTTGCATAAATAGCTTGCATCATAATTATCAAATATGCAGCAAAATGTGATAATATCTAAGTTCCACATGTAGCTGCAAAGCACAATGAAACTGCAGAGAAATAAAACATGTTTTAGATTTGTTGCTCCAAGATCACGGATCCAATCTTAATCATGGTCAATAGATTTTTCTGGGTGTAAAAATATTATGTATGGCTTCCATTAGAAGGGTCCCATGTCATAGATTTACAGCACTCAAAAAAATCTCATGCCTTAAAGAAGACATTTCAGAGCAAAATTTATTAGCTGTATCATGCCCTGATTTGAATGGGATGCTGATGATCCGAGTGTTTTATACATTTCTGCTTCTGTAATGCCTGTGCTATTTTTACTATAATATTTCAAGAGTTATTTTATTTTTCATTTAATACCATGAATTCTAAATCCAAAGCACATTTGTGGTTAAAAATAAAAAACTGATATGAATCATGGGGCCTTACAGCAAATTATATGAAAACAGATTATTTGGCCATTAAAGAAAATACAAATATAGCTTAATTATTGATGAAGAAACAGAAATATTACAAGTTGACCAGTTCAAATACTTACAATCATATCCTGGATGAATCCGAATCTCTACCGACAAAATTTCACAAGTTGTTCCAAGGATCTTTTCTGAGTGTTTTGAAATAAGGTATCTGATAGCTCACTATCAGGAAATTTCATTGTTTTCGTTTTGTAATAACTCAACCACCCTATATCTGCTTACTCGGAATGATTGTTTTCAAACAAAACACAACATTTGACTGCTGTAGAGCATATTTACATAACGATTCGCCACCAATCAATTAACTACTTATCACCTCCTGACAATTACACTGTATTTTTAAGGATAGATGATCAAACATGACACAAAATGACATGAAAAAGTATGTTTAAATTAAATGTCAAAATGTCGATCACGATGAAGATGACAAACTTAACAACAATGCCTCATGGATTGTTGCACACACTCTAGCATTCCAGGAGATTGGTGCACATCGTCACTGGCTGCTACAATCCTAACAACAACATCCAAAATAGTTTTGACAGATGTACATAGAAAGTCTGCTGGTTACATTGCCTGGACCCTCTGTGGATGATACAGTTGAAATTGCTGCTCAGATAAGACCCTCAAAACAGTTATTTGGCTTATATTCATATCTCATGCAAGATGATGACTGCTGCTTGCAGGGTTATCACACACTGCATTTAAAAACATTCCTCTAATTGCGAGTATATCGCATACTAACAGTGAAAGACCCAGTTTTTCAGTTGCCTGAGTACAGTTGTAATGGTGGTATGATGAGATTGCCATTAGCTATGGGAACAGCTACCCATTTGTAATAAAGATGGTGACATCACTATCATGTTAATATTTCAAAATAAGAAATAATATTGTAATTTCAAAGTTATTAGCATCTTCCCGAGTTAGACTACTGCTATGAATTAGCCACCTCCCATCGCTGGCACCCTCTCACCCACTTTATATATATATTACTTTTATAGTTACAGGATGCTGCCAACAGTCAAAGAGCAACTAAACTGACAGAATTTTAGCAGATTTCTAATATGTGGGAAATTTAAAATTTTGTTTGTGTGAAAAGAATGCCTGTTATATCTCTCCAAGTAAATATTTGTTACCAATTTCTTAAATCAAACTTAAGCAAACTTCTTACCTAATCTAAGCAAGTTTTCATTATAGGGATCCTCATGAAACTTAAACCTAATCTAGGGGTTTAAGTTAACTAGATGCATTACCTTTCTTAATGATGTTTTTATGCCTGTTACATAGTCAGCATAATGTACTTTATAACGGTGGCAAATCTGTTTCAAGTACAAAATGCTCTTCCCTCTTGCCTAAAAGCCTGAACAAAAAATGGTAAATTCTTCAAATCTGTTCCTAGAAAATACCTTGTAAAAAGGCCTATTAATCTGTGAAATAATATATGAGTGAAAATATATTATACTGATTTAAAAACACTGTAATGATTTATCAATATATATAATAAAATTAGTGATTGATTCATCTGTTTCTGCTTCTTTATTTTCATTGTTTTGGTGAGTTGTTATATGTGCTGCTTTTTCATTTTTATTGTATCCATTTATGCAGATGTAAAATATATATTTTGTAAATGTACAATATGTGCTAATGTGGCAATTGTAAATGACAAATTGTATGTTCGTAAGTCTCTGTAACTGCTTCAACAATTCAAGGAACACTTCATGAACTAAATTAAGTTCCACAGTACCATCTAGCAGGGGAAATCATAAGCCTCGTTTGGATAGTTTGGGCATTATGGTAATGTAGCCTTTTAGAAGATAAAGAAAAAAATATTGTTAATTAGGCGGGCACTCTATCCTTCACTTCTAAACAGTGACCCAAGTCATTAAAATTAAATATAATAGTGGTAAATCCTACTAATGCCATATTATTTAAACATGTATAAAAATGTGAATATTACTCCTTCATAAATTGATTACAAAATTAGTATATAATTCTGACGAAATCTACCGAAATATGTTCATGAGTTGTTAAACTACATATACGATCTATGGATTGGTTTGAAATTTTATAAATATCTTCCCCATTACTTTAAACACCTATTCCTTACCTTTTGTATCGCTTTTGCACGCGCAACACCGGGAAGGCCTCTATCATGTTTTGATTTTCTTCCAAGTACATTGTATTTTTTACGATTTAAATGTATTTCAAACGGATTTGGTGTTTTCTTCTGTTCTGAGTTCCTCAACAATTGTTCAGAACCTTTCCGAATTTTGCTTTTTATTTTTCCCATTTTCCGAAAAACGCTTAAATTATATTCCTTTACTGTATTTTAGCTTTTCTTCGATTTATTTCAAGATGTCAAATGGAAATTCACTTCTTAAATACGTACTTTAAACGAACACGTGCAACATATATGGAAGTAGTCTGGCCAACAAATATACATTAAAATTCCCGTAAATTTAACAAATTTTCCCATTTTCTCCATTTTGTTTGTTAAGAAGTAATGATCTGTAGTTCCTCATTTTTCTCCACAGAGACATGCTCAATTCCCAAATTATTTCCATAGAGATAAATTTTACGCAGTTTGCTAAGCGTCTCCAGTGAAAACTCTTGATCATTATATACCAATCTAAAACGACAGTACACTATAATACCGACCGCCTTGAAATATTAGAAAATTAAATTTAAATAGACTTAGTGTTATCCATGTGTGGCATGTGCTCATGTAAAATATAAGTTTATATTGTGTGTTTAATAAGTTAAGTGAATTAAGTTTAATAAGTGAAATTTGTTGGTCCCTTGCCTCCTAAACGCAATGATCGCGGGTTCGATCCGGCCAGGACCCATGGATTTTTTCGGGCGTAAAAATCCTAAATATGGCTTCCTTCGGAAGGGAAGTAAAGCCGTGAGTCACGTGTCGTACATTTACGGCACAAAAAAGAACCTCAGGCTGAAAAAAGAGGCCTCTGAGCACAGTTTGTCGGCCGTTTCACGCCCTGATTAGAATGGGATGCTGATGACCTGAGATGTTAAAGAGCGTCGGTAAATAAACCATATTAAAAAAAAAATTAAGTGAAATTACCATTTGACTATGTAAATAAATCGAACGACAAACTGATTTATAAAACATTGCTATAATTTCTTTTGAATATTAATAAATCATTCACTAATAACAACTGATGGGGTCTAAGTGTGCAGTAATATACGTAGTATGTTAAAATGAAATGTAATATAGTACACAATATTTGTTATTACTGTCAGTAGTTGACCATTACAAGTGACATCATAGTAAGCACAGCATAGGAACAGCTGCTTTTTGTAGTCTCTTTCTTTCATTAATGCTTATATTAGAAAAGTATGTAGGAGAGCATCGTAGAATCTTTGAAATCTCTTAATGAATAGCACTCATTTGTATCGAGAAGGTAGCGTGACAAATTTTGTAGGCCTGCACCGTGATTTCAGAATACTACTGTTTTCATCTGTAGGCTTCTTGAAATATTTTATTCTTTACTGTACTAATTTGTAACATCCATTCCTTTGTAGAAAAGACGTGAATTTTACGTGCAATATGATGAATAGAGAATTAAATAATGGAACAGGTTCCTGGTAATTATGGCTCTACTTTCCACTCCTTTCTGTACTTATGTTAAACAGAGATTTCATTTTAGAAGCATTCCATAATTGACCGTATAAGCTCGTACGTTTTATTATGTTTTAACTCAGTTATTTGATGTAAAATCCTAAATTTCCTCTGAAAATTTCAATGAGATTTTGCTTCTTCAAACTTCTCCCCATTGAATAAAATTCCCCTTTTGAGAGGCATGTCCGCTATCTGGCATTATAGCACAATGAGATAAGAGCGCATTCCTTTACAACCAAGCAGGTGGATTGGCAGACAACGCTTGGGACTGGCAGGGTTAAAATTCCTTTGGGCCAGCCATTCTGACCTTGAATTGTTTCATAGTTTCCGTGGTTGCTTAGACGAATACTGGGATGGATCTTTTCCTTCCGTGAAATTTTCACTCTCATATTTCATATCATTTCATTCCGGTAGTTCTGTTACAGAATCGAAAGAGCCAGGGCGAGATAGGCTGCTGTGATGTGATGGCATCTTTCGCTTGGATACGTTTCTGTCCCCAACGTGTAATGAAAGCTGCCGTCCTGATTGACTCGAATGTTCGAAGGAGGGTTCCGTCGGCATCGAGGTGTTCTATCTGGAAGTAAGTATTATTAGGGACTCAGCCTAAGTCCCTGCCTCACCTCACGTGAATATGATCGCACGATGTATCCTTCACCTGATCCCTTCCTCCGGTTGTCGCCCCCACTGGGATCTGACACAAGCGGTCCGCCTTTGAGCATGGCTAAAGTGCCCATATATTTTCTCCGACTCTAATAATCTAAATCAGCTATTGTCCCTGTGCAACGGTCGAAAAGAAAATAAAGTACACTGTGTTAGCATTTGTGAGTCACGAGAGACATTGCAACCGTTAATTAATTTATTCCTTAATAAAGTTAACCGCTTAAAAGCACTAGACTTCAGTTAAACTAAACATTTTTAATTTTTTATGAGTAATCTGAAGTAGGTGAAAATGCTCCTCTATTAGGTCTCATTTTTCTTGCCCACCCAAAGTAACCTATGGTGTTGAAAAACTTCTATTTGAAACAAATTTTCATTTGACGCATCTGAAAGAAGCATTATTTCATAAGTACAAGAGTTGTTTGAATTTCCTTTATATGATAACATACCCTGAATATAGTGCAAACATCACCGTTATCATTACAAGCTGAATACACCGTTATATTGGGCAAAAATATTTTAAAAGTTAATCTTTAGTATTACATATTAATGGTTCACGGTACCCCAAATTTCTCCTTTCCTCTATAACGCTGTTGATACAGATAATTTTTAATAAAACCTCACAAAATATAGTCTGAAAGTCAGGGGTACTGGGGGGATTATGCACTTCCATCTGCCTGGAAACCATTAAATCATTTTCGGACACTGATAGCAAAAATGTGGAAGGGCTCCACCCGATGCGAGATTATATCTATCATTCCAGGTGCCGTATGCCGCGAACACATTGTCGGAGCATGTTTTTGCACGACTGTCCGTGTAATTGACAGACATTTAAGAAGGATGGATGATTCGATTGCTGGGTAATTTTACAGTGCATAATTTTACAGCATATACGAGGGATATTCAAAAGGTTTCGCGAATTTTGTTTTTTTTTTCAAAAAGTATTTATTCATGAATATTTATTTTGTTCCCTTCAAAGTAATCCCCACCAGATATTATACACTTGTGCCAACGTTTTTTCCAATCCTCGAAGCACTTTAAAAAATCGTTTTTTGTGATCTTGTTCAGCTCCTCCTTCGATGCCGTCTTTATCTCCCCAATCGTGGCGTAGCGTCGTCCTTTCATTGGCCTCTTCAGTTTTGGGAACCAAAAAAAGTCACAGGGGGCCAGTTCTGGGGAGTACGGTGGCTGCGGCATCATAAGTGTGTTGTTTTTGCCCAAAAATTCACGCACAAGCAACGATGTGTGAGCAGGGGCGTTATCATGGTGTAAAAGCCAATTTTTGTTCTTCCACAAATCCGGGCGTTTCTGGCGGATTGCTTCGCGCAAATTGCGCATAACTTGAACCTATTTTTCAGCATTGCTGAAACCTTTACAAGATAAATTGAATAAAACTAATTGTCGAAATTGGTACACGAAAAGGTGTTCTTTCATCAGGACATGTTATTCCTACAAAATCTCAATGGTTAAAGTATATTAGCTGAACTTTTATTTTCCCCATTCCCTGAACTTCGCCCATAGTGATTTCTTCCGGTTTTTTAACTTGATTCGGTGAGGAGAAATTTTCGTCATGTGATGTTATGACGCCAATAATTATTCTGTATTTGAATGGTGTTTAACACCCGTTTTTGCTACAGAGGCACCACAGGCGATGGACACTGATGGTACATGAGATGAAATGATATATTGGGGAAGGATTTTATTTTTTAAGGGAGAAAACATTCCAGGCCTAAGTTTATGGTACCTCCCTGGCAATTGCCATATATGAGGATTGAGGAAAACCTGAAAAAAAAAAACCTGTCAAGAGGACGGTTCTGGTGGTATTCGAACCCCAGACCTCCCGCTCACGAGTCCACACCTTAACGACCTCGGCCACCCGTGGCAGTATTCTGTATTTGAGAAACCTATTTTTCCGACGAGATGGAAATATTGAAAATTCGAATGTCAAGTCATATCGGTGGAGAACATGTCGAGAAATAAAATCATTTGGCTAGTCAGATTGTGTTTCTTAGATCTCATAATGAGAAAATTTTCGAGAATAGGCAACATGTTAAATAGAGCATTCTATAGGATAACTGCCACCACCAAATAAAATAAGATAAAATAAACAACAAGCGGGTGCAAGTAAATAAAACAAGGTACACGGCAAATGCAATACAATATTATTACATAATTAGTGTTACAGCTAAATGCATTGTGACATATGGCAAACATGAAAGAAGACCAATGCTTCAGCTTAGCCTGTTGAATTGATAAAGTATTTCTCTATATTGGTGATTTAGAGGCATTTCAAGTTTATCTGAAATATTTTGCATTTAACATGAATATTTAGTGTTTTTGTCAATGTTGGAAATTTATTATCTATTTAAACAGCAGAATAATAGCTGTATTTTTGGAAGTGTGTCAGCAAGTTAGCCAATCAATACATATCATTCCTATTTATAATGTTACAACTATATATTATAACACTACATTTTAAACTGCCAAAACTATTAGATAGATAACACATAATTTAAAGAATACATCAAACTCACAGAAATTTGCATAAAGCAAGCCTATTTTACTTTCAAAGGAAAATTTTAGGACTTTTTTTTTACTCAGAGTCTTTGAAACATACTTTTATTTCTGTTGTGACATCGTGATAACACATGAGATGGATTACTCACAAAAGCTTTAATGCTACACCAGCTTGTGATGCTGTAACCACAACTCAGCTTCTCAAGGAAGACTTGAAATGGCAAAATGTTTAAATTAAAGTGGAAGGATAAACATATTCTCATTTCAAACTTCAGCTGCCAATCAAAGCCCAATTTTATATGGAAAATTTGAATGAGCACAGTGAATTGTCAGTTCATCTCTTCTCCCTTGATGAGGCATAATGTAGAACGAGAATGGGTAATGATGCCAAACAGCTTGAATTTTCGCTGATACAGAAACTCCTAAGGGTCTTCAAAAGTATTTGCAGATTAGAGTAGAGAGGAAATATGTTGTTACTTTTGAATAAATGTTCTTTTTTAGTTAATTGATATCATTGTATGATTCAGTTGAACTATACACTCTTAAAGCTTCACTTACTTTTCATAAATGTATGGAACCAGTTTCGAGAACCTTTAGTTCCCATACATTTATAAAAAATAAGTGAAGCTTTAAGAGTATGTAGTTCAACTGAATCATACAATGATATCAATTAATATGAATAACTTCACTGTGCAAGTTCCAATTTACAATTTAATTCTTTTTTAGATATGGAATCATGTATGTGTTCAAAATAGAGATAAACCTCATTTCAATATAACAAATTCTAAACAATATGGTTAAAACTTGGGAAAATTGAATGCCTTGAATTATAAGTGATTTTGAATTAACTAGGTTTGAAATAATGAGGTTTTATTGTGCTATTAATAACCAACAACAATAACAAAAATGAGTGCTGCAAACTCTGACCAATCTACACAATTTACCTCTGTAGAAAGCAAGATCATTATGCACAACTTTCCATTGGCAAAATCAATTTCAATTGCATAGTGGGGTAAGCTAAAGTGTAAAACCCAATATAGTTCCTCATCTATACAAATTGTCATAATTTGAATCTGCATATTACCACCAGCATCACACTGATGAACAATATGGCAGTGTAAGAAAAACAAACTCCTGGCAATCAGGTATCACCTTTTCAGGTTTTATAATTTCTTTTGCTGATGTAAGTGGCATACATACAGCTGTAATCAATTTAGGATGTGTCATATTTCTTGCAGAAGTAGGAATGAAATCACAAACCATTTTGTAACAAAAATAGCAATATATTTTACTTTGTAAACAGTCTTCTAATATAACATACTGCATGCCTGTGTGGCTTGTAGAAGTTCTCACACATGCATAAGCACACTTTGACAAGAAATTTGGTAAGGAATGATCCTGAGAGAGAGAAGTAAATATAATTTTTTTAACATATTTTGACATACTTGGCTCATTTTATGTGGGGCATATTTGTATCTACAACTAAGAGCAATTACTGATAGTACTTTTTATTTAGGTTTTAAAAAATAAACACATTGATTTTATTTTGTTTATATATATGCACCCTTGAGATTGCCAGTTGTTATATAGAGCCCTGATCTTGATACCCACCCCTACTTTTGTAGAAATAAATTAAAAAAAGAACAGTGCAGATAATTTTTTAATTTCCCTTGTAAATGTGTTTGGTATCGCTGTTTTAAAATACAGATTTATCACTTCAGTTTCACCAGCTTAAACTTAAATAAAAGGAACATATAAAACCATATCCTAAAGTTAGGTATACCCAAGTTTAGGATATATTACCATTATGCATGTCATTCACATGGTACTTTACATACTCCTATGAAAGTAAAAGGATCCCTTAGTTTTTTCACAGTATGTAGTTTTTGATCCATTTTGTGATGGTGAAAATAGTTTTAATGTTCTTCTTTCTCAAAACCCAAGCAATACATAGCCTGAAATCTTCTATAATTGGTAAGAATGCTTTAATTTGTTCTGTATGGTTTGGTATAGAAAGCTTGATCAATTTCTTTCTTGTTTCCAAGGCTCTCTGATGAAGTTCAGTTCAGTAATATCAACAAACAATATTCCCAGGACCCCTGCCTCCTCCCACTTCCAGCTCTCCATTAATCCATCGATGCAGATTGCAGTATCGGTAAAAATTCTGGTTTTTAAATTAATTTAAATCAAACAACAATGGCAATATAGTCCAGTAATGATCAATTTCAATAACAATGCAGGCTGTGAAAGCCTAAATAATTCCTTTTATAGCTATCGACAAATTTAAAATAAAAGAATAGTAAATAAATTTGTATGTAAAATGCGATCATGTTAGTTCTTTAACCACTTGCTACTTATCAAAGCCAACAAGGTGTGCTGACTAGCAATTGGTCATCGCTTCAAACGGAGTCATCATTTAATCCAAACAAGTTTGATCACAAGTAGCCTATCTCATTAAATTGAAACAAAAGAAATGGTTTTTCCATGTTCTTTACATTAAGTTAAAAGCTAAGATCTATTTTTGTAAGGTTCTGCACTTAATTAATAGGAATATCATTTTCCCTAGAAGTAATAAAATTCCTTAGGTACAGTTCAGTTTAAGTATAAACGCATTTCAGATATTGTATTGTTACTGCTGCTTTTTGCCAATCCTCTTCTTCATGAAGAAGCTAGGAACTAGTGCTACACAGGCCATTGCTGTCAGTTTCATCATGTTGGTAAAAGTAAACAGTTCTTCTATGTTGTCTAGTGAGCCCAGAATCTGCCCAGCCTGTACTGTCAGGAAGTTGTATGGTGCCAATCCTATAAAACATAAACCTGAATTACTTTCATTTGTACAAGGGGTTTATCTACCCAGAAAAACTGAGCTTGCACATGTTTTGGCTTGCAACACACAGTCACCAAGCAGACAGAAGCACTGGAATTGATAGAATAAAGTGAAGTGGTGTGCAGATTTGTGGTAAAAGTGAGTGATTTGGAGCCTCATTCTGTGAATAAATTCCTCACAAAGGAAGGTAAGCACAGGAGAATGAACCTACCAAATAAATGTTTGGGCCAAGCAATTTAAGTTCAATGAAGATATGCTTCATGTTCCTGCATCAAGATAAATATAATAACTATTTACAAAAATATAGCTGTTTTCATAAGGTTCATTTTATATTTGTATTTTAGGATATGAAATAAAGCAAAATGGATAAATTTTGTGGCACCTTTTAGTGAGATTAACATATTTATCCTCTTTCCACCTTCTCTTTAGCACCTTTTTTAAACCTTTTATTTCATGTTTTGTTAAAAATTAGGCAGAAAAATAAAAATGATTTTCACTCTTCTTGACAGCTATATAAAATCCTATAGTTTCAATTTGTAGAACAGAATGAGAGCTATAAATTTGCTGCCTCAATAGTTTCCAAGTTAATGTAGCAAACCTGCAAGAGAAAGCATAAATTTCAATTAAAGCTATTGGTCAGAACCACAATTCTCTGTGCGGTCCATGCTCATTTTACATAAAGAAGGCCAAAATCTCTAACTCTTTAATTGATTGTGTTTGTATTGTTGCAGTCCAAATACTCCATTGTGCCAAAAGTTCCGAAGGCAAAGCTGTATGCACTTTCAAAAAAGAGAAACCATTGGTCTAATTCTTCAATATGCCATCTGTGTTGAAAATATTGTGATCGATTTTTTTTTGATTTGTTTATTTAAGGATGCTCTTTTGTGATCTATGAGAAGCATCAAAGAGCCAGAATAAACCAGCACATCCAGTATGGCTCGCATGCAAAGAATGTTTAACCCCATATTGTAACCTACACAAACTCATTTAGTAAGTAGCTTCACTCCAAGATCTGAAAAGCAGTGGCCATTGAGTCAGTTTTCTGCAGATTTTACCATGACATTAGTCCAGTCTGGAATCCCAGTACACAAGGTCAACAATTCTGCATTGAAATCATTCCTCAAGAAGTATATACAAAGGTCAGTACTAGAGGAGAGCATCCTGAGAAAAAATTACAAAGCCAATTATAAGAATGTTTTTGAGAAAATAAAAAAACTGGTCAGCAAACATAAAGTAAGAAGAATACAACTTAATTTTTTTTAAATAAATAAACAAAAATAATAATACATAACACACAAACAAATTAATTTAAACCACAAAAGAAAAGAAGTTTTCTCAAAAAATTCAAGAAATTCAATTTCAATTGCTTTTTATTTTATTGTTGAAATGACAGAGAAAGACTGGGCATCCTACATTAGACACCCTGAAATATTGCAAGAGGAAGACTTTAGGAAAGAAACAGAAAACATGACAAAATGTTAGAAACAATAATAATACATTTAAAAGAGTCTGTCAAACTATTAACTGATTAAAACAATGAAAGAATGAATACTGTTTAACACCTGTTTTTGCTACAGAGGCACCACAGGCGATGGACACTGGTGATACATGAAATGAAATGATATATTGGGAAAGAATTTATTTTTAGGGAAGGAAACATTCCAGGCCTAAGTTTAGGGTACCTCCCCAGCATTTGCCATTTATGAGGACTGAGGAAAACCTGGAAAAACCTCAGTCAGGGAGGACGGACCCGGTGGGATGCGAACCCCAGACCTCCCGTTAACGAGTCCGCGATTTAAGACCTCGGCCACCCGTGGCGGTGATTAAAACAATGATGATAATGGTGGTAATAGGGATATTAACCTGATAAGTCAATGGATTAAATATCAAGTAAACAATATGATGTATTTTGAAAATACAAGTATTTTTAGGAAACTGTAACTGTTATAACAAACATGATGCTGCTTGCATAAGTGCAAAAGAGAAAGCGATAGGAGTAGGGAGGTATACAAGTGCTAGGGGCAACTCTCCATACGCATTTACATTCCATTTGCTGCTACCAAATCCTTTTCCCACTATAGTCAATTCTATTTAGGTTTAAGGATTTTTATTTAATGAGTATGTTATATAAATATTGTACTTATGAAGCTGTTGACAATGGAGTGGTAATATATCCTAAATTTAAGTATTTATTTATTTATTTTTTTTTTTAATTTTTTTACACTAAACTGCACTTACTTATATAAAAGGAAGTTGCATAAAAGTAACATCTACTGACTGTTTCTTCAGTGGTGCCCTGAAATTTCTTAATTTGCAGCATGAATCTATACAATTTACGACAGAAGAAGAAAGAAATGGTTTGCTACCATTTCTAGATTTAAAAATTATAAGAAATGGAGATTGTTCGAATTTTGGAATTTACAGAAAAGAAACACATACAGAAAACTACATAAAAAATGAGAGTTATAACCCCATTCCATATAAGTATGCAGTTTTTCACAGTTTGGCACGTAGATTGATGCATATTCCACTCACAGAAGCAGAGTACAATATAGAATACAAACAAATAATAAACACAGCTATAATCGATGGTTTCAACAAAGAAACAGTGATAAAAATTATCAATAAATCTAAAAGGCAAAAAGGGATAAGGGAAGTTTACACGCAGAAAAATACAACAGAAAAATACAAACTCAAAAGTTTCACCTATCATCCAGTTTACCACAACAAGTTCAAGAAAATTTTCAAAGAACATGGGATAGTGTTAGCCCCAAAGAACAGATACAACATCAAGAATTTATTAGGTTGCACAGTAAAAGACTGCATATCAACAGAATAGAAATCAGGAATTTACGAAATAAAATGTGCAGATTGTGAACAGGGCTACATAGGCAAAACAAAGAGAAATTTGCACATTTGGAGGAAAGAACATTTTAGGAATATTCGGTTTAAGCAGGTGGATAAATCAGCAGTAGCAGCTCACTTTTGGACCAAAAACCATGAAATAAAACCAGAAATTAAAATGCTGAAACATCTTCACAACCCATTGGAGTTATCCACTTGAGAAAAAAATTTCATATTAAAAAATAGAGAAAACCTAATGAACTTTGAGTTTCCTCCTATGGATGAACTCAGCAATTTCCTACTTCAACCAACAGAGGCCACCACAGAAACATTCGGGTGTCCAGCCATCGTTTCGAGTAACTGCAGTAACTGAAGATGGGAGAGATTCTCCCAAAATGCATCTTACTTTTATGTAAGTAAGTGGAGTTTAGTGGAGGAGAGGAAAAAAAACCACCTAAGTTTAAGATAAGTATGTTATATGTTTAACTGGACTCATTATTTTATGCACTAACTATATTTTGCATTCAAACAATGTTTTATCTGAGAGAACGTAGGCTTTCATGGCCGAAATCATAGATGCAACTACAATTTTCTTCTGGGCTGTTATGCCATGGAGAAGAGAATTCCAGACGTTTCGTCGCAACTACAGCCAACATCTTCGGTAGCGTGGACGAAATCTCTTTGGAGAAGTTATCACTGCATTTGATGAGTTGGCTGTCACAGTCACTATATTTATACTGCCTGTGCTCCACACTGGCGAGCGGTGGTCGATTGTTGGGAGGAGCCTTGCTTCTCCAGCAGACCATGGCACAAGAGTCCGGAAGAAAATTGTAATTGCAATGTTTTATCTTTTTTTTTCCTTTCATTTATTTGCTATATATATTTGATTGTACTATTGTAACATATATTATTATCTATAATACAATAGTGTAACTGCATTTATTCAAAGTATGCATTTGTTTAGGAGTGGTTGAGTGGAAGAGTTGACCTTATGGTATTAACTCTGCCAGAATAAATAAATAAACTTAATAAATGTAAAAACACTATTAGATTTAAATTATGTTTCCAATATCATTAGATTTATTCTATTAGAATATTAAATATGTTCATTTACACTAACTCCATTTAGTACATATTCAATGTATGCATTTGTTTAAGACTGGTTGAGTGCAAGAGTTTGGCCTTATGGTATTAACTCTGCCAGAATAAATAAATAAACTTAATAAATGTAAAAACAATAGTAGATTTAAATTAGTTTTCAACATCAATAGAATTATTCTATTAGAATGTATTAATTATATTCGTTTACACTAATTGCATTTAGGACATGTTTCCGGAACAATTGCTCTATCATTAGCTGTTGATCACTATTCAATGTGGTGGCTGGATCCCATGCTACTTCTCTGGCTGCCTCTGATGGTTCGAATAGGAACTAGAGTTCATCCATGGATGGAACATTACAATTCATTAAGATTTTTCTGCTTTTGAATAGAAAATGTTTTCCCAAGTAGATAGTTCTGGTGGGTTGTGAAGTTCTTTCAGCAGCTTAGCCTCTGGTTTGATTGCATGATTTTGGGTCCAAAAGTGAGCTGACACTGCTGATTTATCAATTGTCTATAGTTTCCTAAAAACATTTTAAATAACCAATAGATTTATTTCAGTGAAAATAAAGAATACCCATGAGTCTTTCAAGAACCCCCTGAGCTTCATTCATCTGGTTGGAGCCTTTGCCATGACAATGCCCACTCTTATGTTAGCAAAGTTGTTAGGTGTGCTCCACCTGGACCTAGCTCCATGTAACGTTTTTCTGCTCCATTGTTTGAAAATGAGCTGCACAGCCGCATTTTGGTTCATCAATGGCTATTTGAAGAAAACAGTGATTCTGAAGATTTCAAAAACCTTCCGTCACATCTTTCAAGACTGGCAGACATGTTCAACTTGTTGCATACAACTCAATGGGGCCTCTCAAAGACCATAACAACCTTGTTCCTGCCTATGTAATTATCAGAAAACTCTCAATCTTTATTAATTGATATCATTGTATGATTCAGTTGAACTACACACTCTTAAAGCTTCACTTACTTTTCATAAATGTATGGAACCGGTTTCGAGAACATTTTGTTCCCATCTTCAGCCATGCTAAAGTTCAACTGTCGGATCATTCGTTGAGCTGTGAGAATGTACATTCTGCTCTGGTGGCGGTGTGATAAACTTGTAGTTTATGTTTTCATCCCCGACAATGTCGAAGTTCATTATGCTGTCTTTGTATTTGTAGATGTAGATTTTCTCCCAGGTTGCTAATTCCGTAGGTCCTTGTACTGATTTTAATAATTTTGTTTTATTTATTATGTCGTGATTTTGTGTCCAAAAATGATATGCTACTGCTGATTTCTCTATTTGCTTGTACTTTATGTTCTTGAAATGTTCCTTTAACCGTGTGCCTATGTTTCTCTTTGTTTTCCCTATGTAGATTTTTCCACATTCTGCACAGTTTATTTTGTAAATACCTGATTTTTCTTCTTGTGGAATACTGTCATTAACATTATCTATCAGCAAATTTTGAACATTAAATCTATTAAAATCTATTAATAGATTAATAGATAATAGATAATGTTAATGACAGTATTCCACAAGAAGAAAAATCAGGTATTTACAAAATAAACTGTGCAGAATGTGAAAAAATCTACATAGGGAAAACAAAGAGAAACATAGGCACACGGTTAAAGGAACATTTCAGGAACATAAAGTACAAGCAAATAGAGAAATCAGCAGTAGCATATCATTTTTGGACACAAAATCACGACATAATAAATAAAACAAACTTAATTAAAATCAGTACAAGGACCTACGGAATTAGCAACCTGGGAGAAAATCTACATCTACAAATACAAAGACAGCATAATGAACTTCGACATTGTCGGGGATGAAAACATAAACTACAAGTTTATCACACCGCCACCAGAGCAGAATATACATTCCCACAGCTCAACGAATGATCCGACAGTTGAACTTTAGCATGGCTGAAGATGGAAACAAAATGTTCTCTAAACCGGTTCCATACATTTATGAAAAGTAAGTGAAGCTTTAAGAGTGTGTAGTTCAACTGAATCATACAATGATATCAATTAATATGATTGGCTTCACTGTGCAAGTTCCAATTTACATTTAAGTCTCAATCTTTAATTGACTATCCCTTGCATTCTCCCCACAGCCTCAGTGTTTTCTGAGCTTACTGCAATTTGCAGCTGGTCAGGGCAGGCTTCAATTTCAAAGAATTTTCTTCCCCTTTTCAAATTGACTGTACTACTTCAAAACTATGATGTGAAGGGACAGATTCACCAAATAATCATTATACTTTCATGATTTAACTCCTTTTTGAAGTTACAGAATATCAATCAAATTAAATTATCAGTAGTTAATATAATTTGATTTATATGACCATTACTCACTTTTCAATCTACACACTGACTGTCACCGAGTGAAATACTTTTATCTTTGTATTTTTTATTTCACTTAATAATACAAGCTTCCACAGTACAATTTTACAACCATTCACTCATACAAGCAAATGCATCACTCTAGTAAATCTTCCTGAGTTGCTGTATAACCAAGTGGCTCAAATAGTTTCAGCCTTGAGATTTCTCCACTATCAAGAAACTTAAATCTAAAAGTTGATTCAATCAAAATCCAGTTTAAATTATGTTTCTACCTGCTTTGGTTCCTTATTTTTGCCTATTTTCTTTTAACTTTACTTAAATAATTCCAAGACTCCAAGATATTCTGCCTTGTTTTCACATTCACAAATTATTTCTCCTTATCTATATTTGTAGATTAGCCCACTTTTCAATCCTAAGTTTTGCCCTCATATCTTTGGTTTCTCCACATTCCAAAATTACATACCAATAACTATCTTGCATTCTACACATCGGACATTCCTCTATATTTAAATCTCCTCTTATTCCTTTCAGATTCACTACCCCTGTCTGGGCCCGTGCAATTGCCTCCCTTGTCCACCTGTCACCCTCATCTACACAATTCTCACTGTCCCACATTTCCTTTAACTCCCTATAAATCCTCAGTGACTTTTTATTATTAAAACTAACTAATATCTCCTGTCTTTCCATAACATCAATACTTTGTTTAATTTCTTTCCAAAAAACTCTTTACTTTCTCTATCAGCCACACCATACCCAATCCTATTTTCCTCATAATCTTATTGATTCTAATGACCCAAGTATTTCTCCCCCTCACTATCTTGTGTCACTAGACAAGGTTTCAAAATACAATTCTCTTCTAAATTCTTAATCCTAATCCAATATTTCAGAATTCTTGTCATTATTTTTCCTTTACTCCCTACTCTGCCTAATTCAGCTTGTGCAACCCCATTTGGTGAGCTTTTTGGTATGCCCATAATTTGTTTGCAGAAATTCCTGTTAATCAAATCTACATTTAGCCATCCCTCATCACTATCCCATTTACCCCAAACATCATTTTAGCCTCTACTACAACCGTAAATATTTTCTCCAACAATTTTATATGTATTTCTGGCACTTCAAAGCTACCTACCTTTTGCTAGAATCTTTCTTTTTTGTTCCCTTCACCCTCCTTTCTTGCTAAGCCTAATACCCAAATAGTAAAATTTATTAACCACCTCAATTTCTGCCCCTTCCCAGTACCTTTTTCTCATTCTTGCATAACTTGTTTCCATTCTTAAATACCATGATTTTTTATTTTTGAGTATTTATTCTTAGTCCCCACTGCTTACAAAATTAAAGATTTCTTAAATTGATTTTGCTAGACCAATGTTGGTAATTGATCCCTACCAAATCATCTGCAAATAATAGTTGTGGAATCTCTACATTTTCAATTGTGGGCATGGGGTATTAATTTTGCTAACTTCTTCTAAAATATCATTAATAAATAAGTTAAACAGTATGGGACTTAACTTACATCCTTGTCTTAGACCTATTGTGTTCAAATTATTTAGAGTCACGCTATCCTGAGCAATCTTAATACATACTCATTTTCATAGTACAAATTTTGCAATGCTTTTAACTCCTATTCCATTCAATTTTGACCATAATACTTTACAGTTAATTGTATCAAACGCCTTTTCAAAATCAACAAACAGCATGTATCGTCTTCCTCTATTTTTGGCCTAGATATTTCTCTACCACTGTATAATGAAAACGTTGTCCACTGTTCTCTTATTTTTCTTGAAGCCTGCTTGGAATTCAGATAATTCATTTTCTTGTTCTGCCCAATTTTGAAGCCTTTCTTCCAGAATGCCCATATATAGCTTACCTAAGACTGATAATAGACTAATTCCTCTATAATTAGCTGGTGTGTTTATATCACCTTCTCCTTTAAATATAAGTACTACAATCGTCGTTCTCCAATTTTTAGGAACTTTAGCCTCTTCATATGTTGAATCAAATATCTGTGCTAATAACATACCTCCATTTTCATCCTGACCCCATGCCCTCCACTATTCCCACAGAATCCCATCAATCCCTCAAGTTTTATTTCTTTTTATCTGTTCCTTTATTTTGTTTGTATCAATCTGTCTATCCAGGTAATCTACGCTTTGTATTTTTCACTTTCCACCACCCTGGTGGAATATCTCCTCTACCACCTAACAGATTTTTAAAGTATAAACACTTTTCCTCGGCATTGATATTATTCTCATTTACTCTCCTTTTATATAATCTCTTAACTATCATCCACACTGTTTTGTTGTCATTTGTCCTCATTGCCTTCTGTATTTTCTTACTAATATTCTGTCAGTCCTGGTTGTGTAGTGGTTACCATACTTGCCTCCTACACCCAATAACTCGGGTTCGAACCCGGCCAGGACCGATGGATTTTTTCGGGCATAAAAATCCTAAGTATGGCTTCCTTTGGAAGAGAAGTAAAGCCATGGATTCTGTGTCATACATTTATGGCACGAAAAAGAACCTCAAGCATGAAAGAGAGGCCTCTGAGCAAAATTTGCCGGCTGTTTCAGCCCTGAGTTGAATGGGACACTGATGACCTTAGATGTTAAAGAGCATCCATAAATAAATCAATCATTTACTAATATTCTGTACCCATTCTTTCTTTTTTGTCTCCATGAGGGATTTACATCCCCACCTTTCAATCATAAAGTTCTCTCTGTTTCCTGTTGGTCTCCATTTTCTCAACACTCTTTCCACTCTCCTTTTAGCAATTCTACATTCATTATCATACCAGCCCTTCTGTATCTTGTAACCCATTTCTCTCACTCTCATCTTAATCCCTGCTTGTTTGACCAACCTCTCTAAAGTCTCCATTATTTTCCCTATTTTCCCTTTCTTCATTAGAGTTTCTGCATTAAGCTTAAATGATCTAAAATTAGTTCCTAACTCTCTTATGAAGCCTGGTGCCCTCTCATCATTGCATTTATCTCTCTCTATTTCTGATCACATTTCTCAACTTGCACCACTTTCCTAAACTGATTTTGAAATTTCCCTTTTTAATGGGAAATGACATATTAAATCCATAACCTTGCAAATGTAAACTTGCCCCCAGAATCTTTCTTTCCTGTACCATTACAAATTACCAAATTGTGTTCGTCATAAAAGTCCAATAACTTATTTCCTTCCTTATTATATATTTTATCTTTACTAACCCTTTCCAACCTGTCTTCTTTCCCAGCATCATTTTCTAGATCAACAAAATGAACAGAACCCTCCCCTATTCTTGCATTAAAATTACCTGTTATAATAAAATTTCTGTACCCATATTTGTTTTGTCCTTTCCTAAGTTATGCAAAAAATTGAGGTTATAAAACTCAGAGATATTTGGTGGGTTATGTACTTTAATTTATATAAGGTGGGTAAATTTCTTACACACTTCCCTTACTGCATAAGTTAGGACATGTTTCAGGAACCATGGTTCTCATCCTCAAATGTTGACCCACGTTTTTAGGTGCACATTCAGCATACAGCACAATAGCTTCCACAGGACCAACACAAGCACTAAGAAACAGTGAGTTAATGGGAACCATGGTTCCCAAAACATGTCCTAACTTATACCATAAGTAAAGTGTGTAAGAAATTTACCGCATTATATAAATTAATATATAATACCTTCACTGTAAACAGTTTCAAAATTAAACAAATATGAGTTTTATACTGTTGCTAAACACACTTTTTCACTTCCATGTATTTGACTTATTTCACACCATAGCGCTAAATTATCCCCAAAATTGCTAAATACTTTCACTGGCAAACTTTGTCTTATAAACATACTAATTTTCCCTGAAAACCGCCCTTTAACTTTTTCTTAGCCCTGGCTTTACTATAGAACTTCAAGTAGCTGAGCTCAACAGTTATATCTCTTTCTAACCATGATTTCACTATCTCCAACACATCACACACCATAACTAGCTGCATTATTTCCCCATTTGACACTTTTCTTAACAAATCTTCAACATTCCAGCATATAACCACCAACTCTCCCTATACAGATCCTTTTCTCTCAAATCTAACTCATGCAACTTAGCTCTGCTCTCCTGATTATCCTATTCATGTCTTATTCCTCTCTCACTTCCATTATACTTCAGCTCGGAGAAGACACAATGCTTAAACTAGTTTCCCTCCACACATCCAGCCCAATAGCTGTTCCCAAGGTCTCACTATGTTTACTACTATCAGGTGACACATTCCTGGTTAATAACATCCACTGCTTTGTTCCTCCTTCTGCCTCTCTTACACTGTTGCCATCTCTTCTTTTCACTACTACTACGTGTTTATCTTTGCAACATAACCAAGTAAAGATAAAGCCTTATTTTACAGAGAGCTCCTATTTAAACATTGGCTATCTAATACTTTAGAATCTTGAATAACAGGTACACACTGCGAGCACAAGTTTAAATCAATTTAAAATAACAGTATTGTGAGAGGAGATATTATTATAGAAAAATGTGAAAATTTGGAGTGTGTGGTTTTAAGCAACCACTCAACTTAGACAATTTAATATAACAAAATTTCACGCTGCCAACATTACATCATCTTCTTTTATTCTAATCAGTGTTTCTTAGTGTATCATTTTTAACAGTTCCTCATTTATTTTTCTTAACCATTATAAATTTTACCATATACCATTTAATGCAACAGTAAAGAAAAAGCAGAAATAGACATAGAAAAGTACTGTTAAGAGCGCTAATACTACTCACAAACTTAAACCTAACTTAGGGGTTGCATTTTAAGATTGTAATGGGATGCTGGTACATGCATGCAATCATAATCTTAAAATGTAACCCCTAGGTTAGGTTTACATTTTAAGAGGATCCTTGTAAAGCAAATATTCACTTACATATAGGAACATGAAAATACATGCAAATAAATCTTTGGAAGCATGTTAACGTATAATAAATTTATAATCCAGAATACCACACTGTGTTTACAAACCAACTGAACTCTGTTTTCTCTGCTGAGCAATGTTGAGTAGCAGCAAATGCTGTAACTAAGTCATAGGTGCTAAGATTCTTTAAATATACATGCATAACAATATAATAAATTATTACTTTAAATAATAAACTAACATGTATTGTGAAAAGAGGATGGCAAAGAGCATCAGGTACTGTTGACATCCAGGGTAAGGTTAAGTGAAACACAAAATAATACTGTTTATATTCATCATTCTCATCTGATTTTTAGATAGTTTCAAACTTCTTGTACTCCATACCTAATGTAAGTTTCATCAGAACAGAACCTCTCGTCAGTGATTCAGGGGTATCCAATAATCTTCAGCATGCTTCTCATATGAAGAAACCATTCTATTTAATATAACTGTGTGTGGTTAGATGCACCCACTGTTACTGTATGTGCAGCTTAATGTTTCACACACACACCAAAGCAACTCCCAATTCTTTGTGATATGTGACAGAGCATTACTGTGGATGGAGGGGGGGATCTTTTCATCCCCTTCAGTTTAAGCTCTGTGGAGTCCAAGCACCCAAAGTACATCTGACATTACTAGACTGAACAGTTGAGCTGCTCCATTTAGAGAGTCATATAAATTGAACTTGTGGGGCAATGTGTCCCCACAACTCACAGGCAATTGAGGGAAGGGTGAATGATTTACCAAAAAATGTTGGGGTTTCTTCCCAGGCTATTCAACCAGTGGTATTGGTATCATTTTATGTCTAGGCAACTGCCAAGGTCTTTCAGATGGTTGGAATGGATATAACAAAATGAGTCCCAAGTCCTTAGTGTCTTATGTTACCCGGTATACATATTCTAAGGAAAAGCCTTACCCAGACATGTTTTGATGGGAATCAAACCTGTACCCCACTAGCTGATAAGCAAACATGCTACAGTAATAGACTACTGGTAGCCTTGCAGATCATTGAAGCAGGTAACATATTTTATTTCCATCCCATGAGAGGGGGCTGGTTTTCACACCAGATACTGGCCTAATGAAAAGATCCAATGGGGGAGTAGCCTTAGGCTAGCTCACTGAAATGGCAGGAATCCAATGAATTGAACTGAATGTATCACAGCATTTTTGATGTGATGGTTTAGAAGGCATCTTCCAATGCATCACATCATGCATAAGCAGATTTGTGTTATTCCTTAATAGTTTCAAATTTAATGGAACACATGACAGAATACTATCACCAAGATTGAAAATATTTTATTCAGGGATGAGTGGATAGAACTGTGAAAGTTGCGATAGTTTCAAAGACAGATATTAACTATAACCAGCCTGAAACAATGAAGTAATTAGTTATATTTCAAGGTGCTTTTAGCATTCCTTTAAGAATTATTTTTAATTTTATCCTTAATTTGTTCTCTCTGAATCTAATGGAGTTTGTTACAAATTTATATCAATGCTATCATTTTATCAAATCTAAATTTGCAAATGATTAATACAGGAAAGTAAAATTGAAGCATATGCACCCACCTACAACAGCCGATATGAAGAATGTTGAGATGGGGATGCCGATAATAGGAGAGGCCACATTGATGAGCCAGTTTGGAGAGACAGGAAAGAGCCTCAAAAACAGAATGTAGTACAGTAACTGGTGCTCGTTTTCTTTTATCTGCAACAAGAACATGTCCCAAAACAATATGTGATATGCACTATTGTACTGTGGTTAAGTTGTCACAGTACCTACCCTCTCTTGTAGCTGACCCAGCTTGTCTGGGAAGTAACTCTCAATCAGATCTCTCCCGAAGTAGTAAGACCACATGTAACACAATGTGGCACCAACACCAGTCAACATAATAACCAATGGGAATGCTACCAGCCCATACAATGCTCCGCCCAGCAGATTCTGCAACATTTGCAAGGTAAAAATAGTGCACATTATTTTCCTGAACCAATTTACACAACTTGAACATTAACACACCAAGAAGACAGATCCTGGGATGATAAATGTTTGCTTGTAAATGTACGCTGAACTGAACAACAAAGTTGTGTAGTAGGCATTCTTTTGATGGTACAGCTTCAGCAATGCAGCCAACCTCTTCAGATCTTCCAGATCTCGTGGGAAATGCACTTTCCTCTGCAACATACAACACATAAACATATCTTGAGTAGCATTCACGTCACACCATTGTCTGCATTTTTGTTAGCACACAGAAAGTACTCTACCTCAGTGTCATCATCAATTTGTGGTGCTATTGCTGTTAAAATATACAGCCACAGTGTTGCTAAAGTCCATATCGGCAATAGGTACACGATACTCTTCATAATGTTCCCACCTGTTTAATCACAAAATGACCAGTATGATAAGGGTCTGTCGTCATAGGCAATACAGTTATTTCATTTCTTTATTAAACGATAAATGATTATTAAACTAACTTATAGAAATTTACCTTTTATGGAAGAAGCTAATATTGAGTAGCAACGGAAAAATAAAACATTCTCAAACCATAGAATGCAATATGAAGCAGTTTGCTGTTCCAATGTTTCCATCACATTTCACTATTTATTCACAAAATCTGCTTAACTTACTTCACAAATATAGTAAGCTAATCCCTAACGCCAACAGAAAAGTGTTATTTATTATGAATGTGAGTCCACAGTGCCATGGTAAGAATGTGTTTACAATCCCACAGTTTGAATTTTTTGGTTATGCATCCATGTTTGCAGCTCCCAATAATTGTACGTTTTCCCGTTTCACACAGCACACACACGAATATTTATCAATGTTTTTTCTTTACATATAAGTACCATGGTTATGTCATTTTTCCAAAAATGTAAGTACTACACCCAACTTTGTAATCTGTTTTACTGCTGATGCACACGTTTTAACAATAGTATTGTGGGTGTGTAACAAATGAAGTCTACTACCCGCATGGCAGGCTTGCAACAATGATTATTCGAATATAAACTTTAATTGTATAACTGTATGAAAATTGTTCATTATATTTTTACTCAAACATATTTTATAATTATTAAAAATTGGAAATTTAATGAAATTTACGAAATTAGTGTGCAATTAATGTCCATTAGGTTTAAAAATTGAAAGTGATTTGTTGGTGCTCCTTGTTATTCATATGGCGCTCATTTAAAAGCATGTTTAGAATATATCAATGGAAACTCAAGGGACTATTTTTATAAAAATAGATTCTAGAATTATATGGATTTGAAAATAATGCCGTTTAAACATTATATGTTCAACTTAAAGTGTATGTATTTCATTGGCAACTAAAAAGAGAAATGCCATTACTTATAATCACCTGATGGAGTGTTAAGCCAGCAGTGGAAGAGGAAGGAAATGTAATGAGAGAGTTTTTAAGAGTAAAAGTGGTTTAAGGGGCTATGGGCATAGAGGTGATTGCATATCGAGCAAACCACCGTGGGTGGTCATGGTCGTTAAGGCATGAACTCGTGAACGTGAGGTCTGGGGTTCGAATCCCACTAGGGCCGTCCTCCCTGACTGAGGTTTTTTCCAGGTTTTCTTTCCTCAGTCCTCATAAATGGCAAATTCCAGAGGTATCCTAAACTTAAGCTGGAATGTTTCCTCCAGTTAAAAAAATCCTTTACCAATATATAATTTCATATCATGTACCTATCATCAGTGTCTGTTAAAACGGGCTTTAAACACCATTCAAAAAAATATAAAAAATTGAGCATAAATTGGACTGTTTGAAATAAAAAGACCACAACGAATAATAAGGAAGAGACCATAGAAATTAAATATATGTTGAAATGTATATTGACCCTAGAAAGTATAATCAGTGATGCAGGAGTTGAAGTAATTTTAGTTCTATGGAAACCCAGTGTTGAAAGAACAGGCAAATAGAAGTTAAGAGGCTTAAGGCAAGGTATTCACAAATTCAATATCCTATATGTGATGTAAAAGAAGACATTGAACACATAATATTTAAGTGCTAAGGAACAGAAATTTGGAGAAAAAAGTTAATTAAAAAGAATTGGTTTAAGATAGATAGAAATATAGCTATAATTGACAATGTTTTACAAAGATAGTAGGAATATAGGAAAATATTTAAGCCAAGTGAAGAATAAATGGATTTTGATAGTAAACAGAGACAAATAGCAATGATATAATTCAGAGCAAATTAGAATTAAAGAACTAAGAAATAAAATATTGGCATAAAGACCATATTGTAAACTATGAATATGACCAAAAGAGCCAGGGCTGAACGTTGATCACATTCACTTGTACATAGTTTAGCACAAATAATTATATTATTACATATAATCACCCATTTGGAAAGTGTATCATTCAATCTCATTTGTATAGTTCTTGCACTTAGAAAATTATATATAAAATGTATCATATGTCCATTAGTATTGTTTTTTAATTAAGTTTTAACAATGAATTTCCTAGATCGTAAACCTGTTATATATCTAGACTTCAGTCAAGAAATGGCGAGATTCATTGAAAGCATTTCTAATGCTTGTTTTTAGTGCTAAAAGAGGGTCAGTAGATAAATGAAACTTACAAAACCCATTTTGAATATCTGTGGAAATGTTATTTTTTTCTAGAGTCTATTTCAGTCAATCATTTATATTTTATCTAGAACTTTGCATATACAGCCTGCCAATGCTGTAGGTCATTAGCTCTGAAGGAATGAATTTCTTGATTATGTTTCAAAATAGGGACTACAATGGCATTAAGCCACTGATCTGGAAATGTATGTGTCATCCATGTAAGTTGTATAATTCATTAAGATAAATTAATCCCACTCAGGCAAATTTTTTATTAATTCATTCAGTATTGAGTCAGGACCAGGGCTTGAATATCTGTAGTACTTTACATCTTTTAATTTGTTATGTTGCCATTGAAGCTTTGATAGTTTTCATTAGTCATTTTACTGAAAATATAATCTCCTTATTCCTTTTTGGTTATTAAAAATTGAGATATTTATTTCCTGATGTTTCAACAAATGAATCAGCCCAAATTTTTGCCATTTCTTTTTATCTGTTCGACAACTGCCATTTTGCAGGTGTTTGAGCATAATGATGTAAAAGGATCAGTTAATACCTTGAATTTTTTCCATCTTCTATCAGATTTCACTATGTGGTGTTTTTTTTGTTTGTTTGTTTGTTTTATGATGATACAAAAGTAAGCCAACATTGTTTTTTACTTTCTTTTATTATTTTTCATGATTTAGCATTATTTTTAATATAATTAATTCTGTTCTCTATCATTGGATTTCTTTTAAATTGGAAGAAGACTAAATGTTTTTCTTTTTCAGCTGTTTTACATTGACAATTCACCAAGAAACTGGTTTCTTAAAGCAATATTTGAAGCCTTAGGAATATTTAGTTCGGTTCATTTAGTTATTGTCTAGTAAACTTCCACTAGTTCATCAATGTTCTCATTTTCAAATTCCCTGGGAAGTGATAAGCCATTAAGTATATTCTAAATTCAGATCAGTTATATTTATCTAAACTCAATTTAGTTAATCTATACCTAAAATAGTCTATAATCATAAATGTTGGAAAATGATCACTTCTATAGTGTTATGAAAGCTGACCAATTTAATATATGAGCTATATCAGCTGTACATATTGCCAATTTGATGTTATTTATTATGAGCAATACTGTAATAAGTTGGATTAACTAGTTTTAATGATGTTAAATCATTTCTATCCACTATATCCTGTATTAATTTTTCTCTCTTATCTGTGCAGGAATTTCCGCTTAAGTGCTGTGAATGTTAAAGTCATCAAGTAGAACAAAAGGTTAGGGTAGTTGTTTACAAGTTGTGATAATGAACTTAAATCAATATTTACACTGTTTGGTAAATATATATATTACACATGCAGATTCTCTTAACTGCAACTGCTTCAAATGCATTATTTAACTACAGAACCTGCTGACTTAAGGTGTTATTCCTCGACTTGCATGGTTAGCTACATATTGTCTTATTTCATGGACATAGTTCTCTTTAAAGTTTGTTTCTTGAAGACTTATAATATTTGTTATGCACATAAAGAGGTAAGTATACTTTGCTAATTGATTAATTTATAAGAACATGTTCCAAGAGCATCTATTCTGAACTTCAGCCAGGGACTGACTCAATTTGTATTTATTCTATAGAAGTTGTAATTGTTCTAGCTGAGGCTTAAATCCATACACTATTGTAAATATTATGATACTAACATATGGAATAATGAAAGAGCAACATTGGGAGAATTATTAATCCTATCATGTTCAGAAGTAGAGATTTATCTGAAAGTGATGGGTTTCTTGTTGTGTTTTTAACAGCTAGTAACTTTTTTTCTAATCTTGTTGTTCTGTTTTTAATACTCTAATCAGTAAGATTTGAATGAATTTTCCTCAATGTTTCAACTATATTTTTTCAAGTTTCAGTTAATTGGGCAATGTCTTTATTTTCAGTACACTTTCCATAAAAACTTCAAGCTGTAAGTAGTTTCGGGAATAATTCAAGACTATTCATCATTGATTTTTATAACTGGTGAAAGTAAGTCACCTATACTCTTAGTTAGCTTTTTTGATAAGGGGTTTAGTTACAATATTCTGATTCTTTTTTTATAGGCATCTCATTAATTGCAGAGTTTTCAGGTACTGAAATTGTCATTTTTCTGCAAGTTATGACATGCCATTAGAGTCAATATTTACTGGACTCATGGATTCAGAAATTTATCGTTTATTTCTATTTAATTTTTTTATCTGCTTGGATTTCCTGCAAAGAGAATGGTTCTACTCTCTCTAATTCTGTTGTGCATTACTATTAGATTCAAATGATTTTGAGTTAAATCTGCTAGATATCATTAGAAGAATTGTTAGTTTATTGGAATTGGCTGTTTTCTAGCTCTTTCTTGGAGTTAGCTTTGGTCACATTTCTTAGCAGTGCAAATTCTGATTCTGAAGAGAATTATGATTATTATTCCTGAGGGAGTTTATCAGATACAGATATATTTTTATTATTTTATTTACACTGTCTAGCTAATTGTCCTTTGTGTTTGCACACAAAACAGACATGCTAATCAATTAATAAGTAGATCCAATAATTTTTTGCCTTTGTGGGAGACTTTGTTATTTATCAGGCTGGATATACATTTGGTGTCTGAAGCTTAAGTATGGGAAAACCAGAAGAACAATGACAGCTTTTGTGTATTCTATGGTACAAGCAGGTTTGATCCCTACTTCAAGAGATTTTTCTCAAAAACAGAATTAGGAATAACTGGGCACATATTAGATAAAATAATCCTTTTATTTTTTTCCATGAGTTGCCTCATTTGAGGAGATATATTATTTATCACCAACTTGGGTGCTTGGTAGTAAAATCATCTACCATAATTTCATTTGTTAAGTATATGCATATTCTGTTATTGGATATATGAGATACAAAATGAGTTCAGTTATTTTACCAATAGCAAGAACATATTATTTCATTATAATATTATCATATGCTTATATCACTATGACTTGATCTCTCTTCAGATGTGCTGTTCCTAAGTAAGGCAAATTTGTAGAAATATTGTCATTCTTTAGGCTATTTTACTGGCTACAGCCATTTTAACATGGTACTCTTATTATTGTCACAGAAGACCTGAACTAGTTAATAAAATTATGAAATGTATTTAAGAGTACTCACCAGCAATTATTACCATGTCCTTATTAAATATAAGGGAATCTATTAAACTTTAAATTATATATTAATGTCACTTCAAATATCAATTATTTTTATTAATTCATATTTGCATCTTGCAGAAAGTTTATTACTTCTATGGCCTTCCTCTACACTTCTTGTTTCATGGCTTTAACTTTTTTTTTTTTATGTTAAAAGTAGTATTTCTGTCCTTAGAGCCCATAAAAAATTGGCTATAAAGTCAAGAAGAGGACAGTGACAAAGTTGCACACCATCCTCATATGAAAGAAATAAATGACAGTAATGAAAGAAAAAAGAATCCAGTATTGAAAAGACAAAGAAAAAACTCTCTGGAGGTGATTTAGGCCACTTAGCACCTGCAGTAACAAAATTAAGTTAATAAACTAATGATATTTAATCTGTATTGAGATTTAGATTACTTTGATAAATAAAATGTTTATCTTTCCTTGCATCACCATAAACCACAAATATTCCAAGATCAGAATAGTTAAAAGAGGAAATGCTTGCTGAAGTAGACCTAGACAGTCTATTAAAAAAAAAATATTTCAATCCCTGAAAAAAGCTAGCTGACATTAAAGATCTCCTACACTACATATGTCAGAACTACTTTGATGCACTCCAAGGAAATGACAATGAAAACAAAAATGAAATGTATTGTGAACAACTTTTGTACTGATAATGTGTAAACAACAGTACAATGTATAACAAAAATTTGTGTGCTGAAAGACTTTGTGATTTTTATACTGAAACATGTATAAGGACTATTTAATAAAGATGATAATATATCTTTACTCATCTTCATAATTTTGATGCTCTTTCTCAAGTAGTCCCATTTGGATACAAAACACCTGTCCCAGTCTCTTTGACTCGTCCTTCAGAATCACCTCTGCAGCCTTTCTGATGATGGAAAAGAAGGGAGAGGCACACATTTCTCATTGAATTTTATGAGATATTCAGCAGCAACATTTGAGATGTGCAGCCATGCTTATAGCACACAAATGTGGCATTTTGCTTGTGATATGCAGAGTTTTCATTACATCTTGTCTGTTCTGGTAAACCATTCCTTGATTATCAAAAAATTAGTTCACTATAACATTCTCAGCAAAAGGAACAATTTTGCTTTATTTTTTGTCTTGGTAATCACACAGAGCTTAATTTGCTCTCAGGATAAAAATGAATTTAACAAAAGTTTCATCAGCAGCAATTATCTTTGAAAGAAACTGCACATCTTCTTGTAAGATCATGCAAACCTGCACTTGGATATCCGGGAATCAGCAGTCATTGAACCCACCATGCACAAACATGTTTTATGCTTAGCTTTTCAGTAACCACATGTTGGTGGCACCCAGTCAAATTTTCAGAATTTCTGAAAGTGCTCTTAATGTTATTCAATAACACTCTCTCACAATAACAGCATTGTTTCCTTCTGTTAGAGCACAAGCTGCAGAGTTTTTGAAATTGATTGCCTTCCCTCTTTAGACAATTTAAAGCAAATGTGAGCTATATTATATGGGGAAAAAAAAACTTTCCATAGGCCTCAAAAGAAAATTTGTTGACACAAAAAAAAATTTCAAAGTAGCATAGTGTTCATCCTGTTTCATCTCCATTTCACTGTAGGTGGAACCGAACATGTTGTATCATGCACACCTCTCACAGATGGGAACTGAAATTGACAGCAATGAAACTAGTATAATATGTACATGATGTATAATTCACAAAATATTTAAAACTTATACTTCGGTACAAAATTATGCCTGTAAAAAATTATGATCATTCTTTATTGGACAGCAATTAAAGTAAATATAGCACAGAAATACTTACTCACAAAATATCTTTATTTGGTTAAAGTATTAATAATAATGGTGTATAATAAATAACCAAATATATTTAAAAACGTTACATCTAATTATAGACTTAAACAAAAATTTAAGTTATTTTTATAACAGCATAGTTTCTACTCAATAAATATAGCTGTACAACATATCTTCTTCCACCCTAGATGCTGCCCACTAGCTGATCCTCAGTTTCAGTTGTGTTTGCTATTTTGGAGGATAAAGCAAGCATCTACCATTGCCTTAGCAACCGCTAGAAACATGTCTAACATAATTAGGCTGTACCAGAGGATACAGTTGTAAGAATAATGTCAAAGTAGTGTCTGTTACCAATAAATTTATATCAGTTTTAAATAATTAAAACTTTAGTTAAAAGCTAAAAACAATAAAATTAATAATTACATAAACACAGGATGAAAGATTAGTGCAGATGGCCTTAACCTGCTGCATCCGAAAAGCCATTTCTGCAAAGTTGGGGGCCTGAGTAAAGGATTTTGTAAACCATTTCTTTTAAAAGTACATATTGTAATGGCTGTACTAATATACTCCCAGTCCATTCTTCATAAACTCCATGTATTAGATTCTGCTGCTGCCATTCGGAAAATATTGATGCATTTTTGTACATCTTTCTATAACTTATTCAGTTCATTTTTAAAATGAAAAGTTTAAATAACAGATTTTATTTTGCTGTTTTCGTTTCCCTCTTAATTAAGCACAGACTGATGTTCGCAAGTGCTCATACTTATGATGGAATCAGAAACAATATACTTTTATTTGAGCACTGCCTGATGTTCGCATGACTAGAATCAGAAACAATACACTCTTATTTGAGCACTGCTTGATGTTCACACAATTGGAATCAGAAACAATACCCTCTTTATTAAGCGTTGCCTGATGTTTTTCAACTGGAATCAGAAACAATACACTCTTTATTTGATCTTCGCACAACTGGAATCAGAAACAATACACTCTTTATTGAGTGTTGCCTGACATTTGCATGACTGGAATCAGAAACAATACACTCTTTATTTGATCTTCGCACAACTGGAATCAGAAACAATACACTCTTTATTGAGCATTGCCTGATGTTTGCACAACTGGAATCAGAAATAATGCTCTCTTTATTGAGCATTGCTTGATATTTGCACAACTGGAATCATGAACAACGCACTCTTTATTGAGCACTACCTAATGTATGCAAGTGCTCATGCTTATAATGGAATCAGGAACAATGCACTCTTTATTGACTTCATTGGTGGTCTAAATTAAAAGTATGTTTCTTACGCATTCCAATCAACATTTTTCACATAAATTACTGTTTCCTAGACATAGCTTTTAAATACGTGGTATCAAAATGATCTGAACACACCTAAATGAAGTTGTTCTCTAGCGATCGCCTGTTACTCTGGGATGTCAATTTCTGTATGTTACAACAGCAGGGCAGCACGTCACGCCCGGTTTGACCAATTTTTCTACCATATATACATAACTATTAATTTCACGGTTTTCCTTTTTAGTATATCTAAGTGCTGATTTACATATTAACATCGCGTTATGTCCTCTGGTACAGCCCAATGTCATCAGATTAAATTTACTTGCTGTTGCCTAGCGGTTTTAATGGCAATAGTAAACGCTCCGGGGAAGCAAGTACAGCGAAAACTTGGAATCTGACAGTATGCAGTATCTAGGGCGCTTCGATGATTGGCTTCGACTCTTCCATAACAACTTAGAAGGATCCGCGAGGTGGGGAACATGGCCATTTTGTTAAATATAATAATTTGTAAAATTTAGATTTAGGTGTAGCGATTTAGCTGCTTGTTTAATATTCTGTAACAATAGAAATAAAATTTAACTTATTGCAGTTATCTTTGGACGATTGCTGTGGTAGCTCTTGTTTTCAAAGGAGCCATTCCATGCATTATTACATTTACATAAAATGGCGTACCAACAGTGATTCTTGTGGAAGTACATCAATAACACTCGTTTAAAAGTTTGACATCTAATGGTTGTAGTTTATGCTTAAATACAGTGGTGTCGTGTAATAGTAGTTTAAAAAGTAAGTAATAACTGTGGATGAGGTTTGTGAATAGGCGTCTTTATTTATTTTTACAAAGAAGACATAATAGTTTGCTTGTAGGAGTGAACTGCTGGATTCAAGTCACAGTTTAGTTCGTGTATGGAGATATACAAAAGAGGTACACAATAATGGGGTGTCGGAACAATAACTGATAAACTTTCACGCGGCTGTAAGTAAGCGCTAAATGTTACCACAATTCCGCGAAATTAACTAATGGTCATGTGTTTGTATAAGAGTTTACGGCATCGTTGGTTATGTGTTATGTGGTTATGTGTTATGTATTGTTAGGCCATGGTGCTAATATTGCTATATGTGCAAATAACTTGTATTTTGACTCCTGTAGTTTTCTAAATGCAATCTACATTCTCCTAGTGGCCGCTCAGGGAAACAAAGGAAACAAACAAACAAAATCAATGAATAAGGTGACGTATTCCAAACAAAATGTAACTTTTATACCGTGCGATCTGTTTTGTTTTCCTCGGAGTGTTTTGCGTATGGCGAGCGCGCCGCTCCTTAGCCGTTAGCCGACTAGCTGAATATTGACAATTAGAGGTAGGTTAAAACAACCATACAACAACACAAACCAATTTAAGAGGCTAATTACTTACCAAATTATCAAATGAGGTATTCAAACTATCCGCCTTCACTCTCCGCACATTTTTGACATTTCTTTAGGAAATTATACATCAGTCGCTGTGATTCATTTTGAGAAATCCGGAAAATTTCCTGACCAATATTATTCTTGTGTGATGTGCGAGTTTGTCATGTAACCCAGAGATAACAATCGCAGGCTGTTAAATCTAGTAGTCTTTTGCACAGACCCACATGAAATTCCCACTTGTTGTGCAAGACAACGAAGAGATTTTCTAGCGGAATTTTCTAAACGATTTCTAATGTCATATAATCTTTCTTCTATGCTGATTTTGTAGTTTCCTAGGCTACCTGAAATTTAATATACGGGTTGAACTGTTTTACGACTTGGAGGATCTACACTTGCTTGAAACAGTCTTCCAATTTCACGAGCTTAACGCATATAAATCGTACATAAAGACAGGCTGTGCCGTTGTAAACACACGAGGCATAATGCACTTTATGAGCTATCGAATAAGAAGTGAACAACACAACATACACCCGGGAACAGCTGCGCCATGACTGCAACAGTCAGCAATTCAACAAGTAAGCAAGAAGGCTAACTACCCCCTCCACGGCGCAGCAAACGAGTGGGGACTAGATCATAGGAAAACCCAACCTCACGATCATGCTGTATAAAACTGTAGTAGACACTAAACTCCTTATGTATATATGCACCAACTATTTATGTCACTTTTAATGATGAAATGGTCACAGTAATCAACACTACTTATTGTCACTTTGGAAACCGATTTGCCGGCAAGTAAAGTTATTTGCGTATCAGCATGGAGCCTACCTTACTTTATGAATGGAATGCAGAGAAAACATTAATTTTGTCCATGTCATATTTGAAAAATAAATGTATGGGTCATAATAAAAGTGACACTCTGTATTCATCAGCTGATCCTCCCAATAAAGATTATTTGTTTTGATTGCTTTGCAAATATTCCACTTTCTTTGCTGTCTTTAATCATTCTTTTACATAGACTACTGGATTGTGAACTCACCTATTTTGCTATCTTTGTGGGGATTTTTATCAAGTCTTGGAAAGGTGGAAAAAGATTTTGTGTTTAAGTATACGGGAATCAGAACGACAGAGAAAGGAATGATAACTGAATCTGAAAGATAGGAATTAGTATTAATCTGAGGTGGAAGAGATGATTAGTAAACATGGGAAACAGACAAATCCCTGTAGATGGCCATAAATAGTTCTGGCATTTCCTTTTGTATTGCTATTCTGTCTGGATGATTGACCAACTATGTACAAATAGTTTGATCATAAAAGAGTTGATACTGTTGAAAACTGCCACTCCATTGGTTGAAGTTTCCGAGTCCAATAAAAATTTCTTACGTGACTTGAATGTTCATCCAAAATAAAAAATGTTGTAGAAAGTTGATGTTTTTACACACGTTTTCTAGGAAATGCTTGAACCATAAACCAAATGGTTCCTTTGAAATCCACCAGTTGTTGCTAGTAGGACTACTCTGTCCATTAAATCACTTTTCATTCTCATCCTTGAAAATGGGAGTAGTTCTAACTTCATTAACTTCCAACAAAAGCGCCAAATGTAAACGGGGTTTTTTTTTTTTTTTTCCTGAAAAGAATGATTATCCTCGTTCAGCGTTTATCTACTCGTACATTAACTGTTGAAATAATCCTCTCCTCTACACTTGCTTTGATTTTGGAGCTTTTGTACTTAAAGAGAAATGTCAAAATTTTAAACATTATTCACACATTTTTGTGAAATTTTGTTAAGAAAATGGAAATGAATCTCAAGATTTTTATTTATGCACTTCATTTACTATATTTCATCTGTACCATTTTTTTTAAAAAAATGTATATTTTTAGAAAAGTGTATACTTAAGTTTGAATGTAAGTAAAATTTTTTACGTGTTTTAGTTTTGCTCTTCTTTTTATAAGAGGATCCTAGCGATACTAAAAGTACAAGAGCAGATTGATAAGCGTGATTCTTTTGTTCAACTTTTCAAACAGATGCAATGCGCAATTATCTTACATGATGGTGTAACACGGATAAAGACGAATATTGCGCAGTAATAAAATATTTTTATTTAAAAACGTGAACTGCGGCCACAAGTTGACCTGAAGGAAGTATATGGGGATTCTGCATCAACACTGAATATAATTTATTACTGAATAAATGGATTTAAATGTTGCCGTACGAGCACTACAGATGCTATGCGTTCTGGACATCCGATTGGTATTTCTTCTGAAGAAATTGTCGATTAAACCCACGGTATCGTAACAAAAGATCGTCGCATTAAGATTCGCGAGATTGCTGAGATGGTAGGATCTCATATGAACGGGTAGTAATATCTGAAGAAGATTAGTGCGCGATGGGTGCCGCGTTTGTTGACTTCACACCAAAAGCGCTAGACGGACATCTCAAAATCGTGTTTGGAAAAGTTGCAGCTTAATCCGAATGACGTTTGGCATTGTTTTGTGACTGTAGGGGAAATTTGGTTTCATCATTACACCCCGGGGGAAAAGTGAAGGTGAAAGTGCACCGAAAAAAGCTAAAACCGTTTTGTCGGCGGGAAAATTGATGTCAACCATTTAGGAGGGGGGGGGGGGGCCTCACAGGGTACCATCATGGTTGACTATTTGGAAGAAGGTAAAACAGTGACTGGCTATTATTACGTAACGTCATTGAACAGTTTGCATAGTGAGTTGGAGCAGAAGCGACCAAGATGTGTTCCTCCACCAGGAAAATGCGCCTGCTCATACGTCGGCGTAAGATAGCAAAAGTGCACGAGCTGGTCTTCTACATAGTTTCCAAACTCATCTTATTCCCTAGATTTGCTTCATGTGACTTTTTCTCTTATGCACCTCAAAAATTGGTTTGGGGGGAAGACATTTTCATTTAATGTAGAGAGAGGATGTCTGTGCAGTAGACGAGCATTATGCACAGAGTTCGAAAGAAAAAAAAAAAAAAAAAAACCCCTCAGGAAATAAAAAAAGTGAAATCTAGATGGATCAAATGTAATGAGCTGAAAGGAAATATGTTGAAAAATAAAACTTTGTCGTTGCAAGAAAACACTTAAACATACTACTTGATTCGAGCCTTGTGCTGACGTCAGATCATCAAAACATCCGCGTTAGGTAAAAGAAACGCTAATGGACATGGACAAGCTCGTGACTACATGACAAAGGCAATGGAAATACATCGCAGTCTTTCTCGATTCCAGCGCTTCGTAAAGTAATTTATGTAACAACATAATGATGGAAACATAATTACTTCTCAATTGTTTTGAGTAAACAGGTTTGTTCAAAAAATACCGAACTTTCAAAATTCTGCGACAAAGAAGTGTTGGTAGCACTGACCTTGACGAGACAATTACCTTTTACCGCCCAGTGTTATTTTATTTCAGTCGAATTCTACAATTATTGAGGTGGCGAGTGATGAGTGTAGCTTATGGAGATAATAATTGTTAAGTCGTATTTGATGACCCCATCGACGTTATGCGGTCAGAATTAATGAAATCATCGCCAGATTGTTCGAGAAATTGCCCAAGAGTTCAAAATTTCCTTCTTTTTTTGACACAAGAACTGAAAGATAACCGCGTCAGGAGCTCTTGGATATCGTTAATGAGGATGTAACTTTCATAAATAGAATATCCACTGGTGATGAAACATGACTCTTTAGTTATGATGTTGTACCACAATTGGTTGGTCATCAAGACCCAAAAAGGTATTTAGATCAGGTGAAAAGATAAAGCGTGCTGACAGTTTTCTTCGACATTCAGGATGTTATTCATCACGAATTTCTGCCGAAGGGTCAACCTGGTATTACCAAGATGTCCTCAGACATCTCCGAAAACAAGTTAAAAGGAAGAAGCCTGGACTCATGATTCAGTTTATTTACGAACGCTCTTTAACATCTCAGGTCATCAGTGTCCCATTCAATCCAGAGCGTGAAACGGCCGATAAAATTTTGCTCAGAGGCCTCTTTTTCAGGATTAAGGTTCTTTTACGTGCCGTAAATCTACAAATCAGGATCTACTGCGTTATTTCCTTTCCGAAGGAAGCCATACTTAGGAGTTTTATGCCCGAAAAAATTCATTGACTCTGGCCGGAATTGAACCCGCAATCTTAAGCCTGGACTGTGGCGAGACAATTAATGTATTCTGCAACACGATTACGCACCAGAGCATTCAGCATTGCTTGTTCGCGACTTTCGCGCAAAAACAAGACTCTTCTTCTTCTTCACCCTCCATACTCTCCTGACTTGGCACCTGCAGACTTTTGTTATACTGAAAGCTGAAATCCGTGATGAGAACTAAAACTCGATTTAGTTGAGGATATAAAACAAAATTCTCAGACGAACTTCAACCATTCTCGAAAAACGAGTATAAACAGAGGGGGAGATTACTGAGGAAGATGAAGTTCAGTAAGATGCAAGTAAACATAAATTGAAAAGATGGGTTCTTTTTTGAACAGATCTTGCATATCCTAATAGATAGGAATAACCTAAGATGGAAGACGCATCATTCATCTGCTCTGCGAGTCAATAACGCACTAAACCTCTCATAGGCCAAGAAAATGAGGCTTACAGTTTTTTAACAAGAATTGGTAGTGAAGTTATTTGAGTGACGGCTCCTCCCAGTCAAGAGCCGCGCACTGCTGGTTAGTAATTCCATTAATCTTGCTCAAAATAAAGCCGGAATAAGTCTTATGGGCTCAAGCCGTTTTTGTTGATGACAAAGTTTTTAATAATATATAGTTCCCTTTACTTAACACCAGAGAATTTCTTCTTACATAAAAACACTTCATGAAAAATACACTTGTATATAGTGGATATTGACTGAGGAGATAGGAGAGTAATAAATCGATTGTTTCAGTGCAAGAATAATTTAATTATTTAACACTCAAATGTGATGACGTAGGGAGACAATCAGTTTAACAACGTTCTACATTCAAACATCTCTCAGGGAAAACATGAGAGCTGCATCTTGACATACACAGAGGACCACTTATCCTAGAACCGGCAGAACCCTAAGGCGGGATTGAGGTTCGCTTGTCCCAGTGCTGACATGGCACTGTTAATCTTTCACAGGAACAGAGAGATTCACTTGTCCCAATGTTACCATGATACTGTTGATCTTTAAGAAGGACAGAGAGATTCACTTGTCGCAATACTCACATGATCTTTCAGAAGAACAGAGAAGTTCACTAGTAGCAGTGCTGACATTACACTATTGATCTTTCAGAAGAACAGAGAGATTCACTTGTCCCAGTGTTGCCATGATATTGTTGATCTTTTAGAAGAACAGAGGGTTTCACTTGTCCCAATACTGTCATGATACTGTTGATATTTCAGAAGATCAGGAAGATTCACTTGTCCTAGTGTTGCCATGATACTGTTGAACTTTCAGAAGATCAGAGAGATTCACTTGTCCCAGTGTTGCATAGATACTGTTGAACTTTCTGAGAGACAGAGAGGTTCACTTGTGGCAGGGCTGACATGATACTGTTGATCTTTCAAAGAACAGGGAGATTCGTTTGTCGCAATGCTGACATGATACTGTTGTTCTTTCAAAAGGGCAGAAAGGTTCAATTGTCGCATCTGACATGATACTGTTGATCTTTCTGAGGGATAGAGAGATTAATTTGTCGCATCTGACATGATACTGTTGAATTTTCAAAGGGCAGAGAGATTTACATGTTTGAGTTTTGACACAATACTGTTGATATTTCAGAAGAACAGAAATATTTCTTTGTTGCAGTTCTGGCATTTCACTGTTTATCTTTCAGAAAAAATAGAGAGGTCCCTAGTAGTACTGCTGACATGACACTATTGATCTTTCAGAAGAACAGAGAGGTTCACTAGTGGCAGTGTTGATATGAACTATTGATCTTTCAGAGGGACAGAGAGGTTCGCTAGTAGCAGCGCTGACATGGCACTGTTGGTCTTTCAGAAGAACAGAAAGTTTCACTTGTCCCACTCCTGAATTCACTGTCCCAGTGCTGACATGATATTTGGGAGGTGCATAGAAATTCACTTATCTCAGAGCTGACATGATATTGACTGATCATTCAGGATGAATGCGAGGCTGACATATCCAAGTGCAGATATAACGCTAAGATATTCTCTTGCAGTTCACAAACATAGCTCATCTACAGTGGAATCCTGGTTCAGCCGCTGATGCTGCTCCCCTGACGTGACGTACAGCTCTGTGGTCACCTGCCTGGGTACTTGCGAGTAGTTTCTCCAGTCGAAATGTTGACTGTCCTGGTAGTTCAGCCGAACCGAGGCCCTTGTCTGGAGGGTCTGGGACTTGTCGAGGTCGACGCTGTCCAAGGTGTTGGAATGTGCAGTACTCCAGGAGCGCTTTTTGAATGGGAACCTCTGTTGAAACTCCCGCTTGAACTTCTCCTGCAGTAAGAATACGTGTTAACATTAGTAAGAATGTCAGTGTTGTGTCAGACTATCAGCCACTTGTATACTTACGTTGTATATTCCGTAAATGAACGGGTTGTAGCAGCTGTTGCTCATGGCTAGCCAGTCGCAACAGAACCAAATGATGTTTATATAGCGGTACCTGCAACACAAGACATTTCAATGACTACTTGATACATGGCTAGCCAGTCGCAAATGAACCAAATGAGTTTATATAGCGGTACCTGCAACACAAAATATTTCAGTGACTATTGACTTATGGCTAGCCAGTCGCAACAACACCAGATGGTGTTTATATAGGGGGACCTATAATACAAGACATTTCAGTGACTACTTGACTTATGGCTAGCCAGTCGCAACAGAACCAGATGATGTTTATATAGCGGTACCTGCAACACAAGACATTTTAGTGACTACTTGACTTATGGCTAGCCAGCCGCAACAAACCAGATGATGTTTATATAGCGGTTCCTGCAACACAAGACATTTCAATGACTAGAGTCTTGACTTATGGCTAGCCAGTCGCAACAACACCAGATGGTGTTTATATAGGGGGACCTATAATACAAGACATTTCAGTGACTACTTGACTTATGGCTAGCCAGTCGCAACAGAACCAGATGATGTTTATATAGCGGTACCTGCAACACAAGACATTTCAGTGACTACTTGACTTATGGCTAGTCAGTCGCAACAGAACCAGATGATGTTTATATAGCAGTTGCTGCAACACAAGACGTTTCAATGACTACTTGACTCATGGCTAGCCAGTCGCAACAGAACCAGATGATGTTTATACAGTGGTACCTGCTTCACAAGTCATTTTAGTGACTACTTGACTTATGGCTAGCCAGTCGCAACAACACCAGATGATGTTTATAAAGCAGTTCCTGCAACGCAAGACGTTTCAATGACTACTTGACTCATGGCTAGCCAGTCGCTACAACACCAGATGATGTTTATATAGCAGTACCTGCAACACAAGACATTTCAGTAGCTGCTTGACTTATGGCTAGCGAGTCGCAACAGAACCAGATGATGTTTATATAGCGGTACCGGCAACACAAGATATATCAGTGACCACTTGACTCATGGATAGCAATCGCAACAGAACCAGATGCGGTACCTGCAACACAAGACATTTTAGTGACTACTTGACCCATGGATAGTCAGTCGCAACAACACCAGATAATGTTTATATAGCGGTACCTGCAACACAAGACGACCCTTCACCTATTGAGGATCAATGTGATATTCAAATTTTTACTTACGGTTGTGCAACCTTTAAATCTTTCTTGTTTCATCATCCAACAAAATTTCCTTTTAATTTTGGGAATTCTCTGGCTTGTACATCTGGTGAGTTACTGACGTTCCATATTTTGCAACACAAGACTGTGGCTTGTCCTAATGAGAAAGCTCTTTGACCGCTTGCCCGGTAACAATATCTCTCTTTGCAGAGTAACACTTTGTGCGTTCCAAAGACAGACAGTGATATTTGTATGTCAACTTTCGCTCTGGGTGACTCGTCCACAGTCAAGTTTACATTTCTTCTGCAAATCACAACTCGCGACATTTTGTGCAGGTGTTAGTATCTTCATCTACAGCCATGCTCATCATCACACATACTTAGGAGGTAAGTTCAACCTTAGGATTTTTTTAACAAAATTTCATTTTTATGAAAGAATTGTTTCTATACCTAAAAATCGTTCGAGCTATGCATTAAAACATTTTATACCGCAATCGCTGTTGGATCTTCAAATTTGACTTACACATCTTCCCTTATTTCAGCACTTCTTTATGAGGGATGTTCAAATAATTCGTGGAAACACAAATGACATTACTTAAGGATGCTGTTTAACATTTCTAGTCATCAGCGTTCCATGCAATTCAGGGAGTGAAATGGCCGATATACTTTTCTCGGAGGCCTCTTCTTCAGCTTTGAGGTTCTTTTACGTGCCGTAAAACTACGATACGGGATCAAAGGCTTCCCTTCCTATGGAAACCATACTCGGGCTTATTGCCCCTAAAAATTCATCGATCCTGATTGGGTTTGAACCTGTGATCTTGGGTCTACGAGGCAAGTATGACACAAAAGTTGGTAGCACTAGACTGCCATCAACGTTACCTTGACTGATGAGAGATGAGGTGTATGGTTATAAACAGTTACGAAGCTAATCAGAGCCTTTTCCTGCTTAAATGTCAAAGTGAAGAAACACGAATTTCGTGTATTAATAAAGCATTACGCCGAATTGGCCATCTCTTTTGAGAGATTGTTAGGCAAAAACACAAATATTTGTTTGCACTTTGTCTACAATTTAGGAACATTATCAAGAGTAGTTGCAGTTTATCATGAATTTTGGACCCCTTCTAAATGAACGACTTTCTCTCTATCTCTGAGCGTTCACATTCTTTATACACTAGAATTATGTCAGCTTTTTCAGCATTATTTCAATAATGGTTCATATGATATATAACTAGCCAGAATCGAACCACAGACAGTTCCTTAACGATCTCAGTAAATCAGCGCAAACTACTTGTCTATCTAAAACACATTTATTGGTTAAAGAGTGCAGCATTGTGGATCGTTATCTGTTTCTCTGAAAGGCTTCGCTCAGCAAGTACGTCACCTGGGGGACTACAAGAATAACTCATTAAGCAGAAATAGGAGGCGGAAAACAGCAAATAACAACAGTTTCGACTTACTGGTTGATCTGGGGGAGGATGCCCTGCAGCAGATTGTACGTCTGCAGTGGCAGCCAGCAAAGCGCAAACAAGGCGACTACTATAACCAGCATTTTGATAACCTGCAACAAGATAAACACACTGAAAACATCCATTTCCTGGATTTTGGCAAATCTCGCATGCACAAGAGACTGACCTTCTTCTTGTTCCTCATGAGGTTAGCATCCCTGCTGTCTTGAGCGTTACCCGGGGCCCTAGAGCCCCAAAGTCGGACAGCCATTCTTGCGTACACACAGGAAATAATACAAAGGGGCGTTAGATATTGTACCAGCACCAGAACAAACCGGTAACACAACATAGCCCCTTCTGACATGTGGACGTTGTGACAGAATGGTTTGTGACCTCCTGTAAACAGTTTCACAATTGAAGAGTGGAAATGTCAGACGTTCTAAGTTTTACAGGTTAAGCAAAGAACTACTCGTTTTGGATGTTATATGCTAACATATTACATACAAAATCATTATGAACATTTTTTTTACTGTTAACATTATTTAATATAACAAATTGTTGCCAAAATACAATGTCAGGCAAGCAAATTGATAACAATTAGAAGTAATATGTGCCAGTTACAGGCGCCATTCAAACTTTTGTTACATTTTATTTCACGTTTTGGAGGGAAATAATTACAAAAATAGCTCATTAATCCTCATAAATGGGAAATGCCAATGGGTTACCTAAACTTAAGTCCGGAATGTTTCCTTCCTTTAAAAAAAAAAAAAAAAAAAAAACCATTTCATCTCATCACTGTCCACCACCTGTAATGCCTCAACCAAGACCGACTCCAACCCTCAAACCATAAAGCGGGTATCGATAGTACACAGATCGAGGTTCAGTCATGTTTTTGTTATTAAGCACTTTTTTTTTTAAATTTTTTATTTGGTTCGTTGCATTTACGTGGTTTATAGGTGGAAGTAAATAAACAGTTGAGTGTTATTTCTTTAATTTTTATTAAGTTAATATTGATATAGTGAAATTACATAAAGAACTTGTATAATAGAAAAGTGTTTAGTGCAATATCTGTCGCTCTTATCGTATGCACGGTTACACCCCTAATTATGGCAATGTACAGGCATACATTAATAATTTAAATTTCCTAAAAAAAAAAAAAAAAAAAAAAAAAACAGTCACTAAAGCTGAAACGGATAAAGAATATACATCGTGCAAGTTTTGAAGGTAATGATGAAAGTGTTGTTTGATGCGACCAAAATTTGTGGTTAGGACATTTTCCCTGTGCAATTTTCATTAATCTACCATCATATGTAACTGTGAGGCTTAGTAATGAAAAGAAAGAACCGGAATAAGGTATGAAATTGGGTTTAGATCGAGATAAAGAGAATTTTAAAGAATGGTGTGAGCAGGATATTGTATGTTTCCATTCTTTGCAAGCGACTTTAAAAAAGGACAGGTGTATCCGTTTATAACTATTGCCAAAAGAATATGTCCCTTTTATTAAAATAGATTATGATAAATATGATACTGTACCATCTATGTCAATTAGGTTTAAGTACTTTTTAAAGATTTGTGCTTGCCTGTGGATGATGATGATAATAATAATAATAATTATATTATAATAATAATAATAATAATAATAATAATAATAATAATAATAATAATAAAACTAATAATAATGATGATGATGATGATGATGATGATGATGATATCTCGCTCATTGAAAGAGTGACTTTATTAATAAACGTTGTCAAATAGATCATTATTTGGTTATAGAGAAAGCTGGTAAAATAAATTTTGCATTAGAGCAATTGAAATTTATTATGTAAATAAACTTATATATTCAGCAGAGCTCTTGATATGGGCTGAAACTTTTTCTTGCACGTTTATAAGATTAAATAATATTTTGCATTACATTTTCATTTCCAAAGGTTTGGTTATTGTTTTTTTTTTTTTTTTTTTTTTGTTCTACTTGTAGAGAAGATTGTAATTAGATATAAATGACTAACTATTTTATATTTGTATGGTTTTACAAAAGTCAAAATTGTATATAGATGCATGTGTGTTTAAATGATCCATTCATTTTGAATGTCACTCCTGGTGGTGTAGTGGCCTTCTAACCCCAAGATCGCGGGTTCGAACCTGGCCAGGATCGATGGATTTTTGGGGCGTAAAAATCCTAAGTATGGCTTCCTTCGGAAGGGAAGTAAAGCCGTGGGTCCCGTGTCGTACATTTACGGCACGATAAAGAACCTCAAGCCTGAAAGAAGAGGCCTCTGAGTAAAATTTGTCGGCCGTTTCACGCCCTGGATAGAATGGGACGCTGATGACCTGTGATGTTAAAGAGCGTCCGTAAATAAACAAATCCAAAAGAAGAAGAAAGAAAGAAAGAAAGAAAGAAAGAAAAGAAAAAAGAGAAAAAAAGCAATAGCAGAAGAGTTCTTACATGGAGAACAATGTGAGTTTAGGCAAGGCAGATGCAGTCTTTGTTAGGGAATTTACCTACCATACGACCAAGTAGATAACAGAAACTATGGCGAATATTAAAGCACAATTACCATAATATAATACTAAAAATTATTCTCCTTTTAAAGTTAATCAAGATTTTAGATTGAGATGTGATTTGTCCCCGTTATTATTGGATATGCACATAAATAAACAAATAAATAAATAAATAAATAAATCGCAAAAATATTAGATTGAGTCCCAATACCCATTATTTGCTGATGACCAATCTGAGAATGGTTATGTAATTGAATTTTAGAAAATTTCAATTAATAAAACTAAAATGATGGCTAAAGTTGTAATGAAGGGTGGAATAATAGAACAAGTGAATAATTTTAAATATCTGTTGAATCAAGATCTAGATACTTGGGAAAATGAATGAGGAAGGAGAGCAAACTCAGATGACATAATGTTGTAATGAAACTTGGTAATGAGAATTTTTTTTTTTTTTTTTGAGTAGTGTTTAACGCCCGTTTTCACTACTGAGGCACCACAGGCGATGGACACTGATGATACATGGAATGAAATGATAAATTGGGAAAGGATATTTTTTTTTTTTTAAGGAAGGAAGCGTTCCAGGCCTAAGTTTAGGTACCTCCCCGGCATTTGCCAGTTATGAAGACTGAGGAAAACCTGGAAAAAACTCCAGTCAGGGAGGACGGTCCTGGCGGGATTCGAACCGCAGACCTCCCGCTCACGAGTCCGTGCCTTAACGACCTCGGCCACCCGTGGCGGTGTAATGAGAAGTGCAGCCGTAAGAATGGAAATGACAGACTACCACAACAAGTATTTCCTTATCAACTAAATGGGAGACGGCGGAGAATTTAAAGAATAAAATACCTTTGGAAAGACAGAAAAAGAACTCTGAGTTGCCTTGTCTGAAAATTGACTCTATTACCGCAGTAGTTAATAAACCCGCTCGAACCATCCCCGTTTAGGTAGTCTACCACTAGGGACGCTAGTGGTCAATGACGTCACTTCAAGATAGCCGACTGTCCCACAACTAGGGCCGCTCAAAAAAATTTTTTTTTTTGGAAGGAGTTGTCATCGGCGAAGGGTTTACGCTTACCATATATCTGCGAAGGGCTCCTGGGGACGATATCAGCGAAAGGTATACCTGGAGGAGGTATCATCCATGAAGGAGTATGATTGGCCATCGGCGAAAGCGGTATACCTGGTTATCGGCGGCGGTATACCTGGTCATAGGCGATGTAGTCGTCATCATCGGCTAAAGGCACCATCGGCGAAGGGCGGTATATCTGAAGGAGGCGGCATGGGTTGTCTGGTCGAAGGCATCGAAGGAACGTGTTGGAAGTGCCTCGATTTGTGGAAATACTTTTTTTTATAAAATGGTTACCGTGATGGATTTAATGACCTTATAAAAGTTATAATTTTGCGACATATCATGTAAGCTAATGTAGGGGAGTGAGGCGGCCTCATCGGCGAAGAATACTGTTGACAACGTATGGTAAATGATATCTAAACTTGCATTACTTTGAGAATAGGAAGGGGGAGGAGGATGCTCCCAACTTGCTGTGCGTCATCGGCGAAGTGTTCTAAATTTAAAAGGCAGAGCTAGTGTTTGTGTGACCTACTTAACAAAGTTTTAAGTTATAAAATTAGCGAGCAGTCATAGTTGCCAACCTAATATTTAATTTTGAAGTAATGTGTATTGCATCATAGAAGTAAGAATAACATTGAAAGAAAAAATATGTTTTGTATTTACGATTTGGTGAACAAAGTGGAGGGCGAGGACGAAGTCTGCTGGAGGAACGCTATCGTCGAAGGGTTCCGGGGCGAAGGCTCCCGATGCTGGGTGAAGCGTACCTGATGGGAGGACCGTGCCATTGGGTAGAAGGAAGTGCGAACGGGTAGAGGTGTGTTGCTTCGTAAATGACGGAAATAATAGGGTTCGTGTATGGTAATGGTAATGAAAGCCTCGCCTCGAAACCTATTTGCAGAAGCATACGCCTATGGCAATGATAATTGTATCTGAAAGAAAATGATGTCATAGCAAATATAAAAAAGGGCCTTTTGGTTTCTGTGTATGATAATGGTGCGTGCTGTGAGAGGCAATGACATCGCATGAGATTATTACGTTTCTGGTTCGTGGAATAAAAAGATGAAAAATAATAGCAATAATAAGGACTCTAAAAGTATGTTGGGCTTAGTGTGACGACACATTTTGCGTCGCTAAGGTGTGGCATACAATGAGCGATTGTGAGAGTGATACTGAGAGCAGCAGCAGAGTAGTAGTAGTAGTAGTAGTAGTAGTAGTAGTAGTAGTAGTAGTAGTAGTAGTAGTAGTAGTAGTAGTAGTAGTGGTAGTGGTAGTAGTGGTGGTAGTAGTAATAATAGTAGTAGTAGTAGAAGTAGTGGTAGCAGTAGTGGTAGTCGTAGTTGTAGTTTGAGTAGTAGTAGTGGCAGTGGTGGTAGTAGTAGTGGTAGTAGTAATAGTAGTAGTAGTGGTAGTAGTAGTAATAGTAGTAGTGGTAGTAGTGGTAGCAGTAGTGTTAGTTGTAGTAGTAGTGGCAGTGGTAGTAGTAGTAGTAGTAGTAGTAGTAGTAGTAGTAGTAGTGGCAGTAATAATAGTAATGGTAGTAGTAATAATAGTACTAGCAACTCCTATGAAAAGTTTGAAATTCGGGATCACTGCCAGAGAACGAAGAGTAAGTTTTATTCTGGATATTCCGAAACGAATATACAAGTGCGTCCCATGCCGGAAGATGCAGATCCAAATGAATGAGTGTCGGATATTTTTTCGGAATTTTTGAATTTGCCAATGTGAACAACGGCAACAAGACGCAGAAACTCGCGTCATATCTCTTAATTGGGAAGAATTTCAAAATCTATACACCATCTTCCACATCATCAACAAACTCTTTCACAAACTGAAGAAAAGGGAACAAGAAGTGCAGTATCAACCAAGTATGTACTATTCGAACAAAATCTACTCCGTAAAGGTATATTTTTCTTTTTACACCCCACAAGTGCCCCACCCTTCTTCGCTCAGAACATATTTAGCGATGGAAAATTTTCTTCAATGCCATTTCGTGAAACATGCCTCAAGAGAGCACGAGTACCAATGCCATAAACAGACACAATTATCATCGACACATTCACAGCCAAAGAATGATCATCGGTACTTGAGACGCGTTCACAGCCAACCTTATACGTGGCCAGTGCCATGTCTTTGCATTCATATTCAATGCCGTCGCGCAGTTGAAGTTTATCGCTTCCAGCAGCAGCTCTGCATCGCCCTACCTCATTCTCCTGACTTTATTAGCGGAAAGAAATCTTCCCCATCGACGCCTACACAGATGCGTGCTGTGCCGTCCTCCACGGACCGGCGCCATGATGTCATCGACTGGTGAGCATCGGTTTGGGCTCCGACACCACTTGCTTGCCTGGCCTGCAAGAAGACGTTCTTCGGAAACGCTGCATCATCATCATCAACGACCTGTAGCTACAGGCTGACACTTTGCACTAACTTAATCGTCTCGGCCAACCCCCGTCCTCCATTGCATCCATCGGTAATCTTGATCGTGGCAATACCTATTCCGTGCAATCGGTTCGGGCCATCGACACCAAGTACGGACAGAATACAGTCGTGATCGTCGACAATTAAGATGTCTTTCTTCCTTACAGATTTATATTATGTACAAAATTATTATCATTGTACTCATTACTATGTGTTAAAGGTCTATACCATTGTAACCCCCAAAAAGCCTTTCTAGCAGTCCTTGTTGCAAAACAGTCGGCCATCTTGAAGTAATGTCATTGACCAATGTCATGAGTGAGTCATTGACCGCCGTCAATAATGACTTCTTTGACCGAAGCCATTAGTTATGTTACAGGCGACGTAACACGTACCAAAATGCGTTTTTCGAGAGGTTTGAGTTAGGCCGCAACCGCCATCTTGAATGACGTCATTCATGACATTAAGTGTCTGGTCTATGCCCAGGAACCCTTCGCCGATAATACCCCTTTCCAAAGAGAAGACACTTTTCGAGCAGTTCTAGTTGTGAGACAGTCGCACATTTTGAAGTGATGCCATTAGTGACGTCACAGGCGACATTAGCTCCCCTGGTAGCAGACTACCTACAAGGGATAGTTCGATTGGGCCTATTAACTACTTACCGGTATTTTCCTATAGATGGCTCTGCATAAATAAAGGGATTGCATAATTAAATACAAACCGAGAACATTTATTACTGCTGATGGCTGTGTATGAGACATCAAATCATCCTAATAATAATTCACGCTAAAATTTAAGTCACTGCCGATAATGTTGGCACTATCCGCGCTTGTAAATTAAAGCCTGCAATAATTTTTTTGCATAATACAAATTTCGATGTTGAATGGAATTTCTATGAATAATTCTAACCAAATAAACCCTATAAATTCCAAGCTCATAATTTTTCACTATAGGAAAAATGTAAAAACACTGAAAAGTATTCCGCCGAGTAACAATTAATGAAATCGCACGGTCCTTTCTTCTTCTTCTTCTTCTTCTTCTTCTTCTTCTTCTTCTTCTTCTTCTTCTTCTTCTTCTTCTTCGTCTTATTCTTATTATTCTTCTTCTTCTTCTATTATCACTATCATCATCATCATCATCATCATCATTATTATTATTATTATTATTATTATTATTATTATTATTATTATTATTATTATTATTATTATTATTATTTCGGATATGTTAAGCTGTTCGTCTATAGTAATATGCCGCCAGTAAAATGAATGCGGAAAAATTAGCAAATCGAGATTGTATTTGTGCAGTTCTTGTTGATTTTGTTTAATTGTGGACGCTCTTTAACATCTCAGGTCATCAGCGTCCCATTTAATTTAGCACATGAAACGACTGATAAAATTCGCTCAGAGGCCTCTTCTTTCAGGCTTGAGGTTCTTTAACGTGCCGTAAACCTACGACAAGGGACCCACTGCTTTACTTCCCTTCCAAAGGAAGCCATAAAAAATTCATCGACCCTAGCCGGGACTAAACCCGCGATCTTTGGTCTACGAATTTGTGCAGTGAAATTTACTTAATTCATAATAGTAATTTTGCGGAACACCACGCATATCTCTTTCCGATATTTTTCTCTTCTTCCCCCTAATTATTAATCGAGTATAATATGGTAAAGCTGGGGAGATGGGGAACAAGCGTTTTTCACAATCTGTCATTTACGGCAATTCTAAAACTACGCTACCCTCGCCAGCTTCTTAACTAATATTTTTTATAATTAAAGAAAGTTGTAATTCGTTCTCAGCTAAACATAAAGTAGGAATTTAGGGAAAAAGAAATAATTTAATTGATTAAAATTCATTGATCGTCATTCAGAAATCACCAATAAACAATCAAAAACAAATCCAGTTTATATAAAAAAAAAAACTTTACCCATCTCAATTAATGGGATATTCTATATAATTACATTTTATTTCAATATTAAACACGGGAATTGTAAAATGTGTAACAAAAAGACATGTCAAAACTTTGGAAAAACATTCCTTGCATATAGAAGGAGCAAATATGTCATATGAACATGAGTCCGGAAAGGTTTTATTTCCGTGTTTGTCTACAACTCCTTTTACACGATGTGATATGCAAGCTAGAATGCCAGTATAGCTGTCCTTTAGCAATAACCTCACAACAATACAGTTGCTTAATATGTACAGTGGATAAACATTCCCTGTTACCTCTGGTTAATTGGGGTGGAGGTGTTCTAACTACTCTTAGTTCCTAGGTTCACCGTTGTAGTGGTCATTCTGCACCATGAAATGCACTTGTGGTACAAAAGGACTTCATTGCATGAGGTAGCACCGAGACATAGCGTGAGTTCTGTGTGTTTACGGACTTCGTTCCAGGCACAGTAAAAAGATGTATTCAAATGCGGAGTTGGCAGAGAGTTTTCGTGCTCGTGTTCTGCAAGGTTGCCAGACACGAGATCCTCCAGGGATACATCAGGGAGTCCATGCGACGGCGGGTTGAAGGATGTATCCGTGCTAAAGGAGGTATTTTTTAACATTTCCCAAAGTTCTGTTTTTTAATATTCTGCTAAGTGTGTAGAAAATGGGCTCTAACAAGGAAATACAGCAATTCCGGACCATGTTCAATTATTCTTATTATGTGAATGCCTAACTTCCACATTTACAGTTTAGTTGTAGCAATAAAGCGTTATCTAATGGATTCATTGAAAACTACAGCCAACTCGGAACAAGAACATACAAGGGCAGTTTACTTCTCGAAAGTTTCCCAAAAGGTTAAGAGAAGACCATAACAATGTTTCTGTCCACACCCCAACTTGTCATCCTCTTTCTTACAGTCCTGACTTCTCTTTTCAAGTACAGAAGATGACGAAGTGCAGTTCGGCATCATTGAGAATGTTAATTTGTTCTATTTCCTATTCAAATGAGTTGTTTCATTTTAAAATTTACCAGAGAGTTCGTCCTCCACGTATTCCACCCGGAGGGCGGCCGCCATTGGCGCTGCTAGAGCCCCCGCCACGCACCAGATGCCTGCTATGCTCAGCTTGGCTCGCAGTTTGGACGGCCTTGCGCTGTCAACAACACAGTGCCGATATATTTTGGATGCTCATCCTTCATTGTATGTTTTAAAATAAAAAAACGAACTGTTATTATCACCTGAGGGGGTTGAGGATGGCGCGGTGTCTGTCCACGGCTATGGCGGTCAAAGTCAACACACTCACGTTCACACTCAGGATCTGCACAAAGGGACAGAATGGGCACATGAAGTGAGGCAGGTTCCACCGCTGCAGTAGCGCCGCCTGGAACTGAAACACACGAAAAATGTATGTTTAGTCACCTAAAATGATTAAATTAGATACCATTGTTTTAATCATGCAGGAAAGTAATACTTTTACATTTACGAGTATGATTACAAGCATCACATCTTATTTGTTTTCATAATTCGCAGCACAATATATTATTAAGGCTTTTCTCCAATTTTTCAACAGTTCCTTTGCAGACAATACACAAGCTGTACTCTCTGTCAGTAGTTACTACAGCAGCAATGCCCCCCCCCCCCAAACACACACAGCCGTCTCTATCCCAGGGTGTTAAAATAGGTTGAGGAGGAAGAGAAGTTTCTACAAGTTTTTACTTGAAGAAAGCAAAGCGGGACAGAGCTTTGCAGAAAGTTTTCTTCATAACGCAGATAAGGATATTAACTTACGGAAACTCATTCCTTGTGGTTTCTGAGATCCGGTGAAAAATATGGGCCAAACAGGTGACGTGTTTAAGGTTAGGGTAAAATGTTTCAGAAGGGAAGAGGCTGAGATATAGGAAGTAGCGGCTGTGCAGAGAAGAAGAGCCATGCTCTCTTCAACACCATCTGGAAATAACACCTGTAAACTTTTGTTTACAATGAAGGCAATGAACTGGTCATTGGCTTTATCGAGCTCTCTGGTTGCTACAAGATGTGGAAGGGAAGGCACTCATCAAGTTTGCAATATATCTGTTGAGAGCATCTGTTATCTCGTCGACACCTACCCAGATGCAGGTATCTCCTGCGTCCGCCCAAGTGTTTGCTGGTACTCAATATCCAAATTTGTCTCCCCGAGTGTGGACTCAGATGAAACAGGGTTTTTGGCAGTACTTTTCAAAAATTTACGGAATACATGAATTTGCGGCATGTTTCATGGAATATTAGCTGGTATCAATGCCCTGCAGCCAAACTCACGGAAGTTTGAGTTAGAAGAGTTTGTTTCGGACATTCTTTTCTTTATTTCTTCCTGTGTGTCCTGCCCACCTACATGCCTGAGGTTTTCTCTTGTGTGAAATCTGAAAAAATGGATGGCTTTTGTAAGATGATTCGGAGTTAATTGATATAATTTTCCTTCAAATTGAGGCAAGAATAAGTGTATAACCTAACCTTTTTAACACAACAACAACAACAACAACAACAATAATAATAATAATAATAATAATAGTAGTAGTAGTAGTAGTAGTAGTAGTAGTAGTAGTAGTAGTAGTAGTAGTAGTAGTAGTAGTAGTAGTAGTAGTAGTAACATCTCTTGAGTATGTTAGCATAAAGAGGAGTTTTGCTTGTTACTGGGCATTAAAAAAAGAAAGATATTATTAAATTTTATAATTCCAAAAGAAAAAATTTGGTCAATGATTTTGCCTTTCTGAAAAAGTAGCTATCGGCTTGCCTACCGTAGCAAAGAAAATGTCTAATACTTACCCATTGTTACATAAACAACTTCCGTGATAAATAAGACCATTATACTTCAATAACCAGGAACGAACTAAAGAAGCTTTCGAGCACTTGTATTTTGACATTGTTTCTGTTTACACTGCAATACAACTAACACATGACAGGATATGAACACTAAACACAGAGAAGAAAACTAGACATAAAAAATTTGAACTAAATATTGCGTATTGTCATTGAAGCATTCAACACGGGTAATAGCGAAAACGTTAATGAGAAGCATGTCAATTGTTGGCGCGGCCAGCCGTGAATGGTTCGCTTTTCTTTGCTGACAGAATTCGCCTGTAGACTTCGCACATCAATGTGGGGCCGTTCCGTACGTAAGACAAATTTAAAATAAAGAAATTTCTAAGTGAACTGTATTCATTTTTAAAAATGACCTGTTTAGGGACTTTTTGGCACAGAAATAGGCACTGACCCCAATTTTAGGCAATATGAAAGCGCTCCCAATTCATATCATTTTCATTGAATTACAAAAATTTGCAATTATTTTACACTTTTTCTTAAAGGAACTAAATAGGCATTTACCTAAAAATTCAAGGTTCAGTAATGATATTATTAGAGGTGCGGGCATTCGGCTGTCCGGTTGAGTGTGTGGTACCCCATAAATATTTATACTATAATAAGTAGTGCAAGTAGAAATGAATAAAATGTTGAAACATCCGAATATTCGGAAGTGCCTATGCCCTTCAAAGGTAGAAGACAAATGAAGGTAGTGGCTATGGGTTCAAAGCATGAAGATGTCTGACCCATAATAATGGTGCAAAGTATTCTGAACTTAGAAAACTCTCCTCCAAGCGAGGCATAATGAAGTTATAACGTATTTAATTAGATTATTATGTGTAAAATTAAGTTCATCTCTATGTAATGAGTTTTACGCATTTAACTAGACGGGTATGTATTTAGTCACGTGAAATGTATTTAACTTAATTCAATTATAGGATAGGATAATAGTTGAATGAAGTGTTTCGAATTAAAATATTGTAATAGAGTCATAATGATATGTATTAATTTTATATTGTGCGTTATTATTGTGGAATTGGCGAAGACGTAGATCTTATTGTAATATTTAAAATTTTATTTTGATGTAATGAGAAATAATTTCAAATTAATGTTAATATATGTAATTAAGTTGCTCCATATTTAATTAATTTGACGTTTAACTAGGCTAACATGTATTTAATTAGATTGGCGTGTTTTTAGTTAGGTGAAATGTATTTAAGTTAACTGGCATATAAATCTGTGTAAAATTAATTCGACGTGTATATAAATTAAATTTGTTTATTTAAGTGTAGGTTAGCAGTATTTAATTAAGTTAAATGGTTAATTTTGCTATAAATAATCTTTGTATTTTCACTGCCACCGAGTGAAAACCCAATCACAGTTAATAATGACTGTGCATTACAGTCTCAAAACTAACTGGTCGGCCCATGGATAGAACTACAGCCTTGCTCGGTTGGACCTTTGTGCTTAAGATTCCAACAGGAGGAAGGGATGAGGTGACGGAGATATAAAATATACAAAATCTTTAATACTACGTCCCGGTGCCTTGTTTTCTACTCCAGAACTTTTATTCTTTATTTTAAAAAAGTACATATTTACATTTGTTACATTAATATTGTTCACATTTATCTAACTCTAAAAACTAACTAAAATAAAAATCGATGAAAATAATAATTATAATAAAAATAGATCAAAATAGTTAGAGGGAGAACAAAAGAAACAGTATACTGTAAGAACATCTTCTATAACACATAAAACACAATAAATAAATATAATATAAATATAAATATAAGTATAATTCTTCTGTTCCTAGGATGTATTTTACCTGATATCACTTAACGCCGTTCTATCCTCTTGTGTTCTATCATGATATTTCTTACGTTCAAATAGGGCCTGTTCCGGTGTATCTTGCGTATGACAATATTTACAGCTGTCGTTATTTAATTTCTTAATTTTGCACCAATAAGTGTCATACGGACTGTTCTGCCTTTGTTTAAACCTTTCTGAGACATTACTAAACAGACTGTGTTTAATTCTCCCTACATTGATTTCATTTCACTCTTTTGCCAAGTTAATTCAAGCTTATATTTTAGATCAGATATCGAAATACAATTTTTTCCAGCTATTTTAGTGACGGAGACACCCGAGATGGGGAACTTCACCTTTACCAACACCCCCTGAGTTGTTCAGAAAACCATTTGCCGGGACAGAAACTTTTTTAAAAGTCAGCCACCTCCTCTTGGCAAACAACGGAACGAAATGGCAGAGCGGAAATTTCGTGGAATGTTACGATCCAGCCTAATTCGCATATCACACACCAACTTTTATGTCATCAAATGGAATTTCGTCCGCTACCAAGGAGTCCATACCTCGCAGTTCAAGCGTTGCCATGGTTGATTGTTATTTCAATTTTCAAAAATTTAAAATGTTTCTTTCATATGACTTATATTTTGCTTTGAATCTCATCCAAAGTTTAACCTCGCGAGTCTGGCTTACACGTATGGTCTAATCACTCAGAAAGAACGACAATGTTGTTATTCAATCAACCAAGTAGAAATTGAAAACAATTTTGACCCATATCCATGACGACGTATAATGGGTCACACGCACAGAGAACGCGCCATTAACACAGTTCTCTTTGTAGACAAGGTGGGACATTTGTCACATCCTGTGTAGCTTTCATTACAAAGGGGTCACGAACAACCACACAAACGCAGGCACGCACGCAACGATTCTGAATAAAATTAGGTACAGCTGAGCGTAGTCTCACCGTAAATGAATCATCTCTATTCCATTGTTTGAAGTCGGCCATAACATGAAATTGTTTCATTGCTACAACCTCCATCGAATTATTAAGAGGCCGGCGTCATCCATGCTGCAAAGTGTTGTGCAGGATTTTCTGATAAAGAGAAATTTTCAGCAAGGAAATGGATTTTTAAGAGGGCAGGCGTTGGATTTCGATATACAGCGAATCGAGAACTACAACAAATGTTTCCGCAGCCGGCATTATCACTAAATAGGAAAGTTCACCCCATTTGAGAAAGTAACCTTTTAATGTGAGTACAGGAAATGTGGCCGTTTAATGGGAACGTTCAGCCTTCACTAAATGTGTGTGAGGTTTTCTATTGAGTACAACATAAGTTAACATTTTAAAGGGAACGTTCACCTTCACTAAATGTGTGTCAGGTTTTCTATGTAAGTACAACATACGCTAACATTTTAAGGGGAACGTCACCTTCACTAAGATTTTGTGAGGTTTTCTATGTGAGTACAACATATGTTAACATTTTGAAGGGAACGTTCACCTTCACTAAATGTGTATGAGGTTTTCTATGTGAGTACAACATATGTTAACATTTTAAGGGGAACGTCACCTTCACTAAGATTTTGTGACGTTTTCTATGTGAGTACAGCATATGTTAACATTTTAAAGGGAACGTCACCTCCACTAAGATTTTGTGACCTCTCCATATTTCTGAGTGTAATGAAATATAAATGAATCAGGAATGAGGAGCTCCTAGATACCCACCTGAAAGGGAATGGCGAAGAGTCCGATGACGATGTCTGCAAGAGCCAGGTTCGATATGAAGCAGTTCGTCACGTTCTGCATGCGCCGACTTGTCGCCACAATCCACATCACCAGGAAATTTCCGACAACAGCCAGCACGGAAATGGTACCATAGAAGAAGGAGAGGAGGGCAATGATACCAGCTGGCACGTCGTACAGACCTACACAATGTCTCATTAAGCTCTGCTTTAAAAAAAACCATTTTAAACTTTTGAAACATAAAATAAATACTAGGCGGTAATATCCATCATTAGCCTGAAAACTGCAAGTATGGGTTTGACAAAGCTATGTTAATTAAAACGTTCTATTGCTTATCCCCTTGTCAGCTGTTATTACTGATTGTAGTGCACAAAACAGTGGATTTTAACTTGGACATCGCTTGGTTAGAGGTCCGTTCTGTTATATTACTCTCTCCAAAACGACATTCTGATAGAAGGTATTTTGATATTGGTCAACATTTAATTAGAGGGCCATTCTGTCATATTTCTCTGTTAAACATTGGAAAGTATTGCTAAGTACAGTAGTTTTGAGCTTGGTCATCGCTCAGCTAGATGTCCGCTATGTTATATTTGTCTGTTAAACATTGGAAAGTATTGCTAAGTACAATAGTTTTGAGCTTGGTCATCGCTCAGCTAGATGTCCGCTATGTCATATTTGTCTGTTAAACATTAGAAAATATTGTTAAGTACAGTAGTTTTGAGCTGGTCATCTCTTAGCTAGATGTCCACTATATCATACTCTCTGTCAATCATTAGAAAGTATTGCTAAAATCAGTAGTTTTGAGGTTTGTCATCGCTTAGCTAGATGTCCACTATGTCATATTTCTCTGTTAAACATTAGAAAGTATTGTTAAGTACAGTAGTTTTGAGCTTGGTCATCATTTAGCTAGATGTCCACTATGTCATATTTCTCTGTTAAACATTAGAAAGTGTTGTTAAATACAGTAATTTTGAGCTTGGTCATCGCCTAGCTAGATGTCCACTATGTAATATTTCTCTGTTAAACATTAGAAAGTGTTGTTAAGTACAGTAGTTTTGAGGTTGGTTATCCCTTAACTAGATGTTCATTATGTTATATTTCTCTATTAAACAATGGAAAGTATTGTTAAGTATAGTAGTTTTGACGTTGGTCATCCCTTAACTAGATGTTCATTATGTCATATTTCTCTGTTAAACATTATAAAGTGTTGTTAAGTACAGTAGTTTTGAGGTTGGTCATTCCTTAGCTAGATGTTCATTATGTTATATTTCTCTATTAAACAATGGAAAGTATTGTTAAGTACAGTCGTTTTGAGCTTGGTCATCCCTTAACTAGATGTTCATTATGTTATATTTCTCTATTAAACATTAGAAAGTGTGGTTAAGTACAGTAGTTTTGACGTTGGTCATCCCTTAACCAGAGGTCTGTTATGTCATATTTCTCTGTTAAACCTTAGAAAGTATTGTTAAGTACAGTAGTTTTGAGCTTGGTCATCCCTTAGCTAGATGTCCATTATGTCATGTTTCTCTGTTAAACAATGGAAAGTATTGTAAAGTACAGTAGTTTTGAGCTTGGTCATCAATGGGTGGATATTATCAACTATTTGAGTGTTTAAAGAATCACTGCATGCCCTTTTATAGAAGGAGAATGCCAGATTAGTTACCTTCGCCGTAAATGGTGATGTTGGAATAGTAGTGATGTAGCCAGGCAGAGCAGTTGGCAGTACTGATATTCAACAGGTCCCATGAACAGTTGCCTATTTCCATCCTGTAACAGCAAAACAAGATTTACTTTCACTATTTTAGTGAGGTTCGTATATGTTGGTGACATTTTCTTTTCAAGTGGGCCGTTATTGCTTTTTGGTTATCGACTCTCCTGTTTGAAATACAAAAAGAGAAATGCGAAATCCAATTTAGTCACCACATTTCTGTGATCACCAGACTGAAGACATATTTATTTCTTTTATGGATTGTTCGCTTTCTGCCTTTCGATAGTTTACGATTTAGACAAAGCGAAAAGTACTTCGCTGTTTAGACGAATTCTTTTCTGAACTCACTTAGTGAAATGGTTGGTGTAAAGCTGCCGAGAGTTGGAAACCCTCGAACTACATTCGTCGATGAAATACCGTGCAAAAGTGAAATATTTCCGACGTAAATATCCCATACGCAGTTCATTACAAATAGAAAGCGATGTTGTGCTTTCTTCCTGATATTTGCAAACTGCGAGTTATTGTCCATCGGTTTCTGGCCTGATCAAGTTAGGAAGTAGATAGGGGTATTTCTTAGCATAAACTCCCTTCATCATTTGCAAAATGCTAGTTATCGTTAATGAATCTCCGTTACATTTTTGTCTGGGGCAATATTTGGGCTGTATGGTCTCTTGAAGGAACATGTCTTCATGCAGCTGAAAAAAATATCTCCACCACTCAGCTCTCTACGTTTCTTTTCCTTGATGACATTGCTCAGTATAGTATTTCCCACCACCTTGTTCTCCTTTCTTTGAAGCCTGTCACATTAATTCCGCTCAGGTTCCAAAAAATTGTCATTAAATTATTCGTGATTTGCCATTCTAGGGTTTCCTTTATCCTTCCTCAGGTACTACGTTGCTTCTGATTTTGAATCAGGATCTTAGTATAGGACTTGTGACAACATTCCACGTGCAATTGCATTTGAAATGTTGAAAGAACACCCATCTTGCATATGCAAATGTTGGTGAAGATTGAGAAACTCAGTTGTTTCAGACAGCCTGTAAATATTTCTTTTGTTTTCTGACGCCCGTCATTCAGAACTTCTTCCTCGACAAAGTAAATCCTTTCTTTGTTAACACACTCACTGTAATGTCCTCCCCGTTCAAACAAAATAATGATGACCATTTCTTCGCACCGAAGCTTCCTGGATTCGGAATAATCTCACATGTTATTTCACAGGAAATAGGGGAAAAAGAAGCACACACACTTTCAAGGCATCCTTTTACATCATAGAGGAGGAAACCTTATTCTCAGTTAAACTTTTAATAACTTCTCTCTATTCAATTTGGAACTTCACGCTGAGTTATACACATAGCTGCTTCTCCAAGCAAATGATTGGCGTGCCTAGATAGGAGATGCAGTACACTTCTGAAAATGTATCAGATGCATGAACATGTAAGACCGGAAACATTTGAACCGCCTCTCCTACATAATAATATTTCACAATAACTGTCGCAATTTTGGAGCAAGTCAGTAGTATAGATTCCCCGGCGCGCGTTTGAAGTTATGTCCATTTTGCCGCTAAGTGGCGTTAGCATCGCGGCGGCTATTTTGAAAGCAAGATGGCGGCTTTGCGAATTTCGATTGCGTACCGGAGGGTCTATTTTATTTATTGATAAAATAGATACACACATTAATTCCACGCTTTATATGGATGCAACACAAAAGAGGTGTAGGCCATTGAAGGTTAACGTTGCGATGATTGGTTGTAATGTTTTGCGCCCTTTTAAATTTTGCAAAGACGATTTTGCAAAATGCCGTAAGCGAGTTTCAAACCAAGTCCACATCAGTAAGCGGAATTAGCGTAAACTTTTTTGGTGTTAGCGATGACCTGGCGTTAATGATGGTCTTTTTTTTTTCCAATTGGCGAGCATTCTGTGTATATTTTCAGATGATGTTGGTGACAGTTGAGGAATATTGAATCGTGTGCGAGCGTAACTTAAGTTGTTCATATTTGCTGAAAAGGAACACATGAATATTAGAATTGTATTATAATGAAGGAAAAACATTGCCAAAAATAATAAAAAAGAAGCACACCTTTGGAGATATGTTAACAGCGGGGCAAGGAATGAATCATTTTGACACTGATGTTGTTATGCAGCACATTAGACATTTTTAATGAAAAGTGCGGGTCCATCAATGTGCATGCGCTGCCATGGCTGATTGTGAGCACCTTTTAAAAAGAGTAAAGGCCTGTTGGTAGAAGGGAGTTAGAGAGTTCTAAATTAAGTCCATGTCAGTAAGGTGGATTAAGCATAAGGTCCCTTGACCCCATGGAGGCGATTACGTAACGCTGTGGTCGTTAAGGGATTGTAAACGGCGTAAATTGCACAAATACTTCAAGATGATGGTGGACTTAGTTGCAGTAAGGAAAATAATAGTAAATATAAAAAACAGGGCGTAGAAAGGAAAATGTAAAGCATCTTACTTTCAGAAATGAATGCGAACAAAGGATAATTGTTAATCGACTGTCGGTAGACGGGAATAAACAGGTAAATAAAGGCAGGAGAAAAAGGAACATGCACGTTTGGAGGAAAGGATCACGTGACAGTAAAAGGATATGATTGGAGGAAAAGAACAAGGTTAGTATAGGATGAGAATAAAAAGGGAAGATGTGTAGGAGAAGGGATTGTTTGTAAAAGATGAAAGAAATAGGAGTGTTAATAATAATAATAATAATAATAATAATAATAATAATAATAGCAATGGTGAGTTGTAAGGTAATTCTATTAATTTTGGTAGGCGTGGGTTTAAGGTGGATGATGTAACAGGTGTTTTGAATAATCCTACAATTTGCGAGCAAGATAACGAATAATTGGCTAATTGTTCGTTAGTAGACATAAGGAGGGGATTGAGTGCAGGTTTTATACAACATTTATAAATATGGATGGGCTTGGTAATATGTATAACTGTTTGAAACCTGTTACCGAATGATGGAGCGTAATGAATGTGTGTGTGTGTGGTCCTGGTGGTGTGTGGTAACTATACTTGCCTTCTAAACCCAAGATCGCGGGTTCCAACCCGGCCAGGATCGATGGATTTATTCGGGCGTAAAAATCCTAAGTATGGTTTCCTTCGGAAGGGAAGTAAAGCTGTGGGTCCCGTGTCGTACATTTACGGCACGACAAAGAACCTCGATCCTGAATAAAGAGGCCTCTGAGCAAAATTTGTCGGCCGTTTCACGTCCGGAATAGAATGGGACGCTGATGACCTGAGATGTTAAAGAGCGTCCGTAAGTAAAACAAACAAAAAAAAAAGTAATGGATGTGCAGTATTCTATGCGGCACAGCGACAGTTCATTACTGTGATGATGTCGGTGCTGGTGGTGTAATGGTTACCATACTTGCCTCCTACACCCAAGAACACGGGTTCGAACCCGGCCAGGACCGATGGATTTTTTCGGGCTTATAAATCCTAAGTATGGCTTCCTTCGGAAGGGAAGTAAAGCCGTGGGTCCCGTGTCGTACATTTACGGCACGAAAAAGAATCTCAAGCCTGAAATAGAGGCCTCTGAGCAAAATTTGTCGGCCGTTTCACGCCCTGAGTTGAATGGGACGCTGATGACCCGAGATGTTAAAGAGCGTCCATAAATAAATCAATCAAAAAAATTAATGAATGATAAAGTGTAATGGTTGTGTAATATTCAATGTGACACGACAACAGTTCACTACTGAATGATAAAGTGTAATGATTGTGTAGTATTCAATGCGGCAGGACAACAGTTCACTACTGAATTATAGACCGTAATGAATTTATAGTATTTTTTATCTTTTTTATTTATATGTTAATAGTTTTTATATTTATTTCCCATTTATGAGAATTTGGAAGTTTTGACTCAAAACATTGTAACAGTGATATTTTAATAGTCAAGTTAAATTAAGAAACATTGTAATAAAAGTTCCACATCTATATATACAGTCTCTTTCACGGCCGTCGGCGCGATTCGGCGGCTGAGTGGTGGTCCGATTTTTTTTTTTCAAATTAAATCTTCAAACTCAAGTAAATATTGTCCAATATATCGCAACACTGCCATTCGTTGAGCTACTGAGGACCAACTAAATACTGGAAATGTCAAATAATGGGGTTCAAAATATTTCTCAGAGACATCCAGGATCTGGAGGATCTTGGCCTGCACCCTCCGCTATGGTGATGCAGCAGCGCCACATTCTAAACGATGGAGTATTGTATCTTGAAGGCCGCAATCATCACAGTTAGGAGATATCTTCATTCCAATACGATGTCTGCGCTCATTTGTAGGGAAGATATTATTCACCAGTTGGTACCAGACACTCCGTTGGTAAGTGTTGAGTGCAAAATGTTGGACTAGATTCGGCGCCAGTTGTATACTGGGTGTTGGAGAACTACTTTAGAAGCCGGCAATTGAAATAACCAGGCAGTATGCAAGTCTCTGGTCTTCGGTGGTTGGCCATGTAGGTCGACAGGACAGTATGCGATTAACTGAAGTAGCTTCTTAACCTGGGGTGCCTGAATCGGCAACCCTCGAAGATCTGGTGGATTCTTGAGACGGTGTTCCGAAAACCACTGGGTGAGAAACTGATGACTATAAGAATCGCCATAGTCTCCTAGGTGGGCCCAGTTTGTCCGGAGAAACAGACAATCAGCTTTCGCCTGTGGATCAATGGCATTTAGACCTCCTTCAAAGGTTGGAAGTGTGAGTTGATTTATAGGTGCTCGTAACAAAAAATCTTTCCAAATAAACCATCTTGTAGCTGAATTCAACTTAACGCCAAGAATGGATTGTAACGCCAGAACCTGACTCACAAACCACACTTTGGATAGTGAAAATATATTAACAAAATGAACAAGTTGTAACAAATTAAGGGAACGAAATTGATGCTCTTGAAGAACTTTACGGACACTGTTAATAACAAAGTTCCAATTATATTGAATCATCGCCGGTAGCGTGGATAAAAACGTAATACCCAATATTTTAGTGCCTGAAGCCATAGATATCCACGAAGGTGAGACTATAGAAGTAGAGCCAACGAGCATATATCTTGATTTATTCACATTGAGGATCGCTCCAGAATCTCTACAATAATTATGCACAATCTCTTGAATACGAGGAAGAAGAGAACCACGTGAGGTCATCAAAATGACATCAGCAGCAAATGCTCTAATCAGAGAGTGACCATCAGAACGAAGGCACTGTTGTAATTTTCTTAGAAGAGGTTCAATGGACGTCACAAACAAGTGCATAGCTATCGGACAACCCTGTCTGACAGACACTCTCACAGGAAAGGAATGAGTGAAATAGCCGTTCACTAAAATTTTGGAAGTAGCTGCTTTTAATATATTGCGAATGAGGTAGCATTATGTACCAGGGATTCCCAAGTGCATCACAGTTTTAATTAAATAACTATGTTTCACCCGATCAAATGCATGGTCAAAGTTCAAGGACATCAAAGTTTCCCAACCCGCGAAATATGAGCATCGCTAAAAGCGTCACGAAGAGCACATAGGGCATACAGTATGTTGCCTCCACGTCGAATGGACTGTTGTACCGGTGCAAGAATATCAGTAATCACTGGTAACGAATGAATAGTGTTTAACGCCCGGTTTTGCTACAGAGGCACCACAGGCGATGGACACTGATGATACATGAGATGAAATAATATATTGGGAAACGATTTTATGGAAGGAATCGTTTCAGGCCTAAGTTTAGGGTACCTCCCTGGCATTTGCCATTTATGAGGAGGAAAACCTGGAAAAAACCTCAGTCAGGAAGGATGGTCCTGGCGGTATTCGAACCCAGACCTCCCGCTCACGAGTCCGAGACTTAACGATCTCGGCCACCCGTGGCGGTGTAATCACTGGTGATAAGCGATGTTTATTACAATGCATGAAAATTTTATAATCAGTATTGAGCATTGTTAAAGGACGAAAGTCCTGTGCAATATTGGGATGGCTACATTTAGGTACAAGGACCAGTATACCTTGGACAAATGCAGAAGGAATCAAGGTGGTAAGACAGTAGCTCATTGAAAATTGCAAGAAGTGCATCCTTCAGCAACGGCCAAAACGCAGAGTAAAATTCTGCAGGTAGTCCATCTACTCCAGGTGATTTATTTCGAGGACAGGCAACTAAAGTTGCTTGCAGTTCAGTCATGGTAAAAGGAGGAATATTATCACTGGGGCCAGAAGAGGTTTGAACCGTAATTTCCTCTGTATCAAGGAGTTCGTCAGGTGTGATATCAGAATATAGCTTCTGAAAATATTCAAACACAACAGAACGGATATCCATTTGGCTACTTACAGAACCATGGGAGCCATTTTAAATGCTATGAATATATTTACGCTTGGCACGCCGTTGTTCACGGACATAATGATATATGGACGGAGATTCCATATTAATGAACGTAGCTCGGGAACGCACCTGAGTGCCCTTCAAATCGTCCAGTTGAAGTTTAAGAACCCGAGCTTTAATTCTTTTTACCTCAATACTACAATGTGTACCAACCACAGGGCGGTTGTACAAATTTTGCAATACCCCATAGAGAAACTGTCGATAACGCTGTTTTCTGCAGTATTTATCACCAGACACATATTGAAGAAACCGTTTTATATTTGTTTTGATGACAAGCTACCATTCCAGTTTAGTAGAGTAAAATCGTTGCTGATAAGTCCAACATCGCCACCGCTCGGCAAAGAGTTCCTGAACATCTTTGTCAGAAAGAATCTGCGCATTAAGCTTCCAGTAACCAAGACCATATGATGAAGAGGACGCAGGTAGCGCAAGATATCCACAATGATCAGAGAGCTCTATTGGACATACATCCACAGTGCTAATACAAGGATCGCGAGCAACATAAATGCGACCGAGTCGTGCTCCCGAGAGATTGCGGTATTTTTTTATTTATGGACGCTCTTTAACATCTCAGGTCATCAGCGTAGAGATTGCGTTGAAATGTGTAAAGCGGACGATCACGATTCATGACTTCCCATGTATCGCGTAACTTAAGTCGATGAACTAAATCTACTAATGCAGGACAAGGCAAGTAAACCCCTGTGCAATCTGTAGGAATAAAACAGTATTAAAATCGCCACCAAATAACACATGTGGAGAATAAGAAAACAAAGCAGCTACTTCTTCAGCAAAAAAATTTTTTTTGTCTTTCCTTCCGCATATGGGTGCCAGAAGGAACATATACATTGATAACATTGAGATTCCCTAGGATAAGGCTGATACCCCTAAATTTTGCAGTCATACGCACATCCATATATTGCAAGTGATCTTTAAGTAATATGGCAGTACCACGGGTAACAAAATCAGTATTCATTTCAATATTATATCTATATAAGTGAGTTATAAACGGAGAATTTACCTCCTGAAGAAGAGCAATGTCAACATCCAGGGAATGAAAAGTTTTTGCAAGAAGACGAAAATTTTCAGGAGTTTGAATATTACTAATATTCAGTGTAAGAATTTTATATGTGTGTGTCATAAAGAGGAACAACTTAATCCAAGAACAATTAAAAGATATAAACAGCTAGAGGATTTAATAAGAAATTATTCTCCAAGGGGGAGTTCTAAGGTTGCATGAGGCGTGTCCTCCGACATAGACTCAGTAGGACTTCCAGATAACGGCAGAGATTTCCCAGCTTTGTCACTTTTAACATGACGTTTAGAAGGCAAGCCAACCTGTAATGGCGGATCTCAGGTTGAAATCGCTGGTTCATTATTGAGTAAAGTCTGAGCATCCAAGTCATGCAAAGGTGTCGCCGTAGATTGGGATCTTTCGCGTACTTTTTGTTTCTTAGCATTGGGTCCTATATTTATCTCCTCTTCATGCGATGGTGCAGTAGCTACCTTGTCAGTGCTATTAGTAGGTGGGAATATGGGAGGTATGTCATGCCGTTGCGATAACAGTAAGGTCGGATTCATAGGTTCCAAGGGAGAGGCAGGCTGTTGAGAGGCTCGGGAGGGGGGAGAGCGTCTGCCTGCTGGTCAGGTTGAATGGGGCTGGAAACAGAAGTTTCCTGAGGAGTAATAATATTTTCCTGAGAGAATAGTTCACTATTAATGTTGGGCGAGGTACTTGTAGGATCTTTGAGGTAAAATTCTTGTAAGGACAACCATCACGGAAATGAGTGGTTTCTCCACACCTATTACACGTGGGTGGTTGCCCTGCGTAACTAATGTAAGCCTCGTGACCAGCAATCATAAAATTAGATGGAATAGGTTTTTTCAAATCTATTTGAATAGAACGAATTCCATTTTGCACCCGATACTTATAGCCGAAAGACCAGTGTTCATTTTCAGTTTTAATTACAGAGCCGTATACCTGTAACCCTTGGCGTATTTATCATTTGATAATTCCGGGGGTAAATTAAACACACGGGCATGGGTGTATTCTGCACTGGCATCACTAATTGTTACGCAAGTCACAGATCCGTCTTCAGTTACAAAGGGAGTTGTGCCCTGATGTACATTTAATAACTGTTCGAAAAGTGTACTGTACTGTGTAACTTGATAAATACTGCATTTTGCTTACCAATCAATTGAAGTGTGTCCAATTGATACTCAGTTATACGTAGGGTTATACCAGAGATGTATATCTAATGGCGTAGGCCGAGGCTTACTTTTGTCGAAGGTAACTTTCAAAGTGTTTACTCGTGTGATCTTGTTCATAATTATAATTTGCTAAACAACCATGAAAGTGTCGCAAAGGAACTGTAAAGAAAAATTGTAACAAAGAAGAAACTGACAAAAACCGATAGCACAAACGAAACGCAGTCAACTGTTACGTCTGTACTCCATGCCACTCTGCAGCGGACTGGTATTCAATGCGCACGACAACAGTTCATTACAGAGTATAATAACAAAAATATTTTGATTCTAAGTTGGATAATATGACGTCAGTGGAGCTCACGTCATCAGCTATCGAAAGCAAATTGTGCTTGGCAAAGGAAATTGCGGCTAATAAACATTATTATCTTAAGCCGGATTCTGTGGTCGGGTCCGGATATTGCGGTGAGACATTACGGTGCCTAGGCGGACCCTGGTGGGGAAAAAACAACTTTTAAATAAGTTGTCAGTACACCGGAAAATGTTGGATGAAGAGGTTGTTAGTGCAAGAGTGCTGTACTTAAAGTAAACTAACAGCATGTTGGATTGGGTAGGGTTGGTAATATCAATGTCAGGATTATTAATGGCATATTTTGTATGTTGATGTACAACAGTAAATTTGGCTGGCATGGTAGAGACTGTTCGTGCTTACCGTGCGATTTATTTTTATAATATAAACATTGGAGTATATGGTGCAAAGTAAAACATTTTCTTATGTATGCAGTTAATTAAGATGTGGCGGAGACACGAAACAAAATGGACGAGAACTCACCGTAGTACTTTATTGGAGAATATACTCTTTGAAGCAGTATTATTGGTGCGGGGGCGTGGTTTTGATTATCAAATGCTTCCCGCTGGTAGTCGATTTGAAGCAGATATGTACGGCGAAGGCGGCCGGTCGTGGAATGTTGTTGTCCACTGCTGCTCCGTCTGATGTGGGCTTCAGTTGGGTATGTTAAGGATCTCAGGGTTCGCTGGGCTGGAGGTTTTTGGGACTCGGAGTCACCGGGTCGAGAAGGTTTTGACAACAGACCGCAGAGGAAAACACAAGAACCTTTCTAACTCATAGTTTATTAAGAACACAATATATCCATTTGACGAGACTGTCCGCGGAGACCCGGGTTCCAGCTTTCTGAATATCATACATTTGAACCTACTTTACGTCCTTCTGACTGACTCAACTGACTCTTATTCACTGACTGACTTATGATCTGACTTGCACCTGCTCTTCTACCGATCTTACTCTTTTACTAATGCTCCTCGACTGACTCACTTATTCATACTCCTCGATTGACTGACTTATTCATATTCCTTGACTGCTGGACTGATTATTCACCCCCGACTTATTCACATCCGACTGACTTTACTGATCTCTGGCAGTGGCTTTTGGACCAATAAGCCACGGCCTTCGCGAAAAATACTTCTGTATTTTCATAAATTAAACTTTACTTCTAGCTTCCTGATTAGCGATTATTCAATATAGATTTCTATGTCTATGCGCTCTGATTTGTACATTTGCGGCCGATGCCTATTGGTTACCTATTTTGCTCCACGCCTTCACTTTTTAGTTTTATTGTCTCTTCTGGCTTTTCCAAAGAAGCTTCCCTATCATAAATTCTGGCTATCATTTTTATTCTACTCCATTTGTTCCTTTATATTTGTGTGCTATTACTTAGACAAAAGATGTTCCCACCTCTGGTACCTATCTTTACTTTCTGGGAAATTTTGGGCGATCTGTATTATTGTCTTGAACTATTTTGTCATTTCCATTTCTGAAGCATTCTCGTAAACCTGCACTTCTCTTTTATCTATAGGTGCACAATGTAGCATGAAAATGAAATGACCCTTTTTAAAATACGCTGTCAATGTCCACTCTAAAGCATTCGCAGGTGTTAACAATTTTCAACCTTTTCTCTACCTGCTAGAACTTAGGGGCCTTCCCCGGGACAGTCCGTCAGTTTGATATAATACAACCCTTGTACAAAACAATTAATCCTTCTCCTGTCATAAGGCATGCAGGCAATTAACATAAATGGGCAAAAAGAATGTCTCGACCAGGAATTCTGTTTTGCACAAAATATCACTCCCTATACCTCCATAAAATATTAGTATTAATGCTAAAATTAGTACATATGAAATTATTGAGGAGCCATAATTTTCGGCTCCATCTTCCATCGGACGATGAAGATATATGGCATTACTTAGACGACGACTTTACCCTCCCACCCGACGAGCGGTACTTTGTTGACGATTTTATACTTTCTTCTTCTGATGACCAACAAGAAGAGGATCGGTCACACTTATTTGCTGACAACATTATTCTACCACCAGAAATTATGACAGCGACATATTGGAAGCTCTGCACCGTTAATTGACATTTATCAGTATCGTAAATGAATACTAAATAAATTTTACTCTGGATATTCAGAGACAGGTGTAACCATATGTCCCATACCCGAAAATACAAATCCAGAAATTTTGGTTTCGCAAATGTTTCAGGGACTTTTGGATTATTTAAATGAAAACTTGTTGAACAACGAACACAGTTATACATGTTTATCAATAAGTGATTCGAATAATGCTTCCAGATCTTTCAACATAAGCGTTCGCAGGTGTGTTCAAATTAGCTCTGAGTCAATATTGAAATCTATCGAAAAAACCATGCAAAGTTATAGGAAATTTTTGATTGGAGGACCACTCAAAATTAGGTATGTGTGCACACAGGTTGTAAGCTCGTGATGAATGTCGCAATAATAAAGGAACATAAATGAGAAATTAGGGTAATTTGTGTTTATAAAGAGCCATTGCTGTGTGCAGAGCTAAACCTGATGGCGATGTAAATTATGAAGCGATTAGACGTCTTAGAAGTCTTGTCTGCAAAATGGGCATAAACAGCATCCATCACTTCTTCGTAACGCTTGAATTTTCTTCCTCGATGAGTTTTACGAAGAGGAAATAGTCACTGGGAGCTAGATCTGGGCTGTAGGGTGAATAGTCGATCTCCTTGAAGTCATATTTCTTCACAGCTTCGTTTGCAACAAGAGCTGTGTGCACAGGCACGTTGTCGTGAAGAAATCGCACGCCACCACTCAGCTTTCCTTGCCTTTTCTCTGTGATGGAAGGACGTGTCTGTGCAGTAGGCCAGCATAGTACTCCCCATTTACTGTGGTGTTCCACTCCTTAAAGTCAATGAAAAGTATTCCTTCACAGTCCCAAAAGATTGTGGCAATGATCTTCTTGCTTGACTGAGTGAACTTGGCCTTTAGAGGCAGTGCTTTTGTAGCTTTACGTTACTCCATTGATTCTCTTTTGAACAAGGGATCATAATAGAGGACCATAGTTTCATCTTTTGTAACAATGGTTTGCAGAACCTCTCTCTCGTTACTAGACAGAGCTCCAAAAATGTCTGACAACAGATCACTTGTTGGTGCCTGTAGACTTAGGCAAGAACTCTAGATACCCATTTTGCACTAACCTTATTCATGTTTAAATGTTGATGAATAATTCGTAGTACTGTTGTTTTAAAAAGGCCCAACCTTGCTGTTATTCCTGTAACCTTCAACTGCCGGTCTTCCATGATTTCTCATTCCACAAGAGCGATGTTTTCAGGAGTGAACACCTCCAAGGGCAGACCTGCACGCTCTTCGTCTCCAATGCTTTTTTGACCCATTCGAGCATGGTCCATTCTTTTACGGTAGAATATGAGGGAAATGCTTATATTAGATGCTACGTAATCTAATCGCTGTTTAATTTCATTTGGAGCATGTCCTTTTTTGTGAAGAATTATTAACAGCTCGAAACTCCATTTGTGAAGAATTTTTAACAGCTCGAAACATGTCATAATTTTGTACGCCTATGCGTACAAAATATAGTTATATTTGAACAACTGAACACAAACCGCCACGGGTGGCCGAGGTAGTTATGGCGCGGAATCGTGAGCGAGAGGTCTGGAGTTCGAATCTCGCCAGGACCGTCCTCCCTGACGAGATTTTTTTCCAGGTTTTCTTCAGTCCTCATAAATGGTAAATGCTGGGGGAGGTACCCCAAACTTAGGCCTGGAACGTTTCCTACCTTAAAAATCCTTTCCCAATATATCATTTCATCTAATATATCAGTCTCCATTGGCTGTGGTGCCTCAGCATTAAAAACGGGTGTTAAATACCACTAAAAAACTAAACCCAGAGGAGCGGAAGTTACAGCTGCAATTTTTTATTTAGCGGATAAGATATGACACCAGATAAGGGTTTTGTGAAGGCAATAATCATTATTGGCGAGACCGGTAACTTATGAACCTACCCTCGTAATCGGTACTTTAAGGGCCAGAAATGTTTCCGCTATAATTTAAAAAGGGCCTTTTCTATCCTAGTACAGGTATCGGGGTGTAAAGTATAAAAAGCGTGTACCTCGAGCAACAAATTAGTTAATTTTAGGCGAATGAAAACACCTCACAGGCACGGGGAAATATTTCGCAACATATGCAAGATCCACGTGGATGCAAACTACCTATGCTACATTCAACCGTACAATGCGGAAAACATGAGAAAACATTATATTTTCATGTTTATAGATTTTCAATGTATGCAAATAACCGCTATATGGTGAAAGCGGTTGTGTTTGAGTATGTTTGCAATTTGTGCGTGCTATACTAGGCTTTCATGGTGTGCATGAGTGCTACAAAAATGTGAACTATTTGTTGTACGCAATGTGGTATAAACGAATGGATACTTGCAAAAGAGCCCTTTAAATTCTTTCATCACATTGTGCAACCTAGATTTGCGTCCTGGAACGTAATAGTTGTAGCCCATAATCTTAAATCGTATTATGAAGAAATTCGAGCGATTAAAAGCGGACTCCGAAGCTAATAATGAATGAAATACGTATATACAGGATGAAGCATGGAAAAGTCGCATTTTTGGATTCCTTAAACTTCACACCTATGTTTTTGTCTAAATTTTCCAAAACGTTCAACTTACAGGAATCTAAGGGTTGTTTTCCACTTGTTTAATACGAAAGAAAATGAGGACTATTTTGGGCTTTTAATTTCCGGAAAACATGTACGTGGATGGACTTAAGGCCTTTGAGGAATGGCACGCAGAAAAAGTGCCATTTGGTTAGGTTTTTAACATGAAAGAAGAAATGATGCCCTATTGTAAAATGGACGTGTTTTTACTGTATCGCGGAGTTTCAAAATTTAGAAAAGAGTTTAAGGACGAAAATGACATAGATCCCTTTCGAGAATGCGTCACAAATGCTAACGCATTCATGTATACAAGAAGCGATTTATGCGTAAAAATACGATCCCCATATTACCTGAAGGTAGACAGCGATTGGCTGACAAGCGAGTACCATGCATTTCGGCTTTCGTGGGTGGAGCAAGAGCAAAGATTTTCCATTCAACTTGCGTTTAGATGTTTAAATATGTATGCTTTTTTCATATATGTTTCTATCACGGCTGCACAAAATGTATCTAATCATCGCTCTGTCTTATACAGCATGGATATGAAACCATGGCCTCCAGATACGAGGACACGGGAAAAATAACGAAAATAATGGAGGATGGAAAATATAAGATATTGGAAATGTGAGTTTAGCGTCATGATTAAGGTAGACAAGGCACTGGCAGAATTTGTCAACTCTTTTTCCTAAACTCATCCCGGAACCCATCAATCCAAGGAATGCCTTTTTTTGGCCGACGTACTAATTGCACCAAGGTGTATCAGGAATCGTCTGGGGATGAGAAAACGTTTGATTAAGATGCTTGCAGCTTGTACCTGTTTGTTAATAGGACTAAAGCTACCCCGTGGATCATCCAAAGATCCACGTGAACCCATGTCCAAATTTGGATGCGACACATGCTGGTCTCATGAGGTGCAAGATTTTACCTCCGAAAAACGAGGCGACCTTCCAGTCATCTACCACAGTAGGCAGCTATTATCAAATGGTAACTCCCAGTATATCAGCAACTTTGAAGAAAATTCCAAATGAACACCGATTACTTCAAGTAAGCACATTTCTTTATCTTTTTACCAACATATTATTACATTTTTTATCTTTTTACAGGTAACACTATAACAGTATCCTTTCAAATCTATGCCCAAGACACATCGATTGACTCCGTCCTAATCACCGGTGACGACATCAGAACCGCCTGCTTCCGGCAACGTCCGTATACCCTCAAATCAAGACGACGCATTTCTATGCTACGAAAACATAATCTTCCCGCCTACTAATCTTACACTCACATATGAAACAATCTATACAAAATCCAAACACAAGTGTGCCACCATCTTTGATTTTGTTTTCAACATTCAATAAGTAAACTCTGTATCGCGAAATTTATGCATCCGTTTTAATAATTTTAGTGCATACTATTTGCAGCCTATGGACTAATCATTTAACATCAAATGTATTCATTTTAATAGTTTCATAATTATGTATCTAACATCAATTAAATATATTCGTTATATTCGTGAATGTACGTGTTTTATAGTTTTGTATTCATTATTTTCGTAGTTAATATCAAATCTATGTAATTATATATATAACATTAATAATAAAAGTAGAAAAGTAGAAAAGGATAAAACACTTAAATAAAGTCACACTTGAAATTGCTATATTTCGAACTCGTTGAGTTCTTAAATGGCAAGCTATAACGAGTTCGAAATATATTTCAAGTGTGACTTTATCTAAGTGTTTTATCCTATTCTACTTTTATTGTTACTGTTAATTTTTTACATTGTTAATAGTGTTACTTTATTTTTATTTCTTATATATATGGTTTTCAAAATGACCAACGTCGTTATTTTATGTCCCCAGCCGCCATTTTATTAATTTTTCAAAATAGCCGCTGTGACACTAACGCCACCCAGCGGGCGTGAGCGCATGTCTCATTGTCACAGTCGCTCGCTACCAAACTGACGCAATAAAAGTGAATGATTGTAATTGAGTTCGAATATGGTGTATTTTATGTATTTATAACACTTCATCATAAAGAACGATCATAATTTTTACAGGCATTATTTATCATGATAAATTTAAGTTTATAATATTTTGTTAACATAATACGTAATGTACACGTAGTACTAATTTCATTGTCGCCATGTTCAGTTCCTGCCTGTGAGGTGTGCAAGTTGAAGCATGATCATTTCAGCCTACAACAAAATGGAAGTGACACGCAACCAAAAATATGCTACTCTAAAATTCTTCTTTCATCTCAACAAATCTTCAGCTGAGGCCTATGGAGAGTTGTTCTTCTCTATAACACAGCCCGAAGACGGTTTAAAGAGCGGAGACAATTAATTCCAAAGAAAGGTAGACCAGGTGCTACAGTTGTGCTCTAACGGAAGAAAACATTAACATGAAGAACACTTTCAGAAATTCTGAACATTTCACTGCGTGTCATTCACACGTTGGTAAATGAAAAGTTGTACATGAGACGTGCTTAGTATGCTCCAAGATTTCTGCGTGCAGTTGAAGATTGTGTTTTTTCAAAGGTAATCAGTGCACATGAAAATTGGGTCATCTTTTCGGTCCTGAGAGCAAATAGCAAAGTTCTTTGTGGAAATCTCGATCATCACAAAGAAATAAAATAAACGAATAAATAAAAAAAAGTTGTCTGCTGCCGGTAAAGTTATTGTCGTCTGTGTTTTTTCGATATTCAAGTAATTGTTTACCAGTATGTCGTACTTGCACACACAACTGTAACTGAGAAGTGCTGAAAACTCTGTAAGCCACATTTTCGTGCAGCAAGCTGACCGCATATTGCAAACGTTGTTGCTGAATATCTGTCATAGGTGCAGTGTTGCCCGAAACTTCTTCCTTTTCATTATCTTTGTCATTTGTTACTATTTGAAATTGTTCCAGTTTGTTCACTGCTACATTTATCTTCAAATTATTTCTACATATCTCTTCAAGAAGAAATGATATTTATGTTAAACCGATATATATATATATATAAAAAGAATGTAAAAAGCTCTCCTTCGGAGGTCTGACACAACTTAAAATGCACAAAGGCGTGCCACATTTAAAGTAAGGAGCGCATAAAGTCACAGTAAAACACAGTTAGAGGCACTGTAAGGCAATGTGGAGCACTGTTGAGGTCACTGGAGGCACTGTAGAACACTGCAGAAGTTACTATATTTCGAGCCAGGATGGGCTCTTGATCGCGTAGCTGGAGAACAAGGACTAAGTCTAGCATATCACACGGTTTGTGTGCCTTGCAGTCTGCTGAGTTGGCGAGCAAGGAAACCAACTTAAAAAAAATTGAACTTTCTAGATGCTGGTGGGATTTTTTTAAGGGAGATGTTTAAGCCCGGAGGGGTGCGTGCCTTGTGAAGAACAATCGCCGCCATCTCTCTGTCTCTGAGAGTACTGATAGGAGAAGTAGGAAGTACGGCATCTATAAATATTAAAGCAAAACAAATATCGAAAACAGAATGGCGAAGGTTGGCATGTTGGGCCACGGGCAAAGAAGAACAGGTTTTGACAGAGCGCCTGTGATTGTTCATTCTGAGTGAAACTGCGGTGGAGGTTAAACCAATGTAGAAAGCAGGATAAAATTTACATTGGAGCATGTATATCACGTTGGCGGAGTTACAATTAGCAAAAATATGAATTTTGAATTCTGACTTAACTATAGGACTGAAGAAGGATGTATTAGGCGTTATTAAGGCACAATTTTTACATTTCGTTCTGTTGCAGGGATAAGACCCAGGTGTAGGATGAGAAACAAATGTGGAATTAAGTTTCTTGCGGAGAATGGTTTTTAGGTTATGTGGGGACCTGAAACTTAGGCGTGGCGGTTTGTGAAACAATGCTGATGTAGTAGGGTTATGTTTAAGAATACTGAAACATTCTTTAAGGATTGGTTTAAGACGTTCTAGACAGGGGTGATTATTGTCTGTTTGTTTTAAGATCTGAGGCGTATGGTGTTGGCGGGAAGACAAACTCTCGACTGAACCATGGCACGAGGATAACCGCGATCAGTCAATTTATCAATTAACTTGGTGATATAGTCTTCTAGTGACTTAAGACTGTTGCAGATGCGGTGTCCACGAAGTGATTAAAAAAAAAAAGGAATAGCTTTTTTAATATGGGAAGGGTGGCAACTGTCAAAATGTAAATGTTGCTGCAAATTGGTCGGTTTAATGTGAACCGACGTTATAAAGTTTTTGTTAACCAACTGAATATCAATGTTCAGAAAAGTGGTTTGAGTTCAGGAGACTGCGGGGGTAAAAGTAACTGAGTAATTAGTATTAAGCCCAGCAAAAAAAAAAAAAAAAAAAAAAAAAAAGCATCAAAGGAGGCGATGCCGTGGGTCCAGATGATAAAAATGTCATCAATAAATCTGCGCCATACCAAAGGGGCTAGGGGTTCTGAATGAAGGAACTTTTCTTCTAATCCAGCCATGAATAAATTGGCGTAGGAAGGGGCCATTCTGGTGCCCATCGTTGTCCCTTTAATTTGAAGGAAGTGCTGACCTTCATAAGCAAAACTGTTATGAGTAAGCACAAGATGTGCTAGTTGGCAGATAAACTCAGTGGAGGGAACATGAGGTGAATTGCGCATGTCTAAGAAATGTGTCATCGCTTCTAGTCCTTCATCATGTGGAATGTTTGTGTACAAGGAGGACACATCCACAGTGACCAACAAGATGTCTTCAAACTGACCTAATGTTACACCCTTTAAAATTTCTAAGAAGTGGAAGGAATCTTTGATGTAAGAAGGCCTGGAGGAAGCTCTAGGTTTGATGTAAAAGTCAACCAACGCTGAAATTCTTTCGGTGGGGCTAGCAACAATAGGGCGTCCAGGACAGCCTGCCTTGTGGATTTTCGGGAGAAAGTAAATGGAGGGATTGCGGGGAGAAACGGGAGTTAAAAGTGCAATTTCAGTTTGAGGAAAACCCTCACTGGGGACTCGTGTAGCTACAAATTGTTGAATTATGAAATTATGAGTAGAATCTTGAGTTAAGATAGAGTAATTATCCCTGTTGTGCAGCTGTTTGAAGGCTTCCTGAAGGTAGGTGGATCGATCTATAACTACAACTGATGAACCTTTATCGGCCGGTAAGATGATGATGTCCGGGTTAGAAGATAACCTTCTTAACAAAATCCTTTGATTAGGAGAAAGGTTATCTTTTAAGTGAAGCATCTTCAAGAGGCTGGGATGACTGATTTCTTATAGAAATTTGTCTATAAACCTTTCAATCGGGTGCGAGGAAGCTGGCGCAAAATATATATAGCTTTTACATTTAAAAAGTTTAACACATTTCTACAGAAGTATCATATTAAGGGTTAAAACATATAATTTCTATTTCAACAAGAAAAGGCTCACAAATCCTTAAACAAGCCATTCCTTGCTGAAGGACTTAGTATATTCAAATGTGGTTAAAAATGCAGGAACTTCTTTATTTTCCATATTAAAGTTAATTTTGATTTTAAACGAGATTTTTTTATATTTACTGCAGACTGTTGTCTATTTTCACGCATAACATAAAGTTTCACATGGAAAAAAGTGTTTCCCTAATCTATATTAGCATAACATCTGAAACCAAAAATAAATATAAAAATCTTTTCTAAAATTAGTGCAGTAACGCCATTGTCGTTTTATGCATAACTCAGGCATGTTTTAGATATTGAAAAAAAAAAACCCTTTCATAGTCATGAAGCTATTTTAATTATTTTAATTACTATGCAATAATTATTAATACGTATTTTTGACCCCCTAAAGATTTATATATCCCGTTAAATTGACTGCAATGGGATATTTCCACACTTAAGCTTAGCTCAAGAGCCTGGCCATTTGTACCTGACACTTGCAAGGGAAGGGTGTTCCTTACATGTTTCCGGATAGAAGATCCGAAACCGGAGTGGCCCCCTGCGGTTCCATACCAAAGCGCAAACCACGGCCCACCTCACTCTTTCACTTCACCCTGTAACAGAGCCAAAGGGAGATGAATTCAAGTAATCAGGGGAAACCACCAGATTATACTGAGGAGCCTCACGAGATATGAACCCGGTACTTCCCGAATCGAATCCCTAGTGTTACCGTCGCACTCTCTTTACTTCAGGATGGTAGGAACACTTTTAAAGTCTCTTCAATGTATTTTGCTAAAGGATGTTTCCTCTTTCAAAATCGGCGACTCAGAGAAAATCTATGTCACATGTGTTTCAAACGCCAAGTGATGGTGACCATTAAGCGAAATAAAAATGTTTGTAGTCGACTTTTCAGACAGGCGACCGACGTATGTTTCGAAACTTAACAGTGCATATGATTTTAGAGCATTTTTTTGCGCTCCGCTACGCTCAAATTCGCCAATAAAAAACTGAGCGGTACTTGGGAAGAATAAATCATAATATTTTCACAGAAATGCTGTCTTTAAGTTTGTAAAGTTGATCGGCACAGTTATCTCAAATATTGAAAAGAAATGAGGTGAAATGCCTTGCGTTATTGTCCTGTTCACGGAGACATCTCTCTCATTCCTCAGATAACGCCATTTAATGGAATTTCACAAAGTTGTACGGACTAAGTTCCAGTAGGTAATTGCTTTCATCAACTTTTGTAGAGTACACTCTTGGATAAAACCTTGTAGCCACTCGAAATAACGACGTTAGTTTATTGTGTGTAAAAGTTTAACTTATGTTTATGTCAGTATCCCATTTCGTTTTTAATTATCTGAATTTCTTTTATTTATAATAAAAATGTAACTTTTCAATTGCAACCAATCTTAGTATGGTGGTCTGCGTTCCTAGGGTCCGGGTTGCATTCCCGGATAAGCCATGGCTAGGAAGATCCTCATGGTGCCCAATGTCTGGTTAGGTTAGATCTCAATAGTTTTAAGGACCCCACCCCGCCGTACTATAATCACATAATCTTCGTTATTCCCATTGGACCCTTCCGGGTACTCGGACTTAGAACACAGCTACAATACTGCCACGCAAGGAAGGAACAATTGGGGAGGAGGGACTCAGACCTTACAAGGAAATAAAAATAATTTACCTAATCAGAAGGCATTTAACGTTACTACGACGACAAGTCAATAAGTTAAACACAAATTGGTGTGGGGCACTACATGTTTGAATGATGCACCTAAGGCATTGGTCTGGTTCCATTTGATTCAAAATAATTTGTTTACAATAGTGAAACAGCAGCAGCAAGATGGCGGAGAGCAGCGCGATGTTTGGAATCCAAAAATATAAATAAAGAAATGAATCCCATCTGAAGTGGCTGTTTACAATTGATGCAGACACGAACACTGCTTCGGCCGGCAAACGGAGGTTGCTGGAATTTGCAAGAGTTAAAGATTTAATCGGAGCAGACAGAAGGGTTGTTCCTATCTCACAGAGTGTGTGCCGCAATATTGACCCCAACACAAAATACAAAGAATGGATTTAGCACGAGTCATGTGGTCACATTGAGACACCTTCTGGCATTCCAACCTCAAGGACAAACCGTAGTTGCCGAAACTTTTCAGGTCACTCAACGGAAGCCACCAGGACTACTCCAAAGACCTGTTGCTCTTGCACAACAACCCACATCCCCATACTGCCAACAGAACAAATGAGACGCTGCGAAATTTACAGTGAAAAATGCTCGAGCATCCTTCGCATATCCTCGACCTTCCTCCAAAGGACTTGCATTTGTTCGGCTCTCTTTCGTGTGAACATTTTCCCGACGTTGAAACTTTAGAAAGGGAGACAGCAGCAGCCCAAGAATTATATACTGCTAGAATGCAGGAGCTTGTGAAACAATGGGAAAAATCTCAATGAACAGGGAGATTATGTTGAGAAATAGAGGTCTTTTTCAAATTGGTTAAATTCTATATTTATTTATAACTTAATGACTTACGCTCCTGTATTATGATAAAATTAAATTAAAGAGACATTATTAAAATTGAACATACTCATTATAGGAAGGAGTCATTCTACAGTGAGAACATTTTTTTTTTTTATTTGATTTATTTACCGATGCTCTTTAACATCACAGGTCATCAGCGTGCCATTCTATTCAGGGCGAGAAACGGCCGACAAATTTTACTCAGAGGCCTCTTCTTTCAGGCTTGAGGTTCTTTATCGTGCCGTAAATGTACGACACGGGACCCACGGCTTTACATCCCTTCCGAAGGAAGCCATACTTAGGATTTTTACGCCCCAAAAAATCCATCGATCCTAGCCGGGTTCGAACCCACGATCTTGGGTTTAGAAGGCAGATATGGTTACCACTACACCACCAGAACCGACGACATTACTTGTGTTATGGGTTATAGGGAAAATGCAGCCGCCGCAACTGGTAAAACCGTATAGTCTGACATGTATATTTATACTAAATAATTCAATATTTAAAACTAATAATAACAAGCGTTGCAACTGATGCCTCTCAACTGGTTTTGCTTCCCAAAGAACACGGAACAGCTGCATTTCGTAACTTTTAATATGTTGGCGAGCTGTTTCTGTTTCTTAGCACATCAATGCATACATGTAGTGGCATAATTAACGAAGAACGGATAACCAATCGCTAACGAAGTCTTCCTTGAAAGAACTACAAGCTGCTACATGCACAGTAACTGGCTTCTCTCAGTACGCAGCTACGCTCAAATAGATTCACTGTGTCTTCTGCTTATAACAATACAGGAGAACAGCCAATCATCATGAAGTATAGCTCCTGGAACTACAACAGCTAGGCGAAATACACGAGTCAGCGCGGATATATACCGAACTGCTTCGTTGGCCTTGAGTCTTACGCCACTCATTTAAAGAAACAACATGCATCTAATTTAAAGAGAGATTAGCTACGAATATTAAAAGTAACCTATTCTCTTTCGTTTATCTATCCGCTTGCGCGGTCAGGGGAATATTTGAAGAGAAATTCCCAGGTAATCGAGTTCCAACTCGTAAAGCGATATAAAGCATTCAGAAATGTGTGGGAAATGAAGGCAGGCCGTTCCAGCTTTCCTTGCGCGACATGGGAGAGTATATAATCTTTTACCACTGTCTTTCGTTGCCCTACAATTATCCAGATCTCCTTGCGCGACACGGGTGAGTGCATAACCTTTTACCACTATCTTTCGTTGCCCTACAATTTGTGTAACTTGACTGTAGGTGAGCGATGGGTAATTGAGCCACCTGGTCCCCACCGCCTTTAGTCATCAGATAATTGGATGTCTCGATATAAAAATAAAGATGGAAACCTGTCGCTTCTAAATTATTTTCAAGATTTTGATACATATGCTTTTGGTTTATGACCGGTCTCAAAAAGGTTCATTACATATGTACAACATAAATTTATTAATTTTTCTCACTGTACTACCCATTGGATGCAGTGGACTGTCCCAGCGTTTCTGCCAATCTTCAAAAACATTTTTGACAAATCCTTCAGAATCGCAACCGCTTCTGATGATGGGAAATATCTCCCACAAAGGTTTTCTTCATTTTGGGGAAAAGGGAAAACCTTACGCGGGGCTAAATAGGGAGGGTGAAGGACATACCTCATTTTCATTCTTGTGAGATATTCAGCAACATTATATGTGATGTGCATCCAGCTTGTTGCATAAATCGTGCATTGCAGAGATTTCAGGACATTTCTTTTTTGCCTACCATGGTGACCCTGAATTGTTTATTGTGTAACTGAGTAGTCATAGCAAAAGTAGAAATTTTTGTACGTAATTGGGGTTGTTTTCTTTGTCTTTTAGTGTGAAAAATGTTTATAGTATATGTTCCTGGTGTAAAAATGTTCTAACATTTTAATATTTTAATTTTCTTCTTGTGCAATACACAAACTTATTTTGTTCAGCTTGTAATATACGACAAGTTTTTGATGAGAAATTGTTTGATGTTGTTACTTTCTCTTAACAAACTGACTCTTCCTTAGGCAGCAATGTCCGTTGAGACATGAGGTGAGAAGATAAAAGCTTGGAAAGCGCAAAATTCGTTGAAAGGAAATATTCATACTTAGTGACCAGGGAAAACCGGAAAAAAAAACAAAACAAAATAAAAAACCAACAAACACGTCAAGAAATTTGATACCAGAGCGTATTGTATGTGAGTCTCAAACGTTAACGCTCGAGTCTTATGAACAATTCTTGTGGTCTAATTTTAGTTTTCAAAGAAATTCCAAGGCGAGAGACTGAGGCCTGAGTGAATTAATTATCTATTTGCTCAACAGATTCTTGGAAAATGGTTTGTTCCCCTATCTGCCTTGCATCTTCGACTACAGCCAGGCAGTCGTACAATTCAAAGTAAGGAACTCGTTTTTCTTTACCTGGTTCCTGTATGGTCTCAGTTGCGTTACCTTTGTAAGTGGAGTAGGGGTACCTCGCCTCCTGAGACAGACGATGTAATGATTTTTAGGAAATGCCTGCAGACATGTCGTTTCGGGCATTTTTCACTAAGGCGAGTATAAGGGCGGTTTGAAAAGTTTTCGGCCTGGACCATGAGGTTGGTAAGAGAATAAGTTTTTATGTTGGTACTTCTGTCTTATGGTGGAAGGAATTCATTTCGTTTTTGTCGAGTGTGCTCAACAGGATGATCAAAACAGTCTTGTAATTCACGCCATTAACCGTTGTTTGCGGGGGGGGCTTCATGTTGATAAATCATTCCACCACAGTCGAAGAACGAAATCATGGTACCTTTCCTGCCACCGAACACCCATAGATTTATTTGGCGTTGGAGAACCAAACTGAAGGAAAGTCTCATCACTGTAATAGTGGAACTCAGGCGCTGAAACTCCCAGCACACGTTCACTTGAACCATCTTCTATTCAGGTGTCAGCAATCTTGGCACTGACGCGTCTCATGTGTAAGCGACCATGCAGAAGGGAAATGAGAAATCTGCAACACGTCTTCAGTCTGAGGACTGTTATTCGTCGATCTTCCCGAACAATGACGGCAGCTGTGTTAATCTTGATCTCCTTCACTGCAGTGGTTGGAGCCCTGGACAGCCGTGCTTTGTTGTTGAAATATCGCCCTTTTTAAACTCTATGAATTACCGAAGTATTTGCTGTAACAACACGTATACTGTCGTACCGGATTTCTGCAGACGAAAGCAAACTTACGAACCGAGAGGTAAACACTTGCTGGCGCCCTGTACTTGTAGTAGTAATAATGGACTTTTGTTGTGGCAGGTTTAAAGTACACAAATGTAAGTATAACTAACGCATGGGCCTTATGGACGTACATGCTAATACCGTCCTACTTTTATATATACATATATACAAACATACCCCTGTGCCCTCTTCCCTTTGCTCATTCTTCCTCCTCAACTCCCCTTTTTTTTGTATAGCCATTAATCTTCTATGTCAGATCTTCGTTAGAAATATCCCAGTTTTTGTGTGTATCTTTCACTTCCAGGTAAATGCTCATAAATGCCAAGGGTGCTCGGGGTTCGAGAGCAGTCAAAACAATGTTCATCTGATAAAAAGCAAGAAACGTTATAGTATCAGTCTTTTAGAATAAATGGTTTACAAAACCCTGTTAGAGATAGAAAAAAAAAACAATATGGATATCAACTGAGATGGAAATATTGAGAGAATTAAAGTACGCATTCTTGGAGCACCCATCTAGATTTGGCCCCCCTTCTTACTTCCGCCTTCCTCAATGGCCAACGTTTTTCATCAAATGTACAGACGATTGCACCCGTAGAAGATACGGGTGCAGTATTGTTATCGACCCAAGGTTACAAACTTGAACAGGTAATTCGATGTAGTTCAATGTCCAGTCAAGCACGCCGTGGTTCTATAGACAAGAGAGGAATATTGATTTCGGCAACATAACTTACAAAATTCGGAATCACTGTATACCTATCAGATCCAAGTCTTGTTTCCGATGACCGCTTGGCAATGAAAGTATTAAAGGAGATGTCACTATGAAGAAGTAAAATCTTGTTGAATAATAGGTTGACATACTTTTTAAAAACTTACAAATGAACAAGAAATTATTACAATAACATAGGACGCCAGTGTCTTAGAAATATCAAGAGATTGCACGAAAGTACACAGAAACTCTCCCCCATCTTATAACTATTTCATAACAATTTTAAATTTTCACATTTATTTAACAGCAGACGAAACGTTTGACACAACTTGTTATTCAGGCGTGCATAGCACGTAAAATAGCCGAGTGACTCCCAAACTATAGAACGTTGCAATTATCATTATCCTCAAATTCAGTGATTTCTTAAAAAATACGCTTTGAGAAATGAACTGACATTTTTGTAAAAACCTTATAACGACGCAAAAAATGCGTACTAGAGATGTTCTAAAAGTTCTCGGCCTCGCTCAGGGATGTCGTGAAGATGGCATAGTTGTAAGTATCTTCCTTTAGATGGCGCGCTGTAAAGTTTCAGTATAGCCGCTTGTTTGTGACTAAACAAACTAGTGATGACATTATTTATAAAATAGTTAAAATTGAAATACGAGCTATGAGGATGTCTTTGTTTTGAAGTGTTTAACCCCAAAAGAAGTACAAGTGGATTTAGAATCCACATTAAAGGGTTCTTTCTCTTCGTTTTCAATCGTTAAAAGGTAGGCTGCTGAATTTAAACGTGATGTACATCCATTCAAGATGAGGAGAACTTAAGGCGTCCCAAAACTGATTACAACCGATGAGATTGTGACAAAAATTCACAATGTCATTGTTAATAATCGCCGATTGAAGGTACACGAGTTGGCTGACATTGCAAAAACCTGGACAGGACTCTGTTCACTACATTTTACACGAAGTTTTGGGATGAGAAAGCTTTCCGCTAGATGGGTGCCGCGTTTGTTGACAATGAACCAAAAAGAGGCTTAAACTTGTTTAAACGCAATTCCAGTGAGTTTCTCCGACGTTTCATAACACTAGATGAAACATGGATTCATCACCACACGCCAGAGACGAAAGAGCATTCAAAACAAAAGATGAAAGTGCACCAAAGAAAGCAAAAATGGTTCCATTTATAGGAAAATTTTCTGGGACTCTCATGGTGTGGTGTGGTGTGGTACTCTTAAACTACCCCAGAAGGGCAGAACTATCATCGGGGAGCATTACGCTTCACTACTGGACCAATTGAAGGATGCTATTCAGGCTAAAAGTCCACACCTTGCGAAAAAGAAAACTTTCTTTCATCACGATAATGCACCTTCACACATGCCTGGGATTGTTGCTGCAAAACCGCATGACCTTCGCTTCCAAGTGCCTCCACATCCTCGACATTCGCTATATTTGGCTCCCAGAGATTACTTTTTAGTCTCAAAACTGAAGAAATGGTTGGGTGGACGAAGATTCACATAAAATAATAAGGTTGAAGCTGAGATATACGCTTACTTTTTACAGTAATTTTACATAGGGTATATTGATGTACTTAGTGACTATGTTGAACAATAAAAACACATATCTCTTAAATCTTGTGTTTTCTTGGTCAGGCCATGTATAAGATGTAGAGTCTGTTACAAATAGCAGTACTTTGATGTTGAACGGCTCCAGGCCATAGACCAATCAAACACTTGGTTTTCGAAAATATTTACAGTTTATTACAAAATTCTGACCAAGACTATTTTCTTTCAATTTTCCCAAAATTTAATTCACTACGTGTATATCTTTCCATACTATCCGTGGTTTCCTCCATCAATATTCAAATTATTTTACCAACAGCCCTGTTTCTAACTGCTAAAAATCGAATGATATAGTTCTTTCTTAATGTTGAAGAATCCAGTAGGATTTGCAAAAATTCACACAGGTTTGTGACGAAATGCACTATAATGTAAAAATCAAATGTGAATGAAATTAACAACGTTATACCTTCAGAAAGCGAAATGATACCGAATATGACCTAAAAGTTGTTAAAATATGCTCATTTACACTTAAGTGACCAAATATGCAAAAATGTGCTCTAATGAGACACCCCCACTTCATGAGGGTTTTTTTTCCATTAAAAGAAGATCTAGATTTGTATGGAACATATTTATTTATTGACTTAATTACCCTGGCAAGAGTTAAGACCATGGAATCTTCTCTTCCAGTATACCAGACGAAAAAACCAGCAAATATACAGAGTACAATATATACAGTTATATACTATATAGAAAAAGCCAAATTAAAGATACATGCTGAATGTAAATATAACATATGTTTAATATAATTAGAAAATTGATAAAGATAATGGTAGAATTGGACTTGTTCTTCAATAAATGTTTTCGAGCACAAAAAGAGAGGAAAAAGATGAAGATGAAACGAGAGACTGTTGTGATTCCTACAGTTGAGATGACAATTAAGTGTATGTTTAAATAATTTCGTTTTCGACAATTTTTTATTTCAGGAAGAAATTTACCAAACAACATATGCATTATATAAGAATCCTAGCCATAATATAAAGCACTAACTGTGTTAAAAGATATGTTGAAAGTGGTGCCCCTTAGCGGCAACACATTGCCACTATCTACTTAGGAAATTCCTATATTTCATCTTCCGTAAGAATACGACGGTTTGGAACACGTTTCTTTTTAGCAAATTGGCGAACAGTTTCTCCATAGGAACACTATTGCGAATCGTCTGACCACTTCTCTGCAGGAAACTATGTTTATGTACTGGCATAACTAACAAAGCCTCTCTCAAGCCGTTAACCTATAAATGCAGTCGGTAACTCAAATAACCTCACTGTATATTTTGATGTACGGTAAACCGTTATTTCTTGAATATGGGTATTATAAATTGGGACAACTAATTAATATATGATGAGCGCGACATAGCGAGAGAAAGCAAGTTCGCTCTACTTTGAATTCAATTATCCGAAGTTGTGTTTTAATTCTGTAAGTGGCCACTGTTAGCGAATGCCGAAGCAGGTTGTACTCATGAAAAGAATTTTTAAAATTTTCACATCTCCATCAATTACTTACTAAGACACTGAAAATGAGGTTACAAAAAGGCAGGCATACATATACTGATATGTGTGTGTGTGCGTGTGTGTGAATGTCTATTAATGTTCTAGCAGCAGCAATTCAACGAAACTCTGCATATAACAATCAATTGTCAAACGATTCCTTGGACCAATAGAAATGGAGATTAATCTAAAGCGAAAATTTAAAAATCTCTCTAGTGGTACCAATATTTGTATTTTTTTTCGCAACGAAACTTAATATACACTAATTAAATTAAATAATAAATCGTTTCTGAAAATCAGGGAAATCGGATCATTAGGAGTGGGGGATACCTGAAAACAGAAATAAGAAGTGCTCTAGCGGCATCAATGTATAGTAATTATTTCCTGGACACTGCATCATCCCAATTTCTGGTGCGTGACGGACTTCGCTATGTCTACAGGGGTACATTACACACGGAAATAAATTTATACCTGCACTTTAAATATGAGAGGGGACATGCAACATAAATAATCTTGCTCTTAAGTGCACCCGGTTGGGAATCCTGTGATAAAACTGCCACGTGTAATAGCTCAGTGTCTCGACGACGTACAGCGCTCAGCAGTGTCAAAAAAAAAAAAAAAAAAAAATACTCGTGTGAATGAATTGTGCCAGGTCCTTCAGTGCAGAGGTTTGACTGGAAACTGCCAAAAACATTCGACCGCAGTTGTAATATCGATATGAAACTCGGTCTAGTCAATAACTTTCCATAAGAGGATAAAATAATAGGGGGCATATTGTCACAGGTATCCGGGGTAACAAGACCACGCCTAGTATTGTTTATAATTTGCTGGTGTTGAGCAGGTAATCCGTGTGTATCGTCAATACCCTTTACGTGTTTCTAGCGAGGTGGGCCTGGTTTTATTTTCTCGGAGTAATGCAAGGTGTTTAGGAGTTTAATAAAAAGAATATGTATGCAAGGAATTGGAACCCGAGACCTTCAGTTGACAAACAGAATCTTCCACTTTCCTGTGCACGTAGACCCCCAGAAGTAAGTTATCCTTTGCATGGTCTAAAAGCATAAATATCTTAAATATTTATGCTCTAGAAATGAGTTCATTGTAATTACAAAAACAAGCTTTGCACGTTACACTAACTTTATAATATAAGCAAGAAACACTTGCCAGTTTGTTTTGACTCCTTCAGCAACTGAAATAGAGAGCACTTTGCGGGGCTTATGAAATTACAAGATAATTTAAAAGTTTGGTAAATAAACCAGGTTAAACAAAATTTTCAACCAATGATCAATTTAATTTCCCATTGAGGGCTACGCATTCGTCCAGTGAGTTTACGTTCCGCAGAAATAAGTCATTTTATGAACTTGTCATTTCTAGCCATCAAGTCAAAAGTTTTAAGAAGTTTGGAGAGTAAAGCTGAACTTTTGACATTGCAACTGAAAGCTTCTCATTAGATTGTGCTTGTTTGTGCCTACAACCCCAAATGGGCACATCGGAGAGGAAGGGAATAGTTGAGGGACACAAAGTACGGGTATAGACGGGGCCTAAGAATATTTGCAGATAGAACTCGAGATCTGCGGAATCCTCTTCCCCAAGGAATTCGATACTTTGGCCACTTCCATACTAGTCGTCGAGGCGGGGACATTTACAATTGCAAGGCAGCGCCACGTTGCACACCGCATCAGCCCAACTAGTAGTAGTAGTGGCTGGTAGCTAGTAGGTGTATCTTTATTGTTAGAATTTTCTATACACATATTAATAATATATTTTGTGCATGGGTCGTCAAACGTACATGTTTAAGTATGATCACAATTTGAAAGAGGAACAAATATAAACATCTAAAGTAATAGTAAATAAATTATAAAATAGAAAATTGGAAAATTGGAAGAGCGGTATTTACAAATAACTTACATATTATTTAGAATTACCTCAGTTATTGCGTTCTAACCAGAAAACAAAGCGCTTCTAGCTTCCGCACTTTCGCTTACTAAATGCTCACTTCAACCAATCAGTGTCATTCGCAAACAATTCCAGCATGTCCAAACAATTTTCATTATTTTTTCTAGGTTTTTCATATTGCTGTTAGTGAGTACTTTAGGTCAGAACATGTACGCAATCCTCATCCCCTCCAAAAAATGGACAGATTCTCCTAGCACAACTATCCGCTATTTTTTTAGCCTTCCAACCTCCCAGTCTAAACCAAGCCATTCCTGATCTTGCCTTTCTCCCCAGAACGAGCACACATAATACTTTATCACAGGTTAATTTAATTTCATTCGATAGGCTCAAGGAGACTTTTGTGTTACATTCTGCCTGAATTTCCTGTCTGCCGATATCCTCTACCCTTGTCCTAACTTTCTTCCATGTATTTTTATTATTTCCATTAACTCATTCATTACCAAATCCTCTGATTCCTCTTTCCACCTATGCAGTGTGTTATGTTTTGTGCTTGGTGTCAATAGCATTTAGCGCTAAGTGTGGATTGTCTTCCTGCTTTAGTCTAAGCCAGCATTTTGCCGACCTTGTTTTACTATTAGCAATCCACGCTAATGACCGCACTGTTTTGCGTTCCTTTGGAGAGCCAGAGAACTCTTTTACAAAAATCTACTTGTATTTTATTTATATGACCAGCTCTTCCCCACGCCATATTTCACTTCCATATAGTAGAATAACACTGTAGTGTACATCCGGAACGAGGAGTATAGAACTCGTGCCTTACAATTAATAACAGACAAGTATCTATTCCATTTCCCACTCATATTAAATATAACTCTCAAATAAAAGTTGTAACATTTTGTATTTTTGACCGCTGTACTATCACTTTTAATTAATGTAATACATTACAAGTGTATTAGTACAAGGTCTTGAAACTTTCTGATCCACGAAAGAATGTACAACAATTTAAAAGTATAAGTAAAATGTTGCAAGTGATGTCATATAACAGCTGTTTGCCATACGTCACCATACCTTGAATTAGGTTATGTCCCATCCTTAGAAATAAATTAGTATTTTTAATGTAAAGAGCCGATTATTGTTAGTCCCAGTACCTTGTCTCAGAAATAATAATAATTTAAATGCCTTATAATGCATTTATCAAATTTCACTTATAGACACACACGAGGATACATGGCAACACACGATACATAGAAACGCACTGATACATAGCAGCACATTGATACATAGTAACACAATGATACATAGCAGCACACAATATATAGCAATACACTGATACATAGCAACACACCAATACATAACACACCGATACATAGCAACACACTTTTTTTTTTTTGATTGATTTATTTATGGATGCTCTTTAACATCTCAGGTCATCAGCGTCCCATTCAACTCAGGGCGTGAAACGGCCGACTAATTTTGCTCAGAGGCTTCTCTTTCAGGCTTGAGGTTCTTTATCGTGCCATAAATGCACGACACGGGACCCACGGCTTTACTTCCCTTCCGAAGGAAGCCATACTTAGGATTTTTACGCCCCGAAAAAATCCATCGGTCCTGGCCGGGTTCGAACCCGCGATCTTGGGTTTAGGAAGCAAGTATGGTAACCACTACACCACCAGGACCGACATAGCAACACACTGATACATAGAAACGCACTGATACATAGCAACACACCGATACATAGCAACACGCTGATACATGGCAGCACACGATACAATGCATACAATTAAAAATTTAATAAACGGAATTTGAACTGGATTACAACTATTGACGTCATCATAATCGTCGTCCACGCGACGTTATCGTTATACCAAGATGGTTCGCGTGTTTTATAACTTTGAAACAAACGGGCTAACTCAAATTTCTTGTCTAAGAACTCTCTAAATCTCAGGAATTTTAGTGTAATGTCTCATCAACACTCATAAGAGAAATTACTTTACTTACCTTTTTATTTTTTTTGATTCCCATTTACACCTAAATCCAAAGTTTAGGGACAGTAAGAGATAGGTCTAAAAATTTCCCCCGGCCTGACATAGAAGGTAGTGATTCATTGTTACGATGTTTATACTCACGTGCTTCAGGAATATAAACACTGTATTTCCTATTCAGGCACACCATTCTTTTGTTTGGGAAGGCTGCTGTGTTGCATAATTCCCAGTGATATTAAGCAACGTCTTGACAGTGTGTATGATGATGTTTCCCTTTCATATTCTACTGTGTAGGAGTGGTCAGCAATATTTCGTTCCGGCAGAGATCCTTGAAGATGACCCCAGTGAATGCAGGTTGGTGGATGTATAGACAAAGAAAACCTCTCTTTTTGAGGAGGAAGATCTGAGTGACAAAAGAAATAGTTGCAAAGTTGGTACTTTCTAAAACAATTGTGATTCACATTCTTCACAACTCAACATATGCACAAGATATAAGAGAGGTGTTCGAATTCTTTCATCAGTTCACGTGGAATGTTGACAGATGTTTTTGAACCTTTACCGTTATAACGAGAGGCCAGTATTGGGATATATCTACTTTCAAAAAGAAAATCAACGGAAGAAGGGCGCAAAAGTCAAAATTACGAAGAAAATCATGGCGACTGCACAGGAATTAGGGTGATAGACTTCAAAGTCGACACTGTGCTAAGTTGCGCAGAGATATCAAGGAAGAGAAACGTGAAATTCTGCTGTTGCCAAGATTACTGTGCCTTTCAGAAACTGAATCATCCACTGTACAGCCCATTACTATTATCTGTTTCCAAAACTGAAATGTTGAAGGATGCTGTTTTCCAGCATTTTGCAGACAATTTTTGGACTATTTTTTTAGGGTCACTGAAATGTTATTTCAGAGATGTAGGAAATGCATTGTAATAAAGGAACATTAAGTTCAAAAGAGATACCAATCTAACAGAGTTAGGCCGGAAATTCATGGACCGCAACACATAAGTACTACTTTGTTTATTATAGTGTAATTAAAAGATATAAAACTTTAGTAAATACATCACCAGGCCACCTACCCACCCGTGACGCTTTGTGCTGGACTAATGATTGGCCTATAAATTTCAACAATAAGAACAAAAATAGAAGTTCAACATTGTTTGTTACTGGTTTCTGTTACGAATTGAGCTGAAATATTCCATTCCGTTCCTCGAAACCTACCGGCCGTTTGCATAAAGCAAAGGTCATGACGTGGACGGACATCGCGTCGTGTATGTGATGCCTTATCCAGTAGGCGAAACGCAGTCTCTAGAGGGGAAGGAAGAACACGAGACTATCGTCGGCAGATCAAGAGTTGTTGCTTAGCAACCGAATAAATTCAATCTATGCTTCGGAACTTAGTGAGAGAAACAAAGGAATATCACTAATAAATGAAGAACAGTTGCCTGGCAACCAAACAAAAGAAAAGGAGAAAATGCTGTGATCTAGAACTAAGTGGCTGAGTGTTTGTGCGGAACACGTTAACTACAGTCCTTTGGTAACAATGCAGCAGCGGCGCTTGAGGCAACACTGTTCCTAGAGCTTGTGTATCTTATGGAAATTCTTCGCGACACAGTGAGAATCTCCTGTAAAACGTTAGGCGCTCAGGACAGCAAACACTTGGAAAAATAAAACAAGCTTTCGCTTTCATTTTTTTTGTGGTTATTTTTATCATATCTACCTCTGATACATTAACCGTTAATACAGACCAACTATATAACAATTTTATATAATACTTGTTCAAAAAAAATGTTTAAAAGGGTGTAATTTTGAAAAGTAAAAATTCAAAATCCGTAGCTAAAACGCATTATAACTATCAGATCATTTTGAGAAAATGATGGAAGTCAACGAAAACATCGGCAGCAAAGCAATTTTTCAACGCTCGGTGGGCGGAGCTGAACTATACGGCCATGATGACGTCAGGTCACCCGGTAAAGTGTTTACACTGTTTAGTAGTTTAATGGCACATAAAACAGCATGTTTCGAAAGGAATTAGAACAAATAAATAGCATTAACGGGCTTCTTGCCAGGATGTGACCCGAAATGCACAATTTCGTTTATGTAGCTTGAAGTATCTCTCCCAGCGCTCAGATTGTAAAATCCCAGGTTCGTTAGTACGTTAGATTGGTTAAAATATTTAAGTTTTTTTTTAATTTTTGTTATATATGTGTCATTGACATGAAGAAACATTACAAATTAATAATTAGGTTAAGACACGTGAAGAAAGCCGGTACTCAAAATTCATAAAACTACTGATCGATATTGTACGAGGAGGTTCGGAAAAGATTTAAATAGCGGTACATATTTATTATGTAACGTAGAAACTCTCAATATACTCTCCATCAACGTCAATGACTTAAATAGCGGTACATATTTATTATGTAACGTGGGAACTCTTAATATACTCCCCACCAACGTCAATGCGACCTTGTAACTTCAATATGGCGTTGCGAAACCGTTGTTTGGGAATACTACAAGCTATCGTTTGTGAACACCTGCCTGAATATCCTCATTTTTTCTCACTGAGAGTCCATATTGTCGAATAAGTTATAGTGGTGCTGGTGTGGGGCCGGGCATTGTCATGTCGGGGGAAAATTCCTGTCCATTACTTCTCCTTCCGTCGTTGCTGAATCCTGCGTCTGACTCCAGGTATTGATAGTCGTTCCTTGAGGAAGTAAGTATATCAACAGTATACCTGAAAGATGAAAAGCTGATCGGCTAACGGCAAACACTCCAAGGGAAAACAAAATTGATCGCACGTAGAAGAAGCAACCAACCAACTTCAGATGTGTGGGCATCGATGTGTAGTTGAGCGATTTCTCCCCGGGCCTTGTCTGCAATATCTTCGTTATTTCACCCTCAGCAGAGAATCCATTAGAGCGGGCAAGCATAGTAGCTTTTGATGGGTGTACCGGCCAGTCATTAACTCTCGTGAAAAGTGTAGTGCACATGTTTTCTTTCAAGCCCTTTATATACTTACTGGAGCTAACCAACCCAAATCCTTTCTAACTTCTGTTGTGGTGAATATGAGGAATTAGAAAATTTCCGGATATAGATAAGATATTTCTTCTTCTCTCTCTTTCTCTAAATACCAAGGGTGAAGCAATGACATCACTCAAAAGTGATCTTCTTCGTGTGCTGCCCACAACATTTTCTGGACTTGAATTACCAAAGAGACCAGAAAGAAGTCGCGGGGTCGAAGTCAGGAAGTTAAGCATGGCAGAGGATGTGATGGTGCAGTCAGTTCTCGGCCGTTGTTCACATTTTCGATCATGTGGCAAACGTCGTTCTATCTTCAACGGGAATCGTTGTCAGATACCACACTCCTTGCTTTCTAAATATTATAGGTTCAATCTAGGGTCTTGTTTCTCTTCGTCTTCATCTTTGTAATATGTTTGGCCCCTCTTAAAGTCTACGGTTGTACGCAGAGTGTGTCAGTCTCTCAAAACAATGTTTCTGATGTAAGTCGCTTTTAAAATAATAATGAATACTTACACGCCCCATACACAAAGTGTCTCATTGTTGAGACTGCTGGAGTTTTATAAACAGCTATTGTTACTTCCTTAATCCGCCATGTTTTATATGTTGATGAGACTGTTCCCTTATGGGCTGTTACATAAAAAGTAACGGCAACAATGATAGAGGGCTTTATTATCAGAGGAAAGCTTTAAATGTAATCTTCCGCCATATCTACAACCTTCTGCCTATTCCATGACGCAACTATCTCTGTTAATGTCCTGAAGTGACCGCCCTACATCACATCGGGTAAGTATGGTGCGTGTTTCAGTATTTCCAACAACGTGACGCCTCACATTGTCATGAAGTGTGGAAGTCAGCAAGTGTCGTTGCTTTCTTCTTAGAGCTGGACGAAGGTGGTGCACCAAGAAATTGCAGCATTTACCCTTTGCCTTTCAGATACAGCATCATGAATTTCATCTGAACGCACTACCGTTGGACGAGGAAGGCCTTTGATTGCCGTTTCAGCATTGGAACGAGCCCAGGAAGTCGTCACCTGGTAACAGTTCGGGGCTATTGTTACGCCTCCGTGATAATATGGGGTATTCAACGCGCTGCAGAATATGGAGTACGGATTTGTGGCATGCACCTCATCCAACAGGAAAACAAGGAGATGAATTGTGTGGTTGTCCTGAACAGTATCCCTGCCTGCACGAAACCCTTTCACCGTGAGATATCCAAGAGCTTCACGTAGACCCTGTTAACAATCTTGAGCATCACGACCTCGTACACATTCAATTTTGTTCCAGTTTCGAAAACATTTACTTGAACCCTTCAACAGTCCACCTGTGAACTACTGAACTCGCTGCTGAAGGTCACCGAGCGTTTCAAACAACTCCGTGACTAACAAGGACACGACCGTTGCGTGTTGCCACTATTTTTCATCTAGCCCATGTCACACTAATCTTATACCCATCAGTTAATTTTCTTCACCTGTTGTACGGACTACAATGCCTTATGGGGTTGGGAATGAACAGAGAAACTGGAGTTTTCTGAAAGATATTTTAGGAGTGTGGAGGGGTATAGCAAATTTGGTGCATATAGTGAAACTATAGAGTGCATAATCCGAGTACTGGCTAAGATCACACACTAATTAGGGCGATCTGCTACCATGAGGAGAAATAAGATCTGGGTTTCAAAATTAAGAAATGATCTAGAAAATATAGGAATTGGCAATTTTCCAGGAAATAGGAAAGAACTTGAAGAAAAATTAAAAACGCCTGAGGGATATGAATAGGTAGCTAACTCTTTCGGAGTATGCAGAAGAAGTTCCACTGGAGAAAAAAGCGAAGCTGAAAATCAGGTGGATGGAGCGTTACATCAAAACGGAGGCCAAGGAGCAATAGAGGAGTTCAGCATCAGGAACTCGCATGGCTAAGGTTTGGCGCTTGGCGGATGACCAAAGTAACAGACGGTGGGTCTGTAAGCGCGGAGAAAGAATTCTTCTAATGCACTGCAAGAAGACGGAAGAATGGGAAAAATATACTGCTAAAACAAATTAGAGGAACACACGTTAAAATTAAAGCCCCAAAATAAACATTGACAGTCAGATTTTATGTTTTGAGATATTGTTTAAAACTAGAATAAAGATATTCTAGGATTTGTTAATTTTTATCTGAATAAATTAGTGAAGTTTCAAGAATTGTTGAAACCAAAGTGAGTGCTTATTTTTTGAAAACCAGTTTTAAAAACAATCTGGATAGGAAATTGCAATTTTGTATTCTCTGAGGCTAATAAACAGCAATGAAACACAGTCGCACGAGCAATTTCGTGCATTGAAGATGGTAATTCCATTCGCTTTGTCTCCAGGGTTCTTCCTATCAGCCTTTCTGTCATGCCTACGGTTTGGAGGCGATATGTAGAGACAAGAGACGCCGTAAGAAGAGGACAACAGAGGTGTCCTATCAGGTTTGCGCAGACGAAACAACCGGGAAGGGAGTTAGGGGAGAATGGGTTACGCTATTTTCAAATATTTATACATATGTGGGGATGTAGGTTATTTACTTTTGTTCTGTTTTATTTTCTGTTTATTTTATTAACAATTTTTTCCTACTTTTCAGTATTTCATTTTAATATATATAGCAAAGTAGAAAAGGATAAAACACTGAGAAAAAGTCACAGATTAGTAATCGCTATATTTTCTCCCTAAAATTCATAAAAAGAAATATTCAGGTCGCCCGATAGTAGCCAGTTTCGATTCCCCCACTGAACGTATTTCTGCTCTAGTAGATTGTTGGTTACAGCCATTTGTTACGTCTAGGCCATCCTATATAAAATATTCCTTGCATTTTGTGAGTTTACTAAAGAAAGTTGACCCTTCGGCACATTCTAATATACTTCTGGCCATTATCAATGTGACGTCACTCTATACTAACATTCCCGATCATGAAGGATTAGCTGCTGTTAGACATTTCTTGGACTCTCGAGCACCTCCTCATACCCCATCCAGAGATTTAATTTGTCATCTTGCTTATCTGGTTCTCTCTCGCAATCCGTTTAGTTTTGATAATAAATATTATCCACAAATTAAAGGTACTGCGATGGGCACCAGAATGGCACCTTCTTATGCCAATCTTTTTATGACTCGCTTAGAGGAGGAATTTCTTAAGTCAGAACCTTTGGCACCATTATTATGACTGAGATATATTGATGATATATTCGTGCTTTGGACTGATGGCTCAGAATCTCTCGAGCAGTTCCTTGCTAATCTTAATTCCAAGTTTTCAGTTAAGTTCACTTCTTCTGTCTCTCCCAATGCTGCTACATTCCTAGATATTGATATTTCTTTATGTCATGGCTCTTTTCTTACGTCTGTGCACATTAAGCCTACAAATTTATAACAGTATCTTCATTTTGATAGCTGCCATCCCTTGCATATCAATTCCTTTTTATCTTTCAATCCGTGGTCATCGTGTTTGTAACAACTTTTCATCTCTTGACACGTATATTAAAATCCTAGCTCTAAAGTTCCAAGACAAAAAATATCCTTCCTCTTTTTTGATATCCTGAATCATTCCAGCGCACAAAAATTTCCAATGCAAACCTAAAACTTCTAATAAAAACTTCATTTACCTTGTTACTACTTCCGTGCCTGGAATTGAAAGCATCAGACTTATTTTGAAAGAATGTCACGATAGTTTATTAATGCATCCATCTTTAAGTGATTTTTCTAAATTTGTACCGCGCCTTACTTTTAGAACACTTTCTAACCTTAAAAGTATATTATCCGAAACCTACCTCTTCCCTTTGCTGGCTCATATCCTTGACAATGTCCTAAATGCAAAAGCTTTGCGCTAATTATGCCGTGCAATTCATTCCACAGCCCTAATTTATCCAGAGAATTTAACATTTCTTCATTTGCTACCTGTTCTTCCAAGAACGTTATATATATATATGTTATCTTGTAAACTTTGCAAAGCATTTTATATTGGTTTAACTTCTACTGTTGTTTCGCTACGTATGAACAATCTTAGACCTGTTAAAACCAAATCTCCCTTGCCGGTTGCTCAACATGCCCTATCTCACTGTAAGGATTTTGATGATGCTTTTAATCTAACACTTATTTATGCGTTGCCTACACAATGCTCTGAAAGTTTACTCAGAGATAGCAGCTATATTTTTACATAAAGCGCATATACCACCGGGTTTAAATATTACATATTAATTTTTTTCCTCCCTCTCTCTCACTCGCTCTTGTTGCTTTTTTTCACCTGTTTTCATGCATAACGTTACCTTCAATATTCAATATTTATTTTTATCACCTTATCCTGTCTTCTTGCCATAGATGAACTCAAGCAGTTCGAAATATAGGGATTACTAATCTGTGACTTTTTCTTAGTGTTTTATTCTTTTCTGCTTTTCAAGTTATTGTTATTTTAATTACATTGTTAATAATGTTACATTATGTATATACACATAGTTTGTATCTTACGTGTTAAATACAGTTCGTGTATTATAAAAGCACCGATAAAGATAAATAATGTTTGTAACACGTAATACCTCGCAAATGATCATTTAAATTTCTTCAATGTCATCGCGTCTACAAAATGCATTATTCCGCACCAGGACGGCTCTGTACATCACTTCTTAACGTTCATCCACAATTTTCCAAAATCGACAACTGTTACTAAAGAGATAAGCGGTGGCATTTCTTCGCTGGAACCTATTCATACATTACTTTTTAACAATACAATCTGGAACATATTGTTATAAATAATTCAACACTTAACCATATATAATGTACCTTTCTTGAAAAACGACAGCGCATAGTGAAATACAGTTTTGGCTATTCGTAGGCGAGAATAATTGTAAATTTATTTTCATTATATCTAATTACAACTTTTAAAAACTTTTAACTATTAAAATATTTTACGAATATATTTTTAGAAATAATAATTGTTTAAAAGTAATTTTTATTCATTATTTCATTTTTAAAAGATTAAAATTATGTTATTATGTCTGTGAAGAATCGTTTCTGAAAAAAAGGCATATTAAATGAGAAAACCTAAGTTTGTGCTAAATGACAAACACAAAAATGTTGACATTTGTAGTATCTTATTGGTTGAGGATGTTTTTTGTTTCCTCTTCGCTGGACACTGTTGTTGCATCACCTTCATGGTTCCTAACTCATTCATATTATCCATAATGGCCTAACCTTAATAATTCTGCAGGGGTCTGTTTAGATAATTGAAGGAGTCCAAAAGTCAAGAACGGTGGCTTTGTTTTGGGGGCATTTAAATACTAGTCGCTTTAAACTTTAAAGTCCTGAAAGAAAGCTTTAAATACTTAATTTTTGAAAACAAATTATGACATATTATTACCACAAAAAATACATTTCAATTTTTTAATGTTAATACCCCTTAAACCTACGGAGAGTTTACAACGATCCGAACCCAATAATCTTAAACTGTAATCCCAAGGATAACGAATATCTGCTTACGTGTTCGCGAACTATCTTCCATCCACGACACTGCAGTCTTTTCGCACTATTTCAACTTGGGGCGACAGTGACATCACTAGCATCCTCGCCACTTAAACGCCATTTTTCCTTCCTGCAGCTAATCTGCTATATATTAAATCGTTTTTGAGCATTGGAGGGTGCAAGTTTTGAAATCTTCCGTACAGTTTTAGTGAACGTAGGTAGCTATTGTTGTTTTACCCATGAAAAGATTATTTTAAAATATACTCAAATCTCCACCGATTCTACCTATTAGGTACCGAAAATGACATGGAAAAAATTGTGTATAAATATACATATGTTTGTGCTTTTGCCGATGTAGCGACCGCATTTTTTGTTTTTCTCAACGAAATTGGCGTATAACTATCAACTAACAAACGGTTAAGCGAGTTCATTAACCAGAAAAATTAGGCTTTGGGATTAGGGTTACTTCAGCAAAAATATAAAGCTGATTCTAACGGTCGCAATTTATGTTTTTATTAACAAAATTCGGGATATACCATTGAAATAAAATAAGAAAATATTTTATGAAAAGCAATCTATTAGGAATGGGCGTTTGCCTGAAACGCAAATCGCTCTAGAGCCATTAATATGTTTTTTGCAATAAAACTAGGTATATATCATTTAAATAAAATAAGAAAAATAATTTCTAAAATTCAAGGATATTGGACCATTAGGAATAGGGGTATACTTAATGATCGATTAAGGTGGCCCGTGGGTGACGTGGCATATGGGAGGGGGGTGTTATTGTTAGCATTAATAATTGAGTATATGGACCAAGCGATAAGTTCGTTTGTGTCATTTGAAAGAGTAAAAGAAATAGTCTGCGCATGCGCATGGATGAAGAATCAAACTTTCCCTTACAGACAGCATTCGTCCTGCGGCTTCAGTACCGAACGGCAGCGGAAAAAGCCGAATTATAGAGAATCCTGGAGCGATGTACACGGTAGTGTATATATTATTCAATCTTTTTTTTTTCATTTATTTATTTACGGACGCTCTTTAACATATCAGGTCATCAACGTCCCATTCAAATCAGGGCGTGAAACGGCCGACTAATTTTGGCATCTTCTTTCAGGCTTGAGGTTCTTTATCGTGCCGTAAATGTACGACACGGGACCCATGGCTTTACTTCCCTTCCGAAGGAAGCCATGCTTAGGATTTTTACGCCCGAAAAAATCCATCGGTCCTGGCCGGGTTTGAACCCGCGACCTTGGTTTTAGAAGGCAAGTATGGTTACCCATACCGACTGGGAGGTGTAGTGATAACCATACTTGCCTCCTGCACCCAAATGGCGGGTTCGAACCCAGCCAGGATCGATGGATTTTTTCGGGCGTAAAAATCCTAAGTATGGCTTCCTTCGGAAGGGAAGTAAAGCCGTGGGTCCCGTGTCGTACATTTACGACACGAAAAAGAACCTCACGCCTGAAAGAAGAGGCCTCTGAGCAAAATTTGTAGGCCGTTTCACGCCCTGGGTTGAGTAGGACGCTGATGACCTCAGATGTTAAAGAGCGTGCATAAATAAATCAATCAAAAAAAAAAAAAAAACTACACCACCAGGACCGACATTTTTCAATCTTGGTAGTATAAAGTGTACAATAAATACAGGCGGAGAGAACACAACGGTTTCCGAAAACAGAAAACAAGCAATTGTACGTCTAAAATTAACTACATAAGTTAAATTTTAATCACATTAAGCTTAAGTTGTTATATAGCTAAGTGCAATTGGAAACATTAATAATAATAATAATAATAATAATAATAATAATAATAATAATAATAATTAAGCGGGGAAAAGCCTATACTGTTTAGCCTGAAAGTTGTGTTTTTATTAAATACATATGTATATCTTCAATTAGTGTTACTTGCTTTTTTTACTACATTCTCTTCTCTAGCGCTCTGTAATAACCATCACAAATTCAAATTGCTGAGGAATTCGCTCAGTTTACGCAGCTCCTGCGTAATGAACTTTTAATACAATTGGGCAGTTATGGGTGTTTTACCAGGCTCGACTTTTTCTCATAATTGTTCTCGTGGCTGCTTCCTCTACACTATTTTTAAATCCATGTTGTAGTTTATATGTGCAAAGAACGCTTGTTTATTTCATTTAATTTTATGCAAACATGAAGCTTGCTTGCGCCGACTTTGTTCTTGCCGAGAGATAATGAGGTGGAATAACAGTGTTATCAGGGGGCTTTGACGTCCGGTAAACAGCATCTCCATCTCACGGCAGATTAGCGAAGTAATGGCAGTGTTCCCTTTTACTTGCTTGACAAACTTTCTGAGGAAAGTATTCAAAGGAAGCCCAAAGGGTTATTACTTTTTTAATTTCATATGGCGTTTAATAATAATAATAATAATAATAATAATAATAATAATAATAATAATAATTTTTGGGATTTCCCTTAAGGAAAGGAAATCATTACCAGCTTTAAAATGTGGTGCCCTTGTTAACAGCTTATGAACTGCAGTCGGGTTAGAGAGTAATTTCCGAGTCAGGATGTTCCGTATCGACCGAGAGTCTACGTGCCTTATCTTGCATCCAGCTTGATAAAACTATTTGCAACTTTCAACCCGTCTTGGTGAACATCTAAAGCAACTGTCGATGTTGCTGTTCCTTATGTTGCGGGCTGATACATAACAATTGGTATTTGTCAGATAACGTTAACTCCAAAAACACAATTTTACAGTTGCAAGAAAATAAAGTTGACATCTTTGTTTATTTACGGAGATAGGCTTTTAAAAATATTACAACATATAGAAAACGTGTGCTGGTAGACAATTCCGCACGAGTCATTGCTTTTATAACAAACATAAAACTTTTCGGAGACAAACTGTATTAACAAGAAGCTTACTGGAAAAATACACAAACAATGTATATCCAGCAATTGTACATATTGGTAACTGAAAAAAGTTTCATTGTAAGGAAAAAAAGTATTGTATATTGATATAATAGAGAAAAATGTTCAACATTGAACAACGTGTACATAATAGATAACAGGAATTCCCTAAGAAAAGTAAATTGTGTTTGATAAGCTACTACACCACCATGTGTCTCTGTTCCATTTCCTCTTCTTCAAATAAACTTTGCTTTCACTTTTTCTCATGCCATGATAGAATCTCTTCAGTTCAGTTGAAAAATTCCGAGATGACCTTTATGGCGGAAACTTCTGCAACTTCTTCAGCAGAGTCTGTTGCTGAACCATCTAACACAATTCCTATTAATATCAAATGTATAACTGATTTCTGGAAGTCACAAATACCTTTCCCATTATTCAATACTTTCTTGCTTTGACTCCATTCTGACCACGGGTATCAGCCCAAATCGCTTTGCTAGCACTTTCAATATGGGCGTGGACAGTGTCGCACACCATTTGGGAATGTCCTGGTTCAAAAAAGATATGATCTATCATAAGACCTTATTCACAGGCTTACAAACAGAGCATTTGCTCCACGGCCAGTCATCCCTTTGCCACATAACATTCCAGACAAGGTACACGTCAGAGGGCTGTATCGAACTGCTTGAAAATCAAAATTGTAAAAGTGAAATTTTCTATACTTTTATTGCTACTCAAAATTGTTTTTCCACTTATTTACCCTCTCTTTTATAAGATTGCGGAAATCTTATTCGCATCAATATAATATGCTGGAAATTAAAGCATTTCTCACACTGGAATTGTTATTGCAATTGAGACGAGAGTGTGAAATGATTCAGGATTTACACTTTTCAACATATCATTCAACATATAAGTCAATAGAAAAGATTTCCTGGTGTAATGGGGCTGTGTTCTGGGGAAACGTTTAATATGATCTTTTATCAACTCTGAGTCTTCTTTATGCCTTCTTTCACTTCTCCCTCTCTGTTTTATTTACAACACTATTATTTAAAAATTGTCGGCCACCGTATTTGAAATGTAACGAGTAGCCAAAAATAACCCTTGACATACCTACCTCCCCTCAGCACCAAAAAGGAAAATTTAGAAACAATTTCTTATGGACTTATTTGTTTTGGTACACGATTATTCCTTTACATCTATCAAGCCTGCTGTATTTTATTGTCAACGCTTTCAATATTTTTATAACTCTTATAAATGTGAAGTTTGCCTTTTTCAGTGAAGAACCCTCAGCTTCTATAACCTTATCACTAATATTAGATCTTTTCAATTACTGGGTTTAGAAATGTTTTCTCTTCTTTGATTTTTATAAATATTTTCAACGGTTTACTTCATCAGCTGCTGGTGTATTTAACTAAGTTGCCAGGCTTGCCACTTTTGCTGTCGTGAGATTTAACTGTATAGATCAAAGTTGTATAGTATTTGACATACTTAGAGCCTTTCCGTTTCTGTATTTGCGCGCTCCAACAGATGCAGGAGAATCTACATCTGCTGCCGGCAGACGGAAAGTAATTAGCGGCAAATCCCTGATAATAAGAGTGATTGAAGGGTAGGTTTTATAACAAATTAAGAATAATAATTATTAATAACAAAATAATAAAAATTAATAATAATAATAATAATAAATGCAACTTACCGATGGGTTTGATGTATCATGGCAAGGCCCAGTCATATCTAGTGACTGTTTCGTTCCAGGTTCCTAAGGCTAAGTTCACTAAGTATTTATCCTTGCTCTAAGACATACTAATTTTATTCTCACATTAACATAATTTGTTACGCCTTAGAAATGTCACAAAATACTGATAAATAGACAAACCAATATGATGTAATTGTTTGTTTGATATTGAACTTTGTGGACTACTCTTGGTATTTGTTAAGAACCAAATGTTCAACAATGTCCGGTGTTAATAATTGGTCATTGTAACTTATATCAGCAGCCGCTATTTCTATGTGCGCGCCATTAATAATATAATAAGCCAGCAATTAACACAGCGTTAACTCCGCGTTAATTAGTGAAATATTAATCAGAGAACGTTAAGTCTAGATAGAGTTCTCTGATCACAATCATTTATCTCCAAATTTTCTTTAAACTAATTTTTCAGAATTAACATTGACTCCAAATCCGCGATGTACTGAGGAAAGCCTGGAAAAACCTCAGTCAGGGAGGGCGGTCCTGGCGGGATTCGAACCCCAGACCTCCCGCTCACTAGTCCGCGCCTTAACGACCTCAGCCACACTTGGCGGTTTTCAAAAGGGTGTAAAAGTACTGGAATTAATATAAAATTACTGTAATGCAAGAAATTAACCGGGTGACCCTGCATCCAGGAGTAGATTTTGTAAATGGATTTTGAACAGTGTGCATGACAGAGAAATTGATCCTAAATCTAATTTCATTTATGGACAAATCTTGGATCCACCTAGGTTGGTATGTTAATTCACAAACTACAGTTCAGTGGAACCCCCGCGTGATAAAAAGATAAGAGAATGGTGCACCATTAGCGGCGAGAGAATAATAGCCCCCCCTCTTTTTTTTTTTTTTTTTTTTTTTTTTTTTAGAGAAACTATTATTAGTAATATGTGCAGAAGATTTTAAGATTTTGCAATCCTATTTTATGAATTAATTGTGAGGGAAAACGTAGTTTTGGGATTTTTCAACAAGATTTATGCAGTCCATGTCTCCTTGCATGAAATATTCCACAATAGAGTCATCACTAACATAATGTATTCCCCATTTAACGCTCTGCGATTTTTATCTCCGGGACATTAAAGGAAAGTGTGTTCAAACAAATCCACCATGAAATGAAAAATAACATTCGTGAAGAAATTTCTTTCATTTCTCTCAGGGGGAACTGTTAAGAGTAATGGTTAATTTCATGAGTTGATGCCAGAAATATATGGAAAAAGAAGAGAGGCAGTTCCAACACCCTCTTGTTTGGTAATGTGAGTAAATGTGCGTTTTAGGTGTTAGTAATAACTTCGTGAAAATCATAGCTGCGGTCTTTCACCGCGATACCGACCGACAGGAGTAGGAATGATCGCCCATCATGATAAACACAACATTGTCCATACAATTTCGTAATTTCCCAAACCGCCTTGGCCATTGTTGTAAGGAATGCTCTTTTTCATTAGTTTAATAATAATGCAAAGCGACAATGCACAAACTGAGAAAGCTATAACAGTGCAGAATAATTCAACTCTTGTAAGCACGTGTTTTGTCATCTGTTAAGTGTTTCCACAGTAATAGCAATAAAAGTGATATTAACCGTGCCAAACGGGTAGATTAAAATAAGCTTTGTAAAGCAATCTAAGAAATCTTCTGTAACAAAGAAGGAAATTTTAACTGGGGTTTCTATTCAATTATGTAAACATGAACTCATCCCCCCCCCTAACACATACTAATTTTCTACAATATAAGTAACAATAAAATACCTATCAAATCAAATTTGTTTTATTATTAAATGTAAGTTAATAAATCCACAACACTCTTCATGTGCTATCTGGAAATGAGCCATTTTAGAGTTCCTTTTATGAAAAAAAGTTTGGTTCCTCTGTTTTAGTGACCAGCAAGAGCCCGCTCTCATGTTTATATTTCAACTTTATGCCCTAATGAAATCTTTTACCTTGCTCCTCGCTGACACAACCAAAAAATTCAAATGAAAATGCATTGTAACTCTCTTATTGATCCCAGAGCTTTCTCAACCGCATCTGCAACAATACTTTGGATTCTTGTAATTTCCTAGAAAATTTTATGACACTTTTAAAACCAGTCATTTTCAGTATCTATCATAGTTTCTTCAAATAAGGATTCATAAATCACCTTCCTAATCTGTGGTTCAACAAATTTTCCCTGGTTAACTTTATCATCAGATATTCCAGATGTATTTGTAGCTATCTTTGTTTAAAGCATTTACGAATTGCTTCATTAAGCCTATTTTTATATGTATAGGAGGTAATATAACATTTTTCCATTCCTGTCACGAGATTGTCTGCTTCCAATGTTTTCTTGTTCAGTGATCATATTAAGCTCTACTATCCCATTCACATATGAAACATGGCATTTTAGTATAACCTGATTGTTGACCTAGCAGCATACCAATAACTTTTAAATCTGCACACACCTGCCATATTTGACTTTTTCTAGAAGTAATTTTAAGTTCTGATATGTTTCCTTGAGTGCAACTGGAACTGATACATATTTGTTATACAACAGCACAGACTAATTTTTGAGGAATCAGTTTCCAGTCATCTGGAATGTATTCTGCAGCTCCCAAGGCAATCACTAAACCAGGAATGTCAGGACATTACGTAAGATTCTCTTCTTGAGTGAAGTATGGAACAAATTCCACTTCACTATGTCTGTGCCAATAAAATAATGCTTCCGGAGCAAACGTTTTTGTTTTTCTTCTTCTTTTAGCCTGGATTCCAATATTTCAGCAAAAGCCTTTGGAAGACCTAAGCCCCTAATGAAATCATTATGTTCTGTCAGTCGAACTGTTGAGATTTTTGAAAATACTTTTCCTGTAAAGTATTAAAATCACTGATACTGCTTAGAGAATTCTTTTCAGAATCTGATGATAATTCCTTTCCAAATGTTTCTGATGGAGAAGGCACAGGGTGTATCTTTTTACTGGCAATAACAGAATTGGATAAATGATTCTCTTGTAGCCACAATCATTCACATGATTTCAAGGCTCATTGGAACAACAATACTACTTGATTGGAGTCCATTTTTGTTCACGTTTCCAAACTTCATAATCCTTTTTAACAAAATGTGTCTTCACTTTCTAATAACAAAATTACCACAGATGTGGCAAAATATATCACAGTTATTTTTACACTTTTTGGAAGACATATTAAAATCTATATAATACAACTGATACACACAAAAACAGATGCTCACTACAACTACAAAGTGAACCAAATGTCCAAGAATTAAATGAAAATAAGAAAAATATGTTGTATGGTAGATTGGTGTAATTGTTGTCAAACAATGAAATTCATAAGTTTTTTGCCTCAAACAAAAGCTATACTTTGGAAATATTATGCATAAAATTGCAAATTATAAAAAATTGGTACTTAATAGGAAAAACAAAAATAACGGATCACAGCATTGAAATCAGCATATTATGTTTAATAATGAAGATATATTTTGAGGAAACCCCATACTTGTAATCAATCAATGAAAGGAAGACGTATAAGAGCTGTGGAAATAAACAATGATAATGTACTTTATTCTGTAACAAATGACGAATTGTTTGACATTCTCCATACAACACGTTCGTCAATAGATCATGGATGAAGAAACAGAAGAAAAGGTGTTGCAACATCACCAAGGAAAGTATCGTGATGTCTTTATATGCACTATGATACATACGAGTTTAATGTTGCACCCAATTCCTTTGAATAATTCTAACCAAACTACTTTTATGTTCCGAATTTTTGCTTTTCCACTAGAAGGACATTTTAGAAACACCGAATGATAATACTGATACCATTCTGGTAACCCTTCTTAGTTCATCTTAGTGTATTTTTGTGGTAAAATGTTTCTAAATATATGCATAAATAAAAATAACACTGAATTAATTAATCGTGAACAAGTGTATTAATGTCCGTTATACATCAAATTGGGACACACTTAACGTTATATTAAAGCTAAGGAAAATGCGCTTTTTATGTATTTGAAACCTAAATATTCCAAACTTATGGTGCGAAATTGAAATAATTTTCTGGAGAAAGCAGCCTGCCAATCATTAAAAAATATTTTTCCTATCTCTGTTAGAAACTAAAAATCAGGAAATTATCAAGTTATGGTAAAACATCATCAGTTATATTTACATACAGCATGTCTGAAAATTACTTTCGACTTGTTGGCAGTGATACATTACCGGATTTCTTCTGCACAACCTAGAGAATATCCCACAGACAACTTTATCAGTTATCTCACAATGCTATATTTTAGTATAAGTATTTAAGTTCATCTCGTTTAAGGCTTGTGATAAGCAACATTTTTATTTTGTAGATGCAAGACATGCTACACTGCGCACCTACCGCGGAAAGTAATAAAAATACCTTCCCCATTTGACTGAAGCTCCCAGTAAATAAGTGTTGATGTTAGCAATGAAACCATTAACTCTCTTGCCATTCCAGTAGAAAAGGTTGGACATCTCTAAGTTTTATTTGTTGCTTTTAAATCCGACATGGGCTACTTTTCTTTAGCGGCCTCATTGCAACTCACCTGACAATGAAAATTCTCCTTTTGTTCATTATTGCATAGTTCAGACAATACAATCACGCTAATAGTATGTCTCCCTTTCAAAGAAGCCCCCGGGGTAGTTCCTGATGAAGAAGCGTCTCATTTCGTCGTACAAGATGATGAGGATGCAGAAGGGCAGCGAGAGAAACCACCAGTACCATTTCAGAGGGTAGAGTTTGAGGATGCTATCCACACCTGGGGTGTATATCACCAAAATGACGAGAATGGTTTGGATGACAATGCCCCAATTGAGGGGCCAATTGGACATACCCTGGTGGAATATGGACAATCGCCTGGTCTTGCAAATGATCACGTCGGCCCACTGACTAAACACTACTGCCACGAAATAGGCCGTGTTGCAGGTGTACTCGAGTTTCTTTCTCGTGTCGTAAGTCCAGGGGTTGCCGAAAGTGTCCTTCAGGTCGTTCACCTGAGGGTTGTCCCACGAACGGCGGATGTTCAGCAGAGTTTCCGGGAGAAAGCCGTGCTCGGCCATGATTAAGAAGTAGGTAAAGAAGCCAGCGGCTGCCTGCATACAGCCGATCTGGATGTAGGTGACGGACAGCATCCTGGAGTTGACGAGTCTATCTAAGCGTGCGTCTCTTGGCTTGCGGAGCATGATGTCGGACTCCGCTCGTTCGAACACGAGCGAGATCGCTGGCCAGATGTCCGACAGGTAGTTGATGCACATGACGGCCATGATATTAATGGGCAAGGGGATGGCGAATGCCACGCTGCAGATGAACGGCAGCACTTCCGGTGTACTCGCTGTCAGGGTGAAGGCCACAGACTTTTTAAGATTGTCGAATATCCTACGGCCTTCCTCTATGCCGGTGACTATAGTGGCGAAGTTATCGTCCAGAAGGATCATATCGGCTGCTCTTCTGGCCACGTCCGTGCCCTCTAGGCCCATTGCGATACCCAAGTTCGCCTGTTTCATAGCCGGGGAGTCATTGACGCCGTCTCCCGTGAGCGCCACGATATGTCCCAGGCGCTGACAGCCCTCCACAATTATCAGCTTCTGAGTGGGCGTGGTGCGGGCGAACACAATTTCCGGATACCGGGCCAGGACTTCATCCAACTCGTCTGGAGTCATGGCCTTGAGCTTGTCGCCGGTCACTACCTTAGCCCGGACTTTTCTGCGGTCTGAACCCTTACCTTCGGCGAGCTCTTCCTCAGTTATACTGTCGGCCGAGATGATGTTCACTTTACGAGCTATCACCCTGGCGGTGGTTGGGTGATCTCCGGTGATCATGATCACCATGATGCCGGCCCGCCTGCACATCTCCACGGCGTAGGGTACCGAGTGCTTGGGAGGATCGATCAGTGACACCAGCCCCACGAATCTCAGGCCATTTATGGGAAAGTTATCCTTCTGGACATCGAATACGTAACCCGGAGGATATTTTAGGTGGGGGAGAGTCAAATCGGCGCAGGCCATGACCCGTTCGCCGAGCTCCGCTAGTTCCAGACAAGCGTCCTGTATTCTCTGTGACATCTTCTTGTCCATGTACACCATATTGTCTTCCAGGAGGGCGGTGCCACAGAGCTCCAGGACCTTCTCGGGGGCGCCCTTCATCACCAGTAGGTAACAGTCGTCATTCTCGTGCACAGATAACTGGTACTTCCTTTGCGAGCTGAAAGGCACCTCTAGAACTTTTGGGTGTTCTCTTCGAATCATAATGACACCTCCTAGAGACCCCTCGGCGAACTTGAGCAGGGCGCTCTCAGAGGCATCTCCGGAGACCTTTCTTTTGTGCACCTTGACGCATTGCTGGTCCGCCAGGAACTCGGCCTTGTTGCACAACGCACACACCTTCCACAGTGCCTGGAATGCCGGCGAGGAGGTGTCGCAGTCCAACCTGGAGGTGTGTTCGTCAGAGAAGTCCACGCTGTACTTTCTACCATCCATCCAGACGTGGGATACCGTCATGTCGTTCCGCGTCAGAGTCCCCGTCTTATCCGAACAGATGACTGACGTGCTGCCCAGGGTCTCTACGGCCTCCATGTTCTTCACGAGGCACTTCTGGTCTGCCATATTCTTCGCCGATATAGACAGGCACATCGTGAACGTGATTAGCATTCCCTCGGGTACGCAAGCTACGACTATACCCAGGAAGAAGATACTGGACTCCATCCAGCTGTGACCCATAGACATGGCGAGTACGAACACCAGGATGCCGGTAACGACGGCGACCACAGTCAGCAATTTGATGAAACCAGCGATCTCCTTTGCGATGGGAGTTATGTCCTCTTTTAGTCCTGTAGCCAGCTCGGCGATTCTACCCATGACGGTACAATCTCCGCAGGCGATCACAATGCCCTTACCCGAGCCCGAGGTCACTGTAGTGGAGAAGAAGGCGAGGTTCTTCGTCTCCATGGGATCGCCGTGGGTTGCCACTGCTTCCCGAACCTGCGGCTCCGCCTCTCCTGTTAGACTTGAGTTGTCCACCTTGAGCGACTCTGCTTCCACAATCCTGACGTCCGCAGGGATTCGATCTCCTGTCCTTAGCACCACTAGGTCTCCCAGTACGATCTCCTCCACGGGCACTATCAGCCGTTGCCCATCGCGTATTACCGTCGTTCGAGAGGGCACCATGGTTTTGAACGCCTCCATGATCTTGCTCGTTTTCCTCTGCTGCACGTACGTGAAGGTTGCACTTACGAAGATGACGAAGAGGAGGATGAAGCCCAGATAGAGGTGTTCCGGGGCCTCCGGGTTACGCTCAATTTGCTCCATGGAGTACACGATGAAGCACAGGCCTGCCGCTATCCACAGCATTATCGCAAACCCTCCCACCAGATTCTTTGCGAATATCAGGATCTCGGGAGTCACTTTGGGAGGGGTGAGCTTGTTTGGTCCTAGTTTAAGCAGCCTCTGGGCCGATTGTTCTATGGTCAGCCCGTTGACAATGTCTGTGTTATATCTGACACATAACTCATCGTAGTCGATCAGATGATCATCATAGTCAACCTCCTTCTTCAAGCTCTCTAACTCATCCTGCGAATACGACTTGATCCTCACCGTGGACCGCAAGTTCACGGAAGGTAAACTTATCAAACTTCTCTTCTGTATGCTTAACATTTCGCAAAACTAAAATTCACATCGTTGTGTGAGCTTGGCTTGCAGCATCAACTCGACTTCATACGGCCTTGGAAACAAAAGTGGAATGAAGGTAAGTAAGGTTTAGCAATTATTGACTTTCCCGCTTTTCTGCTTGTTTTCATTTTGCTTCACGTTGTATCTCGCTGTTTTCTGCTAATTAAATAATTGTATTATTCGAGATCTTCTCGCTCTGTTATCAGTTGCCTGCAGATTTAAAATAATTAGCAACTTGGAGATAAAAATGTGCAATGGCGTATCTCGTTAATTTACAGTTGTGCTGCAAATAACGAAACCTACTCTAATAAGCATTTTCTTACAACTGAGTCATTGACTTTCAGATGTCCTTATGAGACTTTTCACAGTTTAAAACGTTTAAAAGCTCATAGAAACGACGCCTGTCATTTAAATAAATAATGCAGTACTTGTCAGAAGTAGAGACTATTTAATTGGGCAGACATTACTTATGCTTACGAATCTCATAAAATTAAAGAAGTACATGTCAAAGTCATACCATTGATAACTAACACGAATACGTATCGCATTTTGTGGCCGGAAGTAAAGTTAGTATTGTTTAATATACACACATAAAACAGAACTTAAATACTTTATCAAGATGTATGCATTGAATTACTAACATAACTTAACATTAAAATTGTATTTATTAAAACAAATACCACAAAAATAAAAAGGAATAATTGTGTTTATTAACAATTTACTGGCCTCACATATCAAATCAAAAAGCAATGCTTATTTATTTATCGTGGTTATATAGTGGATACAGCTTGTGCCGGCATCTTTCATTTTCCTGCTCCTAAAATCCGGCTCTGAGTTGACTATAATTCTCAATGAATCCATTAGATAAAGCTAAATTGAGTTTAGCAATCAGTTGTAAATATGCAATTTACGGTTTCGTTAGTTAAAACTTTAAACTTAATAAATTGTGCTTTTTTTTCAAAATAAATGTGAAATTTCCGTTTTTGGTAATGAAGTAAAAGTTAATTATCTATAACACCACATCATTTAAGGTGGGTTAAATCTTATTTATTTTAAATCTAGTTTTTTGTTTTAATTGTTTATTGATAATTTCTGAATAATAGTAAAGCATTTTTAAGCATTACAGTTATTTCTTTTCTCCTAAATTTCTACTTTATGTTTAGCTGAGCAATTATTCCAACGCTTTTGATAATATTATTTCTGGTATAAAAATAGGCAAGAAAATGGCGAGCATGGAATAATTTTATTATTACTGTAAATGAAAATCTGTGAAACGCGTATATTGTATTTTCAGCGCTTAGCAGCAGGTTCACCATTGACACCCATTATTCCATAATCAAGTAAGTGGAAGGAGAGAGGAATATCATAAAGAGATATCAGTGTTCGGCAAAATTACTATATGAAATAAGCAATTAACCAACAGAAAAATTTACTGCACAAATACCACGTCGATTTATTAAGATTTCTGCGTTTATTTTCTTGGCAGCATTTTACCACATATGAAGATCTTAACATAATAATAATAATAATAATAATAATAATAATAATAATAATAATAATAATAATAATAATAATAACATTATTATTATTATTATTATTATTATTATTATTATTATTATTTCAGTGTTCAGTAAGGAAATAGCATGCATTTGGGGAAGTTCTAGGGTAATTTGGTCAGAATTATTCACTATTCAACATAAAAGTTCCTATTAATGCAAGTGTATGAATGAATAGTGTTTAACGCCCGTTTTTGCTACAGAGGCACCACAGGCAATGATATATTGGGAAAGGATTTTTTTATGAAAGGAAACGTTCCAGGCCTAAGTTTAAGGTACCTCCCCGGCATTTGCCATTTATGAGGACTGAGGAAAACCTGGGAAAAACCTTAGTCAGGAAGGACGGTACTGGCGGTATGCGAACCCAGACCTCCCGCTCACGAGTCCGCGTCTTAACGACCACGGCCATCCGTGGCGGTAAATAATGCAAGTGTGCGAGTATAACTTATCGAAGGCTTTAATTCACAAGAATGGGTAGTGGCAACCTTCACCAACTTCAGCGTAAATAGTAAATTTTTCGGAACGCTTACATTCAATAATAATAATAATAATAATAATAATTATTATTATTATTATTATTATTATTATTATTATTATTATTATTAGGGTTTCGATGTTATACACAAGTCTGATAGCTGTTTAACTTATTAATAAATGTTCTAGGCTTGTATTCCAGTAAGGATTTTCTTTATTAATGCAGTGTGACTTGCAACATCCGTGTACCACGATAATGCACGGATTCACATCGCAAGTGTTGTTGTTATGGGCGGAGAACGATATTTCGGAACTTAGCCTTGCATATCGGCTGGGCGTTTGTGCCTACATGCTTATTGCTGGCATTTCCAAGAGGAAGGGATGAGATGACCGGGGTACACTCCGACTCCAGCACAAATTCGAGACCCTCAGTTGGCCCACTTCCATAGCAGACGCCGGGGGAAACTTTCGACCTTGTAATAGAACCAACGGAATGAAAAGAAAGACTCGTCCCAACAGAACAAGCTCAAGGTTTCAACCCGGGAGGAGCAAACTGCAACAGCCAATATCAGTTTTAAGTTTCCGCAGGTAAACAGCACTCGGCTGCTGACGTAAGCAGCTAGAAGATTTTTCTCTGGAGGGGAATCAATAACTGATATTGGCCACTTGTCCTCAAGAGAAGGATGCTGTGTTAGCTTTTCTACCCTACTGCGTACAGTACACGCCGAGTTTGCTGTTAATCTTTTAATTTGTACCATGCACTGAGTTGACAGACAGTGACACGTTTCGCTTTTATTCTCGTGACATGCCCCACCCTCTACGTAAATCACTCCACTGATAATTCATCTGTCTCTCTGTTTGCCTACGGAAGTTTCTACACGCATCCTGAGATAGCAAATGCCACTTTTATTTCTCCTCTCGCAGCAAATTAATCGTCTCTCTCTTTTATGTTGAAATAAACTTCCTAACAGTTCGATTTGTTTTCGTTGGATTATTTGTAACTTGTAATTTCAACATTACATTAATTTTCTACAAAGCGTAGAAAAATAAATTAATTTACAAGCTAATAGGTGAAATATAGAAAACTATGCAAACTAATTAAGAAATGTCATGTCTAATGACTGACGCGGGAGTTGCTTCTCTTCAAATAATCCGATAGCGATATGTAAATACTCGTTTGAGATAAAACACTTTGTTATTTAGTAAGCATGTGTTGTTTCTTTCGCTGACTAAATGGCGTGAGACTTAAGAACAACTCGATAAATCCGCCCACTACGATGCACCTTATCGGCCGATACAATTACCTGCCACTGTTTAATTTTAGTGCATCTAATGCCGCTAGCTGGGATAAGCAACTAAGCTAATAATTATTTAAATAATCTCTAAAAGTATGGCATATATCCCATACTGAGGATGTTTGTACCCAGAGGTACAGCTCACTTCATATCTTTTGGTATAGGGACCGTCACCGGTGGCCGGGGTCTTTAAGGTGCAGGCAGAGTTGTGAGCGGGAGGTCTGCATTTCGATTCACCAGGACCGTCATCCCTGACTGAGAATTTGTCCAATTTTCCAATAGGTTTTCCTCAATCCTCATAAATGGCAAATGTCAAGCAGGTACCCTAAACTTAAGTCTGAAATGCTTTCTTCTTTAAAAAAAAAAAAATCCAATTTATAATTTCATCTCATGTAACACCAGTGTCCGCCGCCTGTGATGCCTCATCAGTTAAAACGGACGTTAAACACTATTAAAAAAAGGTAGTAATCGACAAAGGGCGCCAGAGAACAGAGTTATAGGAAGTCAAAAATACGGCGAGATTATTTGAGCTTTAAAAGGGTATCTTCTATGACCAGGAGCCAAAACAGAAATTATTTAAATTCTTCCTTGCCATACCATTGGCCCAAAGGCTATATTATCTTTTAAATTTTTTATGCATCTTAGAACAGAGAATGTACATTCAATGCGCAGAATACGAAAAGTGATCAGCATCACCATTGTGCTACGAGTACAATGAATTCCCCTGCGGGTGGATATTCTAAATTTTAGGAATTTTAATCCATGCTTCTTGTACGGGTTTCCTGAAAATTTTCCACCCTGGGCAGATGCCCAGTTTCTCCCCCATAAATACAGCTCTATGTTTATGAATAACAGGAGTAAAATAGGTGATGGAAATGGACATTGAAGACAGAGAAGGAAGAGAATGGACGAAAAATTCTTGAGAAGGTAGAGCAGAAAAGCTGCAAGTGAATGGAATTTGTCTGGATTAAAAAAAAAACGAATGAAATAGGGGGGGGGGGTTTCAAACGATTTATTTATGGACGCTCTTTAACAGTTCAGGTCATCAGCGTCCCATTCAACTCAGGGCGTGAAACGGCCGACAAATTTTGCTCAGAGGCCTCTCTTTCAGGCTTGAGGTTCTTTATCGTGCCGTAAATGTACAACACAGGACCCACGGCTTTACTTCCCTTCCGAAGGAAGCCATACTTAGGATTTTTACGCCCCGAAAAAATCCATCGGTCCTGGCCGGGTTCGAACCCGCGATCTTGGGTTTAGGAGGCAAGTATGGTAACCACTACACCACCAGGACCGACAAAATAGGGGGGGGGATACAGGGGCTGTTCAATAAAAAATGATCATAAGGCATAGTTTCTCGCGCTAAAAGTTAACGTTACAATGACTTGTAATAAGCACTAACAGACACTGAAGTAGATAATTCTGATTCTCGCAAGTTGATTGGTGATATATGAGATGAAATGGTAAAATGGGCAATTTAGCTTTAATGTACCCGCTAACTGAGGACTGGAAAGTCTGCAGACCTCCGGTTAACGAGTACATCAAGCACTTCGGCTACTCTCTGTAGGCGTGGAGATTGATAATGGAATAAGCTGGAGAGAAGTTCGAACTGTGATCTTGCAGGGAATTAATACTTTAACTTGTTCAGCGACGAAAACTGAGAATGTTCTTTTTCGCGTTAAGGATCTACCTTATAACTTCGCCCGCAAATTAAATTTAGGAAAACGAGCAGACAAGTTTCACGAACGCGCACAATGAAACCTGGGACGTGTCGAAAATCTTAACACTCTTCTCTGACCAGAGCACCTGGTCACCAGTGTTATCACATGGCCATGCTACATCTCAAAGTGAATGGTATGAACGTGGTAATAGATTAAAAGTTAATGGTTACATAAAGAAAATTCGTTTAATACCAAGATATTTACGTCAACGATAACTATGTCTTATTTATCGCGAATTTCGAAGAAATATAGCGTGGTTGTACCATGAAAATATTTTTGAAAAATGTCTTCAATTCTTCATCAATCCTACACAAAATTACGATGAAAAAAAAAACTTTGTGTGTGTCTGTTTACGCTGTAGCGGCCGCAATTTTCCGTTTTTTCTCAACAAAACTCAACATATAATGATCAAATTAACAAACAATTCGTCGAGTTTGTGAACCAGCAAAATTGCAAAATTCCTTCTAGTGGCCGTAATTTTTGTTATTAGTAACGAAGCTCGGTATATAACATTTAAATAAAATAAGAAAAATGTTTTCTGAAAATCAGTTAAATTTGACTGTTAGGAGGGAGGTTTACCCGAAACCTAAAATTTAAAAATCGCTTTGGAGCATCAATATTGTTTTTTCGTAACGAAACTCTGTATATAATATTTAAATAAAATAAGAAACATAGTTTCAGAAAATCAGGTAAATTTGACAATTAAGAATGGCGGTGTACATGAAAGCCCAAATTTAAAAAATTGGGGGTTAAAGCGAAATTTTAAAAAATGCTTTGCTGCCGCAATTTTTGCTTTTTCTTAACGGATCTCGGTATATGTCATTGAAAGAAAATAAGAAAAATAGTTTATGAAAATTAGCAAAATAGAAATATTAGAAGTGGGGGTATACCTGAAAACCAACATTTAAAAATCGTTTTAGCGAACCAATATTGATTTTTTCTCAACGGAACTCTGTTTAAGCCATTTAAATAAAATAGGAAAAGTAGTTTATGAAAGTCTTAGTAATCGGACCATTGGGACTGGGGGTTTACCGAAATACCGAAATTTAAAGAGCGCTCTAGCGGCACTCTGCTCTAGCACGATGTAATACCCCTCAAAAATTTGACTTGCTGAAGAATTCGTATAGTTTATACAGCTCCTATGTAACGAACTTTTGATATATTTACCAGTTCCACAAATATAATTAGCCTATCTATCCACGGAATACTCTCAATATTTATTTTATGATATAGTTTTTGTTTATTTACTAATGCTCTTTAACATCTCAGGTAATCAGCGTCAGGACGTGAAACTGCCCGTAGCTTTTGCTCGGAGACCTCTTTTTCCTGGCGTAATTCTACTTCTCTTTTAAAGGAAGCCACAGTTAGGATTTTTACGCCTGCAAAATTCATGACCTAGGCCGGGACTGAACCTGCCATCTCGGGTCTACGAGACAAGCATGGTACCCACTAGATCACCAGGATCGACAAAGTGGTAGCTATTTAATGTTCAGGCTTCCACTATGAAGATGGCCATAACTCACCAATTCTATCTATAGATACACTCCAGAACTAATAACCAAACTTCTAATCTTCTCTTTCGGACAGCTGCAGCCAGGGACGGCGGATTTCTTTAGGTCAATCCTGATTTCGCTCCTTAGTGGAATAGTTGCAACATAGGCACTTAATGACAAAATAATCTTTCGGTCTACACATTTACACGTAATGAGACTAGCGATTAACATTACATGTGATGAGACTAGGAATTAGCATTACATGTGATGAGACTAGGGATTAGCATTACATGATATGAGAATAGGGATTAGCATTACATGTGATGAGACTAGGGATTAGCATTACATGTGTTGAGACTACAGATTAGCATTACATGTGACGAGAATAGGCTTTAGCATTACATTTGATAAGACTAGGCTTGAGCATTACATGTGATGAGACTTGACTTTAGCATTACAAAAATGAGACTAGGCTTTACCATTACATGTGATAGGACTAGGGATTAACATTACACATGATGAGATTAGGCTTTAGCATTACATGTGATGAGACTAGGCTTTACCATTACATGTGATAGGACTAGGGATTAGCATTACTTGTGATGGGACTAAAGATTAGCATTACATGTGATGAGACTAGGGATTAGCATTACATGATATGAGACTAGGGATTAGCATTACATGTAATGAAAATAGGGATTAGCATTACATGTGACGAGAATAGGCTTTAGCATTACATTTGATAAGACTAGGCTTGAGCATTACATGTGATGAGACTTGACTTTAGCATTACAAAAATGAGACTAGGCTTGAGCATTACATGTGATGAGACTAAGCTTTACCATTACATGTGATAGGACTAGGGATTAACATTACACATGATGAGATTAGGCTTTAGCATTACATGTGATGAGACTAGGCTTTACCATTACATGTGATAGGACTAGGGATTAGCATTACTTGTAATGAGACTAAGGATTAGCATTACATGTGATGAGACTAGGGATTAGCATTACATGTGATGAGACTTGGCTTTAGCATTACATGTGATGAGACTAGGCTTGAGCATTACATGTGATGAGACTAGGGATTAGCATTACATGTGATGGGACTAGGGATTAGCATTACACATGATGAGAATAGGCTTTAGCATTACATGTGATGAGACTAGGCTCACAATTACATGTGATGAGACTAGCGATTAGCATTACATGTGATGAGACTAGCGATTAGCATTACATGTGATGAAACTAGGGATTAGCATTACATGTGATGAGACTTGGCTTTAGCATTACATGTGATGAGACTAGGCTTCAGCATTACATGTGATGAGACTAAGGATTAGCATTACATGTGATGGGACTAGGGATTAGCATTACACGTGATGAGACTAGGCTTTAGCATTACATATGATAGGACGAGGGATTAGCCATACATGTGATGAAACTAGGGATTAGCATAACATGTGCTGAGACTAAGCTGCAGCATTATATGGAGACTAGGGATCAGCATTACATGTGATGAGAGTAGGCTTTAGCATTGGATGTGATGATACTAGGCCTGAGCATTATATGTGATGAGCCTAGGGATTAGCATTACATGTGATGAGACTTGGCTTTAGCACTACATGTGATGAGTCTTGGCTTTAGTATTACATGTGATGAGACTTGGCTTTAGCATTACAAGTGATGAGACTAGGGATTAGCATTACAAGTGATGAGACTAGGGATTAGCATTACATGGGATGAGACTAGGTTTTAGCATTACAAGTGATGAGACTAGGGATTAGCATTACATGTGATGAGACTTGGCTTTAGCATTATATGTGATTGGACTAGGGATTAGCATTACATGTGATGAGACTTGGCTTTAGCACTACATGTGATGAGACTAGGCTTTAGAATTACATGTGATGAGACTAGGCTTTACCATTACATGTGATGATACTAGGCTTTAAGCATTCATGTGATGAGACTAGGGATTAGCACTACTGGTGTGAGATTTGGCTTTAACGTTACAATCCCGATGGCTGAATGGCGAGCTAAGTCTGAAAATCATCTGGTTCTCCGTCACAAGAGAAAGTTGTCAGGAGAGATTATGGTGTTTTGTTCTTCAACTATAGTGCATTGATTTATCAACATAAAGGTTCCCTGCAAACAACAGCTGATGGGGAGAATAACAAGACTGTTTTGAGTATTCTGGATTAACATATCCGAGGAAAACATTTTGTTCTACATCCATCGTTGGCGCCTTCACCATGACGATGCACGCCCTCGTGTTATTCAACGTTGTTGTTGAACATTTGGTTAAAAAAAATATATCGAATATGTGCTCCAATATCCTTACATCTCGGACAATGCTCTATGCGACTTTTTTCTGTTACCTCGTCTTGAAAACCAACTGGGGACTAGCGTTCTGGCTCATCAACAACTGTCGTAACGAAGGAGGACGCCGTTCCGAAGACGATTTCAAAAAACGGTTTCCATCACGTTTTCCAGGACTGACAGACTGTGCCTACAATTCCGTCGAAAAAGTATAACTACCAACCTTGTATACTTTGTAGATAAATAAAACATTATCCGCATTTATTGACTTGCTTTTGTATATATTAACAGGGAACTGTTAAATACTTAAGTTTTTAAAATGGTTTCTTACATGAAGTTTTGTTTTAACGTTAGAAATTATTAGAAATGCGTAAAAAGTTTCTTACTTTCAACAGAATTACCCCAAAATATTTATCCATGTTTAAGAATTGGGTGTAATTAACCATAATAGACAATTATTATTAGATTTGGAGTTTAAATGAGAAAATGCACCGAGAATTTATATAGCAAATTTTGGTTTTGAATGCTGGTGTATTCGAAATGGATTTTCCAATTTACATATTCATCAACTTGGAGTCCTAGAAACTTGACATCTGTGGACGTTATGTAGTTGATTATTGCAAGAAATATTATGTTCACAATTTCCTAGATTTCAAATTGGGAATGTTGTCTAGAAAACCTTTGGTTACACTGCTGATTTTGATGCAGATTTATGTAATGTTCCACCAGGCTTAGTATTTTGCGACAATCCATTTAATTTTTTAAATTTTAGTGTTCTTTTTGCCTATCATGAAATGAATGCTGTTTTAATTTAAAAGTGTTTATAGAAATGAAGACATGTTAAGCAGTAAACAAATAGTTAGTTTGCCTATCATGGAATGAATGCTGTTTTAATTTAAAAGTGTTTATAGAAATGAAGACATGTTAAGCAGTAAACAAATAGTTAGTATTGATATTATATTTTTTGTTCATTTCTGTTGTTAGAGAAGTTCAATATGTCAAGAAAGTTTGGTGAACTAATCAAAGTGAACCTTTAAGCCTTTTGTAGAGAATATTATTTTTCATGAAAAGGCTATGATTTTAATAAGATATATGCTGTACAACATTTGTTAGTCATCTCACTGGAGGGAACTGCTAAACATTGAAGGAATTGTTTACACATTGCACCAAACTGTTCAGACTTCACTACCCTAAAAACTCTGACCTACGAGGGTGCTTTGATAAGTAACATGTAGTTTGGTTTGTATGCTCATAAGCCATTCAAATTGTTTGCCAAATATTTCGAGAAGTGAAAAATGGATAAGATTGGAATTCGTAATGTGATTTAATTATTTTTTCTGGAAGAGAAAGCAGCAATGAAATTTTGCCTACGTTGCCCATCCTAACAAACCGCTCGACTTTGGGTAAATAAGTTCAAGCATCGCACCACATCCTGGAGCTCCAAAATTATTTGTGATGCCAGAAATTATCAACAAGTCCATAATTTGTTTTTGTTGACAAACTAGTGAAAGTGCGCATATTAGTAGGGACCAATTGAGCGGGTGCATTACATGTGAGTGACGGGTCTGCTCACTCCGGGACAAAAGCGAAATCGCATGGGAACATTCGGCAGACTTTAAGAAGAATTGTGAAACGTGGATTCATTATTACCAAAACGGAATAGGCTTCGGTTTTTTGATGCGCAAAAGGAAGGAGAATGCTACTATTCTTTTGGGAGAGACAGCGCTTGCAGGTCATTCAGGACAAATTTACCCAAATACGATTTGAAATGCTTGCGCATCCACTTTATTCACCTGATCTCGCTCCTTTAGACTTCCACCTATTTGTTCCTTGAAACAAATTAAAGTTAAAGGAAGAAGCAACTAAATATTTTGAGAATCTGGAAGAAACCCTCTTACACGAGGAAGTCACGAACCTGAAGCAATTCTGGCAAATCATACTGAAGAAGAAACAAACAATAAAAGTGATCCTATAGAGTTTCGGGCCCGAACGCTTCTCCCAGTACGCAACGGGCTACTATACATTCAGAAGGACCTAACTTGTTTACGATTAAACTTAAATAAAATTCAACCTGAAGTTTAAGTTTAAGTTTTAAGGGGTTTAATATATTTTTAAAGAAAAAAAAAAAAAAGGCAACATAATGGCATTCATCCCAGGTCTCATAGGTGAGAAGCCAATTTTGAACAATTTGCAGGAGTACTTAGGGCAGAATGTTCCAGTAACTCAAATGTAGGGGAACTAGGAAATGATCGTTAGTCACATAGGTGTAGGTTAACTTGAGATAAAACGATATGGGAGAGCTAGAAGAAGAACGTTACAGTCACACAGATATTGAGGAACTTGGGGCAGAACGTTATACTGTCACACAGGTGTAGGGAAACTTGGGGCAATGCTATACAGTTCATAGGTGCAGGGGAATTTGAGGCCGGACTTCAGGAAGTTTTATACTCTGAAAAAAAAATTAGTGTCTGTAATAATGTTTGTTCAGGAGTCTCTTGAGCTTGATCGAAAGTTGGTACTTCTATAGCGCTGATACGAAATTACTTTCACAAATAATCCGCTTGGTATTTGCAACTAAATTTTTCTGTTTCCTGTGTGACGAGTCAACAAATTACCGTTGAATGAATCCTAAAACTTTATTTTACCGCCCTTGCATATAAAACTATAAAAATGTTCGTAAACTCTCTTGATAATAACTCTGTTGCATTCATGCATCTATTTAAAAGTAAAACTCAAGAAGGGAATTCTATATGATCACCAATATGGAGGATGAACGTTTTGAGGAGCTATTAAATCCACAGTCTGGCAATCATTAAAAAATACATGTGATTTTGTTGAAAATGTAACGCAGAAAATTATCGTGATCTTGAGTTCCTCAAAAAAAGTACGGCCCTTGTGTACGATAGAAAAGAGGGAACATGGCAAGTAAAGTCCAAGTATGTACACCGATTACTAATGAACCGTGAAGAACAGGCAAAAAAGTCTTAAAATTACCATATACATTCTTATGTAAAACATGATGAAATGTACATTTTATGATTTAGTGTTACGTAAAACTTTAAACATGTATCACATAAATACCCTGCACGAAGGAAAAGAAAAAGAACAGGGGAAAGATAAACAAAATCCTGTACAGTTTAATTTGCATTGTATATCTTTATCAGTTTCTATTCGTACTAGCTCTTATGGTAAAAATTTATTGAATGCATTTTATGTGAGAAATTTGTTGAAAATTCATGAAACTCTCAGGAAAAATATCAAAATTGAAAACTTTGGAAAATACCTAAAGGATAGAAAAAGTAGCAAAATGTTGTATATTAGCGACGTCACACTTGTTATCAACACTAGCCTAACATTAAACACAAACTCTAGGTTAGGTTTAAGTGTAGGCCTTGCGTAATGGATATCCTTGGGAGGAAGAATTCCTAACGCAGAAAGAACATGCCGATGCTGGTGAAGCCCCTAAGAAGATCCGAGCGCATGCCACCGTCACACCTCACCCACCCTGTAACAGAATGAAATGGGAGAGCGGAATGTAAGTGACCAGGGGAAACACGAAAGATCCCAAGGTGCAGATATCCGACATGACGGGAATCGAATCCGGCACCTCTGAAGCGTAACAGTCTTAATCGGTAATTTTATATATAGCGATTGCCAACTCTTGAAAATAATGCAAGGATTGCTGAAGGTTATTTATGGCTATTCAACTCAAGACGTAAACTGTCAAAAATGTTTGCTCAGAGGCCTCTTCTTTCAGGCCTGAAGATCTTTTGCATGCCGTAAATTTACCACAAGGAAGCCAGCTTTACTTCCCTTAGAATTTGTACACCCGAAAAAATCAATTCACCCTGATCTAGATAGAACCCACGGTCTTGGGTCTACCAGCAGGACATACATATCCACTGAAGATGACACACACAGCAGTTCTGTGACTACGCACACATTATCAGAGAAGAGATACTTCAAATATCAATGTGGTTAAGGTTAGGAAGCAGAGAATATCGTCGACGACATGAAATTTGGAGGGAAAAAAAATTTTTTTTGAGGATATAATATTCAAAATACAGGACGACATTTTTTTAAATCTGCTATTCTAACTGGTAAGGCCGTGCGCACTGCAATAGATCAGTTTCAGCAAAAAGCTCATCAGCCTTCACCTTATTACTTAAAGTAACTTTCGCTACACCAGAGATTCTGAAACAGAAAATACGAAATACTCAGAGACACAAAAAAAAAAAAAAAAAAAAAAAAAAACCGCTCTATTGCGCTTCACAATTTATCCTGCGGATAATTTAAAAACATGTTTGTTATTTACCGGTTTGTCTGTTTGTTATTTTAGTTCAGGGCGCAGGCTGAACTATTGACCTCGCTACTTTAATATCGCCGTCCACTGCTGACCAACATTTCAAAGTGACCGTCCCCTTGTGAAATTGCTTTCATATACCAACTGCTGCATGCGAAATATTTTTGAAACGCAAAGTGTTGATTTTATGTAAATTTACGTAAAAGGACTGAAAAATTAATGTAAAAATAAAACTAATATACAAATTAATTTTCATAATATTACTGTAAAAACTTTCACAAAGAAAAGCAACGACCTTATAAAAACCAAACAAATAAACTGCAATTATCAAATTTTGATAAACAATAATCATCACTCAAAGTATTAGATAAGAAAGAAAAACTGAGTAGTCAAACTTTTGCTACTAACCATTCGCCTACCTGCAGCTTTTAGCGTAGTGATTTGTTTTAAATAACTATTTTTACGCAGGTATCACAAAAGTGGTTCTCAACTTACTTGAGTGTTGAGATGCACTTCAATCTCAGGATCACATTCTGTTGCTCCTTGCCGCACAGGAGTTTCCGTGAAACTGAACACTCGAGTTGTGCCCGCCCGCTACTGCCTGGCGAAGCGTCGCGGCGCCTGCTCGCTCCGCTATAAACCTCCAGCCATTGACCTAATGGAGAGTCGAACTCCGATCTCCTTCCATCAAGAGCATAGTCATCCGTTGCACAAGCGCCGAAAGTCCAACGTTCAGTAATCTTTAGCATCGTTCGTATTATGGGGGCACCTGGGGCAGAATGCTAGTCATTCACGATGTAGGGATATTTGGGGCAGAACGTTACAGTCAGGCCTATGTAGGAGTACTTGGGGTAGAACAGTCACTTCGATGTAAGGGAACTTGGAGCTGAACGTTACAATCACACCGACGTAGGGGAACTTGGGGCACAACGGTCATACCGATGCACGGGTACTTGGGGCAGAACGATCATTTACTCCCGATGTAGGACTACCTGGGGAAGAACAGTCACATCGATGTAAGGGTACTTGAGGTGAATGTCATACCGCTATGGGGGAACTTGGGGCAGAACGTTACAGTCACACCATGTAGTGGAACTTCGGGCCGAGTTTTACTCTTATATATGTGCAAGGGACATTGGAGCAATACGATACAGTCACAATGGGGGAGAGGAACTTAAGATAGGACGTGTGGGCAGGGAAGTGTTGGAGCTTGCTCGCAGGGACTTGAGTGAACTCTTTTATTTATATTATTTTTTTTTAAATAGCTCGCCAGGAAAACTCAATAAAATAAACGAACTTTTACAATTTAACCATCTGCTATTCTACGTTGTGCTAAAGGTTGAAAATAAAATAATTTACTTCATTACAATTATTATTGGAGACTTTCTACGCATATAATTAATGTTGACAACAGATGTCAAGTTTGAGCTTGCATTCGTTTCAGGAATCATTCAGTTGCCCGTATGTCGTGTTTCATGTCTGCATTAAAAGTTTTAGTATCTTAATTAAAACATATCTAGCGAAGTGATAGGCAAAGTGTAATAGTGTGGGTTTTTTTTAAAGAAAAATCGCAGAAAAGGTAACGTCGACAATTTAACAGTTATATCCGTTTTGAATTAAATTTAGAAAGTATGGCAGAAAAAGTTACAGATCAGCTTAAGTGATGGGACAACGCACCTATCAAGTCCTGGGTTTAAAGTAGAAGTAAGTTCAAATACGGACAATATATAAATAGCTTGAGGGGTGCAATAATAAATATAATAATAATAATAATAATAATAATTATTATTATTATTATTATTAATAAAAAGAAATCATTGTTTCTCCTCTGCACCTGTGCCGTATCACTGCGCTGCCCGCTTTAAAACCTCTGGTGCTTTTTCTGAGAGAACCCTTATTAAATTATTGTCAGTACATTCCTGGCAACGGGGGAGAATATTGCTGTAGGGGAAATTGGGGTAGAAGGTTACAGTCGGAACTGTATAGGGAACTTGGAGCAAAATCTTACTCTTAGATCTGAACAGGGGAGCTTGGGGATGAAGTTAACTGTTAGATCTATGTAGAGTAACATGGGGAAGAATTTTACAGTTAGGTTTGTGTAGGTAAGCCTGGGACAGAATTTTAATGTTAGATATTTGTAAGGGAACTCGGGGCAAACTTTTACTATTAGAATTGTGTAGTAGAGTTTGGGGCAGAAAGGTAATTTTTTTCGGACACTCACAATTGTAGACCGTTGTTGCAAATTAACGCATGATCTCACACCTGAAGACTAACCCAGAGAGCATTACTGTGCCGTAGTGTACAAGCCAATCGATCTGTTAATCTCCACTCCAAATTTCCTGTGTGTGGTCAGCGGTGCTAATTAGTTCGGGCTCAATGCTACAGATGCCTTAAGACCACCGGTCATGACGAACGCGCCCAGTCCCTCTGCAAAGAGTCATATATTTACTGTCTTCTATTATCGTCTAGATGAACCAATAACAAATTAACAAATCATGACAGGAGCGGCAAGTGTTAATTGTTGGTTACACTTTAGGAGCGCAAAGTGGCCTTGCATGACGACATATAGCGGCTGATCGTCCTGCAATTGGCATAGGGAAACGTTTATTTCACTTGTGAGCCTGCCAAAGAACAAGTCTTACAATATATTGCATTGAACACCCAGAACTGTTCTGCTTGTGAATCAGTTGCGTGGAAACAATTGCCTGTCGTTTTATTTCCGACAGTTGCTACTCGGGCGCTATCTACCGTAACAAGCTGCACTTAATTAGATCTGCACCTTAATCCCCTAAGAGAAGCAGTGGCGGCTCTTGTGCGAATTGCAGACCTGAAATAGAAAATGACGGCCATTTATATGTACAATAAAATAATTTTAATTTTACGAATTATCGCTCTTATAAACAACCACATTATTACAGAAGTACTCTACATTTTAATAATGTTTGTCATTTATTCGAACTTACAAACCCAGTATATAAAGTGCACTCGCCTACCTTTAAGATGTCAAAGTAATAAACTGACTACTCCCTTGGTCGCCGTCACGGTAGTGCACAATTTCTCGGCCTTGTTACTGACATGAAAATATATTGCTATTAACACCTGAACTGACATGAGAACATTTCGTTACTGGCATTTGAACACTGTTACAGATATGTGGTCTTATTGCTATTGACATGTGAACATTTTGTTACTGACATTTGAACATATTGTCACTAACATGTCACCTTATTGCTACTGACAATGACATTTTACGGACATTTTAATTTATTGCTACTGACATGCGAGCATATTATTACTGACACGTGATCTTATTCTACAGACATGTGGCCTTATTGCTACTGACCTGTGCCCTTATTGGTTATGATATCTGGCATGTGACCTTATTGCTACTAACGTGTGACCTTATTGTTACTGACATATGACCTTATGCTCTTATTTCTACTGACTTGTGACATTATTGCTACTGAATGTAAGCATATTGTTACTGACATGTTATCTTATTACTACTGACATATGACATTTTACTGATATTTGAACATGTTGCTATTAACACGTGAACGTATTGCTACTGCCTCGTGAGCATGTTACTACTGACATGCATGTTGCTTTTGAATATTATTACTGATATATTGCCACTAACTTGTTAATCTACTGACATGAGAGATCTATTTCCACACGAATCTCTCTTACGATCATGTTACGTCGGTGTTACTGCCCAACCTGTCACTATGAAGGGCTATGCACGTCTTCCCTGCTGGACAAAACAATGATAAATGGATAGAGACAGATGGCAATTAGGAAGACCGAGAAGCGGTATAAAGCCGAAACAATCACTGACCAAAGCCTTTCTGAGGGGAAGTACGATGGAATGATCTCGATAGTCGGCTCAATAATGTAAGTACTTTATTTTCCATGCTAATGTGTCCGGTATTCGCCTTCCACGGATGGTAAGTAAAAGTCCAGATATCTCTTTAGAGCAACCAGAATGCATAATATAAGTTTAAAAATTGAACTAAGAAGTACACAGAGGACAATAGTATTAAGATACGCAGGGGCGGTGAGCACCATGCCTACCCTAGCCACTGGAATTTAGCTAATACATTTAAGGGGTGCGATATACTGTTTTTTTTTTAAAGGAGTTTATTATAAAGTTACTGATAGAGATTGTATTTCGACATCTGATATAAAATATAAGCTTCAATTAACTTGGAAAAAGAGTGGAATGAAATCAATGTAGGGAGAATTAAACACAATCTGTTTAGTAATGTCTCAGAAAGGTTTAAACAAAGGCAGAACAGTCCGTATGACACTTATTGGTGCAAAATTAAGAAATTAAATAACGACAGCTGTAAATATTGTCATACGCAAGATACACCGGAACAGGACCTATTTGAGCGTAAGAGATATCATGATAGAACACAAGAGAAGAGAACGGCGTTAAGTGGATATCAGATAAAATACATCCTAGGAACAGAAGAATTATACCACCATCTTGAAATCTTAATCCCCAAAATAAGTAAAATGGCCTGGGAGGAGAGAGTTAAACTGGAGGAGATTCAAGTGCCAGTACAAGAATAACAAATAGTGAGAAGATCAGAATGGTTACGCACCATTAATTTAACAAACATGCCAACATACAATTTACCTGCAAATGATAATCGAGAAACAGATCAAATCACACAAGCAGAAGGAGAGGAAGATCCGCTTGAAGATTGGATGGAATGTTCAATAATACAACCTGGAGGCCGGAGAAGGACAGATGGGGACGAGTGGAAGAAGAGGAAGAAAAACGAGGTAGACAACACAGAGGAGGAGGAAAACCGCAGCCACCAAGGAAGGAGTTCTAGGAGAAAAAGAAGGGAGGGGAAAGGAAGGGAGGGGAAGGGAAGGGAGGGGAAGGGAAGGGAGCGGAAGGGAGAGAGGAGCCGGTGTAGGGAAATTCAAAGAGAAGGATGAAGATGATAACACAGAGGAAGAGGAAACTGCAGCTACCAAGGGAGGAGTTTGAGAAGAAGAGATAGTTAGGTGAAGGGAGGGAGGATAATATATTTTAATTATCAAGGGAGTATTATGTTATAGCTATATAGTTTCAAAATATAACACGTTAAAACTCCATGTGTTGAGAGAATAACAACATAACAAATTAATGGTTTACGTTAAGTGAATAATGTTAAATTGGATAAGATTTATAAAATGTTATTTATTAATAAAAAGTAACTAAAGTTAAGGGTGTAATAATAATAATGATAATAATAATAATAATAATAATAATAATAATAATAATAATAATAATAATAATAATGCATACTTAAATTTAAGGGAAGCTAAATTACAGAATATTAGGGTAGAAATTGTACAGTATATATTTAAATTTGTTTTTATATATATATAATTAACAAAAATTGGATTAAAGTTACGATATAGAAGAAAGAAATTTAAGGTCAATTATAACTGTATGGGATACCAGTACATATTCCGGTGGATCAGTTTTTGTGTTAATTTAGTAAGTAAATAATAGCGTTGCTTCCTAATATATATATATATATATATATATATATATTTGATTTAACAGCTGGTTACCAGTTGTAGACCAGTGCTTCCAGCATGTATGGGGATTTATAATTAGTTTAGTTTTATTGTATATTGTATTGATATTCCTATAGTACTTTTTATTTTGTTCTCCCTCTAGGTATCTATTTTATTACAATTATTATTTTAATCGCTTTTTTATTTTCAGTTAGTTTTTAGATTTAAATAAATCTGAACAATAATAATGTAACAAACGTAATCATATAATTGTTCAAATAAAGAATAAAACTTCTGGAATATACGTTCGGTGTAGGAAACAAGGCACCAGAATGTAGTATTACAGTTTTATTATTTATTTTTTATCTTGTGGCTCTAAGTTCAGTTACCCAGTGACACCACGCTTCAATTTACCGCCAGCTGAAGTAGAAAGATGTTGAAGCCATTTTCAAATGTGGCATTTAAGTGTTGTAAGAACGTCAGTGATGCTTATTACGTCATATTGAGTTCGTTATCATTTTTTTTTTCCCTTCTACGTTACGGATTCCCTTTTAATGAGAATACTTTCAGAAGTTATGCAACAATCTGCTCGCTTCACGTTGTCATAAAAATATTTCCCTCAATTTTATTACTCTTTTCAATCGCCTCTAAAACTAGAGACTGTGACGTCAGTGGTTCATAAGTAGGCTTTGTAAGTTCTGAGGAATGCGCGTGAGCTAACGTATTCATTTGTGCTTCGTGTGAAAATGCAACAAATTATAATTTCCTTCAGATTGCACTAAGTAACGTCAATTTTGGAAATGTGGGAGCTGAGCTGCCCCGTTGCTTAGCGACCGAGTTTCTGTTTCACTCACTCTCGCATGAATACGCCTGACCTGGTTACTATGGAAACAACATAGCAGAGTGGATATGAAAGAATTTTGCATTTTCCATCATGTTTTTAAAATTATTCCAAGGGGCATTAAATTCTCAACCTTTTATTGCAGTGCTATTAAAAAGGGGGAAAAAAAAAAGAAGACACAATTTTTTAGATGATATCTTATTAAAAAGGAATGAGATCATTTTGAAAAAAATTAACATTTAATATAAAAAAAGATCAAAAACTACCAAAAGCTAAAGTTTATATCATGTCCTGATAGGTACGGAGTTCGATATGGTAATTTGTATTCTACATCTGAGGCAGGAATATCTCAACGTGAAATGGAATGAAATGACATAAAGACTCTCCACAGTTTCATGCTGTCTTGATAAGGTCGTCCAAGCGGCACGATCGCCTTTCTTTATAGTCCTGGGTAAGTTCAACTTCCCTAGGAATGAATTCCTGTTCCCGGTAAGTTCAGGTCAATATACCACTTAACTACGAACGAAAATCTGTTTCCGGCAAGTTCAGGTCGATATACCACTTTTCTATGAACGAAGTTCTGTTCCCGGTAATTTCAGTTGAATATACAACTTAACTACGAACCAATTTCTGTTCCCGGTATATCCAGTTGAATATGTCATTTTTCTACAAACTAAATTCTGTTCTCGGTAAGTCCAGGTCAATATACCACATTTCTACGAAAGAAATTTTGTTCGATAAGTCCAGGGGAATATACCACTTTTTATACAAACGAAGTTCTGTTCCCGGTAAGTTCAAGTCAATATACCACTTCTCTATGAACGAAGTCCTGTTCCCATTAAGTCCAGGTTAATATACCACTTTTCTACGAAAGGAATTCTGTTTTCGGTAAGTTCAGTTAATATACACTTTTCTACGAACGAAGCTCTGTTCTCGGTAAGTCAGTTGAATATACCACTTCTCTAAGAAAGAAGTTCTATTCCCGGTAAGTCCAGGCGAGTATACCACTACTCTAGAGATAAAATTTAGTTATCGCAACTCACGATAATAATGCTACCCTCTCGTATTCGACTCTAACACCAGTTGAGGACGTTCTTCCAACTTTGCCTTTCGCTTGAACCAAAACGTGATAAAGCGAGAAGAGTTGGGGTTGGAATGAAAGAGATGAACCCAAAGAAAAACTTCATAATGTTTGCTTGTCCACCGCAAACGCTTCCACGGGAGTAGAGCTGGGATACGCAGTCATTGAGATCGGAGGAAGTGGGATGTGAAGCAAGTACCTCAGGAACAGAAAAAAATGATTCTGTGCTGTGCCTAGCACTGTTATGCACACGTGAAGGCTTCATGGCAACTTTAGAAGTTTTGTTTGCATTGTTTGCCGTCTGCACCAGGCCCCAACAACTCACTCCCATCCGTCATACAGTGTAGGAAGAGCAAAAATACTACAAGTTTCGCGATAGGCAGTTTAAGCCTGGCAAGTACCGGTGATTCGATTATATTCCCGCCGCAAAAGTTATGACATATTTTCGGAGTAGTAACAAAGTGTCTAAAGTACTTGCAAGTTTAGCACCATAAAGTGATATTAATCACCAGCTCAAAAAGGTTCGTTCAGTGCACAGCGCACCCAGGGTTGCACATATAAAACCTAACTGAAACTCCAATTCTGCTCACACCCGTCAATTGTGGCTTCAAATCATCGCTCAACACAGGTGTTCTGTAAATTCTGTGTTTGACATTACCCCATAAATAGAATCTCAGGGGACCAGCCTCCATGTGCGTGCATGGTGAACTATTTTACATAATCATTTGTGTTATAGCATGTGGATTGCTTGAACTCCATGTGTAAAATTTGTCGTCTACCTTCACACACGCTAAAATTGCATGCGTCGTGTATCATTCGAAATTAAAGATTACAAACGGAGTTCTTTGTGTGCAGTCGTGTCAAGGATTTCATGTTCTCCGAAGAGATTAGCAGGATATCCCCACCTTTTGACAAGAGTTATTTAGTGGTAACCATACTTGCCTCCTAAACCCAAGATCGCGGGTTCGATCCCGGCCAGAGTCTATGGACATTTTCTGGGATAAAAAGCCTAAGTACGGGTTCCTTCGGAAGGGAAGGGAAAGCCTTATATCCTGTGTCGTACATTTACGGTACAATAAAGAACCTCAAGCCTGAAAGAAGAGGCCTCTCAGCAAAATTTCACGTCTTGAATTGAATGGGACGCTGATGACCTGAGTGTCGGTAAATAAAACAAATCATTAACCTTTGGCAAGAGGGCAGTGGCTACTGAAGTTTCTCATCACTGGAGTCTTCCTATAGCTTCCGCAATGTTTGTTTTTTCTCAACGAAACTCGGTATATTTTTCCAAAATAAATTAATAAATTTCCTAAAATCAGGGTATTTGGGCCATTAGGAGTGGAAGTATACCTGAACACCGAATGGGGTTTAAAGCGAAATTTAAAAATCGATCTAGCGACCGCAATTTTAAATTTTTAAAATTTAACTCGGTATATGCCATTGAACTAAAATAATAAAAACAGTTTGTGAAAATCAGTAAAATCGGACTATTAGGATGGAAGGTACCTAAAATGTAAAAATCGCTCTAGTGGCATTAATATTTATTCTTTCGCAACGAAAATTTAAATATGTCATTAAATCAAATAAGAAAATTCATTTCTGGAAATAAGTAAAATGAAATTATTAAGAGTGGGGGTTTTACTGAAACACAAAATTTAAAAATTGCTCTTGTAGCACAAATATTTGCTTTTTCGCAACGAAACTCCATATATAACATTTCAATAAAATATGAAAAATGTTCTCTGAAATTCAGGGAAATAGGGTCATTAGAAGTAGGGGTTTACTTCAAACCCAAAATGAAAATCGCTCTTGCAGCACCAATATTTATTTCTTCACAACAAAATTAGGTATATACCTTTTAAATCAAATAGGAACAATTATTTTCTTAAAATTATGGAAATAGAATCATTAGGAGCAGGGATATATTTGAAAACTGAAATTTTAAAGCGCTCTTGCGTTTAATATTCTCTCCATTGTTTTAAAATAAAATAATAAATTCAGCATATAAACTGTATTTATAACTTGCAAATGTTTTATATTTAACAAAAGCATCGTTGTGAACATAGCAAATGTGAAATATTAATCTAATATGTATTTGAGAATTATATTTTTATGTGAGAGCGTTCTGTAATAACCTTCAGAAAACGTTTACGTTACATGTTAATAACATTTAAATTAAATTTCAGAGCCAATGAACATTTCCATCGTTTATTGTTGATTGTGTATACTTACTTAGCATATCGAAATGGTTTTTAAATAGTAACATGTTTTTGTTTTATTGAAAAATATGAACATCATCTTAAATACACGATGTAACTCGAAACTTTCTTATTTCTTTCTATTTTAGTGAATGTAAAGATGATATTAAGGGCTCAGTTCATAAATATGATTACATTTAAAAATACTCACACAGTATAGCTTTGCTATATATTTCATTACTATTAATTGTTATGGTTTAATGTAAAGAATAATAATAGTAATTAATAATAATAATAATAATAATAATAATAATAATTCCAAAAATGCTGTTGATCTTTTGTGATACTTATAGAGAGCAAGAATTCTAATTTTGTTCCCCCAATACCATAATTTATTTCATGTCATTAATTAATATGGCCTAATTTGGATTTTATATTCATTTTTAAAGTTTCTTGACTTGGTTAGGAATTGGCTTAGTTTACTTTTTTCATATTCTTCCCTTGTTAACTTGAAAAGTGAAGTCAATCATTCAATAACTGGGAACAAACAAAACAAAAACTACTTGAGCCATGTCACTCCCATGATAAATGGCGTTAACACTGGAAAGTATCCGTTGAGATACCCCACAATTTATTGTTAAAAAAAGTTATTCACTTGCAGAAATTAGGGGAGAACGGTCTGATAATGGAGAACGGGAGTAAACTTTTCCTGAGGTCGGTCACCTCCTCCTTTAGTGCACTGTTTGTTTAATGTGTCTCAGACCACCACGGATGGCCGAGGTCATTAAGGCGTGCATTCTTGAGCGGGAAGTCTTGGGTTCGATTCCTGTCAGAACCTTCCTGACTGAGGATTTTCTTAGTACTCATAAATGGCAAATTTCAAGGAAGTACGCTAAACTTAGACCTCGAACACTTCCTTCCTTAAAAACATAAAAAAATTCTTTCCCATATCATCTCATGTATCAGTGCCTCAGCAGTAAAATAACAGTCTCAGATAAAGCACACTGCCGGTTCGTGATGCTGCCTTTGTTGTAATGAGCAGCTGTCGGCATTTCCTTAAAACAATCAGAGCATCTACTTTTAACAGAAATTACCTTGTGCCGGAAAAGTTCGCTTTTGTTAGTAACTTATTTCACCTCTTGTGTCTAAAAATGTTTTATTAAATATCACATTGTTTATAGTCCTATGCCCAGAAACTCATTTCAAGTAACAGGATATTTTTAATACGTCGAATAAATGTACCCCATTTATTGTGGTTGGAATTACCATAAATAAAGTTGAATTAAAAAAACTTTAATGTCACTATCACTTCCAGTGTTGCATCTGTTTTACGGTTACTGGCGCGCTCTGCCTGCCATCTACATGTTTGCGATTCCATAAAACACGCGGAAATGCATCTAGTTTGCTCTAATATTTGAGTCAAAACTAACCGCCGTTAAGCAAATGTTTCGCAACTCATCTGATAACACGTAACAGCTACAAACTTTTATATATGTAGACAACAAAAAATATAAGAGAAAGTCTGTTCACGGAAAATTTGGCGTTATATCTAAAATGTTACAAATTGATATTTAAATAAATGAATTCATAAACTCCAAATTTACTATATATCTCGTTGCAAAATAATAAGATATTAACATAATTGTATCTTCAATAAATAGTTACTTGTTGTGATCGATCAATGAGAGTAACACAATTCAAGGAGTTTTGTGGGATAGGGTCAGTGAGATTAACTGGATATAAGGAGTTATGTGTTGTGATAGTGTCAGTAAGATTAACTGTATATAAGGAGTTATGTGTTGTGATAGTGTCAGTAAGATTAACTGTATATAAGGAGTTATGTGTTGTGATAGTGTCAGTAAGATTAACTGTATATAAGGAGTTATGTGTTGTGATAGTGTCAGTAAGATTAACTGTATATAAGGAGTTATGTGTTGTGATAGTGTCAGTGAGAGTAATTTAATTTAAGGAGTTATGCGTCGTAATAGTTTTATTGAAAGTAGATCAATACAAGGAGTTATGTGTTGTGATGCGGTCAGTAAAGTCACATTAGAGTGAATAACGAATCGATGATTACTCGAAACTTAAAAACACAAGTCACCTATATCTTTTTTATTTTATTTTTAACGTTTAACATTTTCGGTTGATCTATTCCTTCAAATTGTATTTTTCAATAGTTCAGAAATCCTCTACTGCGCACCTATCGCTGTATTTATTTATATGCGATATTAACGGGGAAGTACAAATATTTCATTATAAAATCAAATCGTTAAACCCACAGAGCGCCTCTAAATGCGGTGCCGGATATGACAAGCGCCGAGCCGTGAATATGTCCGGATTAGCATAATAAATTTTACCAATATCTTGTGTTGCGCGACAAAATTATTGCCACATGCAAATCCAGTGGAGCTTCTGTACGCTATGTGCGGTTTTGGGGAGTGTTCGAATATAAACGCATTTTTTAATAAAACGAAGCGTTTTGAGAACTCTCAATATGTTGTACCCATAGTTAGCTATCACTTGATCTCTAATTATAAAGTCAACAGCTTGTTACGTTGAAATACATAACAATTAGTCTAGTGAAAGTGTGACATTCCACAGACATAAGCGGCAAACTGGGATTAACCAATTGGAAGCCATTGTTAGAACTCTATAGTGTGTCGTCACATCTCCTTTCTTGCACTTTTCTATATTTCATGAACTCTTTCGTCTCACTCTTGTGATCTTCGTTCTGAAATCTGTTATCCTCAAATTTGTTGAATGACACCCTGCCTGTTTGAGGATGTTCTTATTCTAATTTCGTCTTCAAGTGAAAATACAGAAAGCTTATCTCTATTTTTGAACGTTTCCAACCGTTTCTGACAATACATTTTTTACAACTGCAAATGACACAACGTAAAAGTGCAAGAGCGGTCTGAAAGTGCCGCCCGCAAGGCGATTGTAACCCAGTTCCCTGCTGCCCTTTGTAGTCGATTTCCTTTTTTTTTTTTTTTTTTTTTTTTTGATTGATTTATTTAAGGACGCTCTTTAACAGCTCAGGTCATCAGCGTCCCATTCAACTCAGGGTGTGAAACGGCCGACAAATTTTGCTCAGAGGTCTCTCTTTCAGGCTTGAGGTTCTTTTTCGTGCCGTAAATGTACGACACGGGACCCACGGCTTTACTTCCCTTCCGAAGGAAGCCATACTTAGGATTTTTACGCCCGAAAAAATCCATCGGTCCTGGCCGGGTTTGAACCCGCGTTTTGGGTATAGGAGGCAAGTATGGTAACCACTACACCACCAGGACCGACACGTCGATTTCCTAACTTGTGTTGGTCTGGTTCACTAATTTCTCCGACCAAAATTGATTGCAATCCTCAGACCGTGATGCGGGTATCGATAGTACAGAAAATGGGACGATCAGACATGTCGGTGCTATTAAATATTTGGATTTTTTATTTGGTTCCTGCAGTTACGTGCTTATTACAGTGGTTTATAGTTAGAAATAAATCGATAGAAGTATTATTTTGTTTCTTATTAAATTAATATTGATTTAGTGAAATTACACCAGGAACTGGTGTAATAAAACTGATTATTGCAACATGGATCGCTCTTGTTGTATGTCCGGTTGTATCTCTAATTATGGTAATGCACCACATACTATCATATTTAAATTTCCTAAAGTGTAGTCATTAAAGGAGGAGTGGATAAAAAACATACACCGGGCAAATTTCGAAGTTAATGATAAAAACTATACTGTATTAAACATTTCGTATCAAAATTTCAGGTTAATGAGAACATATTTCCAAGTCTACCATCATATGTGACAGTGAGACTTGGCAATGAAAGGAAAGATCCGGGAGAACGAATGAAGCGAATTTTAGAGTGAGATGAAGACAATTTTAATGAATGGTGTGAGCAAGATGTTATAACATGTTTCGACTTCTTTGGAAGTGAGATTGAGAAAAGACAGTATGCCCGATTATAGCTATTGTCAAAAGACTATGTCGTTTACATTAAAACAGATAATGATAAATATGGTGCTGCCCCATCTATGTCAATTAGGTTTAAGGTGTCCGATTATTTGGAAGTTCGTGTATTTTTTTAACGATTTGTGCTTGCCTGTGGAGAAGTTCAGTTCGATCTTGGAGTGCAATGAAAGTAAGCAGTTAAAATGTAAGAGCAAGCTGGATAATTTGGCGAGTTATCTTCATGATAATGATGGTGATGATGATGGTAATAATAATAATAATAATAATAACAATAATAATAATAATAATAATAGCTCGCTCACTGAAATAGTTGCTTCATTAATAAATGTTGTCAAGGAAAGTTTACGAGGATCATGATTTGGATATAGAGAAAAGTGATGAAACAAATGTTACATTAGAAAAATGGATGCTTTCTTATTCATTTTACACTGCAGTAAATTAGTTTAAAAAGTTTTATGCCTGTTATACTAATGAAAAATAAGTTTTATTTATGCGTGTTGTTATAATTATTATTTGTTTATTACTTATTGCAGTGCAGTAAACGTAATGGACAGTAGTTGATTAATAAATTTTGTACATGGATGATATTATGTAAGCCAAATTCATTTTACTTTATGTTTCCTTTACATGTGAGAAAAGCATTTTCTATTTATTGTTCGTCGGCAACAACCTTAACTACTGAATGATACTATAAAACATTTGAGAGTTCCATCCGTGTAAACGATAGCAGTTATATGTTCAACCCCGACAATCCAGCATATATATATATATATATATATATATATATATATATATATATTAAAAGGATAAATAAAGTAAGCCCTAAGGAAAATTAATTAAATAAGTAAAAATGAACAAAAACAGTCTTCACCTTTGAAGAAGAACATAAAAAGTTGTAAATAGAGGTATTTCTGAGACTATTTCGTTGTTTTATTCAATTCTGCTTAACCAGTTCTAGACATTTCAGTTATATATACAGGGCTTCCAAAATGTCTCCTCACAGCTCGCACAGGGTTTTGCGTCTCGGCGGCTGGGCGTGCCACAGCAGGCTGCGCCTGTACTCTGGCTTCGCATTTTAAAAACGTGTACAAAATCTTCCCTTATAGCAAATGCTGGAAATGTCGTCCTTCCTCGCAAAACAGATATTGCACCGATAAACACATTCCGATTGACCTCTCTAATGTTTCTGATTCTATTTCGTACGTTTACCTTGAGTTCTTCCAATGTGTGGGAATTTATTTTGTACACTTTCTCCTTCAGACTACCGCACAAATGTAAATCACCAACAGATCAGGAGAGCAAGAAGGCCATACACACCAGCACTAATCTTCACACACTAATTCTACCCATGAACTCTTTTGTTATATGAGCAGTAGTGGAATCTTTTTGAAACCACCCATATGATTTCTCTTCTACCGTCAGCTGATTAAAAATGGAGTCTGAAAGTCATTTCGGCACCACTCTCTATTTACTGCCTGTGTCTTGTGTTAATCATACACCAAACTCCAACATTCCTATCATAAAGAGGGGTTTCTTGTAAATAATTTGCATCTTCAATAGCGAGTGTTGTGAGTGTTCACATGCCTCGTATGAAATATACTCAAGATGTGAATCGATAGACCCTTCAGTCACTGATGAAAGAAACCACTCACAATAACGCACACGTGCTACGGGATCATCTTGTCATAGACAATGAATAGGTGTACATTTATAAGCTTTGCGTTTCAAAAATGTTATTGCTATATGTGCAGAGGACACTGAAATCCCAACTTGTGCTAAATTCAGTAGTGACTTTGTTGACAAACATTCAAGATTTGCGCCAATTTCTTCTAGTTTATGATCTGTTAAAACTGTACATCTTCACGTATGTTTCCTGTAATAGTATAAAATAAATCACAAGATCGTGAATTGCAGTTCTGTAAGGAGGCAATTGCCCGGGAGTTAATTTTTATTTACAATATCTTGCTCTGTCTTGCCATCTAAACGGATGACTTCTCGGAAGTTCAAGGAGAGTCGGCCGTGAGTCAAAACGTACGACGGAAGCCCGGTATGTATAATATCAGCATACAGAAGTAACAAAACAAGCAAGGTGCTGGAGTTCGAAGCTTACATCAACTTTCTTTCCTTTAGAAGGATTGGGTTGTTTAACTCTCCTTGCTTCAGCATTGTATAAAAACTGAACACTTTTCGAGCAATAATTAGTAATTGGAAAGGAAGATTTAGGCTTGAAACATTCAAATTATGTCTGAGATTCTAACCACGGATCTTAGATTTCCGTGCTGACGCTCTAACCAATGTCTTCCTCCAAGCAGGGAACCACGAACTTCTCTCATCTGATTCTGCATTTAAATAAATCCCCATATGTCTGAAGGTTAAACTAGAAGCAATCGGATTTAAAGAGCGTCCATAAATAAATCAATCAAAAAAAAAAAAAAAAAAAAAAAAGCAATCGGAGCATTTTGAGTCGCCTCTTAAGGAAAAAACCTCTCACAGTTGATAAACTGTGGAATATAAAACCAGATGAAGGAGGTGGCTCAGTTTAGATCGTCAGCACGAAGAGCTGAATTAAAAAATGGAACCCGTGGTTCGAATCCGAGTCGGGGCCCGAATTTTTTTAAGTTATGTGTAAATAATTATTAGAATATTTTGGCCTTATTCAATATTATTATGAATGCAACAGGACAATGTATTGAGGAGATTTCGAATGTTACATTGATCACAAAGTGGGCTCCGCTCTGAAAAATCATTTCATAAGGAACTGATGCAGTTATTGATAAAAAGTGATCAGAAATTAGTAAAAAATTAAATTGAGATACTTATTAATAACTGTTTAGGAGTCGTTTGTAGACTAACGCGGGGACATATTTAATATTTTTTGCTTATTATTTTATAATAGTCTCATTTATTCTTATTATAATAAAATTCTATTTCTTTACAAACAAAATGGATTTCTATTTTTGCGAATCTAAAAATTTGTTAAAGTTGTAGACCTATAACTCCATAAATGACTTTAGAATAGCATCATATTTATATAAAAGTTGATTCAGATGGTTATCGAACCTTAGACTGTTTTAATACAGTCATAAAAATGTTAGACGTACCCCAATTTTCTTTACTTAGGTTCATGTTCCTTATCTGTCTTTCTTCTCTATGAAACATGTCACGCTTTCTCTCTCTGTCAAGTTATAAATGTCGGTTGTTTAAATCCACATTCGCTCACACTTGGATGGCTTGAAGGTTTAAATTCCGTGTCATCCTTAACGGTGGAAACAAGGGAGCGGCCGTTTTTCATGTAAATCTGGGCCCAGCTCCAAATGTCCAAACCATAAAGCTGTTATCGTTCGCCATTTCTTTACATTCAGTTCCATTTGTGCAATTGTCACAACAGTACTCGGCGTCAGTATGAGAGAAACGGACCTTTTCTTAGAACAACTTGAGTAGTCTGTTAAGTATTTATTTAAAAAACTATTCGTGGTAGAAAAATGTACGAGCTCTCCAAGTTTACTATCTCTTAATTTAAGCAACGGGGAAGAGATGTACGTATATATAAATAGGGTGGATTAAATTGAGAACATAAAAGAACAGATGAAGCTGCGCTGGGAGTCTAATCATCGGTACTTCGTTGAATGACCTAAGGAGAAATACAGCAAGGATAATATGTACAAACACAAACCTTTTACATATCCCGAAGAAATTGATTACATGCTCACTCGCATTAAATGTAAACACATTCAAATTATTTTGGTGTAATTTCAAGAAGAAGCTTATAAAGCAACACACTCAGTTATTTTTGCTACATTAGACCATGATTATTTATTATCATCCTATAAATATGGAACATTTCTAAACCGATGCCTTTTCCTTTTAGTTGTGTTTAACGCCCGTTTTAACTACTGAGGTATCACAAACGGTGGATACGGGTGATACATGAGAGGAAATGATAAATTGGAAAAGGTTTTTTTTTAAGGAATGAAGCGATCTAGGCCTAAGTTTAGGGCACCTCCCCGGCATTTACCATTTATGAGGACTGAGCAAAGCCTGGAGAAAATCTGTCAAAGAGGGCGGTCCTGGTCCTGGTAGAACTAAGCTATGCTTGCCAACTCCTTAATCTAATCTTTTATATCAGCTACATTATATTTTTAAAACTTTAATACTTACTCAGCTAAGTACAAAGTAGGAATTTAAGAGAAAAATAAATAAGTAGTGATTACAAATGCCTGCCCATCCATCAGAAACCAGTAATAAACAATAATAAACAATTAAAACCGACAATCGAATTGAAAAAACAAGATTTACTCACATTAATAAATTTGGTGCATTTAATTTTTGTTTCAATATAAAATACGGGAAGGTTACATATATTGTGAAATGAAAGCCATAACAGCTGATTGCTAAACACAATTTAGTTGTAGTGATAATCTATGGATTCATTGAGAGCTAATCAACTCGGAACAAAAAATGTGAAAAAGTATTAAAGTTTTATATATAATTAGTTTGTTTCACATTTTTACGTGTATCTACACTACTCATGGCATGCGGTCCTGTTCTAAGAATGAACGGGTTATAGACATAACTTTTTCATCTAATTGTATAAGTTTGGTGCCACATAATTCACTTACCTCTCCGTTGCCCTGGGAGCACTGCACAGTAATGACAGAGAAGTTGCCGAACAAGATTTAAATATTCATTAAGGTATATCATTGTAAGATTCTTGTCGTAGTGTTTCAACAGCTGGTAAATTTGCATGAAATTATAAAACATAAAAGTTGAAGTAAAAACCATTATTTATACAACAATGATCACGTTTGATGCGCTAAAAGCTCAGAAAATTGGAAAATTCGTTTAAAGGATTATTGTTAACATTAAACACGTAGGGGGTGGCTCACGAAGTTAATAATTAGAAAATAATGTCATATGGCCCTTGTGCAGTAACTTTATTATTGTAAATGGGATCATCGTATTCTGATTCTCTCAAGAAATCAAACGATTTTAACTTAACATTTTTTCATAAAACAAGAGTTGGCGCACTCGCTCAGGCTGTAATACTTGGCACTGATATTGCAAGGTCACATCCTTACTTTCGGTGTTTCCGTAGTTTCCATTGATCACGTAGGCGAAAATTGCGATTGGTGTTTCCTTCCAAGAATTTTCCGGCCTCCCATTTCATAGTTCTGGTTGCAGGGTAGAAAGTGCCGAGTGATGCCCCGGTGTCTGTTTTGCAAGAAACCCTTCCGATGAACTAGATGTCAGACCCCGCCTGCTGTCCTGGTCGTCTCCCCGCAACCCGCCCTTTCTCCCGAAAGAGCTCCCTTGGGGGCGGGGGTTTAGGTACGAAAGGTAGGTAGCCAAAAGTGCCAAAATATCCTTTTCGTCTCATATTATTGTATTCCATTTACCTTAGCTATGCAATAGTGGCGAGAGCATGTTCTGTATTCATTGTGTCTTATGTTTATAAGAGGTAAACATTTAACAGGTCTGGGTTGATTTAAATTATCGAGTAACTTTCAGAATCATTGTAACTAGAATATTATTGTTTTCTTCAGGGTTCAGAGGGTGTTAAAATGATTGTAACTAGAATATTATTGTTTGTTCCTTCAGGGTTCAGAGATTGTCAAAATGGCTGTAACTAGAATATTATTGTTTGTTCCTTCAGAGTTCAGAGGATGTCAAAATGGCTGTAACTAGAATATTATTGTTTGTTCCTTCAGGGTTCAGAGGATGTCAAAATGGCTGTAACTAGAATATTATTGTTTTGTTCCTTCAGGGTTCAGAGGATGTCAAAATGGCTGTAACTAGAATATTATTGTTTGTTCCTTCAGGGTTCAGAGGATGTCAAAATGGCTATAACTAGAATATTATTATTTGTTCCTTCAGGGTTCAGAGGATGTTAAAATTGCTGTTACTAGAATATTATTGTTTGTTCCTTCAGGATTCAAAGGATGTCAAAATGGTTGTAACTAGAATATTATTGTTTGTTCCTTCAGGGTGCAGAGGATGTTACAATGGCTGTAACTGGAATAGCATTGTTTGTTTCTTCAGGGTTCAGAGGATGTCAAAATGGCTGTAACTAGAATATTATTGTTTGTTTCTTCGGGGTTCAGAGGACATCAAAATTGCTGTTACTAGAATATTATTGTCTGTTTCTTCTGTGGTTCAGAGGATGTCAAAATGACTGTAACCAGAATATTATTGTCTGTTTCTTCTGTGGTTCAGAGGATGTCAAAATGAATATAACTAGAATATTATTGTCCATTTCTTCAGGGTTCATAGGATGTCAAAATGATTGTTACTAGACTATTATTGTCCGTTTCTTCTGTGGTTGAGAGGATGTCAAAATGATTGTTACTATAATATTATTCTATGTTTCTTCAGCGTGCAGAGGATGTTAAAATGGCTGTAACTAGAATATTATTGTTTGTTTCTTCTGTGGTTCAGAGGGTGTCAAAATGATTATAACTAGAATATTATTGTCCATGTCTTCAGGGTTCATAGAATGTTAAAATGATTGTAACTAGAATATTATTGTCTGTTTCTTCTGTGGTTCAGAGGATGTCAAAATAGCTGTTACTAGAATATTATTGTTTGTTTCTTCTGTGGTTAAAAGAATGTCAAAATGGCTGTAATTAGAATATTGTTGTATGTTTATTCTGCGGTTCAGAGGATGTCAAAATGACTGTAACTGGAATATTATTGTCTGTTTCTTCTGTGGTTCAGAGGATGTCAAAATGATTGTTACTATAATATTATTGTTTGTTTCTTCTGTGGTTCTGAGAATGTCAAAATCCCTGTTACTAGAATATTATTGTTTGTTTCTTCTGTGGTTAAGAGGATGTCAAAATGACTATAACTAGAATATTATTGTATTTCAATGTAAATTGGAACTTGCACAGTGAAGCTAATCATACAATGATATCAATTAATATTATTGTATGTTTATTCTATAGTTCAGAGGATGTCAAAATAGCTGTAACTGGAATATTATTGTTTGTTTCTTCTGTGATTCAGAGGGTGTCAAAATGATTATAACTAGAATATCATTGTCCATGTCTTCAGGGTTCAGAGGATGCAAAATGATTGTTACTAGAATATTATTGTCTGTTTCTTCTGTGGTTAAGGGGATGTCGAAATAGTTGTAACTAGAATATTATTGTATGTTTATTCTACGGTTCAGAGGATGTCAAAATGACTGTAACTGGAATATTATAGTTTGTTTCTTCTGTGGTTCAGAGGATGTCAAAATGATTATAACTAGAATATTATTGTCCATTTCTTCTGAGGTTCAGAGGATGTCAAAATGAGTGCAACTAAAATATTATTAATTGATATCATTGTATGATTCAGTTGAACTACACACTCTCAAAGCTTCACTTACTTTTCATAAATGTATGGAACCGGTTTCAAGAACATTTAGTTCCCCTCTTCATTTCTACATTTAAGTAGAATATTATTGTTTGTTTCTTCAGTGTTTTAGAGGATGTCAAAATTTTATTATGAAACATCTCTATCTCATTAATTATTATTTATAATAAAAATTAAAATATATTTCAATACTGTTGCACTTAAAATATATAATAGAGTTGCCCCATAAAACATCTTTGATGTAATCTGAAAATGGTTCTTCTTGAAATGAGATTTGTAAAAATCTTTTTTTTTTTTTTATTGATGCATTTAAAATGCATTTAAAAATGTTCATTAATTAGAGCATTCTGCTATCATAAACAGCTAGGGATGGAATAGAACTTGACAAGGGCATCCAGGAAAGTATAGGTCTGAGCTTGTTTTGGATGGCGGATCGGCACATTGAGGTAGGCTTGAGGGATTTGGATTTTCAGCAGAAATGATTTCGTTGGCAGTATATTCAAGGCTAAAATCTGAAAGGGTGATGGAGCAGACTTCAAAACAGAGGCTCAAACTAAGGGCAATTTGATAATTAATATCACCGAGAATTTTCCCATTTATTAGGAGGGAAAATTGTGACATGCATATTCTAACTGAAAAGTATCTATCACACTCCTTTATAGGATAGTGCTAGCAAGCGAAGAAGGAGAAGATAGATTAGGTAAAGTTTGGATGAAATTGAGACAACTTAGGTTTGATAACCAGGGAAGGGGAGGGTCTTGGGGAGGAACAAATTTGACTGAATCCAGCTATGTCATTCAAAATGAGATATATTTATATTTTATATAAATTTTTAATAGTTTTAAAATTAATCTCCTAGTATTTCTTTTCATTTTTATTTCTTTTTGCTTTATTGATGAATATAAGTTTGAATGCTTTTTGTAAAATCTAATATCTTGCACTAAATCAAACAGACTTAGTTTATTATAATAGTACTTGGACCCTTGTGCCTATTAATGCTGTATTGTATTTGAATAGATGCAACATTAATAAGTACTCCTATTATTACTGCTTATAACGTTTTGCTGCATATCAGAGAAACATACTTGTAGAAATTTGCAGTTTACATTAAAATTCTTTCAAATTAGGAAGTCTATCTAAAAAGTATCCGATTTTATTTTTTCTGCATAAAGTAATAGATGCATTTTATTGTTATAAAATTCTATATACACATTACAAATGTATTACGATATATTGGCAGTGAAGACTTGCTGGGTTAAATGGTGTATGCTAGGAATTAGGAAGTGAACCTCATCAAGTTTGTAACTTTTTTTACTAGTGCGAGATCAGGTACTTTTCAGGCAGGGTATAAAGATTTGATATGGTTGAGAGTTTCCTCAGACAGTTTTGCATTTAATTTTAAATGAAGGGAATTCGTAGCTTTTGAATTCCCTGTGTGTTTTCTCATACTTTAAAATTTATCGTAACTTGCACCAAGGACATCCCAAGGGATATGGGTGTTTTATTTTCTATCACTAACGTGGTTTCATACTCCTCTGATTTTTCAACACACTAAACGTTCAGCCCATATTTTCCCTTTTTGTACATTATCTTATAATTTCCTTAATTGGGCAAACTCATGTATAAGACAGCAACTAGTTCGTCAAATTTTCTTTTCATTGTTGATTTGTTGTATTTCGGTTTGTAACGAGAAGGTGTGATAAGAAAGACAAATTGGGTTGAAAGTTAGTCAGAAGCTTTTGAAATGAGAAAAAATTGCACAAAATTTGATTTTTAATTCTGAAGACAAAGACTTAATAAATTGTTCAATTGTGACCGACTATTTCTATTAATTCTCAAAAGAAGTCGACACATTTTCAATGTGATATAAGTTACAGACACTTTCAGCTGATTATTATCTCTCGTTGCTAAAGAACGGATATTTAAATTCCTAATATCAGTAAAAAGTTTGTTAACCCTTCTTGATACCGGTGATTTTCATTAGAAAGGCATTGTTGCAACGTTTAAGCTAACTAATACACGTTTCAGGAGTGTAAATACTGTATTTTTTCTCTGACTAGTCATTCATTTACTTGTAAAAGGTCTTTTCAGTTGTATGTATTACATAATACAGCTTGATGTAAAGAGCAGTTATTACAAATTTAACTTATGGTGTCCACCAGTGATATTAAATAATGCCTTGACGGTGGGTATAGAGAAGCTTCCCCTTCATATTGCCTATGAAGGAGCAGTCGAAATTATTTCGTTTGCATAGAGAGAGAGCAATGAAGATGGCCCCAGTGACTGTAGGCTGGTGACAAAAGAAAACATATCGAGAAGGAAAATCTGAGTGACAGAGGTCTAAAGACAAAGGTTGACACTTTCTAAAACATCTGCATATACATGAGGTCAGTGTCCCAAGTGCGTGTGGAATGTTTTCAGAAGCTTTTGAGTCCTTGCTGTATTAGAATCTATCGTCATACTATAGACTGTTTCAAAAAGGAGCAAATGAAATGGCGGAAGAAGGGCCAAGGTCACACTGTCCAGGAAGGAGTTTATGGCGATAATTTTTGGGACTGTAGAGGATGGTGATAAACTTCAAAGAAAGAAACACAACAGTGCTGAGCATCTGCATCAATTGCGCAGTACCATTAAGGCATCAGTCCACATGACAGCTGTGCTGCCAGAGGCTGGCTCACCCAGACTTTGACCCATTGACTGTTATCAGTTTCTGACTAATTTTAGGGGGATTGAAATGTTAGATGCATTGAAATTAAGGAAAGTTAAGTTGAAAAATAGCACATATTACCTTCCGAAAATTTAGAGATCGCACTTTGTACTTCAGCTTCTCATCGGCGTTTGAACATTTCGATGGTTGTATTATGTTCACACATCACAGCGTCAGATCCAGAATATATCACCGTCTGGATAAAATAATATTTTAACAAGGGAACAGTCTGAATGTGAACCAGTGATGCCACTTTCAACTAATAAAGTTATAAAATCCCTTAATAATAATTAGGAATATTCTGTGATCTTAAACAGCTTTTGACTGAGTAAATCATAATATATTCTTATTTATGGTGATAAGGGCAAAGGTTATCAATGAATTGCATCATACTTATCAAAGAGAAAGCAAAAAGTTACCACACATTCTTCAGATAATTTCTGTACTCAGAATGGTCATTAGCATTTATAATAATAATAATAATAATAATAATAATAATAATAATAATAATAAATATTTTTATGAATGATCTCTCAAGTATTCGAATTAAAGAACACAAATCAGTCACCTCTCAGATTTATCCAACGATATTTTCAGTACACTAAATAACTGGTTTGACAGTAATAAAACTCATATAAACTTTGAAAAAACTAAATACAAAAAATTAAAACATTGTAGAGCTAAAGATACAACATGAAGGTCATGAAATCAACAAAATTTCTTGGTCTTAAGGTTAATCATAATATGAATAGGTATTGTCACATTGATTACATCTTAAACAAACTGAGCTTGGCATATTTTACAATCAGGTCATTAATTCATTTTAAAAATAAGAGCATCCTAAAACCGTATATTATACTTGATTCCATTCCTTAATGACTTGTGGAATAATGTTCTGGGGAAGTTCAGTAAATGGTAAAAAAAAAAAAAAAAAAAAAAAAAAAAAAAAGTGCTGTACAATAATGAGTAATCAGAATAATGATGGTCAAAAAAGTGTAAATTATGTAAAATGGCCATCTCTGAAAAACTTTACACCAGAGTTAAATTTTGTAAAAATGAAAAGTGTTACAATATCATCAAATGTAAAACTAAACGAAATCTACATTATGGACTTAGACTAGCTCTTATAAAGTTGGCTAAACTCGCTGTATTGTCCATATTGAGTACATCTGTACACAATACCTAGATATGAGGTTCATTGCAACTTTGGTGACCTGGTGGCTACTATCCAGAATATTGGCTGTTTAAAAAAAAGCAATGTATATTTTGTTTTTCTAAAAACGATCACCTATTTTAATTATGTTAATACAATTGTTAATTTTCTTTCTTGAATACTGGCTACGCTTTGCCCACTAAGACAATCCAACAGGAAAAGCTGAAAGTACAGCGTCACTAAAATTATCGGAGATAAGGCGTGACAGTGTATACACCAACACTTTTACTTCGTAGCTGTCATACTAGATTTTAGTCAAATCTTGAACGAAGTAAGCTAGTTATCGTCGTAGAGACCTGAGTGAGGTGGCTCATGGGTTAAGATTTGTTTTGTACTTGCATTCGGGAGGTCGCGGGTTCAAATTCCTTGGGATCGGACATTTTTACTTTTCTTTTTTCCGCGGTTGCGCCTGATCGGTGGAATGGATATTTACTGTGATAGTGGCTTGCGCTTTGCCGCGGCATCTGGTACTTCTGAGGGTATCGAACTCTTTGGAGGTTGGCACTTTACCGACATCAGGAAACCTCAGTCCATGTTCGAGCACTTTCCGCACTCATTGGGAGTATAGACACAAACGGCCAGCCCTGAGCAAGGCTCAAGTATCGAAATATCCTCCTCCGTCCCACATAATCCAATGTGACAGGTAGTGCCGTACGTGTTCATGTTTCAAAATATGTTGGTGAATTATGGTAGAGACTTACACAACAGTCTGCCCATCATAAGCTTACAGCAGAGAACAATTTTGATTGACCAACCTCTTTACTCCACGAAGTAGCATCTCTCATAAAATTAACATGTTCATTCGTTTATACTTATTTATATAAGTATTTTAAACCACAAGCAATAGATATTTCAACACTTTAAAAATAAACCCAAATTTGTATAAAACACACTAAAATATTTTATGTTTCGAGCCGAAACCCTTTTTCGAGAAGAAGCGCTAGTTAGGTAGACGGCTGAGTAAATACTAGTAGTAATGTTATTTATTTCGTAAGCTAGGCACCTATGCATAATATTGTTCAATTTAATTATGTCATATCCATGCTTAAGAGTGTTAATTCAACCATATCAATTATTGTGCAGTTTTTGCGCGCATTCCTTTGGTTCCCGGCTGATGCACCTGGCCACGTCAGCATGATACACCGAGCGAGCCTTCTTTCCCATTGCTTCAAATGTTCCAGAAACCGATGTCAAAGTCATGCTCTTGACACGCAGATAGAAGTCTCTGGAGGAGGGTGATGTACATGTACATGTTTCGAATCTTCATTCCAAATTGTTAAGTCCGGAGTCTCCCTCCCAGGTTACTTATTGTAGGTAAAGTTGCATTATATTATATTATATTGGCTTGAGACTTACTTTATAAAATGTTTAAAATTGTAAGCCAATGTATTGAAGTTATTGTAACCAAGGGACAGCATTTGAAGTCTTTTATTCATTGTCAAAGCGGAAGATATATAATGTGTATATGTTCTAGTATTTATTTGCCAGGTTTGATAAATTATTTTATAATGAATGTGGCAAAGATTAAAAGCTTCAAAGAATTAATATTTTAAAACGCCAGATGTTTCTATAACTGTTTAAATTATGTTTTGTACGGCTTCTCTCACTATGTCTAAAGCTGATTTTGTTGTTATACAAACTAATCAAACATCTTTCGCCTGTGCTTTATATATTCATTATTACTTTAGTTTTGCCATTATCAGACTTTTTCTCCTGTTTTACAAAGTTACCTTTCTATGGTCATATCTACGGGTTTTCCTTCCTATACACTTTTAAAGTTAAAACTGCCAAGGCCTCAACGGGTGTATCAAATTCTGGTTATTAATTTATATAATCGTAACAACACAGTGCAATTTTTTGGTAGGAGGGCGATGTTAAAAGTTTTGAATGTATATGGTTTTTGTCAGTATAATCGTGCTTGTAACCATTGCCAACTTTATAATGCTTGTTTTAACTGTTTAATATTTCCGGTTTATTGTTGTATTTATTTCCATAATGTCATGTTTCTTTATTGTCTTTATTATATCTGTTATCAATTTGCAAGTGTATATCTTGTCTTTTACGCGTGTACGTCTATATCCAATCATTTATTTTATGCATTCGTTATGTTAACATGGTTGAATGTAAAAGAAGACCATATGGTCTAATCTTTAAAAGGAAAAATAAAAAATAACTATTATTATTATTGTTATTATTATAGCGTGAATGGTTTAACGCTTTGCATTGTAGAACGATCATGCGCCCCTGAAGTAATTGCCACTTAAATTTTATTGCTCTATTATTACATAAAACTCTGCTAGAGTGCAAAATCCAAGATGGCGCACTCTTTTGAGAAGGCGGGAGTTCGCACGATTATTTGTTTCCGTTTTTGAAAGGAAAAATTGGTTGCCAAGTATGGAGACAAGTATAACATTGCGGTTCAGTGGCGCAGGCGTTTCTAATGTGGAAGATGGAAGATGGGCCAAGAAGTGACAATCGCATTTCTGTCGTGGCAATAGTGGAAAAGATGTGCATTAGTCATGGTTCAGTGATAAACGTAATTCAACGTTTTGCATATGACAAAGGTGAATACCGCGCTTGCTCACACCTGAACAAAAACAGCGCTGAAAGGAAGCGGCAGTCAAAATGTTGAGCTTTGTCAGGCTGCCTGACGATCTTTTTTCAGCTCCTGATCACTGTGGATGAATGTTGGGTATGTCATTATGACCTCGAGACAAAGCAGCAGAGCATGAAGTGGAAACACGCAGATTAACACACACACAAAAAACAAACAAACAAACACACAGGCGTGATCGGGGAAGGTCCTGTTGAGTGTTTTTGGGACTCCCATGGTGTGCTGTTGACAGATTGTGTCTGCAAGGGCCAGGCAGGACCTCTTGACGAGATTGCGGGAGGCCATCATCAAAAGTGCATCGGAAAGCTGTCCAAGGGAGTTCGTCTTGTTGCAGGACAACGCGCCATAACATTCTTCACGTCACACTGTTTGCAGCTGCTTTATCTCTCCGCCATATTCAACTGACGTACAGGTAGTGACTTGTTCCTCTTTCCTCGTGGTAGCCGTTTCTGGGACAACAACGAGGTGAACAGTAGCCAAAGAGAAGAGTTCTCCAGTTCATGCCAGTTTGTGTGGTGCAAATGTGCAGAAGGACTAAATCCAGGACCGTACGCATCTTCTTCTTGGTGATAACACAAATGTTGTGACTGCCCCTCGTATAAGTGATTTTCATTTAAATGTCTGCCAAAGACGAAAATGTTTTTGAGAAAAAGATCTGACGCACAGGTATAACAAACCTCCTATGGAAATGCTCCTAAGTAGGTAAATAACTCAGTGAATTCAGAACAGTAACTAAGCTGACCCATAAATTCTACTATTACTAACCAAAATAGTTTAAGTAATTTATGCGTTTTGTTAATTCTATAGATTTTGAAAATTGTAGCTACTCCTTCAAATAAGTATTTGTAAATAAATGTGTAGTTACTTATGTAAATATTGCAATTACAAATATGTCAGATAGTAAATATAATTAATATAATTAATGTAGGTGCGAGGTGCAGAAAATCATATTAATTATTACAGTTAATGAATTTAATCAATTCTGATAACAGTAATCAAGAAACATGGATAATGATGAGTTTAACAAAAAGTATGTAAATGTTAAAAGAAATGGCTACGAGCATGCAATGGGGCACACTGATACATGCATAACAGACGATGAAATCGTAAAATAAGAGCCAAATTTAGACTTTTTGTGGGGTGGTAAATTCGAGAGGCAATAGCAACAAAGGAGAAAACATAATACTGTTAATGAATTTGATTTCATTTTATACACGAAAGTCTTGTCAGCGTTTAATGGTGTGGTGGTTATTTCCAGTGTTGCATTGCTAGCCTATACAGCAAAAATTGACAATCAGAAGTTCCTGCAGCGATTAGGAAAAATAAAATGCATTTCCGTTGTTGCTTTCTTTTGTTTATCTGTCAAATGGAGTTTTCGAGATTTCAGAGCGGTGATAATGCAATGGTGGCATCGACCATGGTTCTGAACAATGACTTATATTTGACGCGTTGTGTGCAAGACGGCGCCACTAACAAATGCTATCATTCGAACAAACACCCGCCTATATTTGTGAGTTTAATGTCCTGCAATTGAACTTATAACGGGAAAATGAAAGCGGTAGAGGCAGGAAGCTTAGGGAATAAATAAAGTGGTACATATTTTAACTGATATATTTACTTTCAGATTTCAGCAGCAATAACACTCTACACTGCTGCCAACCTTCCCAAAAATTAAGCGCAACACTTCTCTCTCTCTCTCTCTCTGCGCTAGTTTTTTTTTTTTTTTTTTTTTTTTTTTTGTCTAAAACAGTTTATTTTCTTTCTCTTGTCTTGCGTTCCACAAATGGTAGAAGGAGAAACAGACGAAAATAGTCTCATGTTCTTTGTACAATTAGTGGGTGAACTGATAAGGAAGATACAAAACACATTGTTGGGATCAGTATCTGTTTCGGTAAGGATACCTGTATCCTCCGCCATAAAGGCCCCCGTACAGACCCCCGTATCCTTCGTACCCGTTCCCGTATCTTCCGTACCCATTTCCGTATCCTCCGTACCCGTTCCCGTATCCTCCGTACCCGTTCCCGTACCCTCCGTACCCGTTCCCGTATCCTCCGTACCCATTTCCGTATCCTCCGTACCCGTTTCCGTATCCTCCATATCCGCTCCCATATCCTCCATACCCATTCCCGTACCCCCCATATCCTCCGTATCCTCCATATCCTCCATACCGGTTCCCGTAACCTGCATATCCAGAAGCATCGAAGTATCCACTGGAGCCGCCGTCGATGCCGAAACCAAACACTGCAACAAGCAAAAGGCCAACTGTAAAACCCTCATTCCTCCAGTAGATTGTAAAAAGAGTCATTTCTTCCGTCTCTCCACAACTCAATTATACCGAGATAAATGGCTGCGTAGCGCTCTGCTTTATCGATCCAACCAAGGCAACGCGTCATTAAGACATCTTCCCCTCCCACCTCTCATTCTCTCAGGACTCGAACCGAGGTACTTACATCTGCCGTTGCTTGCCTGAGATGACAGATCCGACTTGCTTGGGTCTGACTTAGGTCCCACTGGGATGTTTTCCTCCGCTGCGGCTAGTGCCAATGCCAGGACTACCAACACTATCTACAACATAAAGCAAATAAGTAGGTCACTGGGAAAGTACAGAGAATGAAAAGAATAAAAATATTGTTGAGCAACACAAATAAGAAATACGCTAATTATTGCTTGTGTATTAAAACGTGAAGGCTGTATTTTGTCGTAGGAAATATAAACGAAGGTGGATTGGAAAGTAACGCACAATATTTGTTTGTTTGATGTATTTTTTTTTTTTTACAAAAAGTTTAATAGGTACCATTACAAACAAAAGTACAAATGAACGGACATCTTTTGTCTGTTTTTCTACATAGTCGCCAACTTTCTTAACACATTTCTCCCATCATGATACCAGTTTCATAATACCCATAGCCATCTGCGGACTGCTGTTTTCACTTCTGCATCTGACGCAAAGTGTTCATGGGACCAAACAAATTAAAGTCCGACGGTGCCAGGTCTGGACTGTATGGTGGATGCTGGAGCACCTCCAAACAATTTTTGATGATTTCCTCACGAACAGCAGCAGCAATATGGAGGCGAGCATTGTCACGAAGTAGTTTGGCATTGTCAGCATTATGTTACGTTTGTCACGAAGAGCACGACGCAACTTTAGCACGATTTTAATGTTAGCTGCAGCAATCACGGGTCCCCTGTTCAGCAAACTCCGCCAATAAAACACCATTCATATCCCAGAATACTGTCACAAGCACTTCCCCCCCCCTTTCTTTATTGGGGAAGCAGCGTGTTTCCATTCCATAGAGACTTACTTTGTTTCGGGCATGTAGTGGTACGCTCCACGACCCATCACCATGACGATTCCCTTCAGAAAGTCATGCCCTTCTGCAACGTAACGCGATAAGTGATCCAAGCTTGTTACCATTCGCTGGCCCTTGTGGCCGTCTGTCAGGTTCTTAGGCACCCAGCGAGCGCCAACTTTACGAAACTTCACAATATCATACACCGCACCGTATGAAATGTTGAACTGCTGAGATAAGGTTCGCAGTTGGATCCGCCGGTCGTTCAGAATTGCCGTCTCAATGACTGACACTCTACCGTGTTGCAGCTGTTACCATCCGGCGAATCACAAAGGTTAACACGGCCATCTTTGAAGAACGCACACCACCTGGAGACATTGCTACGGTCCATACAGTCGTCCCCGTACATGTCACGCATGTCCCTGTGAATTTCACTCAGGTTATGCCCTTTAGCGCACAAACATTGCAATAACCCTTGCTGCTCTTCATAGGTGGACGACAGTAACATGCGCGCTATCTTTGTTGCACAGTTCACGCTTCTCTCGCTAGAGCTACACGTGAGAACAAAATAGCGTCTGGTGAAAGCTTCAAACTATATCTTGGTGAAATTTCAATGTCCCAGCCGCAATGCCAACGCAGAAAAAAATTGTACGTTACTTTCCGATCCACCATCGAATATATACATCTTCTTGCCTTAGAAGTTCGAAGTATGGCGTAACAAAAGCTGTGTCTAAGTGTTTTAGCCTTTTTCTGTTTCTCTAGTTATTGTTATATATAAGAAAAATAAACATAAAGCAACACTATCAACAATATAACAAATTAACAGTAATTATGATAGCAGAAAAAGATAAAACACAAAGAAAAAGTCACACTTGAGATCCTTCTATGGCATAGAAGGACTCCAAGAGTTCGAAATATAGCGATCTCAAGTGTGACTTTTTCTTTGTGTTTTATCTTTTTCTGCTATCATAATTACTTAATTTGTTACATTATATATATCAGTGGTCAGTATGTTCATTGTTAAGCATCATTAGCAGTTTAATGGCTTATTGGGATCTCGTAAATATAATCTTACAGCATGGTAAGCTAAATGAAGGCGCCTCCCTGGATAAGTCGGTGAGTGCGGCAAGCAACACTCCACTGTTGTGGAGCTTCTCACTAACTACAAAATGTCTTTGGTAAGGAAAGAGCTAAGTGTATGGTCAACTATGAAACATAATGAGAACGTTTTCTTTTTATACTTTGCTGTCTATTTCAAACAATTCTGCCTATTTATGCCTTTTTGCGTAATAGTTTTTGTATTTTTAAAACATTTGTGTTGTAGTGGTGTTCACTGGCGGGATACGTGTTTTGGGCGCATGTGCGGCCCGGTTTGGTGACAAAGATTTAAACAGCAACAATGACTCGCCAATAGTAATGAAAACGAGCTTCTGCTCTCTAGCTGCGCTGTAGGGATAGCAGTGGCTAAATATTACTGTTACATTTCCGTTTTTAGTATCTTTAACTGCTATTTTTATTTCTATAAATCTAGGATTATAAAATACATGAATTATGAAACGAAGAGCTCAAATGCAAAAGAAGTTATATACATTTTTTAAAAATATTACGTTGGTACCACTGCCGCATGTGATCGTGCAGTAGTGTATGCAAAAGCATTTACATCCTTCGGTCTGCAAGAACTTAACAAGGTGCGTTTGGCTGGAAACAAGTTTTGAGTTATAGCCATTCTAGTTTACTTTTTGTAATAATATGCAACATGGCTTTTAAACTTTGATTGTTAATTTATTGTTGCTTAGTTAATATTATGAAAATGGCTGAATGTTGAACTTTACCTGAGTGGCAAGATACAGGCCCTGTTCCACAAAAATATGCTGTAATACATTACAAGTGTATGGACTTGTAACTTAGTTATTGGTAAAATTCTGTTCTACACTTGTACTTTACAACTGTTATGTGTTTTTGTTCCACAGAAGTATTGCTATTAGTTGTGCAATTGTAACTTGTATAGATTTCTCTACAAGTATAGAAATATTGGTAACTTCAAATTTAGTGTCAAATTTAACATTTTTTAAATAATTTTCGGGGTCAGTTGACCCAAATATGCGAAACGTTAGCGAATAATGACAATGGTGAGAGTAAGTATATGTATAAAAGTTAAGTACAATTAAAACATGATTTATGATTGACATTGGCGTTTCAAATATATATTTCAGTCCAGCATCTTAATTTTTTTATGGATTAATAAAATAATTAATAATCTCTCGATGATTGGTGCGTACACGATCGTTGTCTCAAAAGTATTTCTGAGACTGAATCGCTCTGTACATTAAAAAACACAAATTTATAATAAGGCCTGGACGTAATCTAATTAAAGATACGGCCAAACAACTATTCTCTTATATGACTTTGGATAATGGAACAGAAAGTTACTTTACATATGTAATGTATTACACCAAACTTTTGTTGAACAAGCTCAGTTTGTGACCACAGTCACTTACTCAACCAAAAGTGTATTATTCTTGTCAACTGGAACTTATCAGAACGAGAAGCAAATACAATTTCAAGTGCTATTCACCACTTCTTGACTTTTTCAACACATCGAAACTTACTATGCTTTTTCCTGTACGATATCGCAGCTTCCTACCTTGTGATAGGCAATTTGATCAAATATCAAAAGATATTTGTTCTCAAGAATCTATTTTTCTCCCTGAAGACTATCGCAATATTTTTGGAAAACAATGTTCATTCTGCGTTCGTGTACGAACAACTGATCATATAAAGATTGGAAGTTCAGATATAACACTTAATGTCATTCAGTCTAAAAAAGGATTCGGTTTTTGCAAGAGAAAGTACAGCGCAGAAAAATATCTGTCAATAAAAGTTTCAGTGGAAGTTTTCCACCAGTTTGTTAAACTGGCAAGAGGTCTGTTATGTTTTGGGAATATAGTGGAATTTGAAGATAACATGAAAATTATTCATTGTCACGCAATAACATCTGGGAACAGATTCAACTCGCAGCAAAGTAACAATTCTAAACATCGGTCTGGATATTGCACCAAAAGTAAAGCAGAGAGTGCTGAAAGCTATTCAATAAAGAATGATTATGCTTTTTTACTGACCCTCATAAATTTTGAATGCACCTGTCTCAGCGTTTCCGCCAGGCTTCAAAGACATGCTGTAGACTATTTTTGGCAGGTCCTTCAGAATCGTTCCGCAATCTTCACCACTGCTTCTGATGATGGAAAATATCTCCCAACAAGCTCTTTCTTCAATTTGGAGACAAAGTGAGACAGGGTTAAATTTGGACTTTAGAGAGAGTGAAATGCAGAAAGAGCTTTACATTTATTTTTGTGAAATATTCAACAAGAAAATAGCAAAGTTTGGCAGTGCATTATCATGAAGTAGCATTGTGGCCTTTTACGTGCGATCTGGCCTTGCAGATTTCAGGACATCTCTGCAATATTGCCCAGTTACAATTGTATGTGCAAGTAAACCATTCCTCGAATATAGAAAAATGAGATGAGCATAACTTGCCCAAGAGAAGTAACAACTTTAGTTCCCCCTCCCGCCGGGGAATCAGAAGTCTTGGAACAAATACGACTCATGTTAGACGTTGGAGTGGCATCCAGTGAAATTTCCAGAATTGCTGAAAGTGTTCTTAATGTTATATTACGGCCCTCTCTAACAATGAGAATAGCAGTGTGAATGTTTTCTTCCATTAGAGCACAAACTACAGCCCCGAATTCACCTACCTTTGACATTGATTTCCTCCCCCTTTTAAAAAAATTTAAACTCTCTTCGAACTGTGATATAGGCCTCACTTGAATATTGTTTGTCGCGTATCACCTCCATTTTTCTGTTGATAGAACTGAACATGTCTCAACTTGCACAACTCTCACAATCGGAAGTGAGGACAATTCAACGTGTATATTACGCATTACCCTAACAAAATTAACGCGATAAATTGCACCTGTAAAAAGTATATTTATTGAACAGCTTTCGTACGTCTTGTGCAGATTAACAACTCCAAAGATTATTTTGGAGCACGCAGCTATCCAAGTATGGAAGGAAATAGGATTAGAATTCCTGCAAAGGCTTGCTAGTCAAGGTTGATACATTTAATTTTCTTCCTTGGATATAATTTGTCTGTATTTTTGTATTTTTAATCTAATAAATATAAAGATGTGTGCAAATGATGATCAATTTTACTTTTTTAAGCTAAAGTGGAATCCTTAAGCCTTATCAATGGTTCATGCCGTAGTTTTAAATATTTCCGTCGAGTTTGATTCTTATAGTAATTTTGTAAATTTATTTCCAGCTGCCATTCTCTTGTTCTGATCCTTCAGGTTACTCATCCCTTCTTGGAGTTTGAGGGGTGGGAAATAAGAATAGGATAAGGCTGTTGTCAGTTGCCTTGAGATCTTATTTGGAGAAATATGGGAATGGTAAAAGACATCTAAGGTCAAGTTTTAATAAATATTGAAACTAAAAATCAGGGCAAAAATAAACCAAATAAATATGTGACAAGAGCAACTATGGCGAAAAGAGTGGGGAAATAACGCGTTATTTGATTAGAGAACGTAATAGGTTATGTCCACAGCTTCAGGCTGTTGCAGTTATCACACTAAAAGGGACTGAAATAAACAAACTACAATTATGATTAAAAAGTCTTACTTCGGCAAAAACAAGTCAAGGACTGGGGCCCCGAAGATGGGTAAAGGTAAATTATAACACTATATAAATTATTTTATTCAGGAAATGTGTGTTTAAAGCAAAATAAAGATCTTATTGTCTATTTTCTTACTGAATTTCTTTCTTCAAAGAAAAGAAAAACTACATGCTTTGATACTGGTGATATTCAGGGATAAAACAACATTGAAAGAAAATCCCTAATACATCAGAAGAGGGCCAAAGTAGCATTCTAGAAAGAAAGTGTGCTGCAAAACGTGAAATATCCCACTAAAGTAATGAAATGGAGAGGACTTTCTCTATTTGGGGTAGGAAAACTCACTTTGTGGAGTGAAAATGAACGCTAAAAATATTTGGAAATGGTGGAAGAACGTGGGAGACCAAAGATGAATAATTTCTATCAGGAAAATTAATATTCATGCAGGACAGTGCTCCAAAACATAAGACAAATGGTGTGACAAATTCATTGACTGTCGGACTAGTCTAGAAATAGTACATCTTGAATTTAATCGAATGTACTAAAATATTATCCAGTTGCTAAAGAAACGCTAAATTTTATCGTCATGGATAAAATAAAATTCATAAACTAGTACGCCATACAGACGCTAGATGGCAATTGTTAGCGGAGTGTGTAGCGAAAGGACGGTGCTCGTTTGTTGTCAAGTAGAGAAAGATGTGCACAAGATGGAAGGACTATCGTGAAAGGAGGGCGTCAAAAGTGCAGAAATCCATAGGCGTTTAACTGTACTATGTGATCAAGAAGCTTCTGCACAGAAGGCTGTTAATAACTGAGCAATGGGTTCACACAAGAATGTGAGTAATGCTCGTCCGCCAACATCGCAGTCTCTCAGGAACATTTAGTAGGATATGGCTAATGAGCACATGGCCTTTAATGAGCTGAAAAATCACACAGGTTCAGCTGCGGAACTCTGCACACATTGGGTTCTATGGAATTTGGCACAGGTATAAAAGGAGAAAAGAGTTGAAACCTGTCTTCGGCTATTGGAGATGCATAATGTAGATCCAGATTTTTGGAGAAGCTGGTGACTGATGACGATCAAGATCTTACTACCACTACCAGAGAAGAAAGTTCACTCCATGCAATGGGAACATCCAGGGAGTCCCCGGCCCAAGAAATATGGGTAAGCAGATAATCACCGTCTTTGGGACACTTCGGGCATGAGCTGGCTTCCTCAAGGAACGACTATCAACAGCGAGACCGCTACACGGCTTAGACGCAGGATTCAGCAACGGCGAAAGGGAAAGAGGTTGACTGGAGTGTTCCTCCAAAATGACAATAAGCGGCCCCACAATAGAAAAGTTGGCGTGCATTGAGGTTCACCGAATATCGCTCCGTTTGATTACGCTTTATTCGACACATGAAGGACTCGCTGTGAGATAAAAATATTCGGCAACAACGAGAAAATTCAGGTTTCTGTCCATGAGCAGTGGAAATTACCAGGAAGCTGGCAAAGATGCATTGACGTTGGTAGGGAGTGCAGTAAATAATGTTTCGCAATAAGACTCTAAATATTAAAAAATACATAAAAATGTCTTTGTAAAATGAAAACTTGTTGATAATTTGCACTCATCTCTATTTCTGTGCTGCTTTTTTTTTCTCTCTCTCTCTTAGAAGTATTAAAAAAAAAATACATGGTGTATTGAACTTAATGAGAGGTGATGTATGCAGAGTAACTCAAGGAAAAGATTTTAAACGAAATACCTCCAGATTTAATACCTCTTCTGGCTTATAATTATGCAGAGCGCGGAACTTTGGCAGAATTTGTTACATTTATTTTAAATTTTACGGTAAATCTGTACAAATTAAATTTTTATTTTTGTAACGCTGAAACTTTATTTTGCCTTTTTTTCTGTATGTTAATATAAACATCTTATTTATGAGATGTTTATATTAACATTGAAATATTTATTGAAACATTTTTCTATTATTTATATTAAAATTATCTCCTTATGAATTTCTTATTTGAAGCTCAAAATTGTTACAATAAGATAAGTTTTGGAAGAGCACCAACACCTAGTGGAGTTGTGCGATAAACCTACTCGAGTGAATGTGGCGATACCTCAATTAAAGTTATTAAAGACAAAATAATAAATAAGATTTGGAGCCTCAATCGACGACTTAACCGACCCTACAGGTCATTGTATAGCCAATGTCATTGTTGGATCATTAGATACTTATGCAGAAGAGTCGGTCCTGGTGGTGTACTGGTAACCATACTTGCCTCCTAAACCCAAGATCGCGGGTTCAAACCCTGCCAGGATCGATGAACTTTTTTGGGAGTAAAAATCCTAAGTATGGCTTCCTTAGGAAGGGAAGTAAAGCCGAGGGTACGGTTTCGTACATTTACGGCACGATAAAGAATCTCAAGCCTGAAAGAAGAGGCCTCTGACAAAAATTTGTCGGCCGTTTCACGCCCTGAATTGAATGGGACGCTGATAACCTGAGATGTTTCAGAGCGTCCATAAATAAACCAAATCAAAAACTTATGCAGAAGAGGAATCAATATAAAGACTTTTTTTTTTTTTTAATTTCTCACAGTTTTCAATTTAATGTGGCCTAGAAAAATTTGACTCGCTGTATTACTGTCGCACTTTATATGAAAATTGCTGGGTGTTGCTTGTTTCCGGTACCTCTGACTCCTCAAGCTACAGTAACAAGATGGGGAACATGCTTTCAGCAGCAGTTTACACACTCCACATTTCAGGAGCTAAAAAACTTATAGGATCTTCGAAGAAAAAAAGTATTGAACTTTCATTGCAACAGGGTTGGTTTTACGGTACTGACAGAAAGAAAACAGCCTCTAAGCTGCACCGAACGATTAGAGAGTGTTCCAGGGGAAAAGTGTTGGAGAATCACTTCTCATAATTGACTTGGACAAATTACAAAGGTTTAAAAATTCTATAGCGGACAATTCTACTGTAGCTGAAACGAACCGTTCTGCTCCATATTTACCCCAGTAGCTTCCGAGACTGCTATCTGCTAAGAGACAGACGATTTAAAAAACGATTGGCTATAATGTACACAGTAAGACAATAACATGTAATATATTTAATTTGCTGTCAAGTGTAGCTAGAAACCGTTTACAAATTTTTCTTATTGGTAAAGTATTTCTGCCTTATTTACAACTCCTTTGTCTGTCTATTTTAACGATTTATAATACTAAAATTCTGCTCTCTTGTTATGTGTTACTGTTTTGAAGAAAAATAAAACTAAAATTTACACTTTAAAGTTATAATTATTACAAACCACTTTGCTACTTTTGCACTATATGAAAGATAAAAGCGCTATTGTTCTTTTCCAAAAAATTTAGAGGTTTTTATTTTTATTGGTTTATTTACGGACACTCTTTAAAGTCTCAGGTCATCAGCGTCCCATTCTATTCAGGGAGTTGAAACGGCCGACAAATTTTGCTCAGAGGCCTCTTCTTTCAGGCTTGAAGTTCTTTATCGTGCCGTAAATATACGACACGGGACCCACGGCTTTACTTCCCTTCCGAAGGAAGCCATAATTAGGATTTTTAAGCCCGAAAATAATCCATCGGTTGCGCGACCTTGGATTTAGAGGGCAAGCATGGTTACCACTACACCACCAGGAGAGTTACTTTATATGTGCCTCTCTCTTTTGTTAAAATCTGATAATTTCCTTGAGCTTTAGCATGAGAACGATGTTTGTATGTGTTGCACTTTTTAAAGAAGTTTCAACAGTAACGTTAACCTTAGTCTTTAAATTGTTATTATAAAAGAGTAATACAAAATCACCTTTATCTTAAGATTACAATACGACCATATAACTATTTAAGATGATGCCTGTACCTAACAACATACCTGCATTGTAGTGCCCATCTTGCTCGTGACTGATTGGCAGAGCGGATATCCGCCGTTTTATACACAAAGTGCTGACGCAACTGTTTGGACAACAAGACCAAGAATTTCAGGTAAAAAATCGTCTGTAGATAAAACCTGGCTTTCTATAAACAGAACAATTTGACTGCCACTCCTTTGTCAACAGCAAGGCTAATTCATTTCCCATCAAGTTGCGTGTTGTAGACGCTTTCCCACGTATGTCCTGCCAAAGAAGTAGATATCTGAGATCATGTTACGTGATTACTAGAGAGAAATGTGTAATTTCTATACATTACGTTAAATAAGTGCCCCAACTGAGAAATGTGTCATTTCTATCACATTACGTTAAATAAGTGCCCCAACTGAGAAATGTGTCATTTCTATACATTACGTTAAATAAGTGCCCCACCTGAGAAATGTGTCATTTCTATACATTACGTTAAATAAGTGCCCCACTTGAGAAATGTGTCATTTCTATCACATTACGTTAAATAAGTGCCCCAACTGAGAAATGTGTCATTTCTATACATTACGTTAAATAAATGCCCCACCTGAGAAATGTGTCATTTCTATATATTACGATAAATAAGTGCCTCACTTGAGAAATGTGTCATTTCTATCACATTACGTTAAATAAGTGCCCCACCTGAGAAATGTGTCATTTCTATACATTACGTTAAATAAGTGCCCCAACTGAGAAATGTGTCATTTCTATCACATTACGTTAAATAAGTGCCCCACTTGAGAAATGTATCATTTCTATCACATTACGTTAGATAAGTGCCCCACTTGAGAAATGTATCATTTCTATCACATTACGTTAAATATGTGCCCCAACTGAGAAATGTGTCATTTCTATACATTACGTTAAATAAGTGCCCCACCTGAGAAATGTGTCATTTCTATACATTACGTTAAATAAGTGCCCCAACTGAGAAATGTGTCATTTCTATCACATTACGTTAAATAAGTGCCCCACTTGAGAAATGTGTCATTTCTATACATTACGTTAAATAAGTGCCCCACCTGAGAAATGTGTCATTTCTATACATTACGTTAAATAAGTGCCCCAACTGAGAAATGTGTCATTTCTATACATTACGTTAAATAAGTGCCCCACCTGAGAAATGTGTCATTTCTATACATTACGTTAAATAAGTGCCCCAACTGAGATATGTGTCATTTCTATACATTACGTTAAATAAGTGCGCCACTTGAGAAATGTGTCATTTCTATCACATTACGTTAAATAAGTGCCCCAACTGAGAAATGTGTCATTTCTATACATTACGTTAAATAAGTGCCCCAACTGAGAAATGTGTCATTTCTATCACATTACGTTGAATAAGTGCCCCACTTGAGAAATGTGTCATTTCTATACATTACGTTAAATAAATGCCCCACCTGAGAAATGTCATTTCTATCACATTACGTTAAATAAGTGCCCCGCTTGAGAAATGTGTTATTTCTATCACATTACGTTAAATAAGTGCCCCACTTGAGAAATGTCATTTCTATCACATTACGTTAAATATGTGCCCCACCTGAGAAATGTGTCATTTCTATACATTACGTTAAATAAATGCCCCACCTGAGAAATGTGTCATTTCTATACATTACGTTAAATAAGTGCCCCACTTGAGAAATGTGTCATTTCTATCACATTACGTTAAATAAGTGCCCCAACTGAGAAATGTGTCATTTCTATACATTACGTTAAATAAATGCCCCACCTGAGAAATGTGTCATTTCTATATATTACGATAAATAAGTGCCTCACTTGAGAAATGTGTCATTTCTATCACATTACGTTAAATAAGTGCCCCACCTGAGAAATGTGTCATTTCTATACATTACGTTAAATAAGTGCCCCAACTGAGAAATGTGTCATTTCTATCACATTACGTTAAATAAGTGCCCCACTTGAGAAATGTATCATTTCTATCACATTACGTTAAATAAGTGCCCCACTTGAGAAATGTATCATTTCTATCACATTACGTTAAATATGTGCCCCAACTGAGAAATGTGTCATTTCTATACATTACGTTAAATAAGTGCCCCACCTGAGAAATGTGTCATTTCTATACATTACGTTAAATAAGTGCCCCACTTGAGAAATGTATCATTTCTATCACATTACGTTAAATATGTGCCCCAACTGAGAAATGTGTCATTTCTATACATTACGTTAAATAAGTGCCCCACCTGAGAAATGTGTCATTTCTATACATTACGTTAAATAAGTGCCCCAACTGAGAAATGTGTCATTTCTATCACATTACGTTAAATAAGTGCCCCACTTGAGAAATGTGTCATTTCTATACATTACGTTAAATAAGTGCCCCACCTGAGAAATGTGTCATTTCTATACATTACGTTAAATAAGTGCCCCAACTGAGAAATGTGTCATTTCTATACATTACGTTAAATAAGTGCCCCACCTGAGAAATGTGTCATTTCTATACATTACGTTAAATAAGTGCCCCAACTGAGATATGTGTCATTTCTATACATTACGTTAAATAAGTGCGCCACTTGAGAAATGTGTCATTTCTATCACATTACGTTAAATAAGTGCCCCAACTGAGAAATGTGTCATTTCTATACATTACGTTAAATAAGTGCCCCAACTGAGAAATGTGTCATTTCTATCACATTACGTTGAATAAGTGCCCCACTTGAGAAATGTGTCATTTCTATACATTACGTTAAATAAATGCCCCACCTGAGAAATGTCATTTCTATCACATTACGTTAAATAAGTGCCCCGCTTGAGAAATGTGTTATTTCTATCACATTACGTTAAATAAGTGCCCCACTTGAGAAATGTCATTTCTATCACATTACGTTAAATATGTGCCCCACCTGAGAAATGTGTCATTTCTATACATTACGTTAAATAAATGCCCCACCTGAGAAATGTGTCATTTCTATACATTACGTTAAATAAGTGCCCCACTTGAGAAATGTGTCATTTCTATCACATTACGTTAAATAAGTGCCCCAACTGAGAAATGTGTCATTTCTATACATTACGTTAAATAAATGCCCCACCTGAGAAATGTGTCATTTCTATATATTACGATAAATAAGTGCCTCACTTGAGAAATGTGTCATTTCTATCACATTACGTTAAATAAGTGCCCCAACTGAGAAATGTGTCATTTCTATCACATTACGTTAAATAAGTGCCCCACTTGAGAAATGTATCATTTCTATCACATTACGTTAAATAAGTGCCCCACTTGAGAAATGTATCATTTCTATCACATTACGTTAAATATGTGCCCCAACTGAGAAATGTGTCATTTCTATACATTACGTTAAATAAGTGCCCCACCTGAGAAATGTGTCATTTCTATACATTACGTTAAATAAATGCCCCACCTGAGAAATGTCATTTCTATACATTACGTTAAATAAGTGCCCCACCTGAAAAATGTATCATTTCTATACATTACGTTAAATAAATGCCCCACCTGAGAAATGTGTCATTTCTATACATTACGTTAAATAAGTGACCCAAATGAGAAATGTGTAATTTCTATACATTACGTTAAGTAAGTGCCCCACTTGAGAAATTTGTCATTTCTATATATTACGATAAATAAGTGCCCCACATGAGAAATGTGTCATTTGTATCACATTACGTTAAATAAGTGCCCCACCTGAGAAGTAGTTCTTCGCAACCCGCATTGACATTCAGGTGTTTGTGGGAACTACGGCGTAAAGCTGAGGTAGTTTTGAGTGTGTAGATAGATTAAATCTAGTTTTCATGTTAATATTTCGTTGACGTGGATTACAATATGACCCTTGACGAAGCTGTACAAGGAGGTAACTCAGTGAAAGAGAACGAGTGTAATTATCGCAGTTACTTTTATTAAATTAACACAATTAAATAAATTTAACACAAAGTTGTACAAAATCAGGCATTTTCATATAAGCGCACCAGACCACCATCAAAATAAAAAGCAGGTGTTGGGAAGGAGGGCATGTGACCATATCAGACACCCTGGTCCCTCTCAATGAGCAAGCTATTCTTTGACCGTATTGACCCTTGGGCGGGTTCTATTGCCGAAACCACCGGACCGTCGTCTGTGAGGTGATTTTAGGACAGCACTGAAGGGAATATTGGCCTGTTTCAGTATCTGTGTGAAGCTGTCGAGACTGACCGTCTCGGGAAGGTTGTTGATGCTCCGTGACAATGACGAAGACCCTCCACACTGGGAACAAGGGTAGGGCACAGTAACAGCGGAGGGAAACATTGGCTGAACAGCTTCCTTGCCATTGGACGCGTTTCCTGGACAATACGGAAAGAAGACAACGGGTATGAAGCCCAAAACACCATAGGCTGGGGTAGAGCCGCTGGGCTGCATGGTAGTCGAGTTGCTGCTAGAGTTGTCACCGGGAGACACCAAGTAGCATGGACATTGACCTGGACTGGGTACAATTGGCACAGGATACGGCACAACATATACAGGCTGTCCTGGGTAACCTGGTTGTCCTGGTTGCCCTGCCTGACCTGGGTGTCCTGGCTGCCCGGGATGTCCTGGTTGCCCTGGTTGACCTGGGTACCCTGGTTGATCTGGGCGTGCTGGCTGACCTGGATGTCCTGGGTATCCCGGTTGTCCAGGTTGAACTGGTTGTCCTGATCCTCCTGACTGGCCTGGGTGTCCTGGTTGTCCAGGCTGGCCTGGGTATCCTGGTTGTCCAGGCTGGCCTGGGTATCCTGGTTGTCCAGGCTGGCCTGGGTATCCTGGTTGTCCAGGCTGGCCTGGGTATCCTGGTTGTCCAGGCTGGCCTGGGTATCCTGGTTGTCCAGGCTGGCCTGGGTATCCTGGTTGTCCAGGCTGACCTGGATGTCCTGGGTATCCTGGTTGTCCTGGGTATCCCGGTTGTCCTGATTGACCTGGGTGTCCTGGTAGCCCAGGCTGTCCTGGTCCTCCTGGCTGACCTGGGTATCCTGGTTGTCCAGGCTGTCCTGGTTTACTTGGGTGTGCAGGTTGTCCTGGTTGGCCTGGGTATTCTGGATGACCAGGTTGTCCTGTAGTGAAATAACATGCAAATTGCAGTATATTAACGAGCCGAGCGAACTTTATATTTGTACCAATAGATTTTTCAAGTGTTTAACGCCCGTTTTAACTTCTGAGCGGTGAACACTGATAATACATTAGATAGACGAAATGAAAGGATTTCTAAGGAAGGAAACGTTCCAAGCCTAAGTTTAGGGTACCTACCCGATATTTGTCATTTTGAGGACTGAAGAAAGCATGGAAAAAACTCAATTAGGAGGACGATCCTGGTGGAAATAAAACCGCAAACCTTCCGCTCACGACCCATGCATTAAAGACATGGCCACCTGTGGTGGTCAGTGCCAATTATGAACTAGTCAACTAGTGTTGCAATTATGTATATCGATCTAAAGACAAAGGGTGTCCCTCAGTGCTCAACAAGCGGTTTTAATCTTCCGAACCCAAAACACCTAAGATGATATAGAGGTTCACATTATCTCTGTGTCGCTTCCTCTGACACACCTCTGAGCCTCTTTTGGCGTTATACCTTCGTGCCGGAATGTGTCCTTGGTGGCTGATGCATTGGCCAGTCAATCGCAGGCTAGAATGTTCTTGCGTATTACGATTACAGCTTTCACTATCAAACATTTTTATTGAGATGGGAAACTCAGTCTTAAAACTTCGATTGCCAATACCCCAGGAAAATAAATTAATGTTTTGCCTTATGAATTATGATAATGCAAGTAGTCGTTTGGACCTCATTTTCGCGAGTGTTTTCTACGTTTCACATTAGTTTGGACTGAAGAATTTTATTAGGAATTACAAATTTTACATTCATCATTTAGTATTAAAGACACGTTCTTATAATTTTTATCTATATAATTGGTTCAATGAAAATCGAGGTCCCTTTACATATTATGTTATACACAGTGTTACAGTTATTACCTCTTCACTTGATGCCATTATCAGTTTTTAATGTTTTCTCACGTTGTAAATGATCCAAGTTTTTCCAATTGTAATTTTCTCGCATTTCAGCAATATAGTATTGGATATTTCTATTCTTTTGCCTTTTATAACTAGGAGTTACTGCGCAATAATCGAAACTTTTGGGAAGTGTCGATAACTTTGCTTGTTATTATTCAATTTTTGCGTAATGCACATGTCTGTCAGCAGTGTTGCCAATATCGGTGGTTTTCCTCAGAATCTAATGTTTTTAGGTAGTATTCAGATGGAGAAAATTACGATTGGCGGTCAGCAATTTTTGAAAGCCAATGCAGGGATTTTTTTTTTCTTTTTCCCCCATTTTGTCTCTCCAAGTGTACAAATATGCCAGCGCTGAAGGGAAAAATCAACAATTAACAAATAATCTACTTGTTTTATTTAATATTTACCGCCCTGCCCCCGCAAGTGCGGTAGTTGTGACTTGTGATTACGGAAGTCTGTAAACTGGGAAATCAAATTTCCGTTCTTTCAGAAATGTAGAAAAATGTGGCTGGAAAATACTAATTTAGAAGACTGGCTTTTAGAAATTCCCGAGGAAACTTTGTCGTTGCAGTTATTTAATGGTAACATAAAAAATGCAGCAGAACCAATTAAAGTTAATTTCAGTGAAATTGCTTTTATAGCATGTCACACATCTGTACTTAACGTTTCTGCAAGGGAAGTGTTGGTCCCTCATTTTCAAAGTGATATTCTTAACGGATGAATAACAAAAAATTGGAAATACTTATGACTTCTTGAAAAATACAGGGACTATGGCACAATGTAGGGATAAACATTACTGTTCACCAGAAACTAAAAGCTGATATTCTACGACTCACTTCAATACATCTGCCTTTACACGTCTGCCATTCACCGCAAATTGCTGTTTCATCTGCTGGCGCTGAAACGCAACCGACTTTTTATTATCTTAAACTTACAATTAGTTTTATAGACAAGATGCATTTCGACTTATTAATACAGGCGTTTATCCTCTAAAAATTGTGAAGATATATAAAATAAGATGACTTTGTAGCACATATGCTAGATCAGTGCTATAAGTGAAAACTTGTTTTAGTATAGTATTTACTCAAAAAGACAAATGTTTCACATATAGTGATGCGTATTTAAGAAAGCAAAAGCATTCAGTCCGATTCTGCTGATCCTTGTAAATTGCTTAAAAATGTAATTACCCTACTAGAAGAAATGGCTAGAAAAAAGATTATCTCCACAGAATCCTTTAAATGACAATATCCTAAGTTACCTGGATGAAAAGACTTATTTAAGTTAGCATATAGAAAAGAAATTGGAGCGCTTAAGAATATTAGATTTAATCAATTCTCAAATAAAAAAATATTTATTTGGTTTATTTTTAAAAGGAGGCTCATTAAAATCTCTGGTCAAAAGCATCTCATTATTCAGGGCGTGAAACGGCCGACAAATTTTGCTCAGAGGTCTCTTTTTACAGGCTTGGGGTCCTTTAACGTGCTGTACATCTACGACACGGGAGTAACAGGTTTACTTCCCTTACAAAGGTCAATATTTAGAAAAAGATGCACAAACTTTCTAATTCATGTTGTCTCTCAGTTTCAGCAGCAGCTATCCACCAATGTAGACATACGAGTATAGTTTCACAAGTTTCCGGCCTAGCTGATAAGCATTATCGCCTTCACAAAATCATTATCTGGTATCATACCTTATCTGTTAAGTAATTATTTGCAGCTGTAACATCTGCTCGGCTCTGTTCAGTTGTTAAGATGTAGTTGCACAAAGAAGGCTATGTGTAGAAGATTGTGACATGTTCAAAATGGAGTATCGACTGTTATCAAGTTCATCACAAAAGGACTCACTCCAAATGAAATTAAACAGCGATTGTACGGTGTATTTGGGGAAGCATCACCCTCATATTCTACCGTAAAAGAATGGGCCAAACTTTTTCGAATCGGTCGAGAAAGCATTGAAGACGAAGAGCGTACAGGTCGGCTCACTCCTGAAAACATCGCTCTTGTGAAAGGAGAAATATGGAAGACCGGCTGCTCAAAGTTACAGAAATACCAGCAAGGTTAAGCCTTTTTAAAACGACAGCCCTACGAATTATTCATGAACATTTAAACATGAATAAGGTTAGTGCAGATAGGTGCCTAGACTTCTTTCCTTGGTCCAAAAGCAGCAACGAGTCATTTGTCGACAGGCTTTTTTGGGCTCTACCGTGGCCACGAGAGAGAAGTTCTGCAAACCATTGATACAGGAGATGAAACTATGGTTCTCTACTATGATCCCTTGTTCAAAAGAGCATCGAAAGGAGTGGCGTAAACCAGGTGAAACACCGCCTCTAAAGGCCAAGATCACTGAGTCAACCAGGAAGAACATGGCCACAATCTTTTGGGACTGTGAAGTAATACTCTTCATTGACTTCAAGAAGAAGAAATCCAAAGTAAACGGGGAGTACTGTGCTGGCCTACTGCACACAGACTACGTGCTTCCATCAAAGAGAAAAGGCGAGGAATGCTGAGTGGTGGTGTGCGCCTTCTTCACGACAACGCGCCTGTGCACACAGCTCTTGTTGCAAAGGAAGCTGTGAAGAAATGAGGCTTCAAGGAGATCAACGATCCCTCTTACAACCCAGATCAAGCTCCCAGTGACTGTTTCCTCTTCTCAAAACTCAAAGCACCTTCGAGGAAGGAAATTTAAATGTGACGAAGAAGTGATGGATGCTGTTTATGCCCATTTGGCAGACAAGACTTCTGACTATTTGGGGAGGGGGTTTGAATGTTAATTCAAAGATGTGAGAAGTATATTGCAATAAAGGATAACTATATTGAAAAGTAATATATAGTTTTGTCTTTATCACACTTAGAAAATGACTAGGCCTGAAACTTATAGACCTACCCTCGTACTTCAAAATGGTTTTCAATTTTTACCAAAGAACTGTCGAAAGTTGTAAAAGGTCAGAAAATCCTATTATCAGGCTGTCCTGGTACAATGCAGCTTTTTTCTGACGTTGTAACAAAATGAGATTTGGAACACAGTCTGCCTTTGGAGCAAGGTTTCGTGTGGATACAATCCCTTCACTTAGATTTTTTGTATTACCATGGTCTAATACCATGGTAGAGTCAAAAGTGATTTACGGAACAATATGGGGCAATATCTTCTCACAATAAATGCTAGTAGGGTCCATGAAGATATACTGAAATTTTTCAAAAAAATTTAATAGATACTAGTTATATTCCATTGAAATGCTCTAAGTGGCATGAAAATTCCAACACGGCTGGAATTCAATCATTTCGGCAATCCACGAAGGTGATTCAGAAATTAAATTACACTTACATTTACAACACACTCAGTTTTTGTCTGGACGTTTCACAGAAGATAGAAATATGTAATGAAATGATCACTGTCTATTGAGATACCCATTCTAGAAAGATGGAAAGCGGCTATCATGTACAAACATGTACTATTAGATTTTTATTGAAGGAAGACGTTAAAGCTGCAGAAATTAACAGATGTTTAACTGCGGTATGTGATCAAGAAGCTCTTGCACAGAGGACCGTTTTCAGCTGGGTCAACGGGTTCGCCGGCGGCAAGGAATTTTAGTGTGAGTACTGCTCGTCCGTCAACATCGCGGTCTCCCAGGAACATTGATATTATTTCTGAATTGATAGTGGAAGTGCATGCCCTTTGAACTGGAATGCTATACAGGCCGTGACCACTCAACTCTGAACACCATTTTACAGGACGATATGAGTTTGATAAAGGTGTGTACACACTGGGTTCCATAGCACAGAAGTACAAAAGGGTTGAAGTATGTCGTCGACTACTGGAAATACTGTGTGATAAAGCTCCACTTTTTTTTTTTAGGGAGGTAGGATCTGATGAATGGTGAAGAGTCATGGTATCACTACCACATTCCAGAGAAGAAAATCTAATCCATTCAACGGAAACATCCAGGGAGTGCCTGGCTCAAGAAATTCGGTGCTGCTCCATTTGCGGATAAGCAGATGATCGTCTTCTTTTGGGACACTTCAGGCTACTTCTAATAGGCTTTCTAAAGGAATGATTGTCAACAGCGAGGTGTACTTCGAGAATTTTACATGACTAGATGTAGGATATAGCAACGGCGAAAGGTGAGATAGGCAGGAGTGTTCCTTCAAAATGACAAAGCGCAGCTTTACACCAGCAACACTATGGCCGCAAATTTGGCATCGCTGGGATTTACTTGTACTGCACTCACCGTAATCACCGAATCTCCTACCGTTTTATTCCACAATACGAAGGACTCGCTGCGAAATAAAAATTCGACAACAACGAGGTAATTCGGACAACTCTTCACGAAAAGTGGCGCAGTACTTTCAAACAATGGCTTCGCGATGTCATAATAAAGTTACCAGGAAGATGACAACGTACATTGGCATAGATGGGAAATAAATTGAGATTCCATGTGCATTGAACCATGTTGCACAATAAATAAGCTACAAAAAACACTATTGTAAATAATTTCCGAACGCCCGCTGTACAACTTGAAGAAACAAAAGTAAAGACCTCGAAAATATATATTGCATACTTTGAAATTGTCGTGCAAAAAAAAAAAAAAAATTAAGATCTGAACATAAATAAGCTGAGGGTAGAACTTGAAGCAATGCTTCAGAAACACAAACGAGTAGAATTTACACAGGTTCCTCTCCTAAAATTGTTGCCAAAGAATTCTGTGATACATTTATCATTCAAGTGAAGGATGCTTCCAGTTAGATGTCACATTAAAATGTCAAATTTACTTATAGGAAAACATTTTATAACACATAAAAGGTGATTTCCTCATATTCGTCCAAACTGTGCGTGAAAGCTTATCCAAACTAAAACTACATATGAGAGAAGATTTTTGATGAGTTAAGGAAACTTGATCACAATGTTCAAACACCAGTCAGTGAAACTAGTAGGCTATTAGCAGAAACAGAAATATACTTTTGTACTTGCAAGAGGGTAAAATATTTCTCTGTAGCATTATGTCAGAGGAAACATTGCCACCAACAATACGAGTGACTTTAATGAGGTTGTCATTTATAAATGTGTCGCTTTGAAAGAGAGAAGGATGAACATTACAAACAAATAAGGTGAGTCAATCACCTGTATTTTATGTAATTAATATTTAAGCTATGCCAGAAACATCATGTTAAATCCTCGCCGTTATACTCAACGGCAAAAGGACAAGCTGAACACTTTCCATTAGGATAATAAAACATTGAAGATGAACCGCATGAGGGCTGACAGGAAACTGCTGCGAGGTTTCTGCATGAACATCTCATATGATAAATGATATGCTGTGATTTCTCTCGGCAATAAGAAAACTATATCGTGTGAATTGAAACAAGAAAGAGTTATTGATGAAATTATGGTTGTTCCACAGGATTCACTTTCTAACAAAGAGTGCAGGCAAACAGAAGCCTGGTCAGGAGCGACGGTTGCTTGCTGCAGGAACATATCATGACAACATTTCGAGCCTGCAACGGGAATCTGTTAGTTGATAACAAAGAGAAACACCAGGAACTAGTGCTGCAGGCTCCAACATAAACTGCGAATAACAATTAAAGAAAACAAACGCGGTATGGTAAACCACATTTACCCTCTACCCTCAACACACCAATGACAAATGAAGACTAAGTTTAGAAATGAAGAAATTACTTACTTTCTACTAAATATAAAAGAGTTAGAACGAAAACTTAAATAGTGTTGTAAATAGTCTACAGTATTCATTTCTACTTCAATGGCAAATTTAATATTATGTGCCAAATTAATACGATAAAAACAAAATACTATGTGATCGAACAAATAAAAGAACGTAACCTAAAATATACAGTAACATTAAAAAAATATTATATTATGTAAGCGTTCAATTCTTTTTAAAAGTTTATGCAAGTATTTCTTACTGCACTTTAATGAAACAGCAGCTCATAAATCAGTATTGACAAGAAACGATGTCTTGCGCTTCTAAACTGAAATTTATAACTCAATTTGCTGATATTTCAGATAAAAATCTTCAATCATACTCTCACATACCTGGATGTCCAATTCCTCCAGGGTATCCTGGCTGTCCTGGATGACCCGGCTGTACTGGTTGACTTGGCTGTCCTGGGTATCCTGGTTGTCCCGGGTAGCCTGGCTGCCCTGGACTTCCTGGTTGACCTGGCTGTCCTGGATATCCCGGTCCACCCGGATGACCTGGCTGTCCTGGATATCCGGGCTGTCCTGGTTGTCCTGGATGACCAGGCTGTCCTGGCTGCCCTGGTTGTCCTGGATGGCCTGGCTGACCTGGTTGTCCTGGTCCTCCAGGTTGACCTGGTTGTCCTGGGTATCCGGGTCGCCCTGGTTGTCCTGGATGACCAGGTTGTCCCGGCTGCCCTGGTTGTCCGGGTCTTCCTGGCTGCCCTGGTTGTCCTGGGTATCCGGGCTGTCCTGGTTGTCCTGGATGACCAGGCTGTCCTGGTTGCCCTGGTTGTCCTGGGTATCCGGGCTGTCCTGGTTCTCCTGGACGACCTGGCTGCCCTGGTTGTCCTGGATGACCTGGCTGACCTGGTTGTCCTGGTCCTCCAGGTTGACCTGGTTGTCCTGGGTATCCGGGGTGCCCTGGTTGTCCTGGGTGACCAGGTTGTCCCGGCTGCCCCGGTTGTCCGGGTCTTCCTGGCTGCCCTGGCTGTCCTGGGTATCCGGGCTGTCCTTGTTCTCCTGGTTGTCCTGGATGACTTGGTTGTTCTGGAAGACCTGGATGCCCTGGTTGTCCCGGGTATCCTGGATGGCCTGGCTGACCTGGTTGTCCTGGTCCTCCAGGTTGACCTGGTTGTCCTGGGTATCCGGGGTGCCCTGGTTGTCCTGGATGACCAGGTTGTCCCGGCTGCCCTGGTTGTCCGGGTCTTCCTGGCTGCCCTGGTTGTCCTGGGTATCCGGGCTGTCCCGATTGTCCTGGATGACCAGGCTGTCCTGGTTGCCCTGGTTGTCCTGGGTATCCGGGCTGTCCTGGTTCTCCTGGTTGTCCTGGACGACCTGGCTGCCCTGGTTGTCCTGGATGGCCTGGCTGACCTGGTTGTCCTGGTCTTCCAGGTTGACCTGGTTGTCCTGGGTATCCGGGTCGCCCTGGTTGTCCTGGATGACCAGGTTGTCCCGGCTTCCCTGGTTGTCCGGGTCTTCCTGGCTGCCCTGGCTGTCCTGGGTATCCGGGTTGTCCTGGTTGCCCTGGAAGACCAGGCTGTCCTGGCTGCCCTGGTTGTCCTGGGTATCCGGGCTGTCCTTGTTCTCCTGGTTGTCCTGGATGACTTGGTTGTCCTGGATGACTTGGTTGTCCTGGACGACCTGGCTGCCCTGGTTGTCCTGGGTATCCTGGTTGTCCTGGATGGTCTGGCTGACCTGGTTGTCCTGGTCCTCCCGGTTGACCTGGTTGTCCTGGGTATCCGGGTCGCCCTGGTAGTCCTGGATGACCAGGTTGTCCCGGCTGCCCTGGTTGTCCGGGTCTTCCTGGCTGCCCTGGCTGTCCTGGGTATCCGGGTTGTCCTGGTTGCCCTGGATGACCAGGCTGTCCTGGCTGCCCTGGTTGTCCTGGGTATCCGGGCTGTCCTTGTTCTCCTGGTTGTCCTGGTTGACTTGGTTGTCCTGGACGACCTGGCTGCCCTGGTTGTCCTGGGAATCCTGGTTGTCCTGGATGGTCTGGCTGACCTGGTTGTCCTGGTCCTCCCGGTTGACCTGGTTGTTCTGGGTATCCGGGGTGCCCTGGTTTACCTGGATGACCAGGTTGTCCCGGCTGCCCTGGTTGTCCGGGTCTTCCTGGCTGCCCTGGTTGTCCTGGGTATCCGGGTTGTCCTGGCCTACCTGGTTGTCCTGGTCCTCCGGGTTGACCTGGTGTTCCTGGGTATCCCGGGTGCCCTGGTTGTCCTGGATGACCAGGTTGTCCCGGCTGCCCTGGTTGTCCGGGTCTTCCTGGCTGCCCTGGTTGTCCTGGGTATACGGGCTGTCCTGGGCCTCCTGGTTGTTCTGGATGAACTGGCTGTCCTGGAAGACCTGGGTGTCCTGGTTGGCCTGGCTGTCCTGGTAGTCCTGGACGCCCTGGTTGCCCTGGTTGTACTGGGTATACTGGATGTCCTGGGTATCCTGGTTGTTCTGGATGGCCTGGCTGACCTGGTTGTCCAGGTCCTCCTGGTTGACCTGGCTGTCCTGGGTATCCTGGCTGTCCTGGTTGTCCTGGCTGACCTGGTTGTCCTGGGTATCCTGGCTGTCCTGGTTGTCCTGGATGACCAGGTTGTCCTGGCTGACCTGGTTGTCCTGGGTATCCTGGCTGACCTGGTCTTCCTGGATGTCCTGGACGACCTGGCTGCCCTGGTTGGCCTGGCTGTCCTGGTAGTCCTGGCTGCCCTGGTTGTCCTGGGTATCCGGGCTGTCCTTGTTCTCCTGATTGTCCTGGACGAACTGGCTGCCCTGGTTGTCCTGGGTATCCTGGTTGTCCTGGATGGGCTGGCTGACCTGGTTGTCCTGGTCCTCCTGGTTGACCAGGCTGTCCTGGGTATCCGGGCTGCCCTGGTCTTCCAGGTTGTCCTGATTCTCCTGGTTGTCCTGGATGACCTGGTTGTCCTGGACGAATTGGCTGACCTGGTTGACCAGGCTGTCCTGGGTATCCGGGCTGCTCTGGTTGTCCTGGATATCCTGGATGACCTGGCTGTCCTGGTTTTCCTGGGTATCCTGGCTGTCCTGGCCCTCCTGGTTGTTCTGGTTGTCCTGGATGAACTGGCTGTCCTGGATAACCTGGTTGACCTGGTTGTCCCGGATGGCCTGGTTGACCTGGTTGACCTGGCTGTCCTGGGTATCCGGTTTGCCCTGGTTGTCCTGGATAACCAGGTTGTCCTGGCTGCCCTGGTTGTCCTGGGTATCCGGGCTGTCCCGGCTCTCCTGGTTGTCCTGGATGACCAGGATGTCCTGGACGACCTGGCTGCCCTGGTTGGCCTGGCTGTCCTGGTAGTCCTGGGTACCCTGGCTGTCCTGGCCCTCCTTGTTGTTCTGGCTGTCCTGGGTGACCAGGCTGTCCTGGACTACCTGGCTGCCCTTGTTGGCCTGGTTGTCCCGGATGGCCTGGCTGACCTGGTTGACCTGGCTGTCCTGGGTATCCGGGATGCCCTGGTTGTCCTGGATGGCCAGGTTGTCCTGACTGCCCTGGTTGTCCGGATCCTCCTGGCTGCCCTGGTTGTCCTGGGTATCCGGGCTGTCCTGGTCCTTCTGGTTGTCCTGGACTACCTGGCTGCCCTGGTTGGCCTGGTTGTCCTGGATGACCTGGCTGTCCAGGATATCCTGGATGTCCTGCTCCACCTGGTTGTACCGGGTATCCTGGTTGTCCCGGATGGCTGGGTTGTCCTGGTTGTAGTGGTCCACCAGGGTATCCCGGATGACCTGAATTTTTTCATACTTTTTGATCACCTCATGGATACATTTTCCACACTAATATTATTTTACAATTGTTGTATATGTCAATTTTTGTACCTAGCAATTGGTTACTACAAAATTAGCTTAATAATGTACGATATTTTGGGTGTTTGTTGCACAGGGTTATGCGTATACTAATGGAACATTTGACTCAAGAATGTCCTCTAGCTGTTATTATTACAATCATAATTTTGAATATTTCTCAAACGTCTTTGTTCTCTAAACTATCGTAATGTACTCTTCTTTGAGGACAAGCCCTAACGGACACTTTCATTGTTCCCCTCATTTTTTGTTTAGCATAAATTTTGTTCTTAGTCTTTTGAGCCAGTTTACTGTCAATGTCCAAAAGAGATGAAAAATTGTACATTTTTTTAATTTTAATTTTTTTAATTTTAATTCTGCAATACTTACATCCTGATATCTTGGTTCTACATCAGGACATAATACTCCAGATTTCATTTATTTATTCCTCTTATATCTTTCAATACAATTGAAATTACAATTAAATTTTACAGATTTTAAAATCTACACTACTAATACTATGACTAAACAAAATTAAAACTTCAAAAACAAAACCGGTACTGGAATCCAGCACTACGGCTATTTACTATGACTTATAATAACATCTACAATTGCAACTGGTACCCAGTAGCAATGATTACATTTAAACTTTATTAATTTACAATTATTATCCAATTTACTCTATGCGCCTTCATTCCTGCTAACGCTCGGTATCCGGGCTGCTCCCCACTGGAATTCCTGGCAACAGAACCTGGACATCAGTGGAGTTGCTGCCGGTCTCAAGCAACAGCTATACTGGACCATGGTGTGTTGACAGTGTAGTTTCCTTCGCTTCTCTCCTTCTCTTGACCTCTGCCTACTTCTTCTCTCAACTGCTTCGTTTCCGCCCGAAAACTGCCATTATTCCTTTCTTCTGTCAGTTCTACTCTCTTCTTCTTATTCAAATTGGGTGTTATCTTCTTTATCATCTTTTTCTTCAACTAATTCTAGTTGTAAATATCTTTCTTGCCTTTCCCTGATTCTCTTGGATCTTCTAGGGGAATATACCATTTCTGGCCTTTGGATTTTTTCTCTTGTTTGTTTTTTGCCGTTTTTATACTCTTCTGCCATTTTGCTTGATATTTTATTTGTTAGCTCGTTCAATGCCCTAAAATCATCTTCGTCTCTCATGATGTTCCAGATGTGTTTCCCAGCAAGTAGTCGTCTTTCCTCTGCTACAAATGACTGGTATTTAGGGCATTCAAATGAGACATGTTCCGGTGTATCGATTACGTTACAGTCCGTACATGTATTATTTGCTTGTAATTTAAATCTTTGCAAATATGAGCAATATGGACCATGGCCTGTTACATAATGCACTAAACCCTTATTGGGATGAATGTGCTTAAATAGTAATCTTTCCTTTATGGATGGAAATATTTCATGCACTCTTCTACCTTCTTTTATTTCATCCCATTCTCGTTGCCATATTTGTAATAAAAAATCTTTGATTTCTTTTTTATTCCTACACTTTTTACCAACAATGTCCATTATTTTTGAGTTATTTTGTTTTTTAAGCCAATAAGAGGCTGCTCTTAATCGAACTAGATAATCAATTGGCCATATACCCAATATTACTAGTAGTCCCATTGTTGGAGAAGTGGAAAATGCCCCTGTACATCTCAATAAAATTTTTCTTTGGGAGCTTCTTAAAGTACGTATAAAATGAACCTCGCGTGCCTTTTCCCCCCAAACTCCTCCTCCATAGTTTAATATGGCTGCAAAGATGCTATTGTGATAGATTTTTATTCCGTTAGCATGTATATTAAAATATCTTTGTCCAATATTGGCTAACTTGAACATAACTTTTTCTGCTCTAGTTCTTGTGTTTTCTACATGTTTCTTAAAATTTAGTTTTTCATCCAAATATATACCTAGATATTTATTTACTGCTTGTCTCTTAATATTTTTATTGTTAATTTTAATACTCGGATTTCTGTTTAAGTTTCCTTTTAAAAACATATATGATGATTTGTGAGGAGCAATTTCCAATTTTGCTTTTATGCACCAATTGTTTACATGATCAGTTATTATATTTGATCTCTTTTCAATTTCCTTTCTATTATGTCCTTCTATTAATATTAGTAAGTCATCTGCATATGCGATAATATCTTTTATACTGTTTAATCCTTCTATTTTTTCTATTAGAGATTCCAAAAATATGTCCCATAATATCGGCCCTAAAATTGATCCCTGCGGACATCCTTTAGTAATTTCCTTTGTAATGATCTGGTTTGCACCCTTAACGTACACTCTTCTATTTTTACAATAATCTATTAACGAATTATAGATGCATTTTGGATATTTCTTTTTCCTTAAAATTTGAAACAGTACTGGCCACGATAAATTATCATACGCCCCCGCAATATCGAAAAATATTGCTATTACGTATTTTTTATTGGTTATTTTTGAAGTTTCTATTGCCTCGATTATGGCATCCTCTGTAGACTTGCCTTTTCTAAATCCAAACTGTTTGCTGGTCATACCAATCATTGATCTATATTCATCCATTCTTTTGCTCAAAAGTTTTTCTTGGATTTTGCCCAAAACATTTAATAAACAAATAGGCCTATAGGATTTCGGTTGCGTGGGATCTTTGTCAGCCCCTTTGTTTAAAATGATCACATTCGCTTCCTTCCAGCAGTAAGGCACTTTTCCCTGCCAAAGACAATTATTAAACAATTGACACAGGTACGGGGTAATCTGATCTTCCAACTGTTGTAGCACTTCCGACTTTATTTCATCCGGTCCTGGTGATTTATTCTTCTTTAATTCCTTTATAATTTTTCTTATTTCAACTTCATGGTAGGGGAAAATGACACCTTCATCTATTTTTACAGTAATGAGTTCTTTTCTTAGTTTTCTGTGTTCTGAGTTATCATTTTCTTTAATATCATTAGGTAGTAGTTTTAGAAGTAAGAGATTTATAGAGTCTATCCAGTTGACAATCATTTTATCCTCCCCTTTATCCAGAGTGGATATTATTTCTGGGATTTTTACTTTCTCCATTATTAGCTTGTAAGGTGTACCCCATATATTGTTGGAAAGGTTTATCTCTACGAAATTTTTCCATGCAGCTTGGCGATATTCTTCTATATTTTCCTTATATTTTTTCCTAATTTCTCTATATTTATTTAAGTTATTTTCTCTTTCTGAGGCAATAATAGATTTCTGATAAATTCTTCTAGCTTTTCTAACTGATCTTCTTAATTTTAACAGATTATTGTTCCAAAATGTTGGTGAAGTGTTATGTTTTTTATTAATTCTGGGTATGCTGCACTTCATAGCTTTTTGGATGGCTTTGGTTAGTTCTAATGCTTTATTGTTACAGTCCTCTTGAGGTTTAGGCATTGTAGGCAATTTAAATTCAGTTTTTAGTTTATCCCAGTTTGCTTTCTTTATATTGCAGGGTCGTTTATTCTCATTCCATCTTTGTTCTTGGTTTGTGTTAATTTGTAATTCGAAATAAATTATATTGTGATCACTTGACGTCAGTGATTGACCTACTTTCCAATTTGTAACACTTTTGCTTGCTCTTTTATTTGTCAATGTGATGTCTATGTTAGATGTAGCTCCTGCTCTATTACTGTAAGTTGGTGGGTTACATGGTTTGTTCTCTACATTTAGCTGTAGCTCCGCTATTACCTCCTCCAGTAGTTCTCCCCTTTTGTCCTTGTAGTTGCTGTTCCACCATTGGGAATGTGCATTAGCATCCGCCATATATATTACTGGAGAATTATTATAACCATTTTCTATTTCTCTTAATCTATTTATATATGGTTCTGTGCGTTCGCTAAACTGAAAATATTGATTTACTAAAACATAATGTTTCCCTCTTAGTGCTATTTCTATGCAATTTGTATGTGTATCACTTAATTGCGTTATTTTCACCACTTGTATTTCCGAGTTAATAACTACTATTGTTGCCATAGGGTTTCCTTTATCTATTATAATTCTAAAGTTTGTCGACATGTGTGCTGGTTTGCCGTTTACACAATATGGTTCCTGTGTGCACAGAATATCTAATTGCAGTTCTTCTGATAGCCTCCTTAATTCCAACATGACCAATTTACTTCTTTGGGCGATGAAAAATTGTACAGTACACTTTACCAGAGATTGAATTTTGAAGTCGTACAAGGGAAATTGTCCACGTTGTTGGTTGTTTCACTCTTTGCTTTCTTTAGCCTTCGCAGAGTGTTCCCAAGAGCGCAATAAGTGTGAAATTTATCTACCAGTACATAACACCGTTCTGAGATTACATATTATACAAATTTACTGCTTCATTTTGACAAATTTCGCTCAATATGTTTTTTCTCCTACATCATATTAAACAATAAACTTGAAGTATTACTGCTGCAGCAGCACAGCGCCGTGTTTTTACACATGGTAGAACGCACTAGTTACTCTCCGCGAATCTTTTTATATCTCTCCTCCTTTCAGCCCGACAGCCCTAGCTAGTATAACCTTGACTCACTGCAGCAATGGTGCGTCCTCTATCTTCAATCTGTGACATCATGTGTGCAGGACAGTAGTGTCGGGGGACTTGTAATCAGCACACGGATACTTCGGCGGTCACCTATTACGCGACTTCCCAGGTCGAAGGATTCTCTATCAGGCAGTTCCCTAGTTGTCCTCATGAGTCCGGGTGGATCCTATTCCCGATCTCCCTAACTTAGAAAATTCCGAATTAGACGACGGGAATCAAACCCTGGACCTCCCAGCCAATAACACTAACTTAGACAAAGGAGGCGATCTGTTCTTTCCCTACATAGCACATTTGCCTGCTTAGGTGTACTAGTCAGATTTACCGGATTAAACAGAAGACACCTTGGATACCTGACAGTCATTAGCTAACCTAGACACTTTTAGCGAATTCCGAAGGAATTGGTTGAAGATATTGGTTGTACCCATTAACTGATTTTTGAAAAATTTCTTCAAACCTCCGTTGATCCTACCTACTAGGCAATGACAATGAATACACACACACACACACACACACACACACACACACACACACACACAAGGGTAGATCCATAAGTTTCCAAAACCTTATCTGGTGTCATACCTTACCTGTTAAGTAAATCATTGCAACTGTAACTTCCGCTCCTCTGTGTTCAATTGTTCAGATATAGTTGCATAAAGAAGACTATGTGTAGAAAATTGTGAAATGTTCAAAATGGAGTTTCGAAGTGTTGTTAAGTTCTTCGCAAAAGAAGCACTTTCTCCAAATAAAATGAAATAGCGATTGTACGGTGTATGTGGGGAAGTATCCCCCTCATATTCTACCGTAAAAGAATGAGCCAAACCCGAATGTATCGAGAAAGCATTGAAGACGAAGAGCATGCAGGTCGCCCCTTGCAGACGCTCACTCGTGAAAACACCGCTCTTGTGAAAGGAGAACTATGGAAGACCGGTAGCTCAAAGTTACAGAAATAGCACCAAGTTTGGGCCTTTCTAAAACAACAGTCCTTCGAATTATTCATGAACGTTTAAACATTAATACGGTTAGTGCAAGATGGATGCCTAAATTCTTTTCTCAGTCCAAAAGCAGCAACGGGTCATCTGTTGTCAGACATTTTTGGAGCTCTGACGTGGTAACGAGTGAGATCTGCAAACCATTGTTACGGAGATGAATCTGTGGTTCTGTAGTATGATCTCTTGTCCAAAAGAGAATAAATGGATTGGCGCAAACCTGGCGAAGCACCGCCTCTAAATGCCAAGGTCACCCAATCAACCAAGAAGATCATGGCCACAATCTTTTGGGACCGTGAATGAATATTCTTCATTGACTTCAAGGAGAGGAAATCCAAAGTAAACGGGGAGTACTATGCTGGCCTACTGCACAGACTACGTGCTTCCATCAAAGAGAAAAGGCTATGAAAGCTGAGTAGTGGTATGCGCCTTCTTCACGACAACAAGCCTGTGCACTCAGCTCTTGTTGCAAAGGAAGCTGTGAAGAAATGCGGCTTCAAGGAGATGGACTATCCACCCTACAGCCCAGATCTAACTCCCAGTGACTATTTTCTCTTCTCAAAACTGAAGAAGGGCCTTCGAGGAAGGAAATTTAAGTGTGGCGATGAAGTGATGGATACTGTTTATGACCATTTTGCAGACAAGATGTGTCACTATTTGGGGGGGGGGGGTTGAAATATTAATTCAACGATGTGAGAAGTGTATTGCAATAAAGAGTAATTATTTTGAAAATATAGTTTTTTTGTCTTTATCATGCCTAGGAAATGGTTAGGCCAGAAACTTATGGACCTGCCCTCGTGTTAATGTGTGTGTATATATATATAAGTAGAAAAGGATAAAACACTAAGAAAAAGTCACACTTGAGATTTCAAATTGCGACTCACAAATGATGGGTATCAATTCTCAGGTCCAGGTGTAAAAGAAGAGGTCTGGGGATAATTAATATTCCTACGAAAGATACTTCTGAGGTTTCGAGCCGATCGATTTCTGGAAAAATGAAGCAGTTAACTGATTTTGAATGAGAATGTTAAAGCTGTCCTTTAGAATATCCTTAAGTCTTTCTATATGTCACTATGAAATTCAAATGGTTATTGTGCATTAATTTCAAAATCCTTGGGGTGTACTCATGGTGATAAAACTAAATTCTAGAGCGTACCAAGAAAGGGGGGGAGTAACCATGCTCAACTAATTTACCGGTTAACTGAGTAATATACCGATCCAGGGCTTGGTCGTTGTTGCATATCCGGTGTCCTCGAAGTGACGAAGAAAAGGGAATGGCGTTTTTTACTGTGTGATGAATGGCAACTATCAAAATGTAGGTATTCTTGTAAATTAGTGGGTTTGACATGGACTGATGTCAAAAATTGCCTGTTGACTAACTGAATTTCTAAATATAAGAAAACAGGTTGAGTTCGGGAGACCGTTGGTGTGAACTTGACTGGATAGTTTGTGTTCAGCCTATTAGAGAAAGCATAAAATACAGTAATACCATGAATCCAAATATATATATATATATATATATATATATATATATATTGTGTATGTGTGTGTCTGTCTGTTAACGCTCTAGCGGTCGCAATTTTTGTTTTTTCTCAATGAAACTCGCCATATAACCATTAATTAACAAACGATTCGTCGAGCAAAGCTCGGTATATTTCATTAAAATAAATAAATAAAAATAATTTCTGATATTCAGGGAAATCGGGCCATTAGTATTGGGAGTATACGTGCAAAACAGAGTGGGGTTAAAGCGAAATTTAAAAATGACTCTAGCGGATGCAATTTAAATTTTTAAAGAAAATTCGGTGTGGCATCATTGAAATGAATTAATAAAAATAGTTTACGAAAATCAGGGAAATCGGGTGATTAGGATTGAGGATTTACCTGGAACACAATCGCTCTAGCCGCACCAATATTTCTTTCTTCGCAACAAAACTCGGCATATATCATTTAAATAAAATATGAAAAATAGTTTCTAACTTTTTTATAAAGAGTTGTAACTTAAATGTTTCTAAGCTCTTAATCTCTTAAGTAAAGTTTTCTTTAGCACGTTAAGTGCCGACAAGTAACAATAGAGCGATATGTGGAAGATCCCAATACAAGACCGATTGATTTTACAAATTATTTATCATGGATGATACAATGTAATCTACTGACTGCATACGGGGAACGGCAGACACTACAACCAGTGCTGCCAATAGTACTTTGTTAAAAATCATTACTTAATGACTGTTGAGGCTTTAACAAAATTTATAATGTTACAATCATAGGTATATGATAACACAACAAAAACTGCAAATCGCCGAGCGTTTAACAGTCCATAATTCAACGGGCAACAGTAACTTGTTGTGATACAACTGACTTTCTTCTTATATTACTTTTCCTACATGCTTCTGTGTTGATTGTTTGCCAGAATATTGGCACTCATTAGGGATTTGCACTTTTATGCGCGAGCAAGTGATTTTGATTCTGTACAAGGCAGCTATTCCTTAAACTGTGGTGCCCACTCTAATAGAATGGAAATCATTATATGTTACAAACTGGTGTAGAACTTATTTGAAAAAATACTTTTATTTCTTAACATAATCTCCATGTACACTGAGGCACTTACTCCATTTTATACGCCCCTGAAATCCAGCAGCATAAATTTTTTGGGCAGTTATGGGAACCAGTCAGAGGCTTCCCTTCCTACTGGAAAATGTTTGCCGGAAACATGATGTTTAAGAGCCGCTTGGAACAAGAACGATGCTCAAGGCCTTCCTATTTGAAATTTCGCAGCGTGTCATTTGCCTTGTTAGCAGTATGAGAACGGACCTTTCTTGAAACGTTCTGACCGCCTCTGCTAAATGGCCTTCAGAAGTTTCCTGAGGATTTTACAGTAGGAATCGACATTTTCGGTTTGTCCTTGAGACTAGAATGTCTTCGTGATCCCAGAAGACTGTGAGCATAATTTTCCCGGCAGAGGTGTCCCTTTAAACTTTGTTTTTTCTCAGAAAACGCACGCTTTGTCTTGGGCTGGTGATAGTGAAGCCAACACTAATCATCTGTAACAATTCTGGTTAGAGAGATAGTGTAATTCCAAACCCATTCTTGGCATTTTGTGCTATGGGATAACCATACGTGGCCGCAGACTTTGTGAATATCTGCCTCTCCGTGCATTATGTCGTGTACCAATAGCATCGGTTATAGTGTCTATAGTTACCCTTTTGTCTGCTAGGATTAAGTCGTTGCAAATTCGCCTCTCTAGCAGCCTCCTTAAGCCGGCCTTCGATATGTGTTCGCATTTCATAAAACTTCTGTACCCAATTGTAAAGAGCTCGACATTACAGTCACTTCTCACCGTAGATGTGATTGATTTCATTGTGAATATTCTTTGATTCAATGCCTTTGCCTACAAAAATCGCACAACGGAGCGCTCTTCGAGAGTGCTACCATCTTGCAACCGCTGTTTCGCTATTATAAACATCGATTATCTCGTGTCGAATGTTACCTATTGTCCTGTGGCAATAACCCCAGGTGACTGGTTCAAACTCCATATCAATTTGTAAGTTACCCTCATATCTAAATCCTTATGTAAGTTGCTATGAATTTGAGATAAAAGAGATGGTGATTTAAATACCTCCCCTAGAGAATGCTCAGCAAGAACTGAACCTAATTTGTTGAGATTGCAGGTTTTTTGCTCAAATACCTCATGTGTGATTTACTACATTTCTACAATAAATTTTATCGTTTTACAGGCAATCCTTCCAATTTTAACAGTAATCTTGCTACATGTTCCAGACTATCTGACCTAATGGAATCCGACAAGTCTTGACCTATGCCTCGAGTATCTTCTATCTTATATATCGCTTAAGAGCAGCAAAACCATCGGCGAGACGACTCGACTACAGCTGTAGATGAAAGAACTGCCCGACTCTTGGATCTGTTGTTCACGTTACTGACTGCTGGCCGGGAGGATCTGGGTTTGATTCTCGGCATCTACTTAGGAAGTTTTCTAAGTTAGGGAGATCTGGAACTGGTCGATGCAGCCTCGTAAGGATAATTGGAGAGTTACCTGATCGAGAGGGGGCGTTTTTCGATCTCGAAAGTCGCGTTATAGGCGACCCGAGTTGTAGCATATAGAAGAACAAGACGAAAGAGCTGTTTAATATAAAAATACATTCTGATTATTTTATTAATTATATGATATACATGTAACCATGAATGATAAGCTCATAAAACTTTTAATGACATCAAGAGACAACATATCGCAAATGCCTTTAGACACTGACCGCCTCCTTCTACTAATCCAGAGGTCCTGGGTTCGAATCCTGGCCGGGAAAAGCTGTCATTAATTTCTTGTGTCCCTACAAAGTTATACCCATAGTATTTAGTCATTGCGGTAAGACCAATGTAGCCAAAGCAACAATAAGCATTTAAGGAATAAAACGATCTGGCTCGAAGAAACGCGAAGCCTAAGCGCTCATAGCATCTCTCTCAAACCCAATACATCTATGGAGAACAAAAACTCCTTACTGATGTACTGGTCAGGTAAAAATTTGTTTTATGTACATAGCTGTGACTTTGACTAGACGCCTGTCGTTGCCATGCTACTTTCTTTGCAACGTTGCGATTATTGAGAAGGTGGGTTGTCATTTTTTTAATAGTGTTTAACGCCCGTTTTAACAGAGACACCACAGGTGGTGGACACTGATGGTACATGATATGAACTGATAAACTTGGGAAAGGATTTTTTTAAAGGAAGGAAGCGTTCTAGGCCTAAATTTAGGGTATCTCCCCTGTATTTGCCATTTATGAGGTCTGAGGAAAACCTGGAAAAAGTCTCAGTCAGGGAGGGAGTCTCACGACGTCAACTGATTATTTGAGAACTTGCCGAAGAGCGTGTAGGATCATGTCCAAAAACTTGGTATGCATCACGTCTGTCCCTTGATATCGTTACAACAACCACATCGTGTCAATGAGGATGAAACTTCCCTGACTCCTAAGCCCCAAGGCAATTATGATTTATCGTGTTTATATAACACGTGTAGATTCGCCCGGTCTAATACTTAGATTTGATTATTGTATTTGGTTCAACTATCTTGATTGTGTATTTTTCTTGGAGTAAGCCTGGAAATTGCTTCGCTGGGAAATATCAAAGAGATTGCAGGAGTTTCATGAATGTATGACCACCCCAAAATCAAAACCTCCAACAGATTTTTTTGAAAGTTGTGTTCCTCTTCGTGAACGTTATTTTTATGTCGCCTTGACTCACACCGACAGATTTCAACTGCCTTTCTTAAGCCAGAGTAAATACCAATTCTCGGTCTTTCTTCTTTTAGGTGAAAGCCATTGGGGATTTAAGAACCTAGGTCAACAATCTAAACTCCAACTGTATTTTGGAAACAATAGAGACGCGAAATTAAAAGCAGCAATGATGGTGATTTGCACTTACATCACCGAACCAATGAGGAGCGAAGAATTGCAATTATAATGTGTAAAATTGATAAGACCGAGGTTTCTAAGGCGCCAGACCGGCTGACTCGCTTTTACACAAAACTAACGGAACATCGAAACCTTGGTAAACAAGTTTTGTGTGAATGGTTGCCCAATATATACGAGTTTCGTTTTGTATGAACATAAACATTTGCAGTAGTGTCACCCATTCGTGATTAGTGCATTAACACTTCAACTTTCAGTATCGAGGCGATGTCGTGTTTCAAGTCTTTCCCACTCAGCGACTCAGCGTAATCGCTCCTGTCACAGTCTCGAGATTTCTTCCCGCAACGAATAATTGTCATCTTTGAACCCTGATGATTCAATATTCTTAAATAAAAACTGTCTTTTTAATAGAAACTACCCTTCCAATTCTTTTTCCCGAGAAGCGTCAAGAAGCTTCCAAAAAAGTCACTATAAGTCTCATAATACGAGACTCGTAGCCGGAACTGCGGAGAGATTCATCTCTTCGTGACAAGAAGAAGCAGAGAGGGATAAGGAGGAGTAGAAGAAGGAGGAGGAGGAGAAAAGTAGTAGTAGTAGTACTAGTAGTAGTAGTAGTAGTAGTAGTAGTAGTAGTAGTAGAAGAAGAAGAAGAAGAAGAAGAAGATGAAGAAGAAGAAGAAGAAGAAGAAGAAGAAGAAGAAGAAGAAGAAGAAGAAGAAGTCAGGGACCGTCTGAGGAATTTTGGAAGTTCCAAGTTCCTCCAATATAGACTACAACAGGCGCATCCCCCGTACTCACCAATATTGGACCCCAAAGACCAATTTGCTTCTTCCCTTCCCATCAAAATTTCTCATAATCGAACGAACCCTAAATAAATCCGATTATCCGATTAAACATTTTATCATTCTATCCTTAATATTCCCGCTTCGCAATCATCACAACAGGTTGGAAAAGCTCATCAGGTCAAACGTCAAAGTGGCGTTGAGGGTTTTCTTCGATATTAATCACGAATTTCTGCCAAAAGGTCAAACTGTGAATCACTGATATGCCCTCAGACGCCTCCGAGGAAACGTGAGAAGGAAGATGCCTGGGATGTGGAGAAAGAATTTATAGAACCTGCATCACGACTTTTGCGCGGTAAACAAGACGAATTCTCCCCACCCTCCAGACCCACCTGGCTTAGTACCTACGGACTTTTAATTTTTTCCCTGCTGTTTGGAATGTGGAATATGAGGGACATCTCATCACATCGAACAAGAAGTTTGAAATTTTGACTTATTTTTAAATCAAGGAATATTGTTCAAATATATGAAGCTTCAAGAGAAAATAATTTCTGCCAAATATTAAACTCCTGTTTTTAGAAGTATATGTTATAACAAAAGTTAAATATTCGGCATTTTAAGAGCGATTTCTTATCTGAAAATAACTACATCTGGTGCTATGCACACCAGAAACACAAATTAAAATTATACATATCCTTCTTTTTGAAACTTTCCCAATGTTATGTATAACCCATATTTATTTATTTAACCAAGAATTTTTATTTTATTATAAAGTATTTTAAAAAGGTGCATTCATTTTAAAATATTTAAGTACACTTTAAAAATGTATAAGTATCTGTTTTCTAAAATATGGTCCGGTATCAGAAACCTCTTACAAAAATTAAAACCTGTTATATAAATTTATTTTAGCGCGCTGTGCGCATGCGTGGCCTTCCTCTTTGAGACGTAAACTTGCACTGTGACCATACATCATCATGACTTGTTTATTTCCGCTTCCTGTCCAAGATACCAAAGTATCTTCTTATTCTATATAAGGATCGCCTTCTTGATCTAGTGGTTAGTGCTGACTGCTGGCCAGGAGGTCCCCAGTACCTACGTACACATTTTCTAAATTAGGGAGGTCTTGATCACGGTCCACCCAGTCTGGGAAATTGCCTGATAGCGACCGGCTGATCACATGCCCTCCTCCAATACTTAATTCTACCAGTGATGTCGCAAGACGGAGGTAGAGGACGCAGCGGTAGGCCACAAGCCTGTGGTGGCTACAAAGGCTTTGAGAAATTCTATATATGCAAGGAGCGAACATATTTTAAAGTGACTGCAAAATAATAAAACAAATTAAATCCAAAAGCAATACCCTTAAATGAATTAATATTTGATAAAGAATTGTTTACAGCAAAAGGTTTATAAGGAGCTTTCGCTTATATTAATTTGGCTTATATATTCCGAAACTATTCAGAGTTATTTATATCTCTAGCCCAATACCCTTTTAGTATCTATATAAACCATTAAAGATGAATTATTCATGTTTTGCATGAATCTAACTCTCTGTAAGTTCACACGATTTTGGTAAAATACTAACGTAACAGGGTGTTCTAAAAGTTCTCGGCCCGACCAACAAAACTCAAGATTTAAGAGAAAATATTCTTTTTGTCTTCTTTTTAACAAAGTCACCTTGTAAATCAATACATTTAGTGCTATGACTTTTGAATACCTTCAGTATGATCAGATTTGTCCAACTGTGAAAAATAAGTGCCTGTCTTAGCTTCAACCTCATCATTTGACGTGAACCTTCGTCCACCCAGTCATTTCTTCAGGTTTGAGAACAAAAAGTAATTTCTCGGAGCCAAATTCGGCGAATATGGTGGACGTGGAAGCACTTGGGAGCGAAGGTAATGCAATTTTTGCAATAACAATCCCAGACACGTGTGAAGGCGCATTGTCGCAATTAAAGAGAACTTTCTTTTTCACAAGGTGTGGAAATTTAGCTTGAATAGCATCCTTCAATTGGCCAGAAGTGAAGCATAACACCCCCCGGTGATCCTCCTGGAGGTAGACTACAGGCACCACATCATAAGAATCCCATTAAACAAATCGTTTTTCTTTCTTTGGTGCACTTTCACCTATTGCCGACCACTGTTTGGACTGCTCCTTCATCTCTGGCGTGTACTGATGAATCTATGTTTCATCTACTGTTATGAAACGTGGGAGAAAACTCACGGAAGTACGTTTAAATAAGTCTTATCACTCTTGCGAAATGTTCATTCGAATGCATTTTAGATCCATTGTTAACAAACGGGGCAACCATTGAGCGGAAAGTTTTCTCATTCGCAAAACTTTGAGTAAAAGGCCTATCATGGTCTTTGCATAGTGAGCCAACTCGTTTTCTTTCAATCGGAGGTCATTGAATACGGAATTGTGAATATTTGTCACAATCTCGTTGGCCGTATCAATTTGGAACGCCCTGAGCGCTCATCACCTTCAATGGATACACGACCACGCTTAAATTCAGCAGCCCACTTTTTAACCGTCGAAAACGACGGGGAAAAACCATTTAATGTAGAATGTAAATCCTTTCGTATTTCTCTTGGGATTAAATCTTTCAAAACTAAGTACCTTATTAGAGCTCATATTTCAGTTTTGTACAAATTGTTAACACGATTGTCACAAGCGAGACTACACTTATGAGCCTGAAACTTTACAGCGCGCCATCTAAAGGACGAAACTTAACTACTATCACGAGAGGGTCTGAGATTGCTGATAAATTCACAAACGTAATGAGTGTAAAAAACTCAGACCTCGAGTGATATTTATTGGAACTATTTCACGATTAAAATAAGAATTTAATTATTATTCCCGTAAACTTGGCTTACAATGTTATAATAGTTGTATTTTTACGTTATGAATATTAAAACTGTTCAAACCATTTAGTAACACACGAATGTCCATGGTCAGTAATGCCAATAGAGAAGAGCAAATGTGGGTTTGGGACTATTTCAGGGATAGAACAGGAATAAAAATGATATGTATATTTGAAATTCGCAGACAAATTATTAATAGATGTATAAAATTTTATGCTCACTTATGAATATCTGTCCATTCAGAAACCGTGAGAATGAAACAGACGAAAGTCGACTGTTACAGTCACTACCATAGATTATGTCACTACTGTTCGATTTACTAATACCAAGAGAGAAAAACAAAACAGAGAAAATATTTTACCATTCTGAACAACGTGTTTATTATTAAGATTAATGTCGGTCCTGATGGTGTAGTGGTAACCATACTTGCCTCCTAAACCCAAGATCGCGGGTTCGATCCCGGTCAGGACCAATGCATTTTTCGGACGTAAAAATCTTAAGTATGGCTTCCTTCGGAAGGGAAGTAAAGCCGTGGGTCCCGTGCCGTACATTACGGCACGAAAAAGAACCTCAAGCCTGAAAGAAGAGGTCTCTGAGCAAATTTGTAGGCCGTTTCACGCCCTGATTAGAATGGGACGCTGATGATCTGAGACGTGAAAGAGCGTTCGTAAATAGCCCCCCCCCCAAAAAAAACAGATTTATTGTTGCATATGAACATGTTGTTATATACTTTACAAAATGATATCAAACTGTTTCACTGAATACGCAAAAACATATCGCCAGGGGTGGCCGAGGTCGTTAAGGCGAGTACTCTTGAGCGGGAGGTCTAGGGTTCGAATCCCGTCAGGACCGTCTTCCATGACAGGTTTTTTCCAGCTTTTCCTTAGTCCTCGTAAATGGCAAATGGCGGGAAGATACCCTAAAATTAGGCATGGAATGTTTCCTTCCTTAAAAAAAATCCTTTCCCAGTATATCATTTCATCTCATGTATCATCTGTGTCACCGCCTGTGGTACCTCAGCAGTAAAAGCGGACGTTAAACACTAATAAAAAAACGCAAAATCAATTACTTGAGTGAATACGCATTAAGTAAGTTAAATTAACAATTACTGAAAACACAGAAAAGTGGTCAGTAATGCGTGCTCAGGAGTTATTTGGTTTAGGTATAGAGTTGCTACTCTGACCACAAGACAAACGTACGTCGCGTGATAAAACGAATTTGATAATTTTTTTCTCGACAATTTCACTTCGTAATCCGGCTCTGATTGGTCAAAATTTAAACATTTCTTTCGTTTTATTGGTCGATTTTAAGATGATGTCACATGAGTGAAATGATCATAGTAATTTGCTACTTCACGATATCTCCGAGTCAGGCCGATAACTTTTAGAACACCCCTCCTAGAAGGAAATTTTCTGTCCATGAGAGATTAAGCCTTTTGGGAAAGTCTTGGTAATGATTTTGATCGTGATTCTTGCCATTAATCCTTTACATCGTTCTTTGTTTATCACGTAATCTGCGGCTCCCTGAATGTTGAGTCAGAAGTCGTCCTGTTGTCTTTAACATTTAAATTCATCTTTAAATGCAACACTTTGATTGTATACATATTTTACCAAGTTTAGCCCGAAATGCCATCTGACATGCTTTAAGTATTTACGAACAGGAACAACAACTATGCGGTAATGCAGAACATGATGGAAGAGTTCATTAAATTGCGGAAGATTCCAAGACAGAGAAACATCATACAGAATTAAGCAAAAAGTCGATGCATTACATGGTCGAATACTGGAGTAAAGTATTGATCGAAAGCACATAATGAGATAAAATTTCGTATAAAATTGATCGTGAAACCGATGAGGAAAAAGACTTGTCAATGGGAGATTTGTGAAAACTGAAATCTGTCAGTTGATGGCAATCGGTGGATGGTGGAGATCCACGACGCTGACGTAGTGGGAATGTCTGGGCGATAGTGGAAAGTTGATGTACTATTCGGTGATATTTTTCTTATAGAAATATGAGTGCTATGTTAAGAAAACAATTGTTAGATTCTGTAGTGGTAGAAAAATCTATGAAATCAACCGTTTGCTTCTCTTATTGTATAATCGACAATGCTTGTCGTCTTCTTAGCTTGCCGGTTACTCAATACCTCAGTGTTCGAGACGCATTTTATTGATTAGTTTTCAGTTCCCTCCCTCTTGAATGACTGGTGGCCAGGCAAGTTCTCAGAAGCACTATTTCTTTCTGCTTCAGTTGTTCCCATATCATCAAAATGTTTTCAGTTTCGATAACTATCTCTTGGTCTATGTTGTTTAATTCCCGGTTCAGCAGTTGCACTTTTAAAATTTTATTAATAAATTATATTTTCCCATCATTTTTGCACATTCTGACAGTTCTATTTTTATACACTGAATGAAACAGACGGTAAAATGTACGTAAATGTTTAAAGCCAAGTTTTTAAGAACTTGCTCTAACTGGCTAAACACAGTTTAATGTAGGTAGCGTTGTTTGTCCGTGCTTTCTGAACATTCTCTGTTCTTTGACATGTTAAAATGGAAATGCGTGAAAAAGGCTGAAGATATAAAAATTGTTACACAAACCTGGATATCCTGGTTTAACTGGGTGTCCCCCTGGGTATATCGGTCCCGTTGGCCCTCCTGGTCCTCCGAGTCCTCCTGGGCCTCCTGAGCCTCCTGGACCCCCTTGTATTCCTGGTGTACCTGGCGTTCCTGGGTATCCTGGTCTAACTGGTTGCCCGCTTGGGTATCCCGGTCCCGTTTGCCCTCCTGTTCCTCCGGGTCCTCCTGGTCCTCCTGGACCTCCTGGTGTTCCTGGTGTACCGGGCTTTCCAGGATACCCTGGTCTAACTGGGTGTCCACCTGGGTATCCGGGTCCTGTTGGCCCTACTGGTCCTCCGGGTCCTCCGGGTCCTCCTGGACCTCCTGGACCCCCTGGACCACCTGGTGTTCCTGGCGTTCCTGGATAGCCTGGTCTAACTGGGTGTCCACCTGGGTATCCAGGTCCTGTTGGCCCTACTGGTCCTCCTGGTCCTCCTGGACCTCCTGCACCCCCTGGACCACCTGGTGTTCCTGGTGTACCGGGCATTCCTGGATACCCTGGTCTAACTGGGTGACCTCCTGGGTATCCGGGTCCTGTTGGCCCTCCTGGTCCTCCGGGTCCTCCTGGACCTCCTGGACCCCCTGGACCACCTGGTGTTCCTGGCGTTCCTGGATAGCCTGGTCTAACTGGGTGTCCACCTGGGTATCCAGGTCCTGTTGGCCCTCCTGGTCCTCCTGGACCTCCTTGACCCCCTGGACCACCTGGTGTTCCTGGTGTACCTGGCGTTTCTGGATAGCCTGGTCTAACTGGGTGACCACCTGGGTATCCAGGTCCTGTTGGCCCTCCTGGTCCTCCGGGTCCTCCTGGACCTCCTGGACCCCCTGGAACCCCTGGACCACCTGGTGTTCCTGGTGTACCTGGCGTTCCTGGATACCCTGGCCTAACTGGTTGCCCGCTTGGGTATCCCGGTCCTGTTGGCCCTCCTGGTCCTCCGGGTCCTCCAGGTCCTCCTGGACCCCCAGGACCTCCTGGTATTCCTGGACTAATAGGATGTCCCCCTGGGTATCCTGTTCCTGTTGGCCCTCCTGATCCTCCGGGTCCTCCAGGTCCTCCTTGACCCCCTGGACCACCTGGTGTTCCTGGTGTACCTGGCGTTCCTGGATACCCTGGCCTAACTGGTTGCCCGCTTGGGTATCCCGGTCCTGTTGGCCCTCCTTGTCCTCCGGGTCCTCCAGGTCCTCCTGGACCCCCAGGACCTCCTGGTATTCCTGGACTAATAGGATGTCCCCCTGGGTATCCTGTTCCTGTTGGCCCTCCTTGTCCTCCGGGTCCTCCTGGACCTCCTTGACCCCCTGGACCACCTGGTATTCCTGGTGTACCTGGCGTTCCTGGTAATCCTGGTCTAACTGGTTGACCGCCTGGGTATCCCGGGCCTGTTGGCCCTCCTGGTCCTCCGGGTCCTCCTGGACCTCCTGGGCCTCCTGGTGTTCCTGGTGTACCTGGCGTTCCTGGATACCCTGGTCTAACTGGTTGCCCGCTTGGGTATCCCGATCCTATTGGACCTCCAGGTCCTCCGGGTCCTCCAGGTCCTCCTGGACCCCCTGGACCTCCTGGACCTCCTGGTGTTCCTGGTCTAATAGGATGTCCCCCTGGGTATCCTGTTCCTGTTGGCCCTCCGGGTCCTCCTGGACCTCCTGGACCACCTGGTGTTCCTGGTGCACCTGGTGTTCCTGGATATCCTGGTCTAACTGGTTGCCCGCTTGGGTATCCCGGTCCTATTGGCCCTCCTGGTCCTCCGGGTCCTCCTGGTCCTCCTGGACCCCCTGGACCTCCTGGTATGCCTGGTGTTCCTGGTCTAATAGGATGTCCCCCTGGGTATCCTGTTCCTGTTGGCCCTCCGGGTCCTCCAGGGCCTCCTGGACCCCCAGGACCACCTGATGTTCCTGGTGTACCTGGCGTTCCTGGATAGCCTGGTCTACTTGGGTGTCCCCCTGGGTATCCAGGTCCTGTTGGCCCTGCTGGTCCTCCGGGTCCTCCTGGACCTCCTGGACCCGCTGGACCACCTGGTGTTCCTGGTGTACCTGGCGTTCCTGGATACCCTGGCCTAATTGGTTGCCCGCTTGGGTATCCCGGTCCTGTTGGCCCTCCTGGTCCTCCTGTACCTCCTGGACCCCCTGGACGACCTGGTGTTCCTGGTGTACCTGGCGTTCCTGGTAATCCTGGTCTAACTGGTTGACCGCCTGGGTATCCCGGGCCTGTTGGCCCTCCTGGTCCTCCTGGGCCTCCTGGACCACCTGGTGTACCTGGCGTTCCTGGGTACTCTGGTCTAACTGGGTGTCCGCCTGGGTATCCTGGTCCTCCGGGACCTCCAGGTCCCCCTGGACCTCCTGGTGTGCCTGGAGTTCCAGGTATACCTGGTGTTCCTGGTCTAATTGGGTGTTCCCCTGGGTATCCGGGTCCTGTTGGCCCTCCTGGTCCTCCTGGACCCCCTGGACCACCTGGTGTTCCTGGTGTACCTGGCGTTCCTGGATACCCTGGCGTTCCTGGATACCCTGGCCTAACTGGTTGCCCGCTTGGGAATCCCGGTCCTGTTGGCCCTCCTGGTCCTCCAGGTCCTCCAGGACCCCCAGGACCACCTGGCGTTCCTGGTGTACCTGGCGTTCCTGGATATCCCGGTCTAACTGGGTGTCCACCTGGGTATCCAGGTCCTGTTGGCCCTCCTGGTCCTCCTGGACCTCCTGGACCCCCTGGTCCACCTGGTGTTCCTGGTGTACCGGGCGTTCCTGGTGTACCTGGCGTTCCTGGATATCCTGGTCTAACTGGGTGTCCACCTGGGTATCCAGGTCCTGTTGGCCCTCCTTGTCCTCCTGGACCTCCTGGACCCCCTGGACCCCCTGGACCACCTGGTGTTCCTGGTGTACCTGGCGTTCCTGGATACCCTGGCCTAACTGGTTGGCCGCTTGGGAATCCCGGTCCTGTTGGCCCTCCTGGTCCTCCAGGTCCTCCTGGACCCCCAGGACCACCTGGCGTTCCTGGATATCCTGGTCTAACTGGGTGTCCACCTGGGTATCCAGGTCCTGTTGGCCCTCCTGGTCCTCCTGGACCTCCTGGACCCCCTGGTCCACCTGGTGTTCCTGGTGTACCGGGCGTTCCTGGTGTACCTGGCGTTCCTGGATATCCTGGTCTAACTGGGTGTCCACCTGGGTATCCAGGTCCTGTTGGCCCTCCTTGTCCTCCTGGACCTCCTGGACCCCCTGGACCACCTGGTGTTCCTGGTGTACCTGGCGTTCCTGGATACCCTGGCCTAACTGGTTGGCCGCTTGGGAATCCCGGTCCTGTTGGCCCTCCTGGTCCTCCAGGTCCTCCTGGACCCCCAGGACCACCTGGCGTTCCTGGATATCCTGGTCTAACTGGGTGTCCACCTGGGTATCCAGGTCCTGTTGGCCCTCCTGGCCCTCCTGGTCCTCCTGGACCTCCTGGACCCCCTGGTGTTTCTTTGGGAACAATTAAAAAAATCTCTCAGCTAGAAGAAGTTTTCTACATTCTAAGAAGTAGCTCAGAGTTAGTAGCATGAATATTATTCAGAGGGAAGCTTCTTCTACGTGGTGGTTATAAAAAGCTTACGGTAGTATTTTTAAAAGGTTTACCTCTCGAAACAAAGTGGATTTAGATAAAATTTACGAAGGGAGGATACACCTGGTTGTCGGAGAATATTTAAATTTAGGTAATTGAGGAAATTTATATGTGCACAGGTGTATGCCTGTTGACACCAAAATCCTGTAGTTATCTTACTGAAACCAGTTCTCTTCCACTGTATTTCTCAGAGTCTAAGAGTTAAAAAAATAAATGAATATACCTTTCCAAATCATTGATTATATAGCCCATTGTATTGAAAATATTTACTGTGTCGAGAGTCTGGAGAGAGATAGTTATATGTGCCGAATTTCCGTATTTTGGAAGTATGTTATTGGATTGAGAAAGAAAAGAAACCATACTTATATAGTTAACTAAGATAATTAGACATGGAAGAGTTGAATGAATAAATTGTTTACTCAATCGCTGTCACTTTCGCCGTGCTTGAAACGTTTCCTTCCTTAGAAAATCATTTCCCAATATATCATTTCATCTCATGTATCATCAGTGTTCACCGCCTGTGGTGCCTCAGTATAAAAACGGGCTTTAAATACCAACAAAAAAAATCTCTGCAAACTAGAGGACAATGCATACTGTAAGTGCCAAAAACTCCGGATTCTTTGTCTTTGCACAACAATTTTTTTTTTATTTTGTTTATTTACGGACGCTCTTTAACATCTCAGGTCATCAGCGTCCCATTTAATTGAGGACGTGAAACAGCCGACAAATCTTGCTCAGAGCCCTCTTTTTCAGGCTTCAGGTTCTTTATTGTGCCGTAAATGTACGACACGGGACCCACGGTTTTACTTCCCTTCCGAAGGAAGCCATACTTAGGATTTTTACGCCCGAAAAATCCATCGGTCCTGGCCGGGATCGAATCCGCGAAGGTTTAGAAGGCAAGTATGGTTACCACTACACCACCAGGACCGGCAGTTAATGGTAGTAGTGGTGGTGATAATAATATTCATGGTAGTAGTGCTGGTGGTGCTAGTGATAATAGTATTGGCGCTAGTAATAGTGTTTATTTATCTACTAACGTTTGTTATTTAACTCATCCATGATACAGAGCTACTGCACTAATATATAAATTGGCACAAGCCAACATTAAACTTAATTAAGACTGACCGGTTCAAACAGGCTGTCTCGGGCGTTTAATTCTAAGTATGACTCCTTTTGGAAGGGAAGTAAATCCGTAGGTCCGATGTTTTAAATTTACGGCAAGTAAAAGAACCTCAAACCTGTAATAAAGGGCTCTGAGCAAAATTTATCATTCTGAATTGAACGGAATGTTAATGACCAGACATTTTAAACAACCCTTAAATAATAATAATAATAATAATAATAATAATAATAATAATAATAATAATAATAATAATAATAATAATAATAATAATAATAATAATAATAATAATTTCCTTTTCCGGTTGTCTGCCTCTTCCGATTTGAGCTGTCTCACGTTGTTCAAAAATTTACTTATTTCCTCCTCCTCTTCTACCCCTCTTGCAAACGGCCACGTAGATAAGCTTTTCTCCGTTTATTCGACCCCAGCAGACTCTCGCACCCCCCTCCCCATTCTGTTACTTTAATCATCTGCCAGGCGCGCCTGTATGAATGTAACGCTGCACCTCCTTAACTGCGACTGTATCTCCAACTAACTTTTTCCGAACACCCCAGGCTCCTGTTTCCGCCAAAGATCATATTTCCCCCGCATTCTTAATTGCTCCTGGCATTTGATCCATGGTTCAGTTCAATTCTCTAAGGGTTTGCTATACCCTTCCCAAAAATCCGTTTACAAAAATCGTCCTCACCTGATCCAATTTCTCTGTTCGTTCCGCAAGTCATTGTAAATGGAACCACTACCCTAAACATTGTTTCCGGCAGCACATGCACATATGGAGAGTTTCTGCGGTTTTCATATTTGGTTTGTATTTCACTCCTCCATTCATTCAGAAGATTGGATGGATGGATGGATGGATGGATGGATGGATGGATGGATGGATGGATGGATGGATGGATGGATGGATGGATGGATGGATGGGTGGGTGGGTGGATGGATGAAAGGATGGATGGATGGATGGATGGATGGATGGATGGATGGATGGATGGATGGATGGATGGATGGATGGATGGATGGATGTGTATTGTCTTCATTAAAGCTAATTTTTTTCACTCCTAGAATTTTTTTATCTAATTGGTTTAAAATATTGCAATAATACTCCCCGGCTATGATTTTACAATTCTAAAGATAATCGATTAGTACAATGTCTCCAGTGCTTGCTGACGGAAGCGAGTTTGCCTTTTTGACGCTTTCGCCCATGTTTAGATTGTGGTGTGTGATGGTCGGTCCATAGAAAATCAGTTATGTTCTGTTGTTGCGATATTTTCATACGATATGGTATTAGCCAAGCTTTTTCATATAACCTACACCTTTAGTGGCAGCAACTTCACAATACCATATTATATTAATTCTGCTATTGTTGCTGACATCCTTCATCTTCAGGGCTGGTACAGCCATTAACGGCCCATTTCACTTCATTTAAAATGCAGAAAAGGAGTCCTCCCCGTAAACATTGTTTACAAAGAACTTAATTTTACCCGTATGAGGAATACTCACAACACGTCTGCTTTAGAAACCTGAAACAATGACTTGATATTTCAAATGAATACTTAAGACAGATGTACCAACGTAATCTTGCCAATTGTATGGCCAACTATTGTTGAGGTCAAACTCTTTTAAGACCTTCTTATTAAACTTGTCCTGTATCAAAATATAGATGCTGTTTGTTTAGTGGTAATAATACTTGCCTCGTAGACCCAAAGTTGCGGTTTCAAACCACGTAAAAATCCTACGTTTTGCTTCTTTCGGAAGGTGCGCTAGTCCCGTCTGGTGGTTTTACGTCATATAAAAGAAGTTCAAGCTTGAAATAAGAGGTATTTGAGCAAAATTTATCGACCGCTTCACGCCCTGAATTGTATGGAACGCAAATTACCAAAGTGGTTAAATATGGGGGTACGTCATTAAGTAAGTTACAAATAGATGTTTGAATGAGGCATCTTAGACTATTGTCACTAGATTAGTCCGATGAGAACTTGTGACAGGAGTCTATCGATGTTTACAATAGAGAAATAGCAGCTGCATGATGGCGGCGCTTCTGGGTGTGTAGGCACAACCCTCAAATAAGCCCTCCGTTGTGCGATTTGTGTGGGCAAATGGTTTGGAATCAAAGAATATTCATAAAGAAATGCTTCCCATCTACAGTGAGATCGCCACGGATGGCAGAGGTCGTTAAGACGCGAACTCGTGAGCGGTCTGTGGTTCGATTTCCGACCGTTCTCTCTGATTGAAGTTTTTACCAGGTTTTCCCTTTTCCTCATAAATGACAAATGCGGGGGAGATACTCTAAACTTAGGCCTGGAACGTTTCCTTTCTTATAAAGAATTCTTTTCCCAATATATCATTTCATCTCATGGATCATCAGTGTCCACCGCCTGTGATGCCTCAGCAGTAAAAACGAGCATTAAACACCATTCAAAAAAAAAAAAAAAAAAAAAAAACTACGGTGAGAAGAGCCTGTCGCGCCAGCTCTTTGCAATTGGGTGCAGATGTTCTCTGAGGGACCGACACGTGTCGGCTGGTAAACGGAGATTGCAGTAGAGGCAAATTGTAAGGAATTGAAGATTTAATCCTAGCAGATAGAAGGTTAACTAGACACTATAGCTGCTGCTATTGGTTGTTCATAATGCGTTACAGATTAGGTTTTCACAAACTGTGCACGACGGGTGCTGCGTATGCTGACCCCACAACACAAAATGCAAAAAATGGGTCTAGCATTACAACATCTCAAGCGTTACCACAATGAAAGACACGACAGATGACGTCTTGGGTTCATTATTATCAGTTTGAGACAAGGTGTGTGTTTTTGCAGTAGAAATATCCTGCGTTGCATTAGAAAAAAGCAGTTTAAAGTGACACCGTCCGCAGGGAAAGTGATGCTCACAGTCTTTTGGGATCACAATGGCGTACTGCTCACCGCATTCCAGCGTCAAAGACAAACCCTGCTGTAATATCCTCAGAAAACTTCGGAAGTGATTAAAACTTCTCACCAAAGGCGTGTTGTTCTTGCATGACAACGCTCGTCCTCACATTGTCAACAAGGCAACATTTCAAGTGGGAAGTTTGCGAATATCCTCTGTATAGCCCGAATTTACTGCAAGTGACTTCCATTTTTTCGGTTCTCCTAATCATCATCTTTCGGGTGAGCATTTTCCCGCGATAAAGCTACCTAGAAAGGAAAGTGACTACTAGGTTCCGATAGCAGCCTAAAAGAATTTCATGGTACTGGATTTCAGGGGCTTGTGAAACGATCGGATAAGTCTTAGTGTACATGGAGACTGTGTTGAGAAATTTAAGTATTTTTAAATTAATACTCTTATTTGTTTAAGTTCCATATCATTTTAACTTACTTAATGACCTACCCTCGCAAAAAAAAAAAAAAATGTATCATGGTCACTATGAACGGAAATGAATTGAAATACACCAGTAGTCCTTGAACGAGAAATTTAGTGCAAAAAAATTTAGTGCAAATGCAGGACCTCCACATTTAAAAACGAGTTAAAAAATGAAACATCAGTAACTGATAGGGAGAATACTTACTGTAGTAGACAAATACATCCAATCACTGCAAGGACGAAATAAAAAATAACAACCAATGAATAACTGTAATTAAAGATAAAAGTTAAGATAATAGAGGTTATTGAAAGTGAATCTCGAGAGACAGTCAAGACTGACTAAGGGTAACACTCTCTGACATTCATGAGAAAGAAAGAGACTAGAAGAAGTTTGCAAATTAAAGTAACAGAAAGAGAAGGAGGTATAAAAATTATGACTACACTACCGCATGTGAGAATAGAAAAATATTCCTAAGACTCGGGTGTAAGGGAAGACACAAACTTGAATCAATAAAGTATTAAAATAGCTCCCGAGATGATGTTCACGAGATTAATGGGTTTCCTGTCAGTCTACGCTGCGCTGATGCAGCATATATTGGTTCTTAACAAAGCCCTTGGCTCAGCCGTAACACTGGAGGTTCTAGGTTCAAAATGTGGTGATTATGGGGTTTTTCGTGATTTTCTTTGGTCGGTATGCAAATTCCTCTGTCTCATTTAATTTCTTTGTGCGTCGTCTCAGGTTTGCTGGAGTAGGGAACATGGTCTGGTTTTAAAGCAGCCCTTTCGAAGAGCTTGTTGAACTGCTGGGGTTCGGGGGTGGAGGCTTAGCAGTGTAATACCAGATAAAAATTTAGGAACTACATTCGTGCCTGCCGTCTTAAATCCATGTCGTCCTGCGCATTCGTCATCACGCCTTAATCCCCTAGATCCAAAGCACTTTGTGAATTAGATGAACTTTCGTTCAATTTTTAAGATTTTTGCGGATAATTTACTTGTTGAAACGGTGCACAGATTATCATGCTTTAAAGTCTTAAACTGTTGCAGTGTTATTTTACAACAAAAAAAAAATTACTAGTAACATTAACCTAAAGTGCACATTCTTCGTGCTTTTTAGGCAAAAAAAAAAAGGAATTCAAATAATAATACATGTATAAACTTACAATATAATTGTGCAAAAATTAGTTAAAAGAAACTGGACAACTCAGTACAGGCAATTACTGAATTATTCACATCATAGACTTAACAAAAAGAAGAACATTTTGAAACGGTTTTAAATATTACGCTTTCAAAAATGTATTTACTGTATCAATTTCACTAACGTATTTAACAGAAGATTAACATTATTAAATCTGTGTCTTGAAGTGTGTGTTAATGTTCCGTAATACTATTATACTTTCTTTTGTACAAGATAAAAATAACAGTCAAATACCAAACTATTACTGACAAAGAAAAATCTGTTTTGCAAGGCAGACAGAAGAAAAAAAAACATTAAAACACATATAAATATTTCTATTGCAAAAAGTAAAAGGTTAAATAAAATATGTTGAATTGCTTTCAAGTTGTAGTTCCAAAGCTCTGGAATTAAGCAGCCTGAAGTTGTAAATATATACTAGTATATTAGTTACAAAATCTGACGTAACGTGTCAGTCCTAATCGTCTACTGTACCCAAACTTGTGTCGTTAAGCCCAGATCGAGAGTTCAATCCCGGGTAGGGCGTAAAAAACCGAAGTATGGCTTCTATTCAGAAAGAAGTAAAGCCGTGTCGTAGATTTATTACACGGAAAAGAACCTCCAGTCTGAAAGAAGAGCTCTCTGAGGAAAAAAATTACCGGCCGTTTCACGCTATGATTTGAATGGAACTTTGATAACCTGAGATCTTAAAGAACGTCCATACATAAAATAAATCAACAGTTGTAAAGTAAATTTCAGTTAGTGATAAATAGCCTAAAGTTGTAAATATGTATATACAGTTACAATGTCTGATGTAAAGCAAATCTCAGTTAGTATTTATATAGCCTGAAGTTTTAAATATGTCAATTACATAGTCTGAGGTAATCAGAATCTCAGTTAGTATTTATGCTGTCGGAAGTAGTAAATGTGTTTATTTGTTACATAGTCTGATGTAATGCTAGTCTCACTTAGTGTTTATGCTGCCTAAATTTGTAAATGTGTATGTTTATTACACAGTCTGATTCTTTTAATGTTATGCTGTCTGAAGTTGTAAATGTGAATACTTGTTAGTTAGTAGCGTGAAGCAACAAATGACTTTCTGATGAAACACTCTATTCGAGCTGTATTAATGAGGGTGTCCGCTCCTCTGTACTTACCGCCTATGACCCCTCCGGGTCCACTAGCTGCTCCGGAACCATCCGGTTTTCCGGAACTTGGACCGCCACAGCCTTTTGGAAAGTAAAGTTCATTCCAGGGTTTGACAACTCCGTGATGATGGGTATGTTGATGAGCGTCCCTGTAACAGGAGTCTTTGTTCAGAAATTACACTGGAAATACAAGAGTACCTGGTGGTAGCCTCAGGGTACTCACTTGTCGCCATTAGAATGGCCTTCACCATCAACTTCTTGCGGCTCTTCGTGTGGCTGCAAGAAGATCTCCACAGGCTGCCCAGGTTTGACGACGCGATAGCCCCAGGCATCAGATATGTAGTGCGTAGCACGAGCTTTGCCATTGGGGTCGACGTAACCATAGCAGCCATACACCACGCCATCCGGACCCTTGTTCTCGTGGTGAAACTGGCCGTCCGGACCGACCTCATAGCCGAACTCGTATACACCTGCAAGATGTCAGTATTAGTGTCTTCCGCCTTACTCCTGAGGACTTCAACAAGCATTGTGGTCAGGAACTTACTTGAGTTGAAGTTCTGCTCCAGATACTGCGTCTTGTCCTTATCCTCAATGTTCACCACTACATCCTTGTTCCCCGTTTCATCCTTCTGTCGTAATCTCCGGGAGCGCAACGTGTCCGCCGCTGATAGCCACACTGCTACCAACACCTGCAAAAAATAAAAGCTTACTGAGCTCTCTTTCTCAAATATTCAGGTCATATTTTTATTTACATCAGCTAAGTCTACAGGTCTTATTATAGAGAATTATCCACGTCAGCTAACTCTACAAGTCTTATCAGGAAATGTTCATGTCAGATAACTCTAAATGTATTACTCGGAAAAAATGCACGTAAGATAATTCTATCACCCAGAACTCCCTAGAAAACTTTCTAGCATTTCATGTCTAGAAATGTCATATGCCAGCTAATTCTACAAGTCTTATTACAGAGGAATGTATACGTCGGCTAACTCTACAAATTTTAATATAAAGGAATATTTAGGCGCTAACTCTGCAAATCTTATCGGAAAATATTCACCAGAGCTAACTCTAGAAGTCTTATCATCGGAAAAAATACAAGTAGGCTAATTCTATCAACCAAACATCTGCTTATGAAACTTTCTAGTATTCGATGTGCTAGCTAACTGTGGTAATCTGGACATAACCTTTCACTGCCAATGCCAAAGCCTGTTATAGTCGTAAAATGTATATAGGTATATCCTGCCTGGAACAGGTTTCTAGTTGAAATGTCGCGAGCTGCCCACTCCTGCAACGGAAAGTCTTCGCTAGGTGCTACACGCGCTGTGTGTACAGAATTATAGTTTGACAATTCACCTATCCCCCACTGATTCCCAACACGGTGCACGCGAACCCACCTTAGGCCAGCTCCTCAAGGTCAACGAACTCCTTGCCTAACAAGCAAGTTCTCACGTTGCCTAGCGACCAAAACAAATCTCAAACTCTGACAGGTCGCATGGAAACAATTATCGAACCGCGATGTTCATATGTTTAAACAGAAGGAAAGACATCCTTTATGCAGATGTGACAGAGGGAGGTATGGCCTTACCTTGCAACAACAGATGGCTGGTGTAAACAAGTTCCGGGAATGGCACTGTGGATGGGCGATATTTCATGTCAAGGATACGAAGAGAAATGGAATGGTTCTCAAAGAACTGAATTAACAGGATAATGCGCCTTATTAATGTCATGTTCGGTTCACATCTAGCCAGAACGGAACGTGACGTTGATGAATTAATTGGCAAAACTGGTTAGACAGCCCTCTTTCTACAATGCACACTTTCCACAATGTAGAACCTCTTCATATGCATAAACAAAATGTCCTACAGAATCAAAGTCAGAAAGAAAAAATTCCAGGTTACTAATTAAAACCCTTATCTCAATTTAGTTGCTGGCTTTCATATTAATCCAATATCCAAATGGTTACCAGCATACTGAAATCACCCACATTAACACACAGTCATTTCTAATAGTTTCCCGTACATCATGCATCTAAGGCATTAAATGTTTCTGGCGGTTAAATACTCAACTAAATATCATTCCAAAACCATAGATATTTTAATTTGGTTTCCTTCAATTGTTCACTCAAGCAATCTGCCTTAATGGTAGTAAAATGCATATCGCTTGATTTAATTTTTTTTCTGTAAAATTAATCATTTCATTCTTTTGTTTATCCTAAATCAATATTTTAATGCCTTTTCAACTGTTTTCCAATTGTAACCCATTTGGGCAAAGCTTTTAGTAAAAGCAAAATTAATAAACAGAAACATCTAACACCCAAATGGCATTTAACTAACAAAATAATATCACAAAATCTCTACCCCATCCAGTATTTTTTCCTCACCATTTAGTATAGAAATTTGATTATACAAAGCTTTATCCTTCAGAAATGGGAAATTCAGTATGTAGGTAAAATAAAAAAAAAAAAAAAAAAAAAAAAAAAAACGCGAACAGTCAATACATTCCATTTATTTAAACAATGAGGGCGCGGTTCCCTTGCACATGGTATTTGAGGGGGAAAAAATACTAGAGTTAGGTTAGCGATCAATTTTGTTACTCTAGTAATAATATATTTATATCTCGTTGTTAATAAGACAACGTACACCGTAGTTAAGTGTGTAATGTTGTTACGCTGGTGATTATATATTTATATGTCGTTGTTGATATGACAACGTAAAGCGAAGTTAAGTGTGTAATGTTGTTACGCTGGTGATTATATATTTATATCTCGTTGTTGATATGACAACGTAAAGCGAAGTTAATTGTGTAATGGTGCTCCTCTAGTAAGTCGGGGGTGTAGTGGTTACCATACTTGCCTCCTACACCCAAGATCGCGGGTTCAAACCCGGCCAGGACCGATGGATTTTTTCGAGCGTAAAAATCCTAAGTATGGCTTCCTTCGGAAGGGAAGTAAAGCCGTGGGTCCCGTGTCGTACATTTAAGGCACGAAAAAGAACCTCAAGCCTGAAAGAGAGGCCTCTGAGCAAAATTTGTCGACCGTTTCACGCCCTGAATAGAATGGGACACTGATGACTTGAGATGTTAAAGAGCTTCTGTAATTAAATCAATCAATTAATCAATCCTCTAGTAATAATATATTTATTTCACGTAGTTAATATGACAACGTACAGCGCAGTTAAATGTGTAATGTTGTTCCTGTGAAGATTATATATTTATATCTCGTTCTTATGACAACGTACAGCGTAGTTAAATGTGTAATGTTGTTACACTGGTGATTATATATTTATATCTCGTTGTTAATAAGACAACGTACAGCGAAATTAAGTGTGTAACGTTGTTACACTGGTGATTATATATTTATTTCTCGTTAATATGACCACGTGCAACATGGCTAAGAGTGTAATGGTGTTACTCTGGTGATTATATATTTATATCTCGTTGTTAATAAGACAACGTACAGCTTATTTAAGTATGTAATGTTGTTACGCTGGTGATTATATATTTATATCTCGTTGTTAATATGACAATGTACAGCGCAGTTAAATGTGTAATGATACTACGCTGGTGATTATAGATTTATATCCCGTTGTTAATATGACAACGTAATGAATGGTGTTTAACGCCCGTTTTTGCTACAGACGCACCACAGGCGATATATATGACAACGTACAGCGTAGTTAAATGTGTAATGTTGTTACGCTGGTGATTATATATTATTATTTCGTTGTTAATATGACAACGTACAGCGTAGATAAATGTGGAATGTTTTTAGGCTGGTGATTATATATTTATATCTCGTTGTTAATTTGACAAAATGCAGCTTAGTTAAGTGAGTAATGTTGTTACTTTGAAGATTATATATTTATATCTCGTTGTTAATATGACAACGTACAGCGAAGTTATGTGTGTAATGTTATTACGCTGAAGATTATGTATTCATATCTGGTTGTTAATAAGATAACGTATAGCGCTGTTAAGTGTGTAATGTTGTTACTTTGAAGAGAATGTATTTATATCTTGTTAATATGACAACGTACAGCGCAGTTAAGTATGTAACGTTGTTCCTGTGAAGATTATATATTTATATCTCGTTCTTATGACAACGTACAGCGTAGTTAAATATGTAATATTGTTACACTGGTGATTATATATTTATATCTCTTTGTTAATAAGATAACGTACAGCGTAGTTAAGTGTGTAATATTGTTATACTGGTGATTATATATTTATATCTCTTTGTTAATAAGATAAAGTACAGCGTAGTTAAATGTGTTAAATTGTTACTTTGAAGAGAATGTATTTATATCTTGTTAATATGACAACGTACAGCGCAGTTAAGTGTGTAACGTTGTTCCTGTGAAGATTATATATTTATATCTTTTTGTTAATAAGATAACGTACAGCGGTGTTAGGTGTGTAACGTTGTTACTTTGAAGATTGTGTATTTATATCTTGTTAATATAACAACGTACAGCGTAGAAGTATGTAATGTTGTTACGCTGGTGATTATATATTTATATCTCGTTCTTAATATGACTACGTACAGCGTAGTTAATTGTGTAATGTGGTTACTCAGAAGATTATATATTTATATCTCTGTATTAGTATGATAACGTACAGCGCAGTTAAGTGTGAAACGTTGCTCTGAAGATTATATATTTATATTTCGTAGTTAATATGACAATGTACAGCGTAGTTAAGTGTGTAATGTTGTTACCCTGAAGATTATATATTTATATCTCGTTGTTAATAAGACAACGTACAGTGTAGTTTCTTTTACTGAGGTATCACAGGCGGGGACACTAATGATACCTGTGATGAAATGATATATCGGGTAAAGATTTTTTTAAGGAAGGAAAAGTTCCGGCCCTAGATTTAGTGCACCTCCCGAGCATTTCCATTTATGAGGACTAGGGAAAACCTGGTAAAAACATTAACCAGGAAGAACGGTTCTGCCGGGATTCGAACCCCAGATCTCCCCTCACGAGGACCTTGACCTAGGGCATTCCTGGGATAGTACACAGCGTCGTAACGTGTGTTATGCTGTTACTCTGGTGGTTATGTATTCATACCTTGTTGTTAATTTGACCACGCACAACATAGAGTGTCGTGTTGTTATACTGGTGATTATGTATTTATACCTTGTCGTTAATATGACAATGTACAGCATAGTTAAAATGTTTTACTCTGGTGATTATATATTTATTTCATTTGTATGACATGACCATGTACCGCAGTAGTTAGGGTGCCATGAATTACGTAAGGATAATGACTTTATATCATGTCGCCACAGTAGTTAAGTCGCGAAACTGTCGCGCCCTATTGTTGGATGGAGGTGCGAATTACGGCAAGAAGTGGCGCAACACCATACATTTTTGTCACGCCCCTGGACTGTATGTAGTTTGTTCCCAAAATTCTTCCTCGATTATCCTTTTGTTTTATAATGTCTTTGGCCTCCACCATCAGATTTGTATTGTCATCAAATGTAAGCGAATATTTTACCGAAACATTTTGCCGTAGCAGTTGATAACGAAAGAAGTGTCCGTCATTTGTTTCAAACGTCATGTTGACATAACTACCATGTTTTTTTCCTTGCCAGGTCACGTCTGCTCGTCCTTGGCAAAAATGGCAGACCGTACGTTGAGATGAGGCGTGCTTTCATAGACGTTTTGGATAGAATTTTAGGTGCAGAGGGCTGCAAAACCAACTCATTCACTTTTGGGGGCCACTTTGATTTTGTTCTGAGTAGGGTGAAATGGAAGTTGGTGTTAAATCATTGTCTCAAGATACTTTCACTGTGAATATCCACGTATTGCTGAAGTCGCGATTATACGGATCATGTGTGGGTTGCAACTTTCTTGTTATGCAAGTTGGCAGCACTCATGTTTTGCAACGAACCGGCCCACTCTGCATTCTCAACAAGTGATGTGCTTGTGATGGGCCTTTAAGTCATGCTCTCGTACCTCGGATATAGGACAAACGTGTATGTGTCAATGTTCACGTCAACAGATCCCTTGACCCGGCATCGTTCAGGAAGGAAACGGGATTTTTTGGTTCTGGGATTAATTACTTCGACTGTGGGTCATTGCCAAACCAACAAACAATAGCATTCAAACTTTCACCTGGAGCCGTTGGGGTGCTCTCGGTCTCCTTACCGCTCTGCTACCGGCGAAACTAATCAATTCTAGTCGTGAGAGAGTGACGGTGTTTCTTTGCCATGACCCACTTTACCTGAAGAAGCTCCGTGAATGAAATGTCAGGTCGACTAACTAACGCAATGACGTCACCTAAAAATGCAACATAAGAAGTGAAAATTACGCGAAGTCATCCACTCCCTCTCCTAGGAATGCAAACTCAGGTTTGCCAACATGCTCTATCTGTCCTTCAGGAAACTATATTGACTACCTTGATTAACCTTTCACATTAAATGTTTAGACTGGCGTTACAGCAGGGCTGCCAACTTCTTGCAGTACCCCAGCATCCTGGTAAACAGCTCTTTCTTGCACCTGATGCCAAAGACTTTGTGCGGCCCTTACATAAAATAAGATGGGGTCTTTGTCAAGTTTCGCTCTTTTTCCGGATTCATGACCCCACAATCATGGATGACGTCACACTGGTCTGCCCCACCAGCATACGGCCATGTCAAGGTCATCATGTGTATTGTGGCCACGTTTATGCTTTGCATATCTCGGGTTCGAGTCTTGGAATAAAAAATTTATCTTCGTTTTACATTCTTCCGGGACACGTGCTGCCATCCTCTGCTCTTGGCCGTGGTTCGCACCCCACCAAGAGATGTTGCAATGTGCGCTTAAGGGCTCGGCCCACGCTGTTGATGACGTCAGACGACTGCTATGCATATCCAGGCCGGTATTTTTAGCACCGCCTCACCTTTGGGCGCCACAGTGAGCGGTCACCTACAATGAAATTTAGGAATCCTGTTCATTTCCTGACCGGGCATCTTTTCTGTCCAAAATGCGCTCTTTAGGAAGCTTGAATACAACAGTGTGGAAAAGAAATGGAGGCTTAAGATCTATATTTCGAACTATAGGACTTGTACGTGGAAGGTCCCAAGTTCAAATCCTGCGGCCGACTAGTCTGACCGGTTTTCTTCAGTTCTCTGACACAATTTAATTTTCATTCCATTAATCACTCTGTGTGTATTTATTAGTTATGTCTTCGAGTCGGCCCTTACAAGTGTGTATGGTACTCTTGTGTTAAGAACTAATAGCTCTCTGACAGGCGACTGTCTCGGTCGAAGCGGTGTAAGTCTTAATACCGGAGGGTAAAAATCAAAGAAGAACAAATAGTTGATGTCTTTCTGGACCGTAATGATGACAGTTATAGTCATCCAGAAGTCCTGTCTTCATTGACGATAGGGAATCATGTGGCAATCAAAGGCATCCATTGCCGGAAGACAGGATAAACGGTGGTCTGGCGGTCAAGGGAGGCCAGCTCCGGAAGAAAGTCTTTGAATTCTATTTAATCGATGCCAGCCTCGGCCAACACGTAACAAACAGATGAAGGTCGCAGCATCTTGAAACAAGTGAAAGTCGTAAAACTGTATAGTATTGCGTCACATCTGACGCATCGCTCGCTTATAGAACCCGTTAACAAATTAAGGATGTTCGTCCTCGGATGAAAGGGTGGCCTGAAGCGAAAAGAAAGTGTATCGAGAAAAATATGCACAACTGGTTATCAGTAAAATAATTTAGAGTCAGAACAGAGGGTTAATGTGGTATGCTCATCTCTCGCCTCATTACATAATAGCGTCTTCCATAGTTGGAAAGTTGATGTCCTGGTGAGATTAATTAATGTTTGTGTATATATTCCTATATGTCACGTTTCTGGCATCATCCTTAATTGTGCCAGGCAACAGCAAAGACGTACAATTATTAGCCGCAACTTCTTTTAATGTAATGATATCGAACCCAAAACAGGAACATCACTTCTCAGTTTCACTTTAATATGTGAATAGGCTTGTTGACAGCTGTACAGGCGTGACAATTGTTGACACTTTAATTGTTCGGTGGGTAATTTGTAATGCAAATACACAATTAATTACAATAGACGAGGTGTGCAATATTGCACAACAATCTGGTATGTGCACTGCCTATCCTGACAGGGATTTGAACCAGTACATAAATAAAGTGTGAGGAATTCAAAAGTAATACTTGCGAAGATTTAATAGCCAATATAAACATATGAACCGCAAGGAGAATTAAACGCACGTGCAAGAAAGTAGCTGGCTAATTTAATGGTTAATCTGAAATGAGAAGCTCCATAACTTTCCCGAAGATGTCCATTTTAACTTTATATATCAGGTAAAACAAAAATGCTTAACATTTGAATTTGCTTCGAAACCGTTGCAGCAATTAATGAAAATGTAGAAATGCGCTTCTCCGTTTATTCAGTAAACTTAAACATTGAATTACAGAAAGGTTCGCTATTGGTTAAGCAATACGCATGTACAGATCATAATATTAGTAGTTATTTTGAAACCAGACACTGAAACTAGAAACTACATATTGTAATACTCTTTACTATAAAATCTTTGTAACATCCCATTTTATTACCATGGGTTTAATATGGAATGTGGGTTTAATTAGATAAAATTGGCATATTTTATTGTGTAAAAAGAAAAATAAAAATAAAGTAACACTATTAACAATGTAACAAATTAACAGTAATTATAACAGCAGAAAAGGATAAAACACCAAGAAAAAGTCACCCTTGAGATCGCTATATTTCGGACCCGTGGAGTCCTTCTATGGCAAGAAGACATGACTTCTATATATATATTCGCTGCGGTTTCTAATAAGGCAAACGTATAATTAGAAATATTACATAATAATTATTATTAAACTAATTTCTAAGATTTATCTGCATAAGAAATAACCGTATTGGCAACTCTGAAAGCATGACAGTATTTTTAATAGGTTTAACGCCCATTTTTACTACTGAGCACCATAGGCGATGGATACGGTGATACATGAGATGAAATAATACATTGGGAAAGGATTTTTAAGGTAGGAAACGTTCTTGGCGTAATTTTAAGGTACCTTCCCGGCATTTGCACTTATGAGGACTGAGAAAAACTTGTAAAAATCTCAGTCAGGGAAGATAGTCCTGCGGGTTTCGAACCCCTGAAATACCGCGCCTTAACGAGCTCATCCACCCTTGGCGGTACCTTGTCAGGTTGAAACAATAACAGCTATTATATCTTTTTTTAGCGAGCGAGAAAATTAAATTTTTAAATGGCTATTTAGTAATATAATATAATATAATATAATTTAAAGTTTAATCGCACTAAAAAGTACTAATTACCAGTGCTCCTATATTAGTTATTCAAAAACTTGGGTAGCGTTTCTTCCTCCTGGCAAGATATATACGAACTATTTCTTACCTTTCGGAGTGACTGGAATAAATGTAATGTATAATTACTAATTTCTTAATAAATAGCAAGGTCTCTTGCACACGTTAAAAGTGACATTTTTCACCTGTATCATACACAAGAATTAAATTGTTTTTACACAAAATGGTGTTGCACGATCAATTAGGTCCTAGAAATTATGTACCTCATATAAGGAGAGAACAGCAATTTTCTTGGAATAACAAACTGCCCCAATATTATTTGTGTTTATTAATGTTTTAAAATTATTTTGAGTAGTGTTTAGCGCTCGTTTTTGCCGCTGAGGCATCAGAGGCGGTGAACATTGATGATACACGATATGAAATGATAAATTGGGAAAGGGTTTTTAAAGGAAGAAAGCGTGCCAGTTTAAGATATCCCCTGGCATTTGCCATTTATGATGACTGAGGAAAACCTGGAGAAAACCTCAGGCAAGAAGGATGGTCCTGACAGAAATCAATCTCAGATCTCCCACCTATAAGTCCGTGCCTTAACGATCTCGGCCACCACATGGCGATGGGTGCATGTGCGTGCGTGCGCTACGTGTGTGTGAACATTTTTAAATTTCCAAGTTTTCTTTTCCATCAGCGATTATCTGATTAACTAGTTGAACCTACAGCCAGACATGTATAAGAAACTGAACAGGCTGGCGAGACTGTTAAGAGTCGGACTTGCGTGTGAGAAGTCTGCGGTTCTATTCCTGCTAGAACTGTCCTCTTCGACTGAGCCGTCATCCTGGTTTTCCTCAGTGCAAATGTTGGGGTGGTTCCATAAAATGAAGCCTGGAATTTATCATTCTATCTCGTGTGATGCCTCAATTCAGTATAAATACCGTGTAACATTTTCCTTTGGACACATCAGTGAACGTATAATACAGAAGTTGACAACTTGGAACGTATTATTAAATTACAGATTTTCCAGAAGCGCATTATGCAATACTTTTAATATGACATACATTTTAACGACTATTCATGAAGTTATTATGTCATAATTAATTTAAATGGCATTGGCAGTTTTTTAATATTACGTAGCACACACATATTTATATAACGTGTTTCGCTCTGCAACAAAATAATTTGATAATTTTAATTAATTCGTGTATAATTAAAAAGGGTTTTAATTTTTACATACAACATATTTTTTGAGAAAATAAGATAGTTGAGATTTTGATGATCTAATGTTGACACAACACTTAGAGAAATTACTCTTTTCACTGGAAATGTTTTTGTATAAGTGTAGAAATAAAGCGATCAAGTATAATGCATCTTAAAACGTCAAATTTTGAACAAGTAAAATCATATCTTATTCATAAATTAAATTTCGAAATTAATTTAATGAACTGGGATCCTATGAGAGCATTATATTTAAGATAATGAATACAAAAAAAAAGTTTTCTCGTTTTAAAATATCAACGACGTGATAAAATTCACAACAATTATCCCACCTTTTTCGTAAAAAAAATAAATATATAATTTGAAAAGTTGAACATTTCCTCAGAAAGCTTCGCATTTAAATTATTTCCATCATTTGCGTGAGAAAAACAGTGATTTCAACGATAGTATAAGATGTTAGCTATTTGGCCCAAGGTTCTTAATCAATCAGCAATAAAGAATGTGATATAAAAGTTGAAGAACAAAGAAAATATAATTTTTAATACTTATTTGTAATTTCGCTATTAAATCATGCAGACATATTATAAACACTTTAAGAAAATTAATTACTATAATCTTCTTTAGATTATTATTTTGGATTTAAAATCGATTTGGAACATTACAATGCCGTAGTACAATTTTCCCTACCACTAGAATACAATTCAGACCGGACTTCAAGAGTACCAAAATAGACTTACGGCACAGAGGGCGAAGCGGTGGGTCTTCATTGTTGGGTGTCTCTGCCTCGGTTGCTCACGGCCGCAATACCGACATAATGATATGGTAGGGTGGAGGTTCAAAACCCTTTGACGGCCTGGTACACACTGTGCATCTTATATGCAGACTCCCGTCCTTTATATACCGGCAGGCAGCTCCTCCTACTCGACGACCTCTGAAGTTCGCGTCTCGTCTTCAGTGTCAGTGCCAGGCCGGTCCATCCGGGGGAAGAGGGGCTCTGATGGATTACTACAAGAATCTTGACACGCCCCACAGCCGATTTTAATATTTTATGTGTCGTACCTTAAGGGTATTTTTATGTTCGAGGATCTGTTTCCGTGAATATCGACCAAAAATATTCCTCTTGCATTTCCCCTCCGGACATCCAAAATGAATTTGCATTTAGTATCGGTACGGTATTTTAAATTGGGGAATACCAAAATATTTCTGTATTTTTCTCTCCTTCAAATATTCAAAAGATCCTCGAACCCGTATTTTTTAAGTTCGTGAATATAAAAAAAAAATTATATTGAATCTGTTCTCCCAAAATACCAAAAGATCCTCATACCCGTGTATATTAAGTATATATTAAGTGTATATTAATTGCATCTCCCCTCTAAACAATTCAAAACATTCAAACTAGGAAACTTAATTCAGTGAATTTAATCAATATTTCTGTTATAATGTTTGATTAAGTCAAGAGGTATTGAACCTCTGTCTGTAAGTGCAAACAGACTTATTATTCTGCAATTCTTTAAATGTATATGCAAAATCAATTAGCAGTTTTTCCTCCATCTATTTAGTGAAATAGAGCTAGCTGTTTCAGTATTTCTGTTGAGAATAACCCATTCGGAAGCTAAGCTAGGTATTTTGTATTTTTGGCCAGCAACTTCAACATCAAATTCCAGAGTCTGTAAGATGTTTTCTGAGTTTGTTCTGCTTATGGGAACCAGCCTTATTCACAGTGACAAGGGCTAATACGCACCTCCTTTTACAGAGGATTCCCAATTTGTTGTACGACATGTTGATATAATGAAGATCTGATGGGAGGTGACAATTTTCTTCAGCAGTGGGCGGGTATGGGTTTGAACCCCAGTGCAACTCGAAGCGCTCGAGATTAAACTTTCAAAATGCTTTCTTAGAACCGCTACAATGATGCGGCAAAGGTTCGTTTAAAAGTTTCTAGCAGGAACTGCTGAGCTGCGGCTCATTCGTGATGTAAAATTCTCATATTTTATCTTTCATTCTTCTGCCTCCCTAAATGAACAGTATTCGTAGGAAGCTGTAGATTGTTCTCTTTACTGAGTAGATGTGACGAACTGTTAGTTTGTCTTATGGTTACACAAAATAACGGAGATTTTAACTAAATCACAACGTCAGTGATTCAAGGGTTCGATTCTCGAGAGAGTCGCTATCTGACATTTAATCTATTGAACCCAGACATTAACAAAGGGCACCAGCTGATACTCACTACTTGCCAACTGTCTCGACAACTTGCCAGCTGCCACAAGTCGCTAACATTTTAGTTTAATACATTCAAACTGTGCGTATCCTACTGCTGAGGACAGGAGCTACTAACATATCCTTGCATATCGCTGCTGACTAACTAATGTCATTACCACCACATCATGAGAATATCTAGCGTAACCTACTTCTGAAGGTGGGATCTGCTAACATTTACTTTACTAATCTCAGTACCACCACATTATGAGGATATCTGCCATACCCTACTTCTGAAGGTGGGATCTGATAACATTCACTAATCTCAGTACCACCACATAATGAGGATGTCTACCGTTGCCTACTTCTGAGAGTGGGATCTGATAACATTTACTGCACTAATCTCAGTACCACCACATAATGAGAATGTCTACCGTTGCCTACTTCTGAGAGTGGGATCTGATAACATTTACTTCACTAATCTCAGTACCACCACATAATGAGGATGTCTACCGTTGCCTACTTCTGAGAGTGGGATCTGCTAACATTTACTTTACTAATGTCAATAACACCACATCATGAGAATGTCAACCGTACTCTACTTCTGAAGGCGGAATCTGCTTACATTTACTCTACTAATGTCAGTACCACCACATAATGAGGATGTCTACCGTTGCCTACTTCTGAGAGTGGGATCTGCTAACATTTACTTTACTAATGTCAATAACACCATATCATGAGAATGTCAACCGTACTCTACTTCTGAAGGTGGAATCTGCTTACATTTACTTTACTAATGTCAGTACCACCACATAATGAGGATATCTACCGTACCCTACTTCTGAAGGTGGGATCTGCTTACATTTACTTTACTAATATCAGTATCACCACATGAGAATGTCTACCGTACCCTACTTCTGAAGGTGGGATCTGCTAACAATTACTTTACTAATGTCAGTACTACCACATCATGAGAATGTCTAGCGTACCCTACTTCTGAAGGTGGGATCTGCTAACAGTTTACTTCACTAATATTACTACTGGCACATTGTGGGGATGTCTTGTGTACTCCTGTCGGGACCTTCTTCACATTCTTCGAACCTACTTCGCGCCCCGCCCTCTGAAACTTAGGTGCGCTCGAAGATGCTTTACACTACGATTATACTTCAAAGGACGCCATGATTAACGAGATTCTGATAACGGAAGTTCCTCACAAGGACATGTTGTACAAGTTTTAGCATTGCCCCAGTGTCGAACCCGGCTATCATTACCGATAATATCTGGCAATTTTACTTTACTGAGTGTGTTTGACCGGCTCCCATCCCAATACTGATCAGTCTCAGCCTACTGATGGACGCATTTGTACATGGGCGTGGCTGCATAAGTTGCGATCAGCCTCGAGCGAGACAGTCCCTGTGTTTAAAGTTGACAGATTGGCGGCAGCTGAGCACTATTAATGTTGAAATGTCAACAGGTCGGCCGCATCTCCATTTCGCCACGACGACGTACAGCCGTGCCAGTCACGTTCTGTGACGTAATATTCATGTTTGCAATAATTACTATGGAGCAGTCACCGAGACTAATTCTCGGGCAACCCACCGGCCGGATCCTCAAGGGCTGCAGTAACGACATCTCTAGGGACGCCGCGACACTTGACCTGTCTCGCCCATCTTTTATTTACGTCGTGCACGTACGTGTGAGGGGGAGGAAGATAAGTCTTTCTGTGCTTTACTTTGTGTGTTAAAGAAAATGGTTCGTATCTCTGAAGGTACCGACACGGGTGGCCAAGGTCGTCAAGGTACGGACTCTTGTGCGGGATGTCTAAGTTCGATTCCTCTCTCGCCAGGGTTTGTTCCTGGTTTTACCCTGTTCTCATAAATGGAAAATGAGGGAAGGTTATTGGGCTGCAACAGTTTCCTTCCTTTGAAAAACAATAATTTCCTAATTTATAATTTCATCACATTTATTCACCAATGCTCACCGCCAGTGGGTTCTCAGCAGTAAAAGCGTTAAATGTCTAAAGTTCAGTTTTTGGGTCCTGAAGTTCACTTTATTAACAGAAAAGGATTTCGTATCCCTGAAGTTCACTTTATGGACAGAAAATGATTCGGATCTCTGAAGTTCGCTTTAGGGACAGTAAAGGATTTATATCCCTGAAGTTCACCTTTTGAACAGAAAATGGTTCGAATCTCTGAAAACAATTTTTGTACAAAAAAAGCGGTTCGTATCCCTGAAGTTCACCTTTGGGCAGAAAAGTCTCGAATCTCTTAAGTTATTTTTCTAACAATTTTAATTATTGGACCATACCATGAATGAAATGAAGGTTCACTTGAATGAGCACTTTGAAGTATGCAGCGGTATTTATAAAGTTAAGGTGATAATGGAGGGAAGACTTTGGAAAGGGATTAAATTTGATTGTTTTGATTAATAATTGGAATCGCAGGGGTAATGTTCCTTTCTCGAGGATATTATTGTTTCCACTAACTTACAGTTTGCACCGGCTGCTGAGACTCTTGAGGTGAATATTTTCATGGTCTTCTTGATACCATAGGGAAGCAGTAAGGGAATGAACCAAGTGGTTAATAAGATATGAAGTGCTATGATATGTAGCACGATTTATTATCAAAGTGTGTCCCACTTAATGAAACACCGTTACTCCTTGGAGAATTTCTTGGGCAATATGTGCCACTTTAGCACTACCTATGGCGATTACTCTGACGTCCTAACGCACTTTGGTAACTCTAAAACTTCCTAATAAATAGGTCAAGCTGTTCACTAACTTGATACAACTATAATGCTTAATTTGATAACGGCTGATCCTGAACTCAACTAATCCCGAGAGGTAACTGAACTCAACTAGCTCCGAGATGAGGTTTCTCTTCCACTGACTGAACTGAACTGACTATGCCTATTTTCTACACTCTAATGTCTCACTGAATAATCTTCTAACTGACTATGGTTTCCACTGACCATGGGCTGCAAAATTACCAGCAGAAATAAACATGGCAGTCTGCCGGTCTCCCAAAACTATCCTTATTCTTTTAAAATACGGTTTAAGTAAAGTCTAGAATATTTTCTTCCATCTTCGCGTCTCTATTGGGTAATTTGTTCACTTCGGTTCTTTTCTGCTATTTTATTAGTCAGATAGTCTACGTAACATTTTGCATGTATATATCAACTGAAGCTGCTAGCTTCTCCCTTCGAGAGGTTATCGGCCTATCTTTTCACCCCCGTATGTTTATTGCTTTCGCCCTTAGCTAACATGACAAAAACATAGCTCCCTAACTGTAAACGAAATAAGCACCTTTCTCAAGGACTCTCCTTTAGAATTTGCTCCAAGTAATTTTGGTTTGCCGTTTGCTTGGGTCATCTTTACAAATGTTGTTTATGATGGGCAATAAGTTTCTCTGTTCCGTTTTCAGGTCAAGAACAGAAAATACGAATTGTTTGCAACCTGGTAAGATATTCACATCATACACAACATTTCGATACATGTACAGAAGAAATGATACTACACTCATGACTATAATAAGGAAGTTACATAAAATTAATTAATATAATTTAATTGGGGGGCGGCAGCTCATAAATTCCATCTCAAGTAGGGATATACACTTTATGGGCAGAAAAGGGGTTCACATTCCTGAAGTTCACTTAATGGACAGAATATGATTTGAATCTCTGAAATTCACTTAATGAACATAAAATGGTTTGTATCCCTGAAGTTTATTTTATGGACAGAAAATGGTTCGTATCTCTAAAGGTCATCTTATGGACAGAAAATGATTCGCATCTATGAATTTCATTTTATGGCTTGAAACGGGTTCCAATCTCTGAAGTTCAATTTATGAACAGAAAATTGTTCATATCTCGGAAGATAACTTTATGGATTGAAAGGGTTCGTATCGCTGAAGTTCACTTCATGAATAGAAATGAGTTCGTATCTCTGAAGTTCACCTTATATGCAGAAAATAGTTCGAATCTCTGATTTAGTTTATGGATTTAAAAGGGTTTATATCCCTGAAGTTCGCTTTATAGACAGAAAATGGTTAGAATCTCTGAAGTTCACGGTCATATCTCTGAATGTCACATTATAGGCAGAAAATGTTTCCAATCTCTGAGGTTCACTTTTGACCACAAAGGTTCATATCTCTGAAGATCACGTTATGGGCAGAAAATAGTTCGTATCTGTGCAAATTCACTTTATATTGAAATGGGTTCCTATCCCTGAAGTTTATCTTAGGTGTAGAAAATGGTTCGCATCTCTAAAATTCACTTATGGACGGAAAGGAATTTGTAATTATGATGTTCACTTTTGGCTAGAAAAGGGTTCATGTCTCTGAAGATCACGTTATGGGCAGAAAAGTATTCGATTCTCTGAAGTTCCCCTTATGGACCGAAAATGGTTCTAATCCATAAAGTCCACCCTATGGACAAAAAATGGTTAATATCTCTGTGTTTCTAGTTTACGTAATAATAAAAGAGTTCCTAAGTTCCTAAGAGTCGGATCACCGCAGCCGATCGCAGAAAGAACGTTTTGCATCCCGCTGAGATAAGCTTTCAGATTTATGTACTGTCGCAGTTAGGTTGGTAGCAGTGGTTCTTCGACCTCGGATCGGAAATTTCCAGCCTCGCTTGGTATGCGTTCAGACAGACAGCAAAATATCAATGAAAACTCTAAAGTGTTCTTGAAGACTGCGTTGGTGAAAGAGATTCAAAGTTATTACAGAGCTTACCAAAAGCAAACAAGAAAAGCAGTGAACAATATGAAATGGGGAAATAATTAGAGAGTAAGGGTAGGGAAGAACAGAGATACCAGCTGTGGCACTGCTTGATCGGTCTATTGTATGTGAGAAAGTAAAGAAATAATTGCTTACATAAAAACACGAGAAATAAAAAGTGACAAATAACAAAGAATATTTCGAACTGGAATGAAGTGAAACCTGAATCGAATGTACATTTTCGTCTTACCGTGTGAGTGAACTACGTCTGATTCTGCGTATCCTGGAAATCTTCAAGGCTATCTCAGAGAGATTTAAGTCCTAAGGGTCGGCCCACCTGCTGGGGGACGTGTTTAGATCGTCGATGCGTTAAGCAGAAGATCCGTTGCTCTGTTCTCAGGATTAGCTAGTGACTTTTGCCTACACTAAAAACCGTTCCGTTCGGTAGCTCTGTCCACTCCAAATTTGTGTGGTGGTTTCGATATAAATAACAACTTTCAAAATGACGCATAGTTGCAAGCTGATGGCACTTGCTCCGTGTTTGTAAGGGGCGGAGCTTTTTCTCGGATAAATTGCGTGACATGAACATTTAGGGGAATATAAATGCTTGCAGTAGGTTGGTTGATACTACGACATGTTATAACGGTTTACTGACCTCAGTCCTTCAGCATCCTACGTACAGCCCTGACACGGAATTCTTAGCAAGTATTTTCTACAGAGATATAATGGCCTATTCCTGTATGTGTGGAATCAAGATAGTAAATAAGCCAGAGGTGGTATCTTAATGTCTGACTGAGCGGAAATTCCTTTGCTTTCAGCGGCGGAACATTTTCTTGGGGAGGTGTTAGACATTTAGTACACAGGGTTAAACAAAATGACCTTGGGTTGAGTGGTGACGGTAAAAATGCCGGGCTACTCAGCGCCTCATCGTGAAATTGTACCATGCATCTCACCTGTCCTGGGTTTGAGTCCCCGGCAGAGGTTCTCGGAAACCAGCCTATGTTTCATGTCATTAATGCAAATCCCTACGGGGACAAAGGCGGGAGGAGCTGTAGGAATGTAAATTAACAAAAAGTGGCCTCTTAGACATAACTCACAGTGACACGTGCCCGATCTGTTGCCTGTTACAGCGTCGAGCTTCCCGTCACCAGATAACTAACTCCAAAATAATATAAATCGTAAAATATCCATTTTATTAACCGAAGAGGTCACAGTGTCCCCTGGGTGTGTCTGCAAGTGCCTAACAGGTTGCAAGTAATAACCGTAATACTTTTGGAGCGTTTGCCAAATGATTGCTGAGTTTATTAATTGAAAACGGCTTATTTGACTCGTGAGCTGAATAATCTGAGCGAGGCCGTTGTCAGTTCAACGCCCCCCTGCCGCCGACATATTTATACAAAATGTGAACTGTTGCGAAAGACGGCAAGAACTGGTCCGCGGCTCTTCTCTTCTTCTTGTTATTCTAAAACATACAGCTGCGTCCCTTTGTTATTAAACACAACATAATCTTGATACTGCGGTTCTTCCAGGAAAACGCGCATTCTACAGAGAGAATAACGATCGTCCAGGGGTGTAAAGCCGCACTGCCAAGGAGTCTAGTAATTGAAGGGACGTCTGCTGATTGTTGGTGAGTAGTCCGGCATGGTTCGGAAATTTGTCCCGACAGACATGAACACTTTGCACCCTCTTCACAAACTGCATTTATACACTTTAGTATTTAACGAATTCCCTGCCTACACTTAGAGGTTTCTGCTATAAAATTATGGGTTTTATGATGGGTAGTTTTTCACACTAACACCTATAGTCTTTAGCTTGTAATCTGACAGGGATGTACAAAATACTAGGCGATTTGTGACATGATAATGTTTGACAAAATTGTTCGCTACAATAATGAAACGCGGGACTCGAACCCGAAGAGGGTTGTTGAACCCAACACGTGCAGCACAAATTCCAGGGCGGTCAAGGGCGGCAGCTTGGAACGGGTTGAGTTCCCGGTGCACACGACTACGTACAGCTTGTACCCGGGGTCAGTGGTGCGATTCCCTGCTTCGGCAAATTAAACTAAATATGCCAAGAACTTGCCATAAATCCCTGAACTTGCTGAAGCCGGATTTGCACTACCTGAATAAAATCGCGATAAATCATGAGATTTGATGCGAAAGAATTCTGGAGACTCCTTGGTCCGCGGTTTGATGCAAGAGGACGTGAACTCTGCTAATAGGCCCGGTAACCGCGTCATCTATTGCCTTTCGAAGAATGTTATTTTAATTCCGCCACTAGTGGGATTCCCACAGGGGTGTACAGGGAAGCAAGTGGCAAGTCAAATAACCAAGATGTTTGTTATGGCAGGTCGGAATGTACAAGTCAAGCTTAGAGCAGAGCAATTTACATGGAAATGAGTCTGTCTGTCACGCTGTCAGCGCCTGATGGGACCCGGGTTCTGGTCCCAGTATGGAGAAATGAAGACAGTGCATACAGTTATAGGAACGGTTAACGAAGTGGGCGAAAACGCGCGATGTGGTCAGTCAGCGCAAAATAGCCTGCCTCGAAAGATTATGTTTCATCGTGGCAATGTCTTATAAGATTATCGTTTTGAAAACTGGGAAAAAGATGCAAAGTGGAGTAACAATTTTGCAAGCTCAAATTTTAAACGAAATTGTTACAAAATGACCTGCTTATAGGCTCGTTCTCGAATAGGAACAAAACTGAGCCTTTCTCAAAACACTCAAGGTAAAATCATAAAAATTCCATTAGCACCATAAGAAGTTCGCTCTGCAGATAAGTTCATCAAGTTTGAGATGAGGTAAGAAGAACACTTAGAAAGATTCCGTATCTGAGCAAACTATAACTTCCAACAGCTGCTACCTGTGCAGTCTCAATAATGCGGGCTGAAAGGAACAAATGCAATGCCTAAGCTAGGAGGAGTGGTTTGAGAGACCTAAGATGGTAAATCATTAAGATGCAGAAGAGTAATGAGTTGAAAATAGCTTTTATTTCTCAACATAATCTCCCTGTACTTTGAGATATTTGTCTCATCGTTTCACAAAACCCTGAAATCCAGAAGCATAAAATTCTTTGGGCTGCTCACGGAATTAGGCGGTGACTTCCCCTTCCAGTTTCATCATGATAGGGAAATGTTAAGATAGCTGAACAAATGGAAGTCACTTGGAGCAAGACGGGGCTATACGGAGAATGGTCGGGAGCTTCCCACTTGAAATTCGCAGCGTCTCATTTGTCTTGTTGGCAGTAGAGGTTGCGCGTTTTCATGAACAGCAACACGTCTTTGACGAGAAGTGTTGGCCGCTTCCGTCGAGTGGCCTTTCGAGGTTTCCTGAGGATGTTAACAGTAGGAGTCAGCTTGTCTTTGAGGCTGAAATGCGGCGAGCATCCCGGCGGATGGTGTCACTTTAAAGTTAAGAATGTTTCCACGCTTTGTCTCGGGCTGGTAATGGTGGACCCAAGAAACATCACTTGTGGCGATTAAAGTTAGCATATCGTGTCCTTCATCGTGGTAGTGATGCCAGACCCATTCTTTGCATTTCTTGTTGTGGGTCAGCATGCGCGAACCCTGTCATGCACATACTTTGTGAAAACTAAACTGTCATTCATTATAAGGAGGGTCATAACATGGGAACAACCAATAGCAGTGTCTACATTTATCCATCTGTCTGCTCGATCAAGTCTTCAACTCGTTAATTCTGTCGTAATTTTCGTTGACCGGCCGACATGGTGTTCATCTTCGATACATGTCCCCCTTCAGAGAACTTATGCATGCAACTGTAAACAGTTTGACGTGACGGGCAATATTCACCATAGATGGGAAGCATTTCTTTATAATATTCCTCAATTCCATTTGCCCACAAAATTCGTACAATAGAGTGCTTCTCGAGGGTTTTATATTCACTCAGAGACGCCGCCATCTTGCAACTGCTCTATCACTATTGGAAACATGAACTATATCGTATCGAATATCACCAATGGGCACTTGACTAATACTGCCATCTAGTGACAATAGCCTCAAGTACCTCATTCAAACATGTAGTATCCACATAATTTACATCTTACTTAATGACTTACCTTCGTACAAAGACTTTAGGGGACCTTCCCCTTCAGGTGCAAGAGTCTTCAGTTGCTTTCCGAAGAAAAAAAAGAGCAACAGCAGACCTACGCAGAAATCATCATGCTGTGGTGAAGATGCTGCAAAAACATTCCCGAGTAATCTATACGAATTTACCGGATTCTCTTAAAATTGGATTGGGGGTGTTTCAATAAATTTACCGAATTATTCACAGGCCAATAAAATGTCTTCTTTCTGGGTGTTCCTAATCTCAATGAAGGGCAGAAAATTGCTCGAGTAAATGCTTTAAAGACACAATAATGGGAATTTTCATCGCGTTTCTGATATAACAGGTAACAAACGTAAATCTCTCAATGATATCCGGAAACAAAGCGTTAGTCATCAGTTTGCTTATTTACGCCCTCGAAGAACTTCAAGAGAAAAAAGAACGTAGATAAGAAAATGACGATGACATTCTTCTCTATTAGCGGTCATATGGTAAATTCCTTTTAAGATAGAAGGATGGTTACTTCAGAATGGTATACAATAATTTGTCTTCCGAAAGATTTTCAAAAAGTACAAAAAGACCGAAAACCGGACTTAGAGACATCAGGCTGCTCTATGACAATGCCGCAATTAATTTTCTGGAGAACACCGTTGTGAAGTTTGCCACACATTCTCTATACAGTCCTGAATTGGCACCCTGTTTACTTTGGTAAAGAATCCTGTGCGAAGAGCGATTTAAAAGTTCACAAAATGGTGTAACAGTATACGAATGAGTGATGTCAGTGCTTCCGAGGCTAAAAGATGTAGTGGCTAGTTTCAAATTATCATTTCAAAAACTTGCTGAGTGTCTCTGCTGGTACTTGTCATTTGCTGCAAACGATTCATTTCAAGGTACGCCGCAAGGTTATTATTATTATTTTTTTTTTCTGATTATGGCAGAGAAAAAATTCAACCACCAGAAAAGTGAAGGACGGAAGAATACCTTCAGCAAATGATAGTGCTCCTCTAGTGTTCGTTCTTCAAGAGGTCAGAGTGGACAATCTTCTGCAGCTCCTTCACAGGATGCTAATGAGTAAGGGCTAAAACTAAATATTGAAAAGATGCTCTTAAAATGATGCATTAATTATCTAAAAGAACCTATTACCTACAATAATGAACTACACTTAAAATAAATATAAGGAATATAAAACACCGTTTATAAAAAAGATTAACTTTGTTTTTTACATTTACAGATATTTCCTTCACTATTGCGTAGCTATTAAAAGTAAATGACTGGCATCTGCCAGCAAAGCTCTTCTCTCTACTTTAAACTGCAGCATATTTACAGTAACGGTATGCTTCAATTTTAAACCTTTTCTATTTTCATAAGGAAGGTTTTCTTTTTTCCTCTCACCTAAAGAGAATATCTTATATTAAGCATTTTTGTTTTATTGCATCTCCACTTTACAAGATATACTATAATTATAAATTACTTTCTTCCTCTGTTCAACATTGTCCTGATCACAGTTAAATGAAAACCAAAGTTTACTCTAATGAAACATAATTTTTGTTTTCTATTTCCAGGGCTGAAAATGTTTCCTGACATCTTTAGCTTCTTGCTTTCAAGAATATTAATAACAAAAGTAGCTGCAGGCCTCAAATCAAGTTGGCAATATTGTAAGATCAGAGCAAATGGCAAGTGGCCCAGCTCGGCGACTTGGTATCCGGTAAAGCTTGGGATGAATGTTTCCTTTCCACGAATTTTATCTCACTTCATTCCATTCGAGATGGGCTTGTGCTTTGGAACATTTCTGTGGCCCTTCTGAGGGACTCAAACTCCTTGGAGAGGGTCATGAAACTTCCTCCCAGAGACGTAGGCACAAACGCTAGCCGTTGAAACATCCTCCTCCTCCTCCTCCTCCTCCTCCTCCTCCTCCTCCTCCGGTCATGAGCTTGTCTCAAGCTGCTCGCAGTTCTTCCTTCAATATATTCGCATCTTTTTACCTTGCATGTTCTTCGTAACAACGTACATAATCGGGTATCTTTTTCAAAAAAGCTTCGCAGCTTTCCATTGTCACAAATTTAAATATTGAGTGAAAACATCTGACTTCTTAAGGTGAGTGGCTTTGCTAACTCTGTAGTCAGTTGCAAAACAACTCTCATGTATTCTGTACAGCAAAGACTTAGTACATCGGTTATTTTTTAATTTCTAATAATAAAATGGAAAAGTTGACTATATAACTAAAACTGAATGAACTTTACCTGTTGACAATTAAAGCCGTCATTCATTTCATAAAGATCTAAATAAGAAAATATTTTTTCAGGCATTACCTCATCTTCAAAATTCCACATATTTTGCTAGTACGTTTGTAAAAATATAAATACTTTAATTAGAAAAAAAATTTTTTTTGAGAATTAAAACTGTTCAGATAGTAACATATATCTGTCCCTACCTCGAACCCGAAATATGACTTTACTGTCTATCCCTTGTCACCGAAGGCATTTTTTCTCAACTTCATTCAGCGTGTAGTTCCCAGAATCTGAAACTCCCTTCCTCTTGAAATCAGAGATTGTTGGACAACGAGCACTTTAAACTTAGATTAGATCAACTCAACTCTAGGAATCACAAGTTAGTATCTCGCTTCTTCTTCTTCCTCTCCTCTTCCCCTCTTTGCACCAGAGAAACATTATTGAAGAAGAAGTGGCAATCTAACAATAGATGCATCAATTTTCCAACTATAATAAAAATAAATATATTCACATGCAATATATCTCTAATTTTGTTTTTTTCCATAAATATTATATAACTATGTATATTGTACTTTTTTCCTTCTTCTCCTTCATGGTAGAGTGGAAGAGGAAGTCTCATGGCCTTTAACTCTTGCCAGGTAAATAAAAAATATTATAGAATATTATAATGACACACAGGTAAGAAATTCTGATTTCTGATTTTAAGTTTTCTCCCATTATTGCTAAAGCAGAATCCTCCATGCTAAAACTTTTATGAGAACATATTGAAAAGTAATGTCTTTTAATTTTTTATTTGAAAATTGGTATAGCTATTTGAATAACTATTTATATCATTATAATTATTTTTCCCTGACCATGAATACAACAAGTGACCGTCTGTTTCACTTTGACGGCGAAACTACAGCCTCACTTCTGTCTAGAATCAAATTGATATCCAGGAAATATGGAAATATGATGAAGCCTGATCGGGACTGTGAGGAAGATGATGAACAACAGCAAAATCTAAACGGGTTGTCGTTGGGACGAGCGTTGTCATGCTCCATATATAGATATACTCTTCGAACTCGTACTTTCAGTTTTTCACGGTTTCACAGGACCTTGCAGAATTAATGTTAGACATCTTGAATACCCCAAAATACTCTAAGTCTGTTGATGATACAGCCTTGTCTTGCTTTCAGGATTGAAGTAGTACACTCAGCTATCGTTACATGTGGCAATGTTTTTTTAAGAATGCATCGCTTTCCCGTTCGTAACGCAGAATCGATTGTTGGCTTGTCAGGAAGGAACTTTAGAGTCAAAGTTTCCGGAATCCAGTTCTGCACACGCTCCCTGTGACGGCTCGACGATTCGCTCTGAGTTCGTTGACACGATTCCGATAAGGTCACCAGTTGCAGTACTCAGGCAAGTTGATAGTTGCACCAGGTTCATTACGAGCGTGAACAGTACTTTGTCACCATAAATAGCTTTCACTCTCCGATGAATGTCTATCGGCGGCACATATTTCAGACTACAACTCAGAGCTCTCTTGTGGCAAAGGTAAGAACAATGTACTACCTATACCTAATACTCCGAACTAGTAATACAGCAAATTAGGAGGCAGTATTTCTCACCATACGTTCATATTTTGTTGCTTGCGAATGTAATTTGAATGTAGTATGATATTCGCTACATACAAGTGACACAGGTGTCATTTTATTTAAAGGTCAAGTATGTTATGTAAACAAAACAATGATGATAATAATGACCTCAAATATAAGACGAGGAATATTGTAATAATTATAATTCCTAAGGATTAAATTGAAATTTTTAATACACATTTAACAATTAAGTATGTTATATACAGACTAATGATTGCTGACTTTTTGGAAATCATGGATAATCTTTATAGAAAGTGATGATTTTTATAGGTGCTATGGAGACAAGACATTTCCCAAGCTACTACTTATCTCCACCTTGTTAAGTACGCAATACATTCACAAAAAGAACATCACTGATGAATGAAGGGAAATATTCTTAGAAATCGTTGTATCCTGTATCAGGTTATTCCTGGCAAAGTGTTCCGCTAGTACAAATGTTGTTTCTGAGACAAGAAATCTTGAAACTGACACAACCAGTTTTGATGAACAAACTTTTGAACATTAACAAGAAAGTTTCAATAAAATTTGGTGACCTTGCGTGCTTCTTCAGATAAACGCAAAGTGTTCCTAAACACAGCATAACAATTAGCGGGAAAAGGAAACTTAATCAAGCTACCTCTGCTTTGAAAGCCAAAATATCCAGAGTTCATTATCAGATAACTTCACTCAGGAAAGGTTAAATTCAATTGAGTTAGCTGATAAAGTACACGGTTTAGACATGTTGATTTGACCGTTAAAAGTGAAAATACGGAGAAAAAATACAATTTTGATTATAGTTCTTTCATCGTGGGCAAAACAGAAGATTCGTGATATTTTTCATATTGCTGATTGAATGATTCCATAGAATCGGAAGGTTTCTGGAGAAAAAGGGATACTTGGTATTTAAGAAACAAGAAAAGGAAATAGGTTGCCAGATTACACAATCAAAGTTATTGACTTTAATTTAAATTCTGAATTTAGTCAGATATTACTTGGAAAAATCGCCAGGCCAGTTAATCGATCACTAACACGTGAAAATTTACTGATTTACATCAGTGCTAACGGTTGTATTTATCAACTCAGCTCAGCAAAAGAAAGAAAAATAAAGCCAGGATTGCAAGAAATGTTCAATTTTCAATACAGGGTTATAAAAAAATGCCCGCGCCTCCGAAATAACTTTGAAGTTTGTGGCTCATTAATATGATGAACAACATGAGTCCGAATGTAATTGGTAACATTCGACATGAGATAATCCATGTTTAAAATACCGAAACAGCAGTTACAAGATGACGGAGCCTCTGAATGAGTGTGCAACCGTCTAGCGGCGCTCCGTTGTGCGAGTTTTGTGAGCAAAATGTGTGAAATCAAAGAGTATTCTTTAAAAAAAAGTCCCATCTATTGTGAGAAGTGCCTGTCACGTCAAGTTGTTTACAATTGGGTGTAGAAGTTATCAGAAGGGCGGACACATATGAAAGACGAATGCCGCAGCCAACAGAAATTACCATAGAAGCGAATATGCATTCAGTTGAACACTTAATCCGAGCACACAGGAGGGTAACTAAAGCCGCTGCTATTGGTTGTTCGCACGGCATGGTCTATCTCATAATGCAGGGCAGGTTAGGTTTTAACAAAGTATGTGCACCATGGGTGCCGCGCATAATGACCCCACAATATAAAATCTGGCATTACAGCATCTCAATCGCTACCGCCAGTCTTGGGTTCACCAGCTTAAATTGACACCATCCTCCGGGAAAGTGATGCTCGCAATCTCCTGGGATCACGAAGGCATACTGTTCACCGCATTCCAGCCGCAAGGACATACCGTGAATGCCAACCCCCCCCCTCCTCCAGTAACATCTCCAGGAAACTTCGTAAGACCATTCAACGGAAGTCACCAGGGTTTCGCACCAAAGGCGTATTGCTCTTGCATGATAATGTAAGTTCTCATACTGCCGATAAGACAAGTGGGACGCTGCGAAATTCCCAGTTGTAAATAATCCTCCAGCATCCTCCGTATAGCCTCGACCTTATTCCAAGCGACTTTCATTTGTTCGGCACTCTTAAATATCGTTTTCCAGGTGAACAGTTTCCCGACGATGAAGCTGTAGAAAGAGAAGTCACCGTCTGCTTTCGACAGTAGCCCAAAGAATTTTATGGTGCTGGATTTCAGGGGCTTGTGAAACGATGGGACAAGTGCCTCTGTGTACAGGGAGATCATGTTGAAAAATAAAAGTATTTTTCAAATCAGTGCTATTATTTGTATGTATAACCTAATGACTTAACCTCGTAGAACACTCAATATATTTGTATATTTTGGAATAATGAAAATTAAGGGTTTTTGAAAAAGTACCTACACTAGATACAAAAAATATGTGTACCAAATAATAAAATGCTCTCATTATTTACTGTGTTTTGTTAGTAATATATTTATATCCATGGTTCCATGAAACATGTTCATTGATATATATAAATCATGTTTGAACCTTTTAGTTGCCTTTGGTTCCTTGAAATTTATGAGTATTTTTTTTTTAATTACATGAGCGATTATCAACCCTCTGGGGGACCTGGAGCTTTATTTAGAATATCGAATAATGGAAACGGTGCAAGACATTCTTGGATCCACTGGCCCATTATGAGGTCTGCCAGTTTGAACATAAATTTAGACGGTTTAATATTAGGTCAAAAAAGTTAATTAGGTTTCGGTGTTGGATTTTTGAACTTAGCATGGAAATTTTCTCTTGATTAGGGTGGTTTCATGGTGACCATCATCTGGTTACCAAGAGTTATAACTCTCTCTATATACATATATTGGGAAGAACCATTTTATTATTCGGAACACTTTTGCACAGAAGTATTATATAGTGTGGTAGTTTTTGAAAATCACTTAATGGGTATTATCCGAAAATGTAAAAATATATTGAACGTTCTATTTAAAATTCCAGACATAACATAATTAAGTCGGAAGTAACAAAAAAGCGTTATCATCATTTTTGAGTTCCCAAAATACGACCATCCCCGCTCATTACGTTTTATGTCAGTGAATCATGTGATTCAAAAGTTATTTAGCCAAGGCTGTATAATACTAAATGCCAATTATAAAGAGCGTTCGGAAATGATTTACTATGGGAATACCGAGCAATCTACTAAGTACTCGTATATACAGAAGCTAGAGATTGTAAGCAGAGCAGTGTTCAATTGTTGTCAAGTAGAGAAACACATGAACGAGATAGAAGGCAACAATCACAGACAAAGATGAACTGCAAGCAAGATGTAAAAACTGCAGACTTTTATAGACGTTTAACTGCTGTGTAAGGTCAAAAAGATCCTGCAAATATGATGGTTTGCAACTGGGTGATGGGTTTATCATCTATAGGGAACCTGCACACAAGAATATGAGTACTGGTAGGCCGTCATCATCGTAGTCTGCCACGAACATGGAGGTTGTGTCTGAGTTGATTATGACTGACAGGCGCATAACTTTTGATGAAGTAGAGTGTCAGACAGACCTCGGCCGCCCGACCCTGCCACACCATTATTCTCGACCATTTGAATATGATGCACTTGACACAGGCATAAAAGGAGAAAAAGATTGAAGTCTGTCGTCGGTTACTAGAAATTAATAATGAAGATGCGCTTTGGGGGGGGGGGGGGGGTGAAGTTGGTGACTATTGATGAGTTATGGTGTCACTACTACACACCAGATAAGAAAATCGAATCCATTAAATGGAAACATCCAGCGAGTCCCTGATCCAAGAAATTTCGTCCTGCTCCATCTGCGGGCAAGCAGATGATCACCGTTTTAGGACACTTCAGTCATATTGCTAATGAACTGACTTCCTCAAAGAACAACTGTCAACAGCGGTGTACTGAGGCACTCTTACACGGCTTAGATGCAATGGTGAACAGGAGTGTTTCTCCGACATGGCAACACTATGACCCCTTGCTGGGGTTCATCATATTCACTTAGTCTCATTGCGTCAATATGAACTCGCTGTGAGGTGAAACATTCAGGCAGCTGTCCACAAGTGGTGGTGTAGTATTCCCAAACAGACGCCATAGTGAAACTGGAAGTGGCAACGGTGCATTGACGTTGGTGGGAAGTATATTTTTTTTTTTTTTTTTGAGTAGTGTTTAACGCCCGTTTTTACTACTGAGGCACCACAGGCGGTGGACACTGATGATACATGAAATGAAATGATATATTGGGAAAGGATTTTTTTTTTAAGGAAGGAAGCGTTCCAGGCCTAAGTTTAGGTACCTCCCCGGCATTTGCCAGTTATGAAGACTGAGGAAAACCTGGAAAAAAACCCCACTCAGGGAGGACGGTCCTGGCGGGATTCGAACCGCAGACCTCCCGCTCACGAGTCCATGCCTTAACGACCTCGGCCACCCGTGGCGGTGGGAAGTATATTGACAGATCCCATGTGCATTGAACAATGTTGCTTAATATATAAGGTAGTGCTATTTTAAACACTTTCCGAACACCCCTCGCAAAACTTTAATTAATGCTTCTTAAAATAAATGTATTATAAAAATGCCAGAAACTACAAAAAAAATGCAAGTAAAATGTAGTAACAAATGCATGCGAAATGGTTCCGTTTTTTCACGAAACGTTAATATCAATAAGCAATGTCTATGGCCCACTGGCCTGTTTAAGAAATGTCCGGTGCAGGCAGACTTCAAGCACATTCACACAAAGGCTAAATACTTTCCCACACATTTTTGCGATATTCTATGATGGGGTATTTACTGATTAATCTATGGTTTGTACTCAATACTTGAAATGTCAATGTGAATGAGCTTGTCTGCTCACTTTCGCTGCAAATGACACATTTCAATTCACGGATTATCCTGGTATGGAACTTCGTTTTACCTTCATCTTTTGCTACCTCACCATCTCTTGGCGTCTGGCAAGTCGTAACAGAACTTGGCAACTCTCCAATGCACATATTTCTATCACAAAGTAATGTCTGTTGTCATCACAAACAGAAAATGTTCTCTCTGACTAGCGAACATTCCAAGAGCCAACTTTGGCTATGTTGGTATTAAGTGCACTGACACTGCTGGCAGGATGGTTATTATTTTTCCACTTTGTAGATGGAGGTCGTCATATATGCAAGAAAATCATTATTTCAACGCACCTTGGATGTTTTACTTTTTTCGTTCTTTAACTTTTCATCAACATTGCAGACCTTCATTTCTCAAAACAACTGTCACTTTTTGACGCATAATCATGGAAATTAATTTAAAAACTTTAAATAAATTGGAAGATGGGAGGGGATAATAACGTTCTCAACCATTATGTTTTGACATTTGCCTGTACGTTGTTTGCAGACACCGTATCTTCGCAATGTGCCATTTACTACAAAACTACCAATCATTTTCGGAAATGACTTACATTAGTAGTTTTTGGTACCTTACTTATTGTTCAAGGATCCCGCAAAATACCAACGTCAATACACCATTGTCATTTCATTATGGCATGTTAGGGACGACTGTTGTTGCCTCGCAGCGAGTCCCTCATGCTATCGACAAAAAGACATAATCAGACCCAGTGAATATGGTACAGCAATGCCAACTTAGCGGCTGTAGTGTTGCTGATGTGGAGTGCATTGTCTTGCAGGAAACTCCTTTCGCCGTCGCTGAATCTGCGTCTAAGCCATATAAGGATGTAGCAGTACACCTCGCTGTTGAGGAAGCAGTATGCGTGGAGCCGTCTCAAAAAACGGCGATCATCTGCTTGTCCCATATTGCATGGATTGGACTTGTGTGTGGTAGACTAACCACAAGCTTCTTTAAAAAATTCGGATCTGCATTGTGACAACAGAATATAGCCCTTTCCTCCTTCATACCTGTTCAAGTGCCGTAGTATCCAATGTGCGCACACCTTTATCACATTCAAATCGTCATGAATAACGTGTATTTTGATGAACCCATTGACCCAGTGAAGCAGCTTTTTTTCACATACCATAGTTAAACGCCATGCAATTTTGATGCCTTCCTTCCACAAAAACGATGCAGTCTGCGAAATTCACCTTCCACATGTTCACGTTTTTCTCTACTTGACAACAAATGAACATTGTCCTTTCGCTACACACTCTTGAGAACAGCCGCCATCTGTTTTCTACATGGCATACTAGTGCCAGGTTATCGTTACAATATGTTACTTGCATTAAGAAGTTTAACAGATGACGTGATATGGTGTAATTTTAAACAAATTTGTAAGTCAGACGTACTATCGCCATACCGAGAGCAGTCCCATAACTTGGATCAACCGATCAGCGGACCTACCACTCATCCAATTGCTGAGATTTGATTTCTCTTCCAGCCCAGTTGCTAGCAGGTATTCGACAGAGTCGGGCATTTGTATTGTGCAGTCGAGAATGAGATTTCATTAAATAGTGCAGTAATGTTATGGAATTGTGAGATATTCACTGTGTCCTCGTATATTTATCCTCAAAACACAATGAGATAGGTATTTGGGCGTAAATTTCCTAACGGCCTGGTTTCGTTCAATGCGAAAAATATTAACAGTTAAAGTTAGTAGAGAAGTTTAATGAAACAGTGACTGGCTGGGGGGAAAACCCAAGTGTGCTCGTCAACCATGACGGAATTGCGTCACATATTTGACCCCAGAATTATTTACCATCTTACAGTCTACAATTGTTATCTTTGAGAGTCATTCCTTGTATTGTAAAAAACATTAATTATTTATTGACAAAGTATAGATAAAGTGCCGAGCTCATGTTCAGGGGTATCGATACCTCTTGATTATTGATAATCTATCTCTTTTAAGTAAACAAACTGACTTCACTCACTAATATGAACAAGAAAACAAAACGCTGCAATGCTGTAGAAGTTGGATAGATTACTACAGCGATTACTAGATTGTTGTAGAAGTTAAATAATCGCATCTATATACTAACCATTAGTATGTTGCTGATAAATTTCACAGACTCACGACGCAGCTTGGACAGCCCTGAGCTATGACGCACTTCTCACCTTGGGCAAGTGGAAACAAGCTACTCTGTCAGCAAAACAGCAATTTATTGACTGCTGATGGTGGAAGGAGCGCCCTTCGAATCTCGCCAAGTTCGGATCTAACACAATAACCAAGCCCGGTACGCTGACCTGTGACCGCTAATTTATTTTGCTGTTGTATTTGGCAATTCTAATGAATCGACCTGCACATCTTTATCTCCAACAAGACATTGCTTTTAAACAAATGAAGGCACACATTCGTCTTGTCACGGTTATCTTTTGGTTCTTACAGTAGCGCCGCCTTTCTTAGGCTGGACACCTGTTGCCAACACTCGCATTGCACAGTAACATGACGACGTCAAGCGCGGGGAAGAGCCCCCCGGCTGAGGGCGGAGCGCTGGCTCACCGGATAATAACGCTAGTCCTGACCTCTGCTGACATTTGCTGCAGATTCTCATTTACATAACAGTAATTGATCAAATTACAAGGTCTGCGGTTCGACACCCTGGACTGGCAGCTGGTCAAAGCTCTCTTAACCGGAAGTTATGGGTTCATCTATAGTTAAGGTCACTTGCAGTAAAAAACAGGTACACGTGTCTTAGCAACGGAAGTCATTAGATGTGACTTTGATATGTGCGTGTTTTGGGCGTCTGAGCCCCGGGCATAAGGCCCTTGTGCAACAGACGCTAAAAATAATCTGAGGTAATTTTGAGCTGATGGCATGCTTACACGCAAACTTTTTAATATTCAAAATTACGGGGTTCAATGTGCCCTACAAGATCTCATGTGGTCCATTGCTATGTGGCATTCGCCTTCTCACGAAAACGATTCCGGGAAAACGAAAACCTTGCAGGCGAAGTTATTCTGAGCTACTTCTAGGCAGGGTACTGATAGCACAATTTATAGCAAGTGCAAAGGCATGTAATTAAAGACCCCTATCATGTGGTTATGCAAATTGGGGCGGTGTCACTAAGTAGTCGAGCATCGAACCTATATACTTCAGGATTAACTGTTGTCACTACGGGTCTAAGAGGTGTGCTGGCCCATGATAATATTTGGTCAAGCGTCCCAGGCACCAATGCAAAATGTTTGTTGATATCAAAACTTTGAAAAATGTTGCCACTGTACAATCGAGGACAAAGATAATGATACAAATCTTTGCGCAATTTTTGATCATTTAACATGGACTTTCCCTCCCTCCCTTTCTGAGCAAGTTCATGTCAGAGCCGGGAGCTATGCAGTAGATACCAATCTACTGACAAATATTCACTACTCATTACTGGAAATCTTTTCGACTTTATCCCCACTATACATAGGAAAAGGACTGTGGATGACTAGAACTAATTTCGTTTTCATCTATTTACATGTATGCATTTTTTTTTCAATGCCAGAGGACTAGATGACTTATCGTGGGGATGTGGGAATGTAATCATCTAGTAACGAAATTGCCACTCCATTGAAAAAGTGAAACATTTGATTAAGTTTTTGAAGAAGGTTTGAAAACTCTCTTTAGCCTGGACGTGTAAGGCAGATGGACCAAGCTATTGTACTAACTCTTTGGCTCTGGAAATTACCCACCTAATAAATCTAATTATGCGTGCATCCCCAAACTATGAGGTGCGTTCCATACATTTCCAGCTTGACCGTTTAGGGAGGCGAAAGAATAAAATACTGCTAACTTTTCAACGTAATCTCCCTTTACTTCAATGGATTCCTCACAACTTTAGATTAATATTCCAATCCCCCTGGAATACTGGAAAACAGCGTCCTTCAACTCACTGTCGTTCTTAAATCTCCGCCCTCGAAGGTCAGATATCAGCTATGAAAACAGCTGAGGGCAATGTTTAAGTTCTACGGCGGATGATCTAACTTCTGGAAGATACGTGTTCACAGTAGAGTGAGGAAGAGTGCGTTGTCTGAAGGATACAAACTCTTTCACTAAGAAACTTCGGTAAACAGTTTTTTATTTTGTCCTAAATGAGCATACAAAGGACTCCGTGAGCTATGAGCCAATATTTTTGTTGTTACCATACAATGCAATGAACCAAGAACAAGTAAATAGAGATTGAAAAGTGTGTGTTTCAAGCAATAACTTATGAAGCTGGAATACATAGTTTGAACTGGCCAACACGCCTTCCAGTTGTTCCGCGCCTCTTTTCTTTGGTAGCACTGCCCTATTGATGTAGTATATGTAGAAATGTTCCAGAATAATGAGAGTGGTTTGATAAGTAATTTGTTTGAAATTAAAGAGAATAAGTTCGGTATTTCAGCATACTCGAAGTTCATGTTTTTCCACGTTGGTGATTCTCTCGTGGAAGGGAGTTTCTCCGAGCCCTCAGAATATTCCATTATATCTCCATTTTACTTAAGTTCATGTCCAGCCAGAAAAGTTTTGAGTTTCGGCAACAGATGGTAATCCGAGGAAGCGAGATCAGATAAATTTCAAATCGTAGTTGCTCAATTTATCCTGAGCCACGTTACTTTAATGCTCCGGCGCATTTCATGGTGCAACAATAGCTTTTTGGTCATTTCCGCACATCTCTAAAAGTGTTGTGTAGTATTCTCCAGTAATCAAAAAATTCCATTTGTGGATGGAGCGCATTTTGCCTTTTACGGAGCCGATTTGTCTCGTGCGGTCCACGGTTTAGATTGCTGTTTAGTTTTAGGTGTATAGTAATGATTCTACATTTCCTCTGTAGTCACAAAACCACAAAAATTAGTTGGATTCTTGTTAAACATTTCCAAACGATCGGCCGATGTTTGCATACGATTTAGGTTTTGCTCCGGAATGAGCAGACCCTGCACCCATCTTGCGCAAACTATTTTCATTGAATTATGCAAAGTAAAACGAACCCGTTCATATGAGATGCCCGTGGCCTCTGCTAGCTCGCACTTACACTAGCCTGTCAAAATATTATAAGCTTTATCCATGATCCCTGGCCTATCAGATGACTTTGGAGCTCGAGGACGTGGCGTGTCTTCGATGCTTGTTCAGCCATGCTAGAACTAATTTACTAAAACACAAACGGTTTCATAGGAAGGACAATGTGCGCAAAAACTTCTCATGGATTTATTTTGCTGTTTTCCCTTCCAGAAAAAATAACTGAATCACACCATGAATTCCTGTTATTCATGTTTTACTGTCACTGCAAACAACGCCAAGCAATGACTTGTGACCATGTTGCTGTTGTCCTCTATTACCTAGTTACTTATCCTCATAGATAGACCGAACAGTCTTCTTGCGGGATGATGAACACTTAGAAAGAATTAATACTACGAGCATGTACGGAGAGTTGAGTAGTTCAGTTGGTAAATAACTAGAGTTATATACCTCAGCATGAGTTGTTAGAAACCTCCAGAACTTTCAGTCTCATGCTAGAAAATTTCGGAAGATTCCACTGGATGGCACTCAGGTTCGCTACAAGGGGACATTGATGATTCGGATTCCACCAAAATTGCAATGATCACAAACTTTTGTTAGTGAACATTTCTATTGCGTTAAAACCAAATTTTCTATAAAGTTTTTAAAAAATTGTAGGCTCGAATACTGAAAAAAAAAAAAAATCTCTAATATAAACAAAATGATTTGCAGGCGACCTTTTTCAGTATTAAATATATCGAAGGCAAATACAGTACTGAACCCTGCAACCTCCACATTATTGTTGATCCTTGCCCTACTAAACCCAAATCTATCAATCATACGTATTTGTTTAATTTTCAATTTGGTGATAGTAGAGAAATAGTGAAATTACATTTACAAATACACATCTCAATAGGATTCAATACAATTCAACATGATCAATATATGTCGGCCTAATTAAATATCTAAAATATATGTCAACCTAATTAAATACATGTCAACATAATTAAATATATTTCCTAATTAAATACATACGATATCAACTGCAAAAGCTAATTTGTGAATTATTATATGAACATATCTTAGTTTCTCTTATATTTTTAACTGTTAGATGGCACATATGCCTAACTTTTGAGTCGGTCCTGGTGGTGTAGTGGTAACCATACTTACCTTCTAAACCCAAGATCGCGGATTCAAACCCGGCCAGGATCGACGGATTTTTTCGGGCGTAAAAATCCTAAGTATGACTTTCTTCGGAAGGGAAGTAAAGCCGTGGGTCCCGTGTCGTACATTTGCGGCACGAAAAAGAACCTCAAGCCTGAAAGAAGAGGCCTCTGAGCAAAATTTGTCGGCCGTTTCACGCCAGGAATTGAATGGGACACTGATGACCTGAGATGTTAAACAGCGCCCTTAAATAAAACGAATCAAAAAAAAAAACCTAACTTTTGATAAACAAATACAATAAGATATTGAAGTAAAAAACTATAAAGATAATTTAAAAGTTTGAAAATATTTTAACTAATTCTTAAAGCAATATCAGCTAACGGAACATGTGGAAAATATGCACAATGAGAATGTCTAAAGGCAAGGGGCTAAACAGCCTGCAATGAAAGAAAAGAAAAGCATAATCGTCCTGTGCATACGACAGAGTGGTGAGCAGTTGGGGGTCCAATCGCAGTTAATTAAAACCAAAAATATTTATATCCCTAAAATTGATTTCATCATCATGAAAAATTTGCTTACTACTTACAACTGTAAAATTTAATTAGTTTATTCAATTCTCAAATACTCGATTGACTCCTGGGAACAGTAGTATTCCGACAGAACCATATCTGGATAGTTTTACCTAATGGCTGCTCATGCCTTAAAACAAATCTTTCCTACTATTTCTTTCTTAGTCTGATGACCTCATAGGTGTCGCAAACATTTAACTTAAAACTTCATTATTCTTAGAGTTGTTGCATAATTTTAAAGAATAAACAATACAATAAAATACTTGACATGTACTGCACAGATCTGAATTATCGTTTTCTTTTGACAAAATTTCAATTACATTTCTTCATAATTACTGCTCAATTATGTCCATTAATTTTCAAATTACTATTTTCGATTCAAGAATCTTTCTATTTTTGGACTTAGCAAGTTCCCAGAGTAAAAAATCGGAAGATCTTGGTAAATTCTGATCGGGTTGCGCGAGATGGCGGTATCCCGCTGGAACCACATTCATCCCCGGTCCAAATTGTCATTTTACGTGCATGCATCGACTGTTCTTCAATGATGCAACAATTTTCCTTGTTGAGATGGAAATGGTCAAAGCAACATTGTGTTGTCTTGCTGATTGCCCAACTCAAATGGTGTGGGTTCAGTTCTCTGGGTGCTTCTGGAAACATTCCCTTTCGGGATACTCAACCACTCACTTGCAGCAAGGGCTGTTTCCTTTTTGTCCATAACTGAACCTTTTTGTTCAAATGCACTACTAGGTATGTGACTTAAGGTGCGCTGCCAATCGAACGCAACAAAATATAGCGCGCAATGCAATTTCTGTATTGTTTTTGGATAAGTGACGAATCATCAGTCTAGCTGACCTGTAATAATGAGGACCTGAATTTAGATGAATTCGTCTTTTTCTTTTTTTTTTTTTTTTTTTTTTTTTTTTGTAATGATACAAGGGCGATGCTGTGTTGAAATTAAATGTCAAATGAAACAATTTCTATACGTCATTTTTCTCGGTTTTTTTCCCTTTCTCTGCATTTTTTGCGATTTTTACGCAACTTTATGCTCATTTTTCCCTATAGAATTCACGATTTTTGTCTTTTAGCTAGCTTATCGTATCATTCCTAAAATATTAATAAAAATTCGTTTACATCTAAGCTCTTCACCATTGCTGGAAATATATGAATACATTCACCCCTACCATTTTGTGTTGACTGTTCCGACTACAGCTGCTAATTCGTGAAAGTAAAGCCTTTCTCTTTATAAAGTGTGAGGTTGCACCTACCTGCAGGCCACACTCTGCATATGAGATTCAGTTTTTCACTGACCGTGCATCAGTCAAGTGTAATACGTGCCTAAGATGGAAATAAGTACTTCTGCAAAATTTAAAGAGTGTGTTTCGGAGTACTCCCAAACTCTGTTTACAACAGATGATAGTATTTCTATAATAAAATTTCAGCAGAAAGAGATTCACTTTTGAACAGAATGTAGATAGAAAAAAGCAAAAGCACAGGGACACCAGGTGGTGCAGTATAGCGACAATTTTCACTGCTAATGCATCCCAGGCGGTGAACACTGACGATGCATGAGATAAATAATAAACTGGGAAAGCATTTTTTTTTAAGGAAGTAAAAGCTCCAGGCCTAAGTTTAGTCCACCTCCCCGGCATTTGCCATTTACGAGGACCGAGGAAACCTGGAAAAAAATCTCTATTTGGCAGGACGGTCCTGGCGGGAATTGAACCCCAGACTTCCCGTTCTCGGCCTCCCATGGCGGTCGGGTAGTGCAGTGACACAAGTTCAGTAAATACAAATTTTAAGAATTTTCTATGTGATAATCGCCAGTTGAAAATATACGAAAGGCGTTTATACCTTACTGCAATGTTTAAAGGTGTTCGGAGATCAAAATGCAAATCATATTCAAGTCATTTTCCCATTTTTAGGTCATTTTAGTTCATTTTAAGGCATAAAGTAATTTTAAAGTATTTTAGGTCATTAAAATCTGAGCCCTAGCAATCAATAATGTTATGACCCCCCCCCTCCGACTTTAAAATTCGTTATGTAATATCATATTCATATAGATAATACAATTTGTTAACTAGAACAAGACAATAAGCTTAAAACAGCGATATTTGGATAATTGTGCACTTTAGTAGTTCATTATTAAAAAAGTTGCACAGTTATCACGTGTTTTGTTTCCGACTTTCAGTTTTTCTTGCATTATATCTCAGGATTTCCTAAGAAATTTATTTGTATTATATTAACTATGGATTAGATATTCAAGCAAGAAAATCATTTATGATAACCTAAAGAGGCCTATGTTTAAAATTCATGTGGAATTTTGACTAGATAATGCAAAACGTTCACCAATCTTGAAATAGGAAAGAAATCCCACAGGAAATGGGTGGATTTGTCTCATTGTCAATCTGAATTATCTGTATAATGCCGCATTCTTCCCTAAAGTGTCCTTTGGCAACTAACACACACGTTTAAATTGAAGGTTTTCCTAACACATATCGTTTAATGCTATTTCTTGTTAATCACTTCACTACTGTCGCGAGGTACACCCTCTGACGCACAACTACCTCAGTCATCTCTAGAAACAAAAGTACCAGGTTAGACCACATAAATGAAGAAATAGCAAAATTTTAGCGCGTTTCCAGCAATTTAAAATAATTTGCTTTCGTATTTATGTGTCACCGGCGACAAATAATCAAGAACAAAAGTTAATACAAGAAGGGCTCTTTTCGTATAGTATTGAACTAATGGGGTGTCACTGATGAAATGTAAGTTAGAAAAGAAGAAACACGTTCATGTAATAGTGACGTGAGTGAAAAGTTTACAATGTGGTGGCCCAAACATTAATCATGCACCGGCCGGCCACTTTAGGGGTTTTCGAGGTTTCCACTGGTCACTTAGATGAATGCTGGGGTAAAATTTTCCGCTCTCCCGTTTTATACGTTGGCTGTACTGCTGGGCGTGATTGGCGCTTAGGACATCTGGAAGGGAAGCGGACTTTCAGAGGGGCTCCAATGAGGTGCTCTATCTTAACCCTTCCTCGCGGATAGTTGTGAGCATGGCTTAAGTACCCACCGTGCAGCCTCAACAATTAGCATTGAGAACATTATGTGCAAATATTTTATTTAGCTGCTTTGCTCTTCTACCGACGTCTGTAGGTTATGCACTGAAGTGTAAATCTGTAGAGATGAGTGAAATGAATTAATGTGATAACGCAAAGGATTTCGGAGTCTTTGGTACCTTAAAGCTATCTGACATTCACCTTCTCAGGGCAAACGGGGAAAAAACCGTACCTAGACAACTTGGCCTGACCGGAATTCCATCCTACGACTTCCGGATTTATGGTCGCAAACGCTACAACTAGACCATGTAGGTGGTCAAATATTACGATTTTAAACCACAGGTCCTAAGAAACTTACAAAGGCTTTCGAGGACCTTGCTCCTTGTGTGCAACAATACCAGCTCTAACAGAGAAGTGGGACATCTTCAATTACTGGAATTGCTGAAAACATCGGCACTTGCAAGAAGAACCCCGAGTCGCCAATTAGGTTTTAGAGATCCCCTAATATTTGGTCTGGGTGTCCCAGAACCTTGAATGAACTGTAATTGTGTTTCTGATATCTCTATTAACATGAAAGCGGCAGTCATCAGACGACACACTCCAGAGAGCAAGAACGTTCTTCTTTAATTGCAAGATCAAAGGACAGCTGCGGAGTGATGCATCAATTGAAGCTCTCCAACCATCTGGACTCCACAGTGAGACAATGTGCAAAACGCTCCCCATGATACATTACAGTTTTCTCCCGATAAATAGACTTAGATTGCACCATGACAATGCCTCTGCCACACTGTACAGTACCCCCATCCACCTTACGGTCTTCACCTGGCTTCTTGCTGTTTCCTTAGGTGAAGAACTGCCTCCGAGGAAACTAGTCTTCATGTCTCTTAGATGCTACTGCGAAGAGCCTAGCACCACTGAGGGCAATGATTGGGGCCATTGTTTCCAGTTTTGGTGTATAAAGGCCGAAGGGGAATACTTCAAATCAACGTAAATATCTGGCCCGAATCAGGAAACTTTTGAATATTTCTCGTACAATCACATATCAGGAAATATACAAAATAGGTTCACTTATCCGTGCTATACTCTCACGTCCATATTTTGATCGCTTACTGGCAATGATTCGTTTTGGAGAAATAAGTGCCAAAGACTGTGATACACAGCAAGGTCCCTATTCGGTTCATTTATGAAATTACTATTTCACGCTATTACCACCGCCACGGGTGGCCGAAGTCGTTAAGGCGCGGATTTGTCAGCGGGAGATCTAGGGTTCGAATCCCGCCAGGACCGTCCTCCCTGACTGGGTTTTTTTGCAGACTTTCCCCAGTCCTCATTACTGGTAAATGCCGGGGAGGTACCCTAAACTTAGGCCTGGAACGCTTCCTTCCTTAAAAATTATCCTTTCACAACATATCATTTCATTCATGTATCATCAGTGTCACCGCCTGTGATGCCTCAGTAGTAAAAACGGGCGTTAAACACTCCCCCCCCAAAAAAAACCGCTATTACAGTTATATTTAAGACATCTTTTCTTTTAAGAGAGAGAATTCTCAAATTATAAATATCATAAAGATGAAATTAGTTAACCATCTTCCTAAAATTGTTTCCGTCAAAATTCAGGCAATTTTGAGCATATTCTGGCTAACCAACATCTTGCCTATGAGCAGTATTTCACTTTCTAGAAGAAGCCATTTGGGCTATTGGAAGGAGATGTTTACTGTCGCTTTCATGGAGTTGTATTCCTTGAACGTGAGATACCTTGCAATTTAAAGAGATTTTTCATAATACGGACTTGGAGTACGTTAATAACAGTTTTTCTCTTATCAACAGTGTAAAAGTTAATATTATCCCTTTTTAGTGAATTCCATAGGAATGTAGCTATTGAGGTTGTACTCATGAAAGGAATTTTGAAAATTTTCTTCAAATTTCCATTGATCCTACTTACTAGGCACCAAAATTGACGAAACATTTACACTAACGCACTAGCTGCCGAAATTTTTGTTTTCTTTCAACGAAACTTGGTGCATGACATTGAAAAAAATAAGAAAAATAGTTTCTAAAAATCAGGGAAAACGAACCATTAGGAGTGAGGGTATATCTAAAAACCCAAATTCAAAAAGCGCTCCGGCGGCATTAATTTTAATTCCTGGCAGCACACACATGAGTCGCTGTTCCTCTCAATTTATATAAATCCAATATGTAACTTGCTTTGTAATAAACTTCGCTTTGTTCCTGCGTGACGGATTTTTACAAATTTTACCTTACTCCAGGATCCAGCAATCGCGTATTTCTTCAGATATATATTTTATGAATATCTTTGTTTTCACAATACGCGGTATTTGAAACTGAACTTTCTTTGGATTAAAACTAACGATATTGTTAATATATGTATTATTTTCTTGTTTATTTTGGTAAAATGACTAGTGACTTACCAATCTTGCATTATTAATCTCAAATAATCTTAGCCGATAAGTGACACTGAGAAAGTTCCGAAAATGGGCCAGATATTGATAATTTGTAACTTGCTGGGCTAAACTGCTACAGCATCTGTTATCACCAAATGGAAGAGGATGATAAGCTTCATTGTCATGGTAGGTGCTAACTTTCGGGAGACTAATTCTTGTGTAGCATTATCTTCACACCTGCACGAGGGTGATTTATTCTGCAGTCAGTTTTTTAAAAAGATATTTGACCCATTCTACGGTCCGTGTAAATTATTTCAGAGTGATGTTTGCGCGACTAGCACATGGCTACATATTTATGCATGCCTTTACTATAATATGCATCAACATCTAAGAAATGTCTTTAGAATAACGTAACCAATAACTATAAGTGTCACCATGCAGAATGTTCAGTAACAAAGTACCAAGTTAACTATTCTCTTTTTCCGACCACCACGGGTGGCCGAGGTCGTTAAGGCGCGGACTCGTGAGCTGGAAAACTGGGTTTTGAATCCTGCCAAGACCGTCCTCCCTGACTGAGGTTTTTTCCAGGTTTTCCTCAGTCCTCATAAATGGCAAATGCCGGGGAGGTACCATAAACTTAGGCCTGGAACGATTCCTTCCTTAAAAAAAATTAATCCATTCCCAATATATCATTTCATCTCATGTGTCATCAGTGTCTATCGCCTGTGGTGCCTTTGTAGCAAAAATGGATGCTAAACACTACTCATTCACTCTTTTTCCGTAGAGATATGTTTTTGTTTTTATTTTGTTTTTAATTTTCTCAAAGCTGCAGCATACTGCACTGCTTATATTTTTAGCGTGTGTTTGTTTAGAAACGTTAACTATCGTGCTTTGACGAGATGGGAGTGAAAGAAGTTAGACCTAACAGTAGCTTATCACTATAGAGTCACGAACTGTTATAGACAGGGCTCTATTCGTAATAACTAAGGAGCAACCCCGCGAATCTTCCAGAATATGTCCACACCGCACGAGGTTTTGTGTCTCAGCCAAGGCCGGCTCCCTGTCCTACTCAGGGTTGCCTGCTTGCCTGTCTTTGAGGAAGTTTCCTCCTTCCAAAATTGCAATTCACAATCTTATGAATAAATGTTATACTATTGGTTCAGTGCAAAAATGAAACACGCGCGAAGACATACAGTGTTAACAAAAGACCAGATAGGTGAATACAATATATGTGCTATCGTAACAAAATTAAACAATTCTTACACTTTGTTAAATTAGTACTTAGCACTTTCTCCTCTAATGTTTTTATGGAGAGAATTGTTCTGTGATGGAGAGATAAAAGAAAAAGGAGATCAATTTATTTGATAAAGCATGAATAGTTTACATATTTCAACTATAATGAATCGTGTAGTATTTATATGTGAAAGCACTTGCAGATAAAAATATGCTCAGAATAGAATGTTTAAATTTAAAATATTTTAAAACTGTTGTCAGACATTCCTGTTGCATTAGTTATGTCCTATTTTTTTAAATGTGCGTTAACCTTTATTAACTCGTTCGAATACAAAACATTTATTGACATGCGCTTTGTTTTTACTCCAGCTGTTTTTGGGAGTCCTGCATCAGTTCAGTTCACTTGTAGTTCAGGTTCAGCAGGTTTCTTATTGAGAATACACCCTTTCCTAAGATCTCTCGGTAAAATGCATAATTTATTATTTGGTTTCCTTTTTAAAGACGATGTTCAACGTCTGTGGTCATTACGTCCCATTCAATTGTCGGCGTGAAACTGTTCACAGGCCTTTTCTTTCACGTGAGGTTGTTTTACGTGCCATAAAGTTAAGACATGGGAACAACGACTTTACTTCCCTTCCGAAGAAAGCCGTATTAAAGATTTTTATACCCTGAAAATTCATCGACTCTGGCCGATTTTAAACCCGCGAATTTGGATTTATGGTGCAAGCGTAATTACCGTAGATCTACATAGTAAAATGCAAAGCAGAATTTTCTGACTACCAACTATGAAAGCAATGTTCATAAAATGCATAGTTTTAAGGCTAAAGACAGCGTGTTATGAATTGTGTGCAAAGGTAACTACCGTAGTAGAGGATAAATGTTGATAAACCACCTGAACCAAGATATTCGCACCTCTAATGATAAACGCTGAAAAAGAGTTGAGGAGCGGTAACATGTGACCAACGAGGTTTTTATTTCAAGCAGCACAGTTCGTCTTATAATGTAAACAGGAGACTTCAAAGTTTAAGCAGCATGCTTTGTTGCCATTCCAGGAGGTTGAGATTTAGGACAGCTATAAAGAATAGATGTTTGCAACAGAGCATTTGGCTCGTTTGGCCACTGCCTACCTCAGAAATAGAATCTTTTAAGTCGCTTGTCGCTTGCTCAGTTTTCGTGAGAATATCAGAAATGTGCAACTTTTATTACGAGGGGCATTCGGAAATGATTTACAATAGCAGTCTTTTGTGCTATGCAGCATAGTTCTCAATATGACCCCAACGTAACTTCATTATGGCGTCGTGAAACCACTGAACATTTTACCTCATAGTGAGTCCTATATTGTCGAATAAGAAACAGCGTCTGAGTGTGCCATGTTGCAAGAACACTCCTGTCGCCGTTGCTGAAGCAAGTCAGTACATTAACGGAATGTCTCAAGTGCTTGCCCGCAGATGGAACAACAAGGGGATTGGTGTGTAGTAGTGACACCAACTTTTCCAAAGAATCCGGATCTTCATTATTCATTTCCAGTAGCCAGCGACGGATTACAACTCCTTTCTCCCGTGTAATGTGCACACCTTTTCCATATCAAATCATTATGTGCGATCGACGTGTGTTTGACATTCCAGTTCATCAAAGGTTAGCGCCTATCAGCCATATCCCATGCAGATATAACCTCAATGTTCCTGGGAGACCGCGACGTTGACGGAATACAAGTACGCACATAATTATATGCCGCTGACGAACACATTCGCCCAGTCTTAAATTGGTCTTCTTGACCATATACCACAATTAAACATCTATGAATTTCTGCAGTTTGGACGCCTTCTTTCGCCAAAAATCATGCAACCTATCTTTGTCCATGATAGTCGCCTTTTATCTTGTCCATGTCTTTCTCTACTTGATAACAAACGAGCACCGTCCTTACAATACACATTTTGCTTACAACTGTCATCTAGCCTCTGCATGGACGTGCCCATAGACTGCGCGATATTTGTAAATAATTTCCGAACATTCCTCGTAATTCCATATATACAGCAGTCAGCAACTGAAATTCTATTTACAAACTCCAGACATGCCGCGAGGGCAAGAGATGGTGCAGGAGAAAGAAAAGTTAAGTAATCAAACGTAAACTTCTGCAGAATCTGCTTAAGATAAATGAGCTAGTTTGTAAAGCTTTAAAGATATTCATAGCACCAACTCCTAACATGTCAGAAGAACCACAAGAGAGTCTTCCTCTTATACAACAAGGCATGACACGTATATTTTAAAACTATAACTGATGTGGCAAAATATTCCACTGAACTGATATTAGTACAATATGCCCCATTAAACCAGTAGCGGAAACCATGACAATACACTTCATTAATATGCCCCATTTAACTCTCACGATTCGCAACCAACTTAAAAAAATTACACCACAGGTTCGAATCCCTCTGAGATGAAGTTGTCTAGTTGATGCTTAATTCCATTGTTTTCCCGTCCCGAAAAAGTTAATGCCAAGTAAAGTTAGAAACCATGGATTTATTCGCGTCATTCATTCATTTCATATATTGCCTCGAAGACTTTTTGGTCGGAATAAAACGAAAGCAATTATTAAGAAATAAATGAAAAAATAAAAAATGTCCTATTACACTGCCGGTTTATGCCTATATAATCTACGAAAATAATCCAACTTTGCAGTATTAAAATGAAACAATAACTTAAATTAATTTGCTGCAAATTAAACTGTGATAAACCGCATTAAACCGATGCAATATATACCATTAAAAATGACAATATGCCACAATCAACTATGAGTATAGCCCCTACAATAAATAGCATTCATTCCTGACAATAGGTTCTATTAAACTCTAGCAATAAGTCGTATTGAACTGTAAGAATAATCCCAATTCATTTACTGCAATTATTCCATTAAATACTAACAGTAAGCCTCATTAAACTGCTTTAATATACTCGAATAAATTCAGGTATTATCCATTAAACTAAAAATATACTATAACAAAGAACTCATTTAATCAATATCAGTTACTATTGCAGATTTTGTAAGTTGGTGATAATTTCACAAAAGTAACAAGCACTGTGCCCTTTTAAACTGTCAATAAAGCAAAAAAATGATAATTTCCTTATTAATTGAAATTCCTTTATTCAGAAACGTATTAATATAGTTTTACAACCCTAGAAATCCTGTTTACGTTGACAAAAATGGCGGTGGAAATGAAATGTGGGAGTTTTTCTGGAAGTTTTCGGCGCCCTTCTTTTGCAGTATTTAAATAGTATTTTGAAACATATTATGCCAATTATTCAGACCTCCTGGTTCGTTCATGCGACGGTGTGAAGCGGAGGCGACGTCAAATACTTGGAAATCAACATATGCTGGGAACTAGTGGTCATAAATCTACACTCACCGGGCCATGAGCTGTTTTCCTTTCTGCGCTACCCGATCTTCAACTCCTGCTCGAGGTCTTTCGTTTCGGGCATTATTATACAGAAAAGTGCATATCGTGACACCGTACATTTTTTTGCGAGGCTGAATGATTAGTGCCTGTTTGATATCCCAATATATAAAGTTATATTTTTAAAAATGCATAAAGTTCTGGTTTACATAGTGTAAGTTACACCGCAAGCCTGGCGGCGGCAAGTGCCAAGCTAATAAATTTTTCTCTGGCCCATCAGGGGATAATGGGAAAAACTGACGACGGCTGCTGAATTGCAAATCAGGCAGTCTAATTTATATATTAGATTAAGCGAGCGGACGATTTATGGAACATGTGCTGAATGGCACTAATTGTGTGTTGCCTCGCAGTCCATTAATATCCAGCACTGTACGTACTCAGCTTTGCAATACACGTTTGCAGTGTAGGACGGGCTCTAACCAACACTTTTCTCTATAAAATGCGTAGCCTTACGCGGGGGGCAACGAACCCCAGGTACCGCCTTGTGCATACTCGCCCAGCGCTCTATGTGACAACCCGGGTCAGTGCGTTCTTACGGAACAATCCTTTAAAATGCTGACATCTTAAATCTCCCTTCCCCTATCGCGAAAGGTGACCAGGTGTTAAGATATTTATGTAGCAACTCAGGGCGAGCCAAAACACGCAGTTACTAGTGAAAAGCTGCACCTTAAATTCAATAAAGAGATTCTCTGGTTTGTTTCAAAAAGAGCTATAATAAAATCTACTTTAACAAACAGCAAGATAACTTCGTCGGAGACGGGAATGTGTAAATTCACTTTCCAATTACGCTCTGACGGAGGGGAGAGGGCGCGAGCTAAAGGCAATAAAAGTGAACCACTTGCTTTGGTAAACTTCGGATGTTTTATTTCTTAACTTATTAAATTACCACAATTCGTTAAATAGTTTTATCTTAATTTTGCATTATTCCTGAATGGAATTTGTCTGCTGATGACGAATCTGCCATTGATTTTTTTCAAATGTTAATATTTTGTAGTATATATTTTTTTTTAACTAAACCGTCATTATAAAACACACGATCTATTTAGTTTTATTTATCAGTCGCTCGATGTTAACCGTGTTCAGGCATGTCCTTTTGTTTCAGGCCGACAGACATGATGTATTCATTTTTAGACAAACAAGGTTGGATTTTACTAATGTGAAATGTAGTGTCTGTCATTGCAAGAATGTCGACATGAAGAAAGTGTAAGCTTTCAGAGGTTAGATCAGGTTAGTTTTGTGGTTTCTATACAAATCAGCATCTTTCAGTTGTAGGAGAACTATGACAATGTAAGGCTACTGCTAAAGACACTTTAAGATATTATGATTACACGTTTTCTCTGGCTTTGGGACAGAAGACTAAGGGAACACTTAGTTCCACGTAAACCCAGTGTTATCCGCGAGGCTCTAATTCCACATTAAATGTGTACTTGTGAAACAGTTTGTTTGGGACCCAATTCTGCTGCTTTACACTATATAAGGGAAATGTTCTCTCATATATTGTATGTGGCACATTCGCGTTCATCCCAAGAACTTGGAAGGCTTTCAGAGCAGCGGTGAGACAACAAAAAAGAGACAATTTTGAAAAAAAAAATCTATCTTTATGGTAGTTTCAGGCTTCAGGTGATAACACCGTCATGGTTTCGCTCATCCGTTGTTGAGCTTCTTAATGGGAACACAGCTCATTGTTTTTAGAAGGGATCAGAAATTTTAGTTGAGAAAGGAGGGATGTGGGTGGGAGACTTGTCTCGGTATTGAATGGGATGCTGGTCGATGGCTAGGATCCAAGGGAAGAAGGGAGAAAGTTCATTATTTAACCATTGGCTAACAGTGCCTTGAAGGTCCGCGTAGCTCCCGTGTGACTGTACATCCTGTATCCAACGTTAGATTTGATTCTTCTATTGAGTTGAGGGTTGTGTTGTTGGATGACATTCTCGGAGTTGTAGGCAGTAAGATCAGTAGTAAGGATATTGATGGCACCTTCCAGGTAGCTGAGGACGCAGGTGACGAGAACTGTGAGGGTCGGCTGTACCAGAATAGTTGTTGGCGGCTGGGGTATTTTGGAGCGTTGTCTGAGCTGGTGTCGATTTGGGTGCTTATGGTTTGCCCCTGCCAAAGGTGTCACAAAAGGTCATGAGACGAACACTATATAATGGTTTCGGCAGTTCGCAGTCGCGTGACCATAGGCGAAACATCGTCTGCACGGAATGCAGTGCTTGTTTCGGCTTCCCTCACAGCAAGGCGCAGCCGTACACAGAGCGTTGTTGAAGCAGTGTCTTCCAGGTGGAGTCCAGAGGTTTGCCATTTTCTTTGTTTGTTATTACTGTCTTTGAATATTCTTCGGCGATAATTATTCCCCGGTGGAAATAGCGACTAATTGCTAAAAATTTTTCTATGTTGTCAAAGTCAATATGGGGTTTGTTGATTGTAGCATATTCCTCTATTCCTAATTATTGTGGGTGGTTTAATTTGAAGCTCCTGGCGTGTTCTTTCCGGAGTGAGAATGGATATGTTTTACCAAAGTCACACGATAACTTATAAACACCAGGGTTTAATAGAGTGTTGTGACTTTCTGTAACAGAATCGTAATTTTCTACTACAAGTATAACCTGTACCAGTATTATATTTGTTTCGGATTCATGATAATCTGCTGATTACTCTTTGAATATAAGAATTAAAGTAATTATTGTTTTATTTTTCCTGCTGGGAACATGTGTAGCTATTTCCTCATCTTCTTGGATTCTATTTATGTCGCAGTGAGAATACCCATCAGTCTTAAGTACTTTGTGCATGTAATTACGATAATTTCTACCGGTAAATGTTCAGGTTGGAATAATGTCTTAGCCATGGTGGATGATGTGGTTGTGCGTCTGATATATTGAAGTGTAGAGTACCATCAGTGCAACTCAATACTGGCCTGCATAATGGCAATAAAGTTAAATTTCTGCCAAATCATAAGATATCCTGGTAGATTACATTTGAAGTATATGTAGCTCTCGTAAAAGAAAATTCAGTTCTGTTTACTTTTGAATGACATAGCAACGAGCGTAGCATTGGACTCCCTCAATATATTTGTTTATTGTTCATTTTGTGAATTCTGATATTACTATATATCATTATATGACTAAAACACATGTATATGATTTTTGCAAAAAATATTGACATTTCAGAAAACGAATCTTATAGCCATAATCAGCACTATCAAATTAAAAAAGTAACATTACAACAATCAGATATGTAAAAATTAAGTAAAATTTTGTTAAGTAGTGTTAGTTATATTTCAAACAAAAGCCAAATTGGTTTTAAAAACGCATGCACATAATCGTCATTATTAAATATATTTTAATAATCCGTGAAATATCACTTAACACACTGCAACTGAAAATGTTCAGAAAACAGCAGTGTTGCCTGGGATACCTCAAGAAAGAGATTTTCAGGTTTTTTCCACAGGTTTTCAGTTGGAACGGGTGTAGGTCAGTCCAAAATTTTGTATCAAAGTCTTGCGTGACACACCGAGCATTGCCTTGCACAATAAACCATCTTTACTAAGGCAATGCTAATTGGCACATATTGAGGGTGTTGGTGCCTCTTCATGCCGTAATGGAGCTTCCTCCGAAAGGCACCCTTGAGTAGAAACAAGCTGGTGAATACCTTTCCCCTGTTTTTTCAACCATAAGTTGAACCGGCTTTCATTTGTAAAAAGAGCATTGATAATACCTCAAAATTTAGAGCTGCCCAGTGTTCTTATATGACGTCTTGACTTCATATCTGAAGCGGATATTTTAGAACGCGTTTCTAAATTCTGTCGTCATCTTTTAGGGTTTCGTCCAGAAATATATTTAAGTGAAAGCTGGAGGAGACGTGACTTAAGCTACTCCCGTCATTCACCAAGGTGAATAAAAGGAAACTTCAATTTTATAAAAACTTTTGGTAAAATGACAACAATCGGCAATAGATGTGGATTGCAGCCTCTCGTAATGACAGCGCGCTATTATCTTTAAAATAATTACAATGTAAGAGGTAATATACAACTCATTATGTACATCGCTGCAATTAATTGAATATATTCACAATATTTCAATTTGGAGATAATAAAATTAAATAATGAGCGAAGTAAGTATAATATTTATAATGGAGGGTATTTGAGTTACGGGCCGACAATGCGGTAAGCCAGTCGCCAAGGCCATATAATGTATGCAGGGAGATTTCGTCAGTGTAACTCACTGCTATCATTGTGTTCTTCGTTAGTTATGTATTTTTGTAGGATACATATGTAAAAACGAATTCTTGTAGATAAGTGGTAAGGCGATTTGCAATCGTATTCCACTGTTAACCAACTTGTTCAAAGTCACGAGAGAACGATCTGTCAATGACAAAAAACATGTTCTTACAGAAGAAAAATTAAGACGAAATACAGTAATTTCCTATGCAGATACCAACAATGTATTACCGCTGAGGGGCATCCTTTTTCAACATTTCTTATAATACAGGTTTATGCTTATTATCACCAATTTTAAATACAGTGTCTCCTATGCGTTCAATAAAAGCATAAATACTAATACGAGGGGCATTCCAAAAGTTTTGCAATCAGCCTATCCATTGTTGCATAATAATGTCTATAAAATGTTGTTAACGCAGTTGACGGCAAGTTTAAGCTTGCATAGTCACTATCGTGCAGTTCGTTGTGTCAATAACTGGTGAAAAATTATAAATATTTCTAAAGAAAACTTCAGATTCTAATTTTCAATAAGCAGGTGAAAGAGCGGGGGGGGGGGATCCACGAGTATTTGGCAGCTGTTTATGGTGATCAAGTGTGTTCATTTGATGTCATTACAAAATGGATTCAATTATTTGAGGAAGGGCGAGAGACTTTGAAAGACAACCCTCCTCTAGCCTGCCTCAGGAAGCTGTGAACAAGAGAACAATTCAAAGAGTGTGGAACTTGGTGGGGAAAATCGATATATTACTGTTGAAATGTATGGGAGTGTTGGTAGTATCGACTGTATACTCCATGAACTACAGCTCCGAAACATCTGTACAAAATTAATTCGACATTACATAACCAACGAAGAGGAGAAAGGAATGTGCAAGGAAACTGCTGAGTACGTTCCACCAAATGGTTCTAAACTTTTGACAGATATATGCACTAGTGATGAAAGTTGGTTTTATTACTATACCACCCTAAATAAAGCTCAGAACTGAGAGTGGATAAATGAGAATGATCCAAGACCAGTTGTTCTTCGACAAGATTTTCGTTCTCAGAAGTGAATGTTCGTTGTTTTCTTCAACCAGTGGCTGACTGTATGCCAAAAGAAATGATAGTGAATGGAGAATACTGTGTCATGTATATTTTGGATCCTTTGTTTGAAGAGCTGAGGCGGCGGGTGTAAAGGCAGAAATTTCAAGGCTGTTGCTGATATTTTTGCCCGATGCGTCTCCTCACAGAAATGCTGCAAATTTGAGGAAATTGGAAGTCGCCAAAGTGTAGTTGCTTGACAATCCCACCCCAAGGATGGCCGAGATCGTTAAGGCGCGGATTTGTGAGCGAGAGGTCTGGGGTTCCAATCCCACCAGGACTGTCCTCCCTGATTGAGGTTTTTTTCCAGGTTTTTCTCAGTTCTCATAAATGGCAAATGCCGGGGGGTACCCTAAATTTAGGCCTGGAACACTTCCTTCGTTTAAAAAAAATTCTTTCCCAATTTACCATTTCATTTCATGTATCATCAGTGCGCACTGACTGTGGTGCCTCAGTAGTAAAAACGGACGTTAAACACTACTCAATCATTTGACCATCCGCTCTACAGTCCTGACCTTGCACCGTGCTATAAACACTGTTCAATTAATTGACCATCCACCCTGCAGTCCTGACCTTGACCGTGCGACTTTTGGCTGTTTCCTCAAGTGAAACCTTACATTGCTTTTAAACGAATGCGGGGCCTTGCTGAAGCTATAAATTCAGCTCTGCTGACAACATCTCAATCCGAGTACCGTAGTACGTTTGGCAAGTGGTTGCACCATTTAACAACTGTGTGTGTGGAGAGAGACGAAGAGTATTTTGAAGGATTGTGAGATAAGTTTTTTTTAAATTCATTCCTTAGTTTGGACTTTAAATTGGCAGTTGCAAACCTTTTTGAATGCCCCTTGTATAAAACGAATATCTTTACATGCGGCAACTCCAGTTCAGACGGCCCGTAACTCAAATAACCTTACTCTATATACATTCAAATAAACTAGTGGTACGCTTTATTTTCGTCTATATTATATCTGCTGTTTACACTTAAAGACATCTTTGATTGACTTATACCGGGTGTAACAACAAGGCATGGCCAAACTTTCAGGACATGTTCTTCACATGTAGAAGAAGAAATTATGTCATGTGAACATGGGTCCGGAAAACGCTTTATTTCCACGATAGAACTCGTTTTCTATAATTCTTTTCATAGTACATTATGGGAAACACACTAGCAAAGCACACGAAACTCTTTCTTACATGAAATGTTCAAAATGCCCTCCGCTAGCATTGATACATGCATCAACCTGCCATCACATTGAATCCTGAATGAGCTGAAGTATCCTTGCACAATACGGGCACGAAGACTCTCTGTATCTTTTAACAGGGTTTGATACACAAGAGCTTTTAAATGCCCCCACAAATAGCAATGAAGTGAGTCGCATGTCAACGTTATCTTCGTTCAAATGGAACACAAAACACTGGCGGTGAACCTAAGAATTACAGCTCAACCAGAACATTTCATGTAAGAAAGAGTATGCTGGTATGTTCTGTTCCTCGTGTATCTCAGAAGTAGAATGGATAGAATATTACAAAAAATTATACTGACAATATAAATGATATGCAAAATGAAGAACAAGAAGAAAGGACAGTAGATTTAATAACAATAGAAGAAATGCAAAATGCTATCAAATTAATTAAAAATGGAAAATCTCCAGGAACAAACATCACAGTGGAATTAATACAGTATGGAGGATTGATATTACAACTACGCCTATTATATATATATTGAATATGTGATGGAAAATGAAGAAAATTCTAAAAGAATGGGAGATAGCTAAAACTATCTTAGTATTTAAAAGGGTACAAAGAAACGAATGCAAAAACTATAGAGGAATAAGCTTATTAAATATAATGTATAAAATATCGTTACCTGCAGATAAAACATGTTATGTAATGTGAAAATTAGTGAGGAACAAAGTGGATTTAGAATGTTTTTACAATAAAACAAATTATAGAAAAACGAAGAGAATATAACTCAAAAACACATATGGCTTGTTGATCTAGAAAAATCCTTAGGTAGAGTAGACCGCATATTATTATGGAAAATATTACATCAAACAGGATACCCTAAACATCTCATTAAAATTTAATGATTATAGATGTAATTGAGAAGTCAACAGAAGAAATAAAAACAAATTGTGGTCTAAAACAAGGATGATATGATCCAACATATAACGACATTCTTAAAGAATGGATAAATATTGTACTTAAAGGAATAGAGTTAGCACAGAATATACCAATAAATATTGTGCTATTTGCAGATGATAAAGTATTAACTTTTGACAAGGCAGATAGAGTACAAAAAGCAATATACCAACTAAATACAATAAATTAAAATTGCAATATGACAATTTTAAAAATTAAAGCAAAAGTAATGGCGTTCCGAGGTAAATACCCAATAAGGACAAAGCTATGATAGAAGAAAAAAATAATAGAACAAGTATTATACTTTCAATATACAATATGAAGATCAAGATATTAACGTAAAAATACAAAAGTTCCAAGCTGTATATGGAACAATTAGAAAAACAAAAGTGAGAAAAGATACACAATTAAGATTCTACACAGTCATATCCTTACCAGCTATTTTTCATGGAAGTGAATCTTGGACTTTTAAAAAGAGGAAGGGAATAAAATTCAAGCAGCAGAAATATGCCTTTTACGATCTGACAAAGGTTGCACAAAAGAAGATCATATAAGAAATGAGGACATAAGAAAAGAATTAGAAGTGCAACCAATATTACAACAATTTGGGAATTACAGACAAGAAAGGGTAAAACAATTAAATAGAATGACAGAAGATAGAACCCCACAAAATATGTTGACAAATAACCCGAAAGGAAGAAAATCAATTGGAAGAAGGTGAAAAAATAAGAGGAAGAACAATAGAAGCAAAAATGTGAGATCGGAATAGACAGGACCTAAACCGTGATGGAAGAAGAAGAAGAAGAAGAAGAAGAAGAAGAAGAAGAAGAAGAAGAAGAAGAAGAAGAAGAAGAAGAAGAAGAAGAAACTGCGAGGTACTTCTGTCTACATGTCTCAGCTTTCGCGGCATTCACCACTTTGTGATAAAGGTTCCTCCTGTTGTTTACAAGTCGCCCTACGCACATTTATGTAGGGTGACCAGATTTATGAATGTGTAAACAAAGGCATTCGCATTATAATAGTTAACCATGACCAGTATTTCTAGTTAAAAACGGGACATTTCCTCAATGCGTCATGCAGAAATAGTTACCTGTGACAGTGCATAATTAATTACACATTTGTATCAAGCAGAACAGGATTTGTGGTCGCTGAATTCCGCACACGAGAAAGTATACAGCATTGCTTGCTTCCATTTCCAGCCTCTTTCTTTGAATTTTCAGCAATTACACTGTCGCGTCTTTAAATTACGTATAGTCAGAACGTTCACTGACGAACTCAACAAAGCATCTCATTGAGAACAGTCTTTTCATTGACGAGAATATTTTCAATTGTTTCTATTAAGTTTCTTCCAGGTGTTTCCATAAGCTTCCAGAAAAATGCACGCACTTATGGAAATTATTTCTTACGTGTATCGTAGAAATCATCCACTGCTGAATGAAACTTACATGCTAATGAAAGATTCAGTATTTTTAGACGTGATTTAACTTAAAAGGTAAAAAAATGTTCGTCTCTACGTCTTGTCATTTCCCCCAATTTCAGAGCTTGAAATATAACCTTCCTTCGCTGACCGTCATTGTTGCGAGCTATAAGCAGATCAGGGTTCCCAATCCTTACGCTGTATAAGACAAACTTTCTGGAGATTTTGCGTAATATGAAAAAAAAAAAAAAAAAAAAAAAAAATTTAAGATGCGGATGAAAATGAGGATTGTGTATGCATTGCGTCAAATAAAGTTTTCTGCTTTGACGGCGATTGCTGAATAAGATCGCATCTTAATAATTAGAATTAAAGTTCATACATTTGTGATGAGCATACACAACAAGAAGAGAATTTAATAAAAATATCATAGTAATACACCTATTAAATAAATAATTCTCTTGGTTTTCATGGCAGCAAACTTGTCGATGATCCTTTGATTAAAGGCATGATGAAGTCTGTCTCTACAAAAAGCATTGTATGATTTACCCAATATTTTGTTTTTCAATGATCATAAAGGAAAAGGCTTATAATGTATTTAACTTAACTACTTCACTATCCTGCCATTCAACAAGTGACTGGAGAATATTGTTACTTCAAACGTAAAATTGTCTGATTCTGAAATGTTGCAATTAACGCAACAACAATCAGTCTGTATAAAGATCGAGGTAAACTTTCCTGGGAACGCACTTGACGAGAGGTAACGTTCCAGGTAGTGCATACACACAATGGCGCTTATGGGCAAGCGGCTCCCCCTACCGCTTTCGGTGAAAATATTCCACAAGCCTACCAAGACATTGTATTGTAAACAGCAGAGGCGTAAGAAATAAGATCCCCATATTCTTTTTTATTGCATAAAAATGCATCAAACATCTAAATTAGACGTTGAAATGTTTGCAGGTGGTGCAAACCAACAACCTCCTAGAATCACCCCTGAAAACACTTAGCAGGCTCTGTTTATTTGGGCACAGTTGAATACAAATTCCTACTGTAAATGCAAGACAAGTTTACAAACATTAGATATGGAGTCCACAATTTTCCGGTCTGATATGCACATTCGCGATAATTTTAAAAATGCCGTGACAGATGGGTGAGTTAGCTTACCAATTTCAACTCCCTTTTGACCAGATAAAGTACTTCATCAAAGAAGAATAGTTATTGGCGTGTGTTTAGTGGAAATTTCTTCATATTCCACTCTGAAAGAATTTCGTCTAGAAAGAGACAGCATTTGGTCATGGGCCGAAGAAAAACGTCTCTTTTGTTGGGAGGAACTACTCAATGACAGCCAGCTGGAGATCAAAGACATCTCAGCCAGGTTGGGGATCTGTCACAACCGAAAGGCACTGCAAAGTGATTTTGATGTCTTTCTGCAGCTCAGAAGAAAGGCAAGCGGTAAATACGAGGGTAGATACATTAAGTTTCCTGCTTAACCATTTTATAGGTATGATAAAGAGAAAAACTATCTTTCACTTTTCAATATATTACCCTTTACTGCAATACACTTCTCACATTATTGAATTAACATTTTACCCTCCCCCCCAAATTCAAAAGTTTTAAATTTCCTTCCTCGAAGGTCCTTCTTGAGTTTTGAGCAGAGGAAATAGTAACTGGGAGCTAGATCTAGGATGTAGGGTGGATGGTTGATCTTCTTGAAGCCATTTCTTCACAGCTTCCTTTGCAACAAGAGCTGTGTGCACAGGCGCGTTGTCACTCAGCTTTCCTGTCCTTTTCTCTTTGATGGAAGCACGTGGTCTGTGCAGTAGGCCAGCATAGTACTCCCCATTTACTGTGGCGTTCCTCTCCTTGAATTCAATGAAGAATATTCCTTCACAGTCCCAAAAGATTGTGGCCATGATCTTCTTGGTTGACTGAGTGACCTTGGCCTTTAGAACCGGTGCTTCGTCAGGTTTACGCTACTGCATTGGTTCTCTTTTGGTCAAGGAATCGTAGTAGAGGACCATAAGTTCATCTCTTGTAACAATGGTTTGCAGAACTTCTCTCTCGTAACCACGGCAGAGCTCCAAAAATGCCTAACAACAGATGACTCGTTGCTGCTTTTGGACTGAGGAAAGAAGTCTAGGCATCAATCTGCACTAACCTTATTCGTGTTTAAATGTTCATAAATAATTCGAAGGAATGTTGTTTTAGAAAGGCCCAACTTTGCTGTTATTTCTGTAACTTAGAGTCGCTGGTCTTCCATAATTTCTCCTTCCACAAGAGCAATGTTTTCAGAAGTGAGCCGACCTGCACGCTCTTTGTCTTCAATGCTTTCTGACCCATTCGAAAAAGTTTGGCCCATTCTTTTACGATAGAATATGAGGGGGGTGCTTTAAACGCATCCATGGAAATAAATATACGTGTTTTAATATGCTGCTTGAAAATATCCTTAAGCATTTACAAAAAAAGAAACCGCTAGAAAAATATTATACTGTGCCGTTGTCTCCGGAAAAAGCATCGCAAATCGATATTTGGATGTTCACCTTTCTAGGTACATCACGTGGATGACGTCACTTTCGAGTTATTTCTATTTGTCAGTGCATGTCTTGTTCTAAACACTTGGGAATTAATTTTCTTGAAAGAAAACATAAAATATGTTGCATGGATTTAATGTAATAAAGAATTGGTGGTATAAGCGAACGATTCAAGTGTTATTGGACTATCTAAATAATTTTGCCTACTATAGGGCAATGTTCAGTTAGGTGGTTTTCTTTGTCTCTCATTTTGAAGCAGTTTCGTAGTATACGAGACCTATGTAGAAAGTTTAAAATGTTAAAAGTTGTATTAGCTTATTGCAAATAGTTGTTGTTATTTGTCTAATTTTCTAATTTAATTACTTCATGTGCAGTACAGAACTTAATTACGTATCAAACAGTTTGACACACATATTTGTTTTAATATATTCGAAAAAGTTTCCTCCTCAGAAAATAAGTGCTGATCAACAGTAACTTTCTCTGTAATTGCTGGTAATGTCTTTGTTTCTGCAGCCGTTCCCGCTGTCTATGGGGAACATGTTGATCCAGCAGGATGGCGCCACCTGTATACGATAAGCGAAACAAAAGAGTTGCTGCGAAACAAATTTCATGGGAAACTCATCCCGCGCAACGATTCGCATTGGTAGCCAAGATTGTACGCCCTGACAACTTGCTAATTTTTTTTTTCTCTGGGTATTCGTCAAGTTCCGAAGTTTATGCTGTTAAAGCAAGAAGACTTTCTGAATTGAAAACAAAAATTCGAAGAGATATGGACGAAACTTGGCTGCAATGTGAAAATGTAATTGAAAATTTCGTTAAAAAAATACGAGTGTGTCACAAAAGTGGTGGGGGACATATGTCATATATTTGATTCGATATTCATATTTTAAAATAATATGAATCTGTCAATTAATAGGTAAATAAAAAGAAATGTTTAAAATTAAATCTTGCGCTATTTTTGGGATATTTCTTAAAAGAAACTACTAAAGTCCGCAGATATTACATCTGAAATACAAGAAAAGATACAATCTTCAGCGACCACCTAACCATGCCATCAGTATTTTCCACTGGAACACTCAGTAACAGAGATGGAAGCACAGGATCAAGCTAGATGTGTCATAAGCAGCAACAATGTTGTGATGTTACAGATGGCGGCAGCCATTTTCATTCTCCCGCTTATTGGTTCTTTCTCCTTGATCGGAGGTCGATTGTCGGGGAAGACCCAGATCCGCAATAGCGCTTGGTTTCTGGGTCAAACAGACCTCGTCACCTCAAACCAGCCGAGAGCTTTCATTGCTAAATCTTTCCAACATTTCCCTGTATCCGCACTCTTAAATGCTAATGCAGGATGAAGGAAACATTCACCAAACTAATTTCTAAGGCCGCTCCGTTGTCCAGTTGCATCTTATTTTATCAGTTAGCACCTTTGTTTATTTGTCACTTCTGTACTCATTTTTTCCAAGTTTCGTGAACGAACGGCAAACTGTGTCACATTTCACTATTCGAAAATTTCCCTCCCTAGTTTTGGTTTCCAACATCAGACATCTTCAACATCCTGATGTGCAATATTTATCCATTTCAGACAAGACTATCATATATCAATCAAAGGACAGTGGTGCCAAATTTTGCACAATTTCTATTTAGCTCCGTTCTATGGTAGTTTTAATATTTCTAATTCGTAGTTTTATATGTCATTGTGCTCTACAGGTTGTTAATGAACTACATAGCAATAACTTCAGAGATTGTAGTGGGGTCTCAAATAAATACTTTGAGATAGGGAATCTATGGTCAAAATTAAAGCATTAAGTTTCTGAAGAACAATTATCTCCCTTACTTAAGCTTCATTTCGAAATGATAGCACAAAATATCAGACGAAAGTTTAGAGTATATCTGGCGCAGTCGGTGAAGTAAAAACACATAATTGTTATCGAATTTGAGTTTCGATGATTACTGTTTGACTTTTACATCTTAGGTATGAGAATACTTCGTCGTAAAATAAATAATCTACAAACCACGGTCTATCGCCTTATCCCTCAGGTGAACGAGCTACACAACACAATAACCGTTTCACATTTTTATAGCAGTAACTCTTGAAAATGTGGATTATTAATGGCATTTCCTCACTCGTGAAGCAGATTGAAGACACTTGAGTTGTCAGCTTCTTTGTAACCATGTAACTCTGCGAACCACAGATTCTCGACCTCAAATTGCTTGTCTAAGACCCCTATATAATCTATGGAATTATTGCGGTTAACTTCAATAGCATCCGATATACATACATGAAGCTATTTAGAGACAAACTTTTAAAAAATGAGTTAAGCATCGAAACTACTTCTTTCTGCTGATATTCTTGGTTCCTGCAAACTCACCTGCTGATCTATGACAATTTCTCTTCCAACGTAAAGAAATATAGAAATTACGATGCTCGAAAGTATCGGGTCGTCCAATTACCTGATCACTGACGCAGCATCTGACGATAAGCCACCTCTCAAGGCATGTTTGGCTACACGAGTCGGAACGGGCGGAGTTTACCGAACTGTTACGTTGGTCTTGATTTTCACGCCTTCAGCGTAGATTGAGCAGAGAAAGAAGCAACACGTGTTTAATGATAAAGTGCCAAGACAACTAGACGCCAAATACTAAGTCTAATTATTATATTCCACAAAGAGCGTTTATTTATGACCAGAATCCGCTCATGCTGTCAGATCATTTGAAGATAAATTGCCAGTGATTGAGCTCCAATTCGTACATTAGTATTATTCACATTAAAGGATAGCAAGAGATACATTTTATTTCCCAAAGATAATTAAGAGAGTTAATGGGTAATTTCATAAGCAGATGCCAGAAACGTATGCAAAAATTTAAACAGGCAATCCCAACAGCTCTCTGCTTAACATTTTAAGTGCATTATAATTTATAGACTGTCACTCCAGTGTTTGTTCCACCTGCTCTTCTGTTGCGCAGCTCCGACTCTTGTGTAGACCGGCTGGCCGTGAACGATAGCTTATCGCCCGTCTGTGCGTCCGTCTTTCAATAGAAAACATGGGGAAAATGGATGTTTACAGAAAAATAAGTCAAGAAAAAAATGTTCGGTTTTAACTGGGAGGAAAACAACACCTTTGTAATAAAAATGGGCTTTCCCTTAACAGCAATAAAGAAGAACATGAAGAAGAGTTCAGGAGTTTAAAATAATGATCTAGAAAAGCAAGTGTGAAGATATACAGGATTGTAAGAATCTTAAAGCAATTCAAAATTATTTTAAAAAAGGAAAGTGTCCATTGATGTATATTACGAAATAAAAATAACTGCAGATATTTATTTTACTACAAAGGGTGATGTTTTTACCAAAACCTGGCTTATCCATAGACGTGCGCAAAACTGTCCCAATATCGATTTGTCGCCATATGTGATTAATCTGTTTTATAAGAAAATAACAGTATCGTTTACTAATTATATATAACAAATAAAAGTATACAGTGCAATGCAATACAATGGTAAAATTCACAATGAGGTGAATTATAATTTCTTGATAATGCTAAGATTAAAAAGTTTATATCTCTGTTAACATACATTCCTCCAGCATATCAAAAAGTATATAAAAACCAAAATTGAAACCCATTTGCCGTGGATTATGAATTAGTAGTTCAGAATTCTGGTATTGACTATATGAGCTGCAAATGCCATGTACATATAGTTTAATGACTAAGCTAAAGAACTTCTTAATATAAAATGCATACTACCAAGTCGTTATTTATACCTGACCCGTCCCTCTCAATTTTCCAAATTTTTGTAATATGCACTACGAAAAAATTGACTAAATCAACATACGATGTTTAAAAAAAAATAAGCATTAAAATTTAAAATACGGTGTAGATACTATGCATATAAACAAGCTACTTCACAGAACATCTTATTTGTAAGAGTAATATTAAGCATAGCGCACATTTTTAATTTTAAGAAAACTTTTAATGCCACTTGACTGACATTGAAAGGGTTGTGCCGATATTAATTTACGTTAGAGAGATAACCAAGTTGTCCATGCTGTCGACAGAGCGCTCTGCACCATGGATGCTGAACGCTAGTGCGCTCTGTCCCTTCAAGCTGGAAACAGCTGGTTATCAACATGGCGATGGGTGTTGCATAAATAGCAGGGTGTTAAAGGTTCCGCGATCTACAAAACAGGTGGGTTTTAAAATGCTAATGGCTGCTGAAGTTACTTCAACAATATTTCTATACTGTAATACTGTAAGCAACTGAGCTGAAACAAAAAATGTAATGTATGTCAAACATACCATAGATTGCATTGTTTCCTTGTAAGAATGGCCAAATCAGCAGCCTTGGCTCCTGTGGACAGGAAGCTAAAAGCTGCTGGTTCGTCCTCAACGTAAATAACGGTTACAGTTTACGTAGTTAAAATTTTCACGGCTTCCGGCCTCAGAAATGTGTTGTAATAGCGTTTGTTTTATGTTGAAGGCTAACAATTAATAATTGTGCAGGATGGTTGTCGATGCCCACCAGAACAGTACTTGGACACCGGAGGATGTGAACGAACATTTTGGTAAGTGTCGGGATGAAACGGGGTGGAGTCGTTTCTCCTGAGAAGTGTTCTTCATCCGGGACTGACTACTGAGATTTTTTTTTTTTTTTAAGATACTTGTGTTGTGTTTCAGGAACACTGCCGTGGTGTGATAAATGGCGGGAGCCTCAGCACATTCTGTTCCAATTGGCCAACGCCTGCTTTGTCATTTCATATGCCGCCCCCAGCACCGTCTACGGCATTCTATTCATGCACTCAGCTCTCATCTTCGGTAAGATAGTCAGTAAGTTAATTTAGAAGTACAAAACAGGCTGGATGTGCCAACAATTTCACAGAATTGGCAACATTCCGATCTCCTGAACTTTTAATACATAGACTTCTGTATGTGAATGTCCAGCTCTTCCTTAGGAACCTTCAAGCCGTAGACAAGGTTTGGCAATCTTATTTCTCTTCTCTTAGTACCTCTGAAGAGCTTTTGGGTGCTTAGGAATAATTTCTCAGCGAGTGTACTCTTATTAAACAAAATGGAAACTGACATGTACAGCTTTTGCCTAACAATCGGGGAATGAATGGTCATATAGTTTACATTTTATTTAAAGTGTTGCGAGCACTTTTCTGTTGGCTACGAATTTACTTTTTATAGTATGTTTGTGAATAACAATTGTTTAGAGGCACAAAATATTAGGACGGCTCCCCCATGGCTATTGACTACCTTTCTGCTTTCCTTAGGGAGAATCGGGATTTCGCTTTTGACCGAAGCAACTATGCGCTTTCAATTCCGGATGGCTCTTTCTCCAGGATGCCATTCTGGAATGGACTCGGGTTCATGCAAGCGATCGCTGCGTCCTCCACCTCCGTCTTATGACATCACTGGTAACGGGCATTAATGAAATGTCAATAATTTTAATTTATATATGATATAATAAAATCAGCCTAAAACAGGCACTGTCTTGACAACAAATATACAACTCACAAAGAAATTCCCTCAGAAAAGTTCCCTATCTATCTAAAGAGCGTTAGAAGAATTCATTAGGGTAATAGCACCAGTGGTTGACCGTACATTTAAAATAAAACTCCTCCAACACATTACAGTGTAACTTTATATGAAATGCGGGACTAAGAAAGATTTTTCAGCACCTCGGCCAGACTTAGGGCGCGTTTGTATCCCAAGCGGGCACCTCGGGGAGGAAATTGATACACCCGCCCCCAGAAAGGTCCCACTGGACGCTGAAACAAAAAAATTCTTCTGCGCGAAGTCACCACCTTGTCTGACGCTTCTAACCCTCTGACTAGAAATGAGAGAGGGGAAATTTCACCTTAGTGACATGGGACCTCCTGAATTCGTTATCGCCTGAGCCACCCCACTGGATACAATCAGCATACCGATGCCTTACTTGTTGCCGTCACGCGGCTTTCTAGATCAAACGAAGCTACTCTTTTTCAAACAGTTCCCCAGTTGTTCTAACGAGGCTAAATGAGCCCTATTTCAAAATCCCTTAACTAAGAAAATTTCTAAGGGGATCGAACCCGGTACCTCCCTGCCAGAAGTCAGCAACCCTAAGCACTAGAGCAAGAAGATGGTCATATTTCTTTAATTCATATGTGTTTCATTTTAAAATTTTGCATTCAATACGTTTTACATGATGCAGCTTTTATTCACTTCTCTTCAGATTTCAAATCTTAAGAACGCACATATGAGTTTCAAAACACTTTTACATTACTCAATATATAAGATAATTAGTTGATCCATTATGCTAAAATGTGACGAGTATAATATTAAAAGGGATTTTCCCCCTATAGCAACCAGAACAGAACGAAAGAATTACATGGAAATTTGTTTTCGAAACTTCATATTAATAAGTTAATATATTTATTTGGTCAAAGTACAATTATGTATCGTGTGCATTATTCAACGCATTAACTTTCAATGGAAAACAACATTTTACACATTTCAACATGGAATTTTGACTAGTAAAGCGGTTTATGACAAAAAGTTAGAAATTGCAAGGTTAGCTATGAGAACTGCGACTAGAAAGCATTATTTTATGTGCCGGGTGGCTCAGGCGATAACACATTCAGGAGATCCCGGGTCACTAAGGCGAATTTTCCGCTCTCTCATTTCTAGTCTGAGGGCTGGAGGCGTCAGGCAAGGTGTTGGCTTGCGCTCAGGAGAAAGTTCCTGTTTCAGCGTCTAGTGGGTTCTGTCTGGGGCCTTCTCAGGAGAGAGTTCCTGTTTCAGCGTCTAGTGCGTTCTGTCTGGGGCCTTCTCAGGAGAAAGTTCCTGTTTCAGCGTCTAGTGCGTTCTGTCTGGGGCCTTCTCAGGAGAAAGTTCCTGTTTCAGCGTCTAGTGCGTTCTGTCGGGGGCATCCTCAGGAGAAAGTTCTCGTTTCAGCGTCTAGTGCGTTCTGTTGGGGGCCTCCTCAGGAGAAAGTTCCTGTTTCAGCGTCTATTGGGTTCTGTCGGGGGCCTCAGGTGAAAGTTCCTGTTTCAGCATTTAGTGGGTATTGTCTGGGGCCTTCAGGAGAAAGTTTCTGTTTCAGCGTCTAGTGCGTTCTGTCGGGGGCATCCTCAGGAGCAAGTTCCTGTTTCAGCGTCTAGTGGGTTCTGTCGGGGCCTCCTCAGGAGAAAGTTCCTGTTTCAGCATCTATTGGGTTCTGTCGGGGGCCTCAGGTAAAAGTTCCTGTTTCAGCATCTAGTGGGTACTATCTGGGCCTTCTCAGGAGAAAGTTTCTGTTTCAGCGTCTAGTGCGTTCTGTCGGGGGCATCCTCAGGAGCAAGTTCCTGTTTCAGCGTCTAGTGGGTTCTGTCGGGGCCTCCTAAGGAGAGAGTTCTTGTTTCAGCGTCTAGGGGTTTTGTCGGGGGCCTCAGGGGAAAGTTCCTGTTTCAGCGTCTAGTGGTTTTTGTCGGGGCCTCCTAAGGAGAAAGTTCCTGTTTCAGTGTCTAGTTCTCTCGGGGGCCTCCTCAGATTCCTGGCCGCCGGATGTATTCTTAATTTCATCTCTTCCTCCCTAAGGTCCTTCTAGGTCTCGTATTTCATGTAAAGTTTACATTGTGCTGTGCTGGAGGAGTTTTGTCTTATTGCAGAATTAACCCTGGGGTTCTAATGAATTCTTCTAGTGCTCTTTACATATGTAACGAACTTTTCTGGGGGAATTTCTTAGCGTGTTGAATATTTGTTGTCAAGAAAGGTCTATTCCGAGCTGGTTTTGTTGTATCATATGTAAATTACAATTATTGATATTTCATTCACGTGCGTACTCCAATTATCAGTATTTTATTCAAACGCAAATTTATCAGCTTATATATTTTTTTTATTTCATTATATTGGAATTTAAAGACATTAAATGACTTTAATGCTTGTACCGTGCGGTCTATTTCAAAACTGCTGGCGTTCTAGCGGAAAAACCGGCCGCTTTATGACTGGAAATCGCAGATTTGAAATGGATCGCTATTTTCTCGCCATACTTTGTATTTAAATCAATCATACAGAAACTGTCCACAACAATTATATTGAACTCTTTGTTGAGCTGTAGCAAGATGACTACCCCAACGTTTCTTGACATCGTCTGGAAATATCCTAAAAGGCAATATACTTCATATCAGAGTAAATTGAAACCTAATCGTCAGAGATCTGTCCAGCGTTACTCTGAGCTTTTGAGTTTTGCAGTATTCATCAAGAAATGTTGAAACTTTCACGCAACTACGACTTTGGGAGAGAACAGTCATAGCCAAGGAGCAGCAGCTGATCTCCCATGAAGCGATAAATGCAATCCACCAAGAATTTTGTATTATTTTAACATTTTTATATTGGATGGTGCAAACGCTCAGCGAGTTAATCCCTAAATCCACCTTGCCCTTGAATCTCTTTTAGCACACTCTCCACCAAAATCATACGACTTCTCTCCTCGTCTCTCAAATTCGGCGAACTAGGACATTATAGCGCACGAAGCAGAAAGATCACCCAAATACCTCTGTTGAATATCGAGTGACTCTGACTAATTTAAAAAAAAAACCATCTCATGCTGTTGCATAAGTCATCCTATCACATTTTGTTGTGTTTCAGGCTTCGTGCTGTTTTCCTTCTGGGCATGGAACGTGATCTGTGCTCCGGACATTTTCTCCTGGAACTTCAGCTTCATGCTGCTCAACATGGGACAACTCGTGTACGTCATCTACCAGAGAAGACCGGTCAAGTTCGATTCCGAGCTCGAAGAGGCCTACCAGATGCTCTTCCAGCCGTTCAAGGTATGTGGTGCTCCGACATTCTTCTGTGTCGGTGATAGTGCTACTGAGCTATAGGCGTGATATTTGTGGCAGGTGTCTCGGCTGCAGTTCAAGAAGATGGTCAGCTCAGACTTTGCCCAGATTATGTCTCTCCATGCGGGAGAGGCGTACGCCATGCAAAACCTAACCAGAACAGATCGCTTGGGTCTCCTGCTGTCGGGCAAGGTCAACGTCATGTCGGACCACCAGTTTCTGCATCCCATCTTGCCATGTGAGTTCCTGGACTCGCCAGAGTTCGAGTCCAGCCGCGCTACTACCGAGGACAAGTTCAAGGTGATCTGAGTTTCACTCTTGCACTGAAAATGCAGCTCACTGTAGACACATGTGATATGATCAAAAGTACAAGGTCCACCTGTTGTAGGTATCCATAGTAGCGGCAACAGCGTGCAGGTATCTTTATTGGCAGCGGTCGTCCCTCGAGTATCTGTTTGTCAAGGAGACGTATCTGGCTACTGTCCTTACAACCCTTATAGCGCGAGACATTACCACCAAACTGTACGCTATGAACAAGAAGGTAAGCAGCCTCGCTGTTTGAGAAAGTAAGAGGTTTCTTCAACATACAGACGGGTGTCATTTTGTCTGGTCTCAATGTCCGCAGTTTGTCACTGAAAAGGGTTCACATCTCGACATCAGACTTCCCAGCATCACGTCCTCTTTGACATCAGCAGGCGGTGGTACTGGTGGAGAGGGTGGAATCGCCAGAAGGGGGACTTCCGCCGTCGGGTTATGCCCCATGTCTCCCGACTCTGGTAAGTTTCTGCCCTGTGCATCTTGACGTATTTTGACGTATTGCATGCTATATCGGGACATGTGTCGCAGTTTTCAGCAGTCGAGAGAGACTCTGTCCCAAAGAAAACGGGCTGATCCTTCCCAATGGCCGCCTCCTGGAGATGGAGCCTCTCACAGAGCTGCCCTCTATAGACGATCTGGCATCCAACAATGGCGTAGAAAACTGGCTGGAGACCAGCTCCAAGTACCACAGCTGCGAGGTGGTGGATAACTGACAACGGCAGAGGAAGGGCCGCCTTCCTCTCTCAGGTAAACCCCTGTAACGTACCTCACTTCAGAAAAAGGGTTGGTTCATCGTACTGTAAAATTCTGGTACCACGCCTAGAAAGTGGGTACATCGTATTGTAAAATTCTGATACCGAGCCAAGAGAGTGGGTACATAGTATTGTAAAAACCTGGTCCACACATCAGAGAGTGGTTTCTTCGTACTGTAAAATTATGATGCATGATGCAGCACCTAGAAATTAGTTACATCATAGTGTAAAATTCTGGTCACGCGACTAAAAAGTGGTTAGACCATACTGTAAAATTCTGATGGCGCACCGAGAAAGTGGTTACATCGTACATCAACTTTCAGGTGCCACGCATCATAAAGTGGTTTTATTGTACTGCAACTGTCAGGTGCCACACCTCAGAAAGTGGTTACATTGTACTGCAATTTCAGGTGCCACACCTCAGAAAGTGGTTACATTGTACATCAACTTTCATGTGCCACACATCATAAAGTGGTTACATCCTACTGCAACTTTCAGGTGCCACGCCTCAGAAAGTGGTTACATTGTACTGCAATTATCATGTGTCACGCCTCAGAAAGTGGTTACATTGTACTGCAACTTTCAGGTGTCACACCTCAGAAAGTGGTTACATTGTACTGCAACTTTCAGGTGTCACGCCTCAGAAAGTGGTTACATTGTACTGCAACTTTCAGGTGTCAAACCTCAGAAAGTGGTTACATTGTACTGCAACTGTCAGGTGCCACACCTCAGAAAGTGGTTACATTGTACTGCAACTTTCAGGTGTCACACCTCAGAAAGTGGTTACATTGTACTGCAACTGTCAGGTGCCACACCTCAGAAAGTGGTTTTATTGTACTGCAACTGTCAGGTGCCACACCTCAGAAAGTGGTTTTATTGTACTGCAACTGTCAGGTGCCACACCTCAGAAAGTGGTTACATTGTACTGCAACTGTCAGGTGTCACACCTCAGAAAGTGGTTACATTGTACTGCAACTGTCAGGTGCCACACATCATAAAGTGGTTTTATTGTATTGCAACTGTCAGGTGCCACACCTCAGAAAGTGGTTACATTGTACTGCAACTTTCAGGTGTCACACCTCAGAAAGTGGTTACATTGTACTGCAACTGTCAGGTGCCACACCTCAGAAAGTGGTTTTATTGTACTGCAACTGTCAGGTGCCACACCTCAGAAAGTGGTTACATTGTACTGCAACTGTCAGGTGCCACACATCATAAAGTGGTTTTATTGTATTGCAACTATCAGGTGTCACACCTCAGAAAGTGGTTACATTGTACTGCAACTGTCAGGTGCCACACCTCAGAAAGTGGTTACATCGTACTGCAACTGTCAGGGGCCACACCTCAGAAAGTGGTTACATTGTACTGCAATTTTCAGGTGTCACACCTATAAAATTCAATTTGAATGTATATGTGTATATGTTCTAAAAGCAATAAATCTGATAATTTACTATTGAACTTTTTTTTTCTTTTTTACCTGTCTCCTGCCTGTGTGAGAGGAAATGATCATATGCTTGTACAGAGAAAGTAACTTATTATTAGTCAACAGTTCGAAATCTTTACAAATACCCGCCCCAAGGTCTTTTCCAGACCCACAAGTTTATTATCTCTCACTTTATTTATAAGGTCGCGTGCAGAGCCTTCCTTCTGGATCACGCGATATCTCGTGTTCTTAGCGGTTCATGCAACCATCCGGGATGCACGGGGTAAAGTTGGTACAGAGCCTTTAGTTCTTCCCACGGCTAAGTTAACTAATGAATTGAATAAGAGTAGATATCCAGGCTGGGGCATATTATTATTATTATTATTATTATTATTATTATTATTATTATTGCTACAACTACTACTGCCGCGGCTGGCCCCCAAATTTCACCCAGACGCTCTGATGCTGCGGAAGGCAAATGCCTGGCATGGCAACAAGAAAATGGCGGTGCTGCCCTCTGCCTATCGATCTGTTTGGATGTGGAGGCAGGGTGGAGTAGACAGTATGGTGGTCGCTAATGCATGCTCAACATGGTCACTACACCCTCGCATCATATGATGGCGTGATGAAACCCACAGGTAAGTCGCATCTCACGTTTTATTTCGGGTCGTACTTTCAGCTTGTTCTCTGCCGTTCCATTTTTCTTTTATGCCTACACAGCGTTGTCCTGTCATCTGAATGTCATTACTTTACTTACTCATCAAACCCGAGACTATCGGTTCTGGAGAATCTTCCCTGCAGATTTTGGTAGCAGTTTATTTTTTAAAATGTCTTTTTTTTTTTTTTTTGTAACTTGAGAAAGTAAATATTGGGCAATTTTGGATGCCATGACCCTTTATCTTTTGTTTCCATATGAATTGCCAACTGCATTATCATTAAGGTTGCTATGACAACGATAAGTCTCAATGGTCCCGGATTCACAGCCATGGACATCGAAATACAAGGCGCAGCTCTGGAAGAATGCAACCAAGTTTTCGATTACATTCCTTTTAAACTGTAGGTATTTTCCCCAATCTGGTTCGAATCCCGAGTGCATCCAACACATTACCGCTGGGAAAAACAGCTGCCAAACGTTGCTAGGCAACAAGGATTGGCGCCTCACGTGCTATGCGAAGGAAGGGTGTGACCGTCAACACGAACTTACCCCACTTTCTTCAAAAGTCGACTGTCACAGTGGTGTGTACATATCAGTTATTGATAAACTGTTGACATTGCGTGCTACACGACTGGTCACTTCAATAATGAATAGAAGCGTACCACCTGTTGACAACACACAGATTTGTATTTATCGAACTATTAGCCTCGCATGTTTTTAATGTGAAGTAAACAATGCTGATTTTATTGCGATTGATCTTGAATCCCATTGTTCCATTTGGCAACAATGAATTGAGCGGCTACCACTAATCGATTAGCGTTTCCACTTGACTCTAAGGACATCCCTCGATAGTTTGGTTTTGTACATTTGCCATTTCAGGCAAACCCATAACAATTTTTTTTTATAATTACATGTCACTTAGGTACAGTAATCAAATAAATAAACAAACAAAATCAATTAACTTTTGTCTAACATTACAAACACAATTATTTTCAATGATCAAAAACGGTTTGCGTGTCGGTGTGTGCAGCGCGATAATTTAATTGTAGGTAGCGGAAGATCAATACGTCCCGACAAAATGGCTGAATGCAGGCGGTCGACTCCTAACCTTTTCTATCGACCTTTTGAAAGGTCTCTTCCAAAAGCGGGTTCAATCCCATTATTAATCCCTGTCCGTCCGCTCTTTCATCTTCAGAAGAAACAGGGGATCTATCTGAGCCAGTTTGTTAGTTTAATAACATACATTATGACTTTTCATATCAATGACGAAATGAGAAATATTACAAAACTAAAAACACGCCGTATTAATTAACCTCAACGGCGTCAAAATCTCCAGCTCATGCCAAATTGTTATATTGCCATCAGATGGCAGCAAATACATTAATACAATATATATATATATACTTTACTGTGTGGCTTCAAAGCACATTGTAAACTCTGGCCGCCCTAACCTATACCATCTGATTGAACATCATCCATCCATCTTTTCTTTCTCCAGGAATAGTTTCCTGCTTGAAAGTCTTTTGGATCTTTTTGCATACATCCAAGCCTATAATTGTAACCTTTCATTTAATATATTATCGCGAATTTTGCCGAAATTTCGCCTACATATTTAATTTAATCGCCCAATAGTCTTAAAGGAAGACATAGAACTACATATTTCTAATATTTTCAAAAGTTATAACACAAGATGAATATTTACATGTGGAGTTGTCATAGTTGATATTCCAATTCTTCAGCATGAAAAAGGAAAGTAAAAATTACTGTTAATTTAAAGTAGTGAAAATACAATATGTATCTATTAATAATTACACTTGTTACATGCGTATAATCGTTCACTAATAATAAGTAAAAATGTATGAGTAACTTGAATTGCATATCTATTTTTTTTTAATATTCACAGACATGGCTATATAATTTATCCAAAAAAACTTTATTTTAAGAATATTTGTATAAATTGTTCTTATTGAAAAGACTTGAATGTTAATTTAAAATGTTAAAATGTGAACTATCTATAAGACAACGTGTCCAGATTCTTAAAACGTTGTCCTTTGGATAATGATAATTCATACCTTAAATATGGGGTTACTACTTAAACATAACAGTGAATAAAAATAAGCTAAACATGTATCTACCTTCAGAGTCATTTTTGACTAATTTATACCCAACAGTAGTATTAAGTTTCTCAGACTTTAAAAATGTTTATGCTCATAATTGGGATTGTTTTTATTTACAGCTAATTTATTTAATCCCATTTAAATATTTTATAATTCACTTTTCATGTTATATTTTTTAAAATATCTTTGTATCATCTGTACAAGTGTAATTATTTAATTCAGAGAAAAATTTAGTTGTAAATACATCTGTGATATGCGTAACCACAGATTGAGGTCTCAAAAAATAATGTTCCTTATGGATATTCAATTTAATCACTGCTGGTAAAGTCAATTTTAATCATATGTTTCTTTATTTTCAAGTATATATGTTTTAAATCAATTATACTACTTTAGTTCTCTTTTATAATTGACCATATTGTGTGCTTTTGATAGCTCTAAAAATAATCCCACCACTACTTCTAACATATTTGAAATACAATCATTAACATTACTTGATATTAGATCAATATATATTTTAGTTAAAAAGATGCATGGGTTTGTGTTATCTGTTATCTCTATGCTAGAAAATTACTGAGCTTGCCCATATTAAATTTTAAAAGTTCATTGGTTATATTGCTATTGTAGCCTTCTCCCTTCATCTGAGATAATTCTATTCATTTCCGACTTCCATAACATTCTACATGGTGCTTCCCCATTCACTATTTTCAAAGATGTTTAAAATCTATAAATAAGAAATACAGATCTGTATGATGCTGCAAAAGTATTCTTTTTGACTGTGAATATTTTATCTGTGATAATTATTTTCATTGTAAATGATCTTTTAATACCGACAAGTAATTTTTTCAGAGTAATGTAATGATATTATATATATATTATTCCAGACAGTCTTATTCTTTTATATAATTAATTTATGTATTATGTTTATAACCACCATCTTTCATCAATTTAACAACTTTATCTTCTCCCAGAGTAATGTGTGTGTGTGTGTGTGTGTAATATAAAATAAAAATAAAGGAACACTATTAACAGTGTAACAATAATTATAATGGTAGAAAAGGATAAAACACTGGTCACTTGTCTTCTTGCCATAGAAGGACTCCACGAGTTCAAAATATAGCGATCTCAAATGTGACTTTTTCTTAGTGTTTATCCTTTTCTATATATATATCAGCATTAGCTAAGCATTCTTCAGTCCCATTAGCTATCTTAAAACTTTAGGCAGATCTCATCCCCCTTGATATGAATATATACACTAATCTTTCCTAATGCCATCATTGTACACAACTATACCATACAACATTTAATAGTATTATACATAGTAAAGAAATCCTCCTTAGTAACCAAAAGTTTTGAAGTGGTTTTTGTGCATTCACAGGTTAAAGACACACTGTACTAGTCATCATGTTTTTAATAATTTTATTGCTGTAGGCACTAAATGTAACCAAATTCAAATGGTTGATATGGTCCATCATGTCCTGGAACAGGCCTTAGTCCTAAACCTTGTAAGTTGATGATATTTACTGTTGTGTGTTAGTTCCCAGAGCACATAATCTAGATTTTCTGTTGCATATTTTCCTTTTTTTAATCACAGACTTGTCTCCCACATTTTAATTTAAACTTATTTCCAAATAAGTTACACATTAGCATGAGCTTATAGCTTCTTCTGCTTTTAAAATAATGATATTGAATGTAATTTTACAAAGCAGGAATTTTCACAGTGAAATATAGTATAATTATGCAATTTTTATAAGGAATCACTCAAATTTTACTAATTTTGTTCTACTTATTTAGACATATTACAAAGGCTGCTAGCATGAGGTTACTGTGCATAGATCAAAATTAATTAAATTTTCTTTTTGTTTTTCTGTATGATTATATTTTCTCATACTGTTAATTCTATGGGTTTTTGAAGAGCTGTTAAAGAGATTTGGTTCATTTTGGAATTCATGTTTTCTTGTTTGTTTTTTCTTTTTCTTTTTCTTTTTCCTCCACAAAAATGGTATGCTATTGCTGACTTCTCTGTGTGTTTCTACTTTACATTTCTCATCTGTTGTTTAAACCACAGGGAAATCTTTCTTTTCATTTTGTCTAAATATTTCATATTGCAGTCTTTGCAACTGCTTTCATAAATGCCTGATTATTTTCCTGGCAGAATTTTGTTTTTTGTGTTCCTTTTTAGGAGTTTTTTTTTAAAGATGCAAACATTATTTTGGCTCTAGTAAACAAATGCTGGATTACTCCTCCTTCGTAAATAGTTAAAAAAATATCTGCTCAGTTCAGCCAGTTATTTCAGTTATTAATAAATAAAATGACATAAAAAATGTACAAAGGTTTTTCAAAACAATAATAATAATCATTGTATATCTTGGAAAGCTTGCCAAGGCAATACAGCCCTAAACAAAGAACATCCACTAAAATGCAGCCCACTTGATAGCAACAAAGGTAAAATAACTGGAAATTCTTTATTAGTAAACTAGGGGAAAAATAATAAATATCAACATCCATAATGGCCACTAGCAAGCAACCAATCAACTAATAGTTTAATGAGTATGAAACTCCCATACTGATAATAAGACACTGTAATCCTTGTGGGACTAATAGAAAGGCATTTGCTTCAATGTACACATCTAACTCCCTCCACCCTTGCCCATGTCCAGTCATAGTGTCTTATTTCTGCTGTTCTGCCCCAACATAGGCACAGAAGGGTATTATATTTGTTGACGGTACAGGGTTTAGTTTTGAATTCATATGCCATTCATGAATGTGCATACCTGATACAGTCACACAATTTGGTTCCAGATGATGTGCTCAGAAACTCTTTCTGTATACTGCAGTTAAATTATGAACAATTCAACTCTATGACTGTCACAGAAGATTTTATTGTTAAGTTGCATGCACAAATTTTGGAGAATTTTAAAAATTCTGAATGTACCAAGGTTTTTTCTTAATAGTGTTTAACGCTACTACTACTGAGGCACCACAGGCGATGGACACTGATGATACATGAGATGAAATTATATATTGCATAAGGATTTATTTAAGGAAGGAAACATTCCAGACCCAAGTTTAGGGTACCTCCCTGGCATTTGCCATTTATGAGGACCGAGGAAAACCTGGAAAAAACCTCAGTCAGGAAGGACGGTTCTGTCGGGATTCGAACCCCAGACCTCCCGCTCATGAGTCCATACCTTAACGACTTCGGCCACCCATCGCGGTATCTACCAAGTTAAAAATATACTAGTAATCAAAATATTCTAATATAGGTATATTGTTATATTTTAAAAATGCCATAGTTCTGTGTGATTCAACAGAACTGTAGTACAATATGCAGATAATAAAAATGTTTTCTGCTTAAAGAAATCACTGAATATTACAAAATAAAAATGTATGATATGCATTATTAAGGTTCTAAAACTTAATAATGCAATTGAGATTAACAACAGCTAAGAAAAGTGATAAGAAACTCTCTATGTGGCTTTGCTCTACAGGTTCTGGAGACTGTCGGTGATGGAGAGGGTTGCAAATGCCGGGAGACGGTCGGCAGTAGGAAGTAGTGACGTAGGGGACGGGCAACAAGGCGACATGGGTTCGTCGTCTAGTACTGAGCAGCACAGCAATGAGGCAACCCCAACAACGCCTGACAACTTTACCACTTCTGTTGACTTCTGGAGCAGTGAGCTCTGGAACTCAACGACAGCTGCAGTGGCTGCTGCGACCTCTTCCTCCTCATCTGCATCCTCTTCCTCTCCCATTGTTGTGACACCAACCAGTTTGCTGGGTGCCAACCTCAATGACACCAATGTGACAGAGGTAGAGGGGAAATCCTGTCTTGAGTGGGAAGCAGCACAACACAGCCTGTTCCAAACTGCTAACCTCTTCTTTGCTGCTGCCTTTCTTGTGCCCCGCAGCTTCAAGCAGTCATTACTCTTGCTCAGGTAAGACACAAACAATAACAGAGTTGATGTCTTCCTTTAATTCGTATCTTAATGTTAAGTTTTAAAATGGATTTCTGACAAAGGCTAGTTTTAGGGATTGAGTCAGAAACTAAAAGAATTTTCCCTACAATAAAACATGAATTTGAAGATTTTAAGTAAAAAGACAAACAAATAAATGTGTTAATTAAACCCCATAACTGAGGCTTAAAGCCATTAAAATCAATTAAATGGTTGCTCAAGTCATTAGAAAACAGATGGACCCATTTGCAATAAGATTAAAACACATTTACTATGTTAATGTGTCATTTCACACACTTTACTCATTTCCAATATTTTCAACACTCCAGAACAACATTGTGCTTTCTTTTTTGATCAAAAGTGCACATTTTCCTTCATGATATTCCTTTGTGCCAATGCATCCATGCTTATGATTTCTGCTGCTAGATGACACTTCATATGCCTTCCAGATGGCTCTGCTGTAGTTAAAGCAATTATGCCAGTATTACAATTTACCCGCTAACATAGTAGCACACAATATGCTATCAAATTATACTTACAAAAAGGAGGTGAGAGTAGGCTGTCAAGTGTAGCAAGCTGCAGCACTGAGTTCACTTAGGATTCATCTGAGGTTAGGTTTAGATTAATGTGTATGTTTATGAATTGATTATGAATTCCATTTTTTCCCACTTGCCTGCTAAAATAACGCTAGAATCCCATGTATATTGCCCATTCTTATATCTGCAATGGTCACTGCTAGGAATCTGTTGCTATATAAATTATGCACCGACAAGGCAGATGGAAGGGGATCAAGGGAGGAGTTTAACAGCTAGTGGTTCCTTAGATAAAAAATTACTTCTCCAGTAATACATTTATCACTATGCTGTTTTAGCTTTCTGCCTGCAATATGTTGTTTCTTTACAAAACTCAGTTTTTCAGGTGTGTTTCAACTTTATCTTACCATATTTTAAAATGCATTGGAACCAATGGGGGCTAGTTGCAAAACACAAGCTGATTTCAAATAGTCAAAATATGTTTACTAATGTTTAAATTTAACTGCAAATTTGCATAAATCAACATACTTTGCATACAAAAAAAATTAAGGATGTGTATGCATTTTCTCATATTTTAACTTTTTAACATTGTACGCCCTACAAGAAGAAGAAGGAGGAAGGAGGATCCATTATGGAAATATTTGCTGATGCTGGGTTCAGTTTCTGTTCAAAGTTATGCTATAAACAAATATGTAATGCAGACCATTAGCTGTGATGGCTGAGCAAACAAAATTAGTAATAACAACCACCTCAGTTGAAATTCTTGCCATGCTTGTACTTTTGTAAGTAAAATTAATGTTTAATTTACTGTTATTGACAAAATATTTTTGAATTTTAAAGCATTTGTGCTCAAACACAAAAATGTATATAAATCATAATTTTCACAACAAAAGCCACATTAATAAATATTCTAAACTGAAAAACTAAAAAGAAAACATAATTAATTTCATATAAAAATAATTAATTAATTTGCTATTTATTTTGAAACAAAGATTACTTCTGATTTTATGGCGTGTGAGAGTTTGAATGTGTTAAAATTACAAATAAGCCTTTGTAATTGGAAGTTATATTATCATATGTATACTAAACAATTGAATTTTGGTATCGGTCTGCCATGGGGAACTTGATTTGACTGCTAAGGCCATAACACCTGTGTGCAGAGACTTGTCATGAATCAAGCACTGAGCCGAGCAGAACTTAGACATACACGAGTCTGCTCGAATTTTTGTCTTACGGTGTACCACAGAAGTATTTTCATTTATTTGTAAAATCTGATTCAGAAATTTTAATATAGTCAGGAAGAATATGTTACCATAGTATTCTTGATGATATATGAATGTACTGCATTTGTAATTATCTTCGACATATTTAAGTGCAGAGATGTCTTTGTTACTATTGCATTAGTAATGTGTCCATTGATTATGCTGTATTAAATATATATTGTAATACCTTTTTTAATGGTATCATTTGACACCAAAGCCTCATTTTTCAATATTTCCACAGAAAAATTTACAGATCTCTTAAAATGACTAATCTATACATTTACAAACAGAAAAATTAGAAGATTTAATAAAACTCATAAATTTATGCATAAAACAGCTTTTTTTGTGTTAAATAAAATAAAATTTTGTATTAAATAAAATATCTACCAGTAAGTATGGTTATCAAAAATCCGTTTATTCTATTTCTGGTAGATTTATTCATGAATTTTTTTGAATGCACATCAAACGATTTTCCTTCAATTTTTAAAATATATTCATCAGATGTTCTAAAACTTCTCAATTTACAGGAAAAAACCATAAAATTCTCCATTGAAACTCAACTTTGATATTTATAGAAAAGGCACACATATACAGATAACTATATAAAAACAATATCTATAACCCAATTTCAATAAACGTGCCGTTTTCAAAAGTTTGGTACAGACTAGTTAATCTCTCAGTCACAACAAAAAATACAAAAAAATAATTATAAATATTCAATGCAGCAATAATCAATGGATATAGTGCTGACACAATATTAAAAAGATTAACAAATTCAAAAGACAAAAACCCGAAACGCGGGTTCGAACCCGGCCAGGACCGATGGATTTTTTCGGGCGTAAAAATCCTAAGTATGGCTTCCTTCGGAAGGGAAGTAAAGCCGTGGGTCCCGTGTCGTACATTTGCGGCACGAAAAAGAACCTCAAGCCTGAAAGAGAGGCCTCTGAGCAAAATTTGTCGGCCGTTTCACGCCCTGAGTTGAATGGGACGCTGATGACCTTCGATGTTAAAGAGCGTCCATAAATAAATCAATCAAAAAAAAAAAAAAAGACAAAAATTCATTTCAGAGATTTCTACACTTTTTGGGAAGATCTTCAAAGAACATGGCATAAATTAGCACCAAAAAGTAAATACAATATACAAATTTTATTAGGCTCTTTGCTAAAAGGCAACATACCCCAAAGAAAAAGATCAGGCATATATGCAATAGAATGCTTAGATTGCAATTTAAAATACATAGGAAAAACTAAGAGAAATTTGGAAACCAGAAAGAATGAATATTTTAGAAGTACTGGCTAAAACAATTGGAAAAAGTGCTGGTAGTAACTCAGTTTTGGGAACACAACAAAGAAATTCAGTAAGAAGCCATTTTGTTAAAAGAAATACATATTCCAATAAAACAATGCACATGGGAAAAAATTTTCATTTTAAAAATCAAGACAAATTCATTTTGACTTTTCACGAATTCAGTAAATTACTATTCCTGTCAAAACTGCCACAACCTCACCAAGTAGCCCAAAACTTACCAAGCAGTCATTAATAGCTGAAGATGGGAATAAAGATTCCCCAAACATGTCCTAATTCAAACACCCTATAAGTAAAGTTCCTGTTAACATTCAATTTGGAACTGTTAATATTTTAATGCTTCATGGACAGAACTACTTCTTTATACAATTACAAGCCTTTTCAAGCCTGATAAAATTCCTGAGTAGCTACTTCAAATTCTTCAGCTGATAAAAATCTTTTACCAGTCCGTGTTGAAAAAAGATGGAAGTTTGATGATGCCATATCAGGGTTATATTTCAATTCATTAATGTTTGCTTGTACAATGGCAAGATGATTTTGTTCTTTCAAAAAATATGTGCTTTTCTTCAGTAGGTCCAGAACATTAGCAGTATCCTTCAATCAGATCTAAGTCAATCTTTCTTTACCATCCCAGAAAATTGAAACCATAATCTTCCTGGTCAACCTCATGAGCTTAGCTTTCTTTGACATTAAAGAATGACATAGTAATTGTACACATTTGTCATGAATTGATGCATAAAAACAGCTGATCTTCTAAACTTTGTTTAGAAATTGCATTTTGATTTGCTTTTGATCAGATCAGAAATGAATCTTTTCATGCACAATTATTCTATCTATCTGACATACCCACTCATCTGATATATCTATAGTAATTTCAGTCATCTTTAATCAGCAATCTCCCAACCAAATACTGCCACGGGTGGCCGAGGTCGTTAAAGCTCGGACTTGTGAGTGGGGTGTCTGGGGTTCGAATCCCACGAGGACCATCCTCCCTGACTGAGACTTTTTCCAGGTTTTCCTCAGTGCTCATAAATGGCAAATGCTGGGGAGGTACCTTAAACTTAGGCCTGGAACAATTCCTTCCTTAAAAATACATCCTTTCCCAATATATCATTTCATCTCATGTATCATCAGTGTCCATTGCCTGTGGTGCCTCTGTAGCAAAAAAGGGCGTTAAACACTATTCATTCATTCATTCATTCATTCCCAACCAAATTTTTACTTTTCAATAGTTTTTGGTATAATGTCTGTTCTTAGATATTCAGACCATTCATATAATTTCATTTAAACTCTATTGCTCCTTTCAAAGTGATTGAAAATGATACGACAGTGTCCTCTACAGTTATTATTTTTATTTTTTTGGTTCATTTATGAATGCTCTTTACATCTCAGGTCATCAGGTACCATTCAATTCAGGGCGTGAAATGGCTGATAAATTTTGCTCTAAGGACTCTTCTTTCAGGCTTGAGGTTTTTTTATGTGCCATAAATCTATGACACGGCTTTACTTCCCTTCAAGGAAGCTATATTTAAGATTTTTACACCCAAAAAATCCATCACCCCTGTTGGGATTGAGCCCACAATTTTGGGTCTACAAGGTCCTCTATAGCCCTTCTTGTATTACTTGAATAACTTTCTTGACCAAGTAAGCACTTAATTACTTTATGATATTTAATGTTTTCCAATTTCCAAGTGTACAATGTCCGCAATAAGTATCTATGTGAACTGTGGCCCAATGGACAACCATTAAAGAGGGAAAATTAGAAGAGAGAAAAGGTTACAACACAACCCTGTCATGAAACATGTGTGCCTCTCTCGGCCAATCAGAGTTCGCTAACAACACTATCTTAAAAATTTATGCTTACAGTGAGCAAACAATCAATAAAACATTTTAAAATGTTAATAAAGTTAAAATTGAATGCAGTTTTATACAATGAAGGTGAAAAGAACACAGAGTTCAAAATCAATATCGTTTTAAATATTAAAAAAGTAACAAAGTATTTCCTAATTAAAATGTAAATTGGAACTTGCACAGTGAAGCTAATCATGTTAATTGATATCACTGTATGATTCAGTTGAACTACACTCTTAAAGCTTCACTTACTTTTCATAAATGTTCTAGAAACCGGTTCCATACATTTATGAAAAGTAAGTGAAGCTTTAAGAATTTGTGGTTCAACTAAATCATACAATGATATCAATTAAAGTATTTCCTGTTGAAAAAAAATAAAAACAGGAAATTCTTATGAAGAAGTACTCTTTTGTGGCAGTAAGGCTGGTATATTCTGTTAAGCCATTGAAAAAACAGTAATAAATTTTGGTGAGAAAGATGAAAATTAATTCAGATTGCATATTATAATAATAGATCTTCAGAAGCACAAAAAGATACAATGCACAATTTTTTCATGAAGTTTTGGGGTTTAATTCTTGTCTTGAATATCAGTATATTTGAATACACTTGTTCCCCCACTTGTACACCCCAGTAAGGAGACATAGCACAGTTATAGATTGTCATTTTGGCAGAAATCACCGAGTCCAAAATTGTGTTTTTAAAACATAACAATTTTAGTGATTTATATTTGAGTAAGAGATGTAAAATCCAGTCAGACTTAATAACAACATAAGGTATCTGTTATATATAAGCATACAGAAATATTATTTCAAGAGTTATGTCGGACTATAAAGCTCCTTTTCCTCAATACAATAATGTTATACCTCAAAGCAGCCAATTTTGAACTTAAGTGACTTTTGCCAGAAAGATATTGGTATCAGCTACTTTGGGAATAACAAAGTGAGTATATTTGCAACATGTCATTAGCAAAAAGCAGTAAAGGAGTCATGATATGAAATGAATGGTGCTACACACTTATCATCTATAGAGGCTTGTTTTGTAATACAAAATGTTCCTGTATATATATCAGGTATATTTTTATGTTGAAATAGCCATACTTTTGGATGCCTAGATGAATTATTTTCAGAGATTGCCTTTAAAAAATTTGCTGTTTTGCATAATGTTTGTTTATTTTAGTGTAAGCACTTAATACTGAAATTTTTGAAATTTCAAAATATGTATGGTAAAAACAAGTAGGAAGTCTGTAGGTACCTAGCAGTTAATTTACCAGGATTAAGAAAAGTTTCAAAAGTTCAGGTAATAATATAATCATCCTGTAACAGATTTTCTGTGCTTGCTTTCTGCAGTTATTTTCTAATATATGCATTGACATGTGCTGAATTGAAATTATTTAATATATTTTAAAATACCAAAAGAAGAAAGATATAAGTAATAAACGTAAGTAACAGAAAAAGAATCCTCAAAATTGATTATTGATATATCTGCCCCATTTTGATGGAATCAAGTTATTTATAGAAATAACTTGACTCATCTTCTGAATTTTGTATAGTATGCACATAAACAGGACTTTTAGTACACCTTATGAAATTGTTAATCATAAATATTTTCCTGCAAAAAGAATGAAAATTAGTGTATAATATACAGCCAATCCTCTTTTTGTACATGTTGAAGCACTTGAATGAAAGGAAGACCAGGTATTTCTTAGTAATTCATATGTATTCTAATGTTAGTGGTCATATGATGGTTCCTAGCCTGTCAGGGATGTACAAAAGTTTGCCAGGTACTTAATTCGATGATTTATGTAAACTAGGTCCTTAATTATCGCAGGTTCCAATTATACATTAAGTTGGAACTCCTGCATTAGAGTACATAATACAACAATACATTTGCTAGAGAAGCTGTATATATGTACCTAGTCATATAATAAATACATTACAAACTTTTGAGGTAGATTGTGCAACCAGCTGTTAAGGTCACTTGACAAACTTGTAAACAATCAATGGAACTGGCATTGTGAGCAGCTGCAGAAGGGAACATGCTTTGTAAAACTGTGGTAATGGAGTGGGAGGATTATGAAAATTGTGAGGCAGTAATAGCATTTCATAAAGTGGGAAAATCAGCAGAATATTTGTCTACAGACAATTGAAAGGATGGGAATTCACAAAACTTGACATCTAAAAAAATAGACATTTTCAATTCACAAATGTAACACATTATTTTCACAGCTAATATAGGTTTAGAGGAAAGAATATGAATCAAATAGATTGTGGATATTTTGCATATTTTTATATTTAAATATTTGTCCCTAAATTAACAAATTTTCACAAAAGTCATCTACACACTTTTCTCATCTTTTCTAAACTTTTTAATCAAGATTTTCAAGAAAAAAACCAACTGGTCTTTGATATTTGAAGCACATTGTGCGATAAAAAAGTAGAATAATACATCTCAGGCATTTATATGCTTTTGTTCTGTTTTATCATTGAATAATTCTATCCAACAACAGTGTCAATAATAATACAGCATAACAGGAATAGGACAATTTGCTGATAACACAATATTATTATCTAATAAGAAGCTTCTTCATCAAGAGGCATAGATGCAGCATTATCTTCTGAAGACACACTGAAGTACATCAGTAACTTTTTTATGTCAGCATTCTCTTTTCACTAATGTCATTTATGAATTCTGCAGCTGTATCAACTGTCTTTGCATTACTTATTCTTGGTTTAAGAACTTCCTGTGTATACTGTTTTCACGGATACCTGTACCCGTTTATACTGCAGCACACAGAGAAAAGTAATTTTGAATGGAAGTCGTTTCTTCTTCATAATTTCCTGCAATTTAGATTTAAAATCTAATATTCTCCTGTCCAAGAATCAGGTTGCCATGTTTTCCTAATATCGCATGGTATTCTGAAGGTGAAGTGATCGTGTGTCTACTCTTTGTGCTCTTTCTCGATATTTCCAAAGATGCAGTCTGAAGAAGATAAGTGTGACTACAGACTGGAAACATTAGACATCTGTAATTTTGATGAGGGTGAACAAGACTGTAGAATTTTTGTTCTGTGAGGTACGTGAATCAGAGAACAGCCATAGAACAAAGTTTCTTTTCTTTTCTTTCTTCAAATTATTTTCCAATCCATTTATATAGTGATTCAATGCAAATGCAATTTTATTTGACCCCACAACCACTTTGAGTCTCCAACCATGAGTAGTTGAAATATTTGTATTCTTGTTGTTTTCCACCGGCAGTATTGTGAAGTTGTAGAGCCAAACTTTTCTATTATAAAATATTTCCCCTTTGAGTAATTTGGGAAGCCCGTAGTCAGTATTGATTTTGTTCTTTTCTTCTATTTTTAATAAGAACTCAGCACATACAGAACAGGTGTCCGAGTGAGGATTTCCAAATCTAGGATTATAATGTTTATAGAAAATTGAATTGTATTTTGAGAGAGAATATGACAAATGATCTTTGTGAATGTTCTCATCACAATATCTTCTCCACATGACTTAATATTAAGCTCAGGTGGCACCTAAGAGCAACAAGAATCCCTTTTAGAATAATGAACTTCTCAATATCTGTATTTTAATATATTCCTCTTAATAAGTTAAGTTTGCTGTTTATCTCTTTCCTTCAACTTCCTACCTTAATGATTTTCTATAGGCATCTATCCTGAATGCAAATGTGTTTTAGCTAATGTAATAACCTGCTCTTTGTCACACTCAGAATGTTAGCAAATATGCCTGCACTTATTATTGTAGAGTTGCCATTTTCCTTTTTCACCTAATCTACTACACTGACACTCATCCTTTATTCTTTATTTTTTCATGTTCTACTGTCCTTCTTGCAGGTTCTGCTACTGTCACATATTTAAGCAAAAATGTGTCCTGTTTTTTAAAAGGTTTTTATTAACTTGCTTTCTTATCTTATTGGGTGGAATTTGGTAATTAATTTTTCATGTACTTCTAAATAAGATAGAGACTTGAAAATTTGCACATAGGTCAAAAATGGATGACATTACAATATAATATGGTAATTATCATGATTCAATGGTTCAAAAATATGGTTCCGCAGTTTTGAAAGTATAGCAGCACAATATAAAATGTGAAGGTTTTAAAAAATATAAGATTCAATAGTAAGAACACATTTCTATAGCTTCGTTAATAATGGCATAAAAGTATAAAATTTATAATAATCTTTATTTAAAAATAAGAACACTTGCTATGATGGCTGTATTATAATTATAGTGTAACTTGATTTACATTTAATTTCAATGTTTATTTGAATCTAAAATGATTAGAATTTTTTTTGTAACATTTTGATAACAATATAGTTGCCATGGCAACTATTCAAATAAACAGCGCGATATCGAACATGCAAATTCCAAGAAACACATGGCTCAAGCGTGATCAACTGAGACAATGGAAAAATGTTCTTCTCGACTTGCTAATGACACGCAATGATATGCTAAATATTTTGATAACAATGCGATTGCCATGGCAACTTTTCAAATAAAAATATCAAATTTAAATCCTCACAATTAAATCCTTACAAATAACATTTACTAAGTCTGATTTCTACTACATAAATTCAATAGCGCAAGTGTTAATGTTTAACATGTGTATTAATAATTTCAACTGTGTAAATAACTAGTGAATGAGTATTATATTTAATATAATATAATGAGTTACATATATTAATAAAGATTTTGACTTCTATATTGAGGATTTTTTTTTTGATTGATTTATTTATGGACGCTCTTTAACATCTCAGGTCATCAGCATCCCATTCAACTCAGGGCGTGAAACCAACAAATTTTGCTCAGAGGCCTCTCTTTCAGGCTTGAGGTTCTTTTTCGTGCCGTAAATGTACGACATGGGACCCATGGCTTTATTTCTGTTCTGAAGGAAGCCATACTTAGGGTTTTTATGCCCGAAAAAATCCATCGGTCCTGGCCGGGTTCGAACCCGCATTTTGGGTTTAGGAGGCAAGTATGGTAACCACTACACCACGACCGACTCTATATTGAGGATCTGGTACAAATGTATTTAATACTGAAATAAAAATGTTTAAAATTAACTTTGTGTTTCTGTATTTTGTTTTTAATTTTTTAAAAAAAATAATAATCAACTGTTTCACTATATCAGTGGAGTAGATAAAACAATTTTCTATTTTAGATGTGGTCAAGAGAAAACAAAATGAACTAAATCTAAAAGTTGCTCAATTTTTGTCATTATTTAATCAAGATGTCTAATACTGATTGCAAAATTACATGCACACAAGACTAAAAAGTAGAAAATAATTTAAATAATTTTTTTTTTAAAAAAACCTTGTTTTTATTTTCTTAATTATAAATTGACTAAAAAGTATAAAATAATTCATCCTAGCCAAATGCAGATTTATAACTCCATGCAAATTCATTATCTCATAAATTTTTTTAGAAAAAGTCTTCCAAACAAAATATGTGGGGCGCATGCAATAGATAAAAATAATAACTATTAAGGATATTTATAGTTTAAATTAATCACACAAAAGGTTCAGACAAACTATTGCATGTGCCCCATGTTTTTCGTTTGGAGGAATTTTTCTAAAAAAGTTTATGAGATTATGAATTTGCATCAGGTTATAAATCTGCATTTGGCTAGGATGAATTATTTTATACTTTTTAGTTCATTTATAACTAAGAAAATAAAAATGAGGTTTTTTAAAAAAAAATTTATTTAAATTATATCTTAGTAACATGTTGATAAAATTCTGTATCAAATTAAGTAAATCATTGAGAGACAAATCAGATGCAGTAGCTGCATTTCTTTACATCTTTAACATGCACATTTAAACCATGAAAACAAGCTATATTACTTTCTGTACCAGAGTAATTGCACTTCAATCGTTTCATCCCAGCAGGCATTTTCTTGCATTTCATGCCCTCTTTCAACTTCCTGGACATGGGAAATATAATCAGACATTTCATTTTACACACAGCAAGATTTTATTTAAACTTTTGATGTACAACCATAACAGTTCACCTTATAACAATGATGTTATTCTGCATTAGTGTACAATGAGACTATCAGACCATTGTTGCCGAAGTTAAAACAACAAATTTACTGTTCTTAAGTGTGAAAAGTGAGTAAATTTAAATAAAAAAATCACGTTTGAATAAAATAATGTTTACATATTTTTTGTAAAATTGCCAGTAGATGCAAAGTTTTGTGAAAACCCCATTAACTACTTCATTTACCTTTTATATTAGTAAGTGTTAGACTTAGCTAAATTTAGACTATGCCAATGAATTTAGGAGGTGCTAAAACATAAGGATACATTAATATCTCAAAATTATAAATTTTGTAGATGTTACATTTTGTGAAACCCCCCATCAATTATTAGGTTAATTGAGACTGCAATCACTGGTGACTGCCCTTGCACCATAAAGACAAACAAGCTGATGGATGCAGTGACCAAGAATTGAGAGCTTACCGGTGATGTACAGGTCACAATCTCACTTCACAGTTTTAAGCTCCAGAGGACATTATATCAAAATGTCTACTTCAGCATTATGCAGGCAATGGGCACACAGAATTCTTTTCAGCAAAGAAAAAATATTTATAACTCATGAATCAAGATGATTAAGTTTATGTCTCAACTTCAAAAGAAGCTCAAGCAAAGCTCCATCCTGCTTCCTGCCACATTAATGTGAAAAAGGAGTGAAAATCTGTTAATATGCTGGAGTTGAGTCATACCTTGTTTAATAATGAATACTTTCAGCACCAGCCTACAATGCAAAGAACACCAGGAATACTTTCAAGCAAATGTACCAGACTTCATTTCACCAACAAATTAGCCTTCAAGCAGTCCTGATTCCTTGGTATTATGAGTAGTACTCGAAGAAATGGCTTGCTAGAGCAGAACAGCAAGTTTAAAGCACTCCCATTAGAGACCATGGGTTGCATAATTGATAAGTAACCACATAGACTTAAGCATTGTTGAAGACCAGAGATGATCATTTTGAAAAGTGATCAGTGCCTTATGTGCAAATACCGCCTGTTAAAAGCATATTGAGATGATGATGATGATGATGATGATGATGATGAACGTATTTACTGCCAATAAACTCGTGTACATAAGTTTCTGACATTGTCAAAATCTACAGTTAACAATAAGTGCATATAAGTTTAAAACATTAGTCAAAATAAAACAATTAATAATGTAATTATAAAGTATAACATAAGAATTGCAAGTTTTAACAGAACCAAGATACAATAACCTATCATTAGAATGTTTTAATACACAGTTACAAGGGAAAATTACACACTTTATCTGCAATTATCTACAATTCATCCACCCTGTAGAGGAATTTTTCAATCAAGAATTTTTTTAGACCTCTTTTAAATTTTTCCCCTTTTTTTCAATTTTAGAGCCTCTGGTAGTTTGTTGTACAATATTATGTCTTTGATAAGTGCATCTTATTCTCACTCTTTTTTGTGTAAGGTAACTCAATGCAGATTAGCTTTTCCCTGTGTGTCATAGATTGGTATTGGTTATTACTGGTAGCATGTTTATTGCTATTTACAATCAATAGGACTAGTCTATAAAATATAACAAGATCACAGTTATTTTCTTGAAAGACTTTTTGACATGAAGTTCTCTTATGAAGCCTGTAATTATTCTTATATAGTATTTCTGAAAAATTAATAGCCTATTTAGATTACCAATTGCTGTACTACCCCAGAGTTCTATGCCATAACATGCCATTTTCAGATATTTTTAAAGTTTCCATAACAGATATAATCCTGTGCTTATTTTCTTGCATGTCAGATTCCAATCAAGGTATAATACCAAGAAGTTTGACTTTTCCATTTAACATAATCTCAATTTCGTTATTTTTACTGCTGGAATGCTGGAAGTGTAAAATTATTGTCTTTATTGAATTTATTTTTATATTATTATTTTGAACATATTTCAGCATGAATGTTGAGGAGTCTGTTATTAAATGTTTCACACTCTCTACTGATCTATCCCAAAATAATTGCAATGTATCACCTGCATATGAAATGACTTTACAATTCTCAAAATGAGGGATATCATTTACATATATGACAGAAAAGAGGACCAAGAACTGAAGTACTCCACACTTTACTATGTCATGCTGTGATGAAACTGTTTTAATAATACTACCAAATGTTACTCTATATCCTATTGCATTGTGTATCACGTACAATTTTAGTAATTCAAGCATTTTACTTCAACTCATGTATACACATTCTTACACTAACTCCATTCACTTACTCTTAAGTAAGACGCGTTTCGGGAGAATCTCTCCCATCTTCAGTTGCTGACTGAACCTCTGCTATTTGAAAATATGGCTGGACAAACTGCTGTTCCTGTGGTGGCCTCTGTTGGTTGAAGTAGGAAGTCGCTGAGCTCGTCTATGGGGGGAAACTCGAAATTCATTAGGCTTTGTTTATTTTTCAATATGAAAATTCTTTCCCAAGTGGACAACTCCAAAGGGGTGTGAAGATGTTTCAACAGCTTTATTCCCGGTTTTATTTCATGATTTTTGGTCCAAAAGTGAGCTGCCACTGCTGATTTATCCACCTGTTTGAATCGAATGTTTCTAAAATGTTCTTTCCTTCGAATTTCAAGATTTCTTTTTGTTTTTCCTATGTAGCTCTGTTCACAATCTGCACATTTTATTTCATAAATTCCTGATTTCTGTTCTGGTGGTATGGGGTCTTTTAGAGTGCAACCTAACAAATTCTTGATGTTGTATCTGTTCCTTGGGGCTAAAATTATTCCATGTTCTTTGAAGATTTTTTTGAACTTGTTGTGGTAAATTGGATGGTATGTGAAACTTTTGAATTTGAATTCTTCTTTTATATTTTTCAATGTGGTAACTTCCCTTATCTCTTTTTGTCTTTTTGATTTTTTGATAATTTTTATCACCGTGTCCTTGTTGAAACCATTCTTTATAGCTGTCTGTATTATTTGTTTATATTCCATTTTGTATTCTGCTTTTGTGAGTGGAATATTCATCAATCTGTGTGCCAAACTGTAAAAAATTGCATATTTATGTGGAATGGGGTTATAACTCTTATTTTTAATGTAGTTTTCTGTATGTGTTTCTTTTCTGTGAATTCCAAAATTTAAACCATCTCCATTTCTTATAATTTTTAAATCTAAAAATGGTAGCCACCCATTTCTTTCTTCTGCTATAATAAATTGTATGGATTTATGTTGTAAATTAAGAAGTTTCAGGGCATCTGTTGACAGTTTCTTTGGTACTATTGCAAAAATGTCATCCACATACCTGTACCATGACTTGAAAATTAAAGGGAAGGCTTTTGTGATGTGTATTTCAAATGAGCTCATGAATAATTCTGCTAGAAAAGGTGACAAAGGGTTTCCCATAGCCAGGCCTGAAACTTGTTGGTAATATTTGTTGTTGAAGCTGAAGTAATTTTGTTGAATGCAGATATTAGTAAGTTTTACTAAGTCTTCTATTTCTTCTGTTTTTAAATTTATTGTTGTTAACCATTTCTTTAGCATAAGCATGAGTTTCTCTGTAGGTATGCTTGGGAATAAGGCTTTTACATCAAATGAAACCATTATATCTCCAGGTGCAATTCTGCTATTTTCAAGTTTTTTAACTAGGTCAACTGAATTTTTAATGCTCAAACTTTGGAATCTCTTAAAAGAATTGAAGATTTTGGTCAATTTTTTTGCTACCTGGTATGTGGGTGAATTGATATTGTTTATTATTGGTCTCATACTGTTATCATTTTTATGTAACTTCGGTAGTGCATATAGCCTGGGTAGTACTGGATTACTCTGTGTGATATTCTGTTTTACAGTAGTGGATAGTGTTTTGACATCTTTTAATGTTTTGTATAACATTTTATTGCATTTTCTGAGAGGATTCTTTCCAATTGGTTTGTAATCTTTTCCTTTTAGCATATTTTCAACCCTATTTATGTATTCATTTTTGTCTAAACTGGCCATTTTGTTACCTTTATCTGCTTTTATGTATATTACTGGTTTTTCTTTTAGTTGTTTTAATGTCCTTCTGTAGTTTATTGATTTCTTTCGGTTTTTTATGTTCTCTAAAACTTTCTTGCATTTGCTTTTGACGAACGATTTTTCCTTTTCGTTTAGTTGTTGGGTGGCTATATCTATGTCGGCTATGTAATCTTCCATATTATCTGAGAAATCTATGCAAGTTTTTAGGCCTTTGCTTAGGAGATTGATCTCATTTTCGGAAAAAACGGCACTCGAAAGATTAACTACTTCGTCTGTTGTGTGCGCGCGTGAGGGTGGGACCGTTTTTATTTGGTGTTTCTCTAAGTTCCGGAGTTTCTTTTTCAATTTTTGGTTTTTGTTTCTCATTTGTACACTTAAATTTTTTTGTAGGTGGTGTTGTAAATTTTCCCATACGTGAAATCCTAGTTTTTTCGTTAGTTTTAAATATAGATCGTAAATATCTACGTCTATTTCATGTAGTTTTTTATATTGTAAGTTCTTTTCAATTTCAATTACCTTTGTTTCTGCTGCCTTCTGGTGTATGCTATTATTGGTTTTGACGGTTTTCTTCACAAATATAGGTGTGACTTTTCTTTTTAGACATAATTTCAGGAAGTTAATGTTGGCGGCAATGTGTCTTTTCTTGATTTGTAATTTTATATATGTTTTAATCTCTCGTTTTGACTTGTTCAGATTAACGTTGAAATTGTCCGTGTCTGTATTAGCCATTTCTCTAACCTACAAGTGTTCAATTTGCTTCTAGACTTGTTTGTCTTGTATATAAGTCTTGTACTTACGAAGCTGTTGACAATGGAGTGGCAATCTACTTCAACTCATGTATACACATTCTTACACTAACTCCATTCACTTACTCTTAAAAAAAAATCTTCAAAGAACATGGAATAATTTTAGCCCCAAGGAACAGATACAACATCAAGAATTTGTTAGGTTGCACTCTAAAAGACCCCATACCACCAGAACAGAAATCAGGAATTTATGAAATAAAATGTGCAGATTGTGAACAGAGCTACATAGGAAAAACAAAAAGAAATCTTGAAATTCGAAGGAAAGAACATTTTAGAAACATTCGATTCAAACAGGTGGATAAATCAGCAGTGGCAGCTCACTTTTGGACCAAAAATCATGAAATAAAACCGGGAATAAAGCTGTTGAAACATCTTCACACCCCTTTGGAGTTGTCCACTTGGGAAAGAATTTTCATATTGAAAAATAAACAAAGCCTAATGAATTTCGAGTTTCCCCCCATAGACGAGCTCAGCGACTTCCTACTTCAACCAACAGAGGCCACCACAGGAACAGCAGTTTGTCCAGCCATATTTTCAAATAGCAGAGGTTCAGTCAGCAACTGAAGATGGGAGAGATTCTCCCGAAACGCGTCTTACTTAAGAGTAAGTGAATGGAGTTAGTGTAAGAATGTGTATACATGAGTTGAAGTAGATTGCCACTCCATTGTCAACAGCTTCGTAAGTACAAGACTTAAATTCAAGCATTTTTCCCCTATGCCCATAGATTTCAAGTTTTATCAATAATAGGTTGATAGATTCACTGTTGAATACTTTTGATGAATCAAGAAAGTCTTATCACTTTATCCTCATCCTAGTGTGCAAATGCTTCATGGATTAGCTCCGTCATAGCTGTGAGTGTTCAAAGATTCTAATTAAAGACATTCTGATTGCGAACAAGTAAGTTATATTTATTAAAACTATTACAAATTACAAACAAATGTTCACATGTCATACATTTATGGCATGTAAAAGAACATTAAGTCTGAAAGAAGAGCCCTTTGAGTAAAGTTTACCAGCCGTTTCATGCCTGGGATTGATTGGAACACTGATGACCTGTGATGTTAAAGAGTGTCTGTAAATAAAACAAATGTAACAAACAAAGTTGTTTCATTCCAGCAATACAATGAAATGTGTTGTCAATGACAGAGCAAGAAGTGGAAGACAAGAATACCTGCAGCCATAAAAGCTGTTATGGAAGCAGAAAATCCCATCACAAACCACGTCATATATAATTAAAAGCTACCTTAGACTTGGAACCTACAATAGAAATTCTCTTCACAGATGGTAAAATATTCAGTGTGGAAGAAAAATACAATGATAAAACGATGAACTGTTTATGCTCATAGTTCTTGGGGAGTATCACACAAGTTGCATTTCTATGAACATATATCCAAAATACATACAGTTAACTGATAAAGTAATCTTTTTCAGAGAGTGTGTGTGTTCTAATACCAAATTGCTTGCCTGGTCAGGGCATTGAAGTTCCACACACAGGTGGCATAGGGCAGCAGCATAGTTCATTTGTTATACGTGCACTGATAGGTCCACAGACTACATTACACTGACTGATGAAGAAATGATGATGAAGCAATGACAGAATGAGTGGTAGGGAAAACCAGAGAACCTGGAGAAAACCTTTGGAGGCACAGTTTCGTCTGCCACAAGTTCCACTTACGGCCACTAGGATTGAACCTCTGCCATCTCATTAGGAGGCAAGCAGTCTAATCTCTTGGCCAATGTGCTGCCTTTTTAGAAAGTATTGAAGCTATTAATTACTATATTATTAGTGGGAAAGCAATGGATATTTCAGCAGAACTCAAGTGCAGCACACAAAGCAGAATATTTACAATGTGCTTGACTTTATCACTTGCTGATGGCTCTCAGGAAGTCAGACATCAATCCTTTGACTACCAACTGTGGAACATCTTAGAAGAAAAGGCCTCCTCCAATCCTCATTCAGCAATAGGAATTTGTTAACAGCAGCAATCTCAACATCACTGAAAGTGGTGCATGTTGAGATAGAATCATGGCCAAATCATTTAAAGCAGTATATATAAATGCAAAAGGTGGACATTTTGAGTAATGTGTATGAGAATAGGTCCATAAGTTTCTGGCCTTGCTAATAAGGATTATCGCCTTTATAAAACCCTTATCTGGTTTCATACCTTATCTGTTAAGTAAATCATTGCAGCTGTTAACTTCTACTTCACTGTGTTCAGTTGTTCAGATATCGTTGAATTTTTTTTTAATTCCTTTCATTTAAGGACGCTCTTTAACATCTCAGGTCATCAGCGTCCCTTCAATTCAGGGCGTGAAACGGCCGACAAATTTTGCTCAGAGGCCTCTTCTTTCAGGCTTGAGGTTCTTTTTCGTCCCATAAATGTACGACACAGGACCCACAGCTTTACTTCCCTTCCGAAGGAAGCCATACTTAGGATTTTTATGCCCCCAAAAATCCATCGATCCTGGCCGGGTTTGAATCTGCGATCTTGGGTTTAGAAGGAAAGTATGCTTACCACTACACCACCAGGACCGACATAGTTGCATAAAGAAGGCTATGTGTTTAAGATGGTAATATGTTCAAAATGGAGTATTGAGCTGTTATTAAGTTCTTTACAAAAGAAGAACTTACTCCAAATGAATTTAAACAGCAATTGGATGAGTATATGGAGAAGCTGCAAAAGAATGGGCCAAACTTTTTCGAATGGATGGGTAGATAAAGCATTGAAGACAAAGAGCATGCAGGTCGGCCCTTGGAGGTGCTCACTCCTGAAAACATCACTCTTGTGGAAGGAGAAATTATGCAAGACCAGCGACTCAAAGTTACAAAAATAGCAGCAAGATTGAACCTTTGTAAAACAACAGTCCTTCAAATTATTCATGAATAAGGTTAGAGCACGAAGAGTGTCTAGATTTTTTTCCTCAGTACACAAGCAGCAACATGGCATCAGTTATCAGACATTTTTGGAGCTCTGCAATGGCAACAGAGAGTGATTCTGCAAACCATTGTTACAGGAAATGAAACTATGGTCCTCTACTATGATCCAAAAGAGAATAAATTGAGTAGCATAAACCTGATGAAACACCGCCTCTAAAAGCCAAGGTCACTCAATTAACCAAGAAGATCATGGCCACAATCTTTTGGGACTGTGAAGGAATACTCTTCATTGACTTTAAGGAGAGGAACACCACAGTAAATGGGGAGTACTATGCAGGTCTACTGCATAGACTATGTGCTTCCATCAAAGAGAAAAGGTGAGGAAAACTGAGTCGTAGTGTGCACCTTCTTCATGACAACGAACCTGTGCACACAGCTCTTGTTGCAAAGCTGTGAAGAAATGTGGCTTCAAGGAGATCGACCATCCACCCTAAAGTCTAGATCTAGCTGCCAGTGACCATTTCCTCATCTAAAAACTCAAGAAGGACCTTCAAGGAAGGGAATTTAAGTATGACGAAGAAGTGATGGATGCTGGTTATGCTTATTTTGTGTACACGACTTCTGACTATAATTTTGGGGGGGGGGGGTTTGAAATTGTAATTGAAAGATGTGAGAAGTGTATTGCAATACAGGATAACTATAGTGAAAAGTAAAATATAGTTTTTATCTTTAGCATACCTAGAAAATAGCTGGACAGGAAACTTGTGAACCTACCCTCGTATATTCTGTAAAGTGGTCAGTAAGTAACAAATACATTATACATATATATATATAAGTCAGGACTTATGGCAGAACTATGTACAAGTCTGCACTAAAACAGCTGTATGCAAATGGAATTTCACTGTAAAGAAGATAACAAAAGAAGTTTACAACTAATACTGCTACCTGTAGATCATTCTGCAAACTTTTAAAATATCACTCTTTCTAAGATTCTTTAGGGTTGGTTATGTTATTGGTTGGTAATGTTATTAAAAATATTGATTCCTATCAGGCTATTTTACCTAGTCATTGGTTAAAGGGGAGTTGGAAGGTCCTAATCTTACTACTGTTAAATTAACAAAGGTTATGTTCCTGCTGTAGTAGAACAATTAGAGCTACTAAACTGAAATTTGGACAGCTTATTTTGAAACATAGAATTTAAGTATTGCAACAAGAATTGTTTTAATAAAGTCTATTTTTTTGTCAAAAATGTCCATAATATCTAGATTATGAAACTTTTTGCAATAATTCTGATTCAATAGCTTCATTTTTATGTCTGGAAACACCACTGAACATTTCAAGCTAATTGGTGCTGTAGTTTATTTCTAGAAGTATATGCATGTAGGAAAATATAATTTTGAAAAAATTTAATCAAAATGTTATCATTTAAAATAACTTCACTCTTAAAGTCTTCCTAAACAATTAACTGAAAGAAAAAAATGTTGAAAATTCACTCATAGCTCCAACCTGGAACTAATGCATGCTTGCACCATAGTCTGGATATGTAAAATTAAAGGCAAAATCTCCTCTAGCAAGTGGTATAAACCTGAACCTTTTAACTCAATTGGTTCTAAAGCTATGTAATTTTTAAATGCATTATGTCGAAATCAGTAGTTTTTTTATAATCTGTGTCGATATATTTTCACATACTAAAAAAGACTACTTCTAGGCTATATATCACACCCACATAGTTCAGAAAATTTGGAAATTTATTGCAATTCATTTTTTGGAAAATGTAAACAAAATCCAAAATACTCCCTTAAATGAAATTTAAAATCAAAGTTTTCACTAGCCAGTGGACAGCATCATCAGTGGGTCTGCCTGCAAACCTAGAGGTCCTGAGTTCAAATTCTGTAGGATCAATTGCCTGGGTATGGTTTTCTTTATCTTGAAAAGGTGAATGCTACGTAACTTTAAGCTTTGTGGGATCCAGGCTCATTTAAGTACTAAATTCATCATTCCTTTACATGTTATGAGGGACATAAAATTTATACAGAAAAAAAATTGTCATTGTACTGAAAGTCTGGAGAAGCAGAGAGAAAGAACCAAATAGTAAACAATTCCAGTTTTTGTTTATATTATCTGGATGCTGCTGTATTTCTAAGGCCTCTCTTTTAGCCAGATTAAAATATCTTGTTGTTATTGCAATTATTCCTTTTTTTTTTTTCTTTTCTTTCCCCCCCCCCCTGCCCATGGCATGACTTGTTCTGCAATAGCAAGGCACAAATGTCATTTATGTTCTCCCAGTCAAGTTTTAATGGATTTTTCAGTCATATCAATGTATACTTTTCCACATTTGTATATATTCCAGTGGAGCTTAGAGAATCCCTTTGTTTTTTTTTTTGTTTTTTTTCCTTGCCCTTCAAGGAATGCAGTTTTGACCTATTTCTGCTCTGGTTGTAAAAAACTGTTTTTATGCCCTTCTTTTTCTAAACCCATGCAATGTTTTCTATAAACAGTGCTTTAATTTGGTCTTTTTTGAGGTTTATAGGCTCAATCAATTTCTTTTTTGTGGTAGCTGTTTGCTTGCAAGGCCCTATGGTGATGATTATATTCAGGTTGCATTATGTTTTTGGCTAAGTATAATTAGAATTCTTTTGTTTTATTTGGTAATGGTGTTTAAGTGTCTACCCATATCTGCAGATTTTCTGTACACTCATTGCCAGATGCCTTACATTAAACCGGAACATGTAAGAATGAAAGTTTCCTGTTATTTTTATTAATATTTAAATATTTTGGATATATGATTAAAGTTTGGTAGTGCTGATATAATGAAATTTTATAAATTGCATATTCTACTGAAAGTAACTTTATACATCTCAAGGTAATGTTGTACATACAAAAAACTAACTAAATTTTTTCAATTTGGTTAGATAAACGTTTTGCTTTCCCAATTACTGAATTATAAAGTAAAATGCAGCCTGTCAGTTTATGATTTTGTAAACCAAGCTGTGTTATTTTGTTGCAGAGCATTTTTGTGTGTTGGTTTCCTGTTGTCAGCACTGTGGGCTGGTATCCATGTGTGTGCACCAGATGCATTTGCCTGGAATATTGGGTTGGTGGTACTCAATGTGGTACACACCATCCTGCTCACAGTTCGGTTTCTTCCTCCCAGACTATCCCTTGAACTTTCGGAGCTGTACCTCAAACTGTTCAAGCCTCTGCGAGTCAGCAAGAAACACTTCAAGGAGCTGACACGTGAAGGCCAGATAATGCATCTTGAGCCTGGAGAGACGTATGCAACTGAAGAGGTCACCTCTGCAGATGAGCGTCTTTCAGTTCTTTTGCGAGGAAAGTTAGTATCTTCTCTGCATATTGTTGTTCCAAGCTTAGTGCCAGAATCAACAAAATTGTAAAACAAAACTGAAAGAACAGGGTGATTCTTTTATAGGTCACTTCATTATACAGGTAAAACTATGAAATATGCTGAGAGGTGAGGTATGGCCTGGAGCCTGCTAATAGTGGGTGAGACTGCATCTAGAATTGAGCATTTTTTTCAAAATGCAAAAGATGCACTAAACACGTTTTTTTTAGAAAAACAGCCTTTTCTGTTTTATTAGTAGTATAACTTTGTTACCGTCATATATTCTCTCACCTAAACCAGTTCTACTGCACTGCAAAACCAAAAGTTAATATAATTAATTGATAAGTCCTGAAAATTCTTAAGTTTTTTCAAAACCTAACAGAACAGATGAAGTTTTTTTTCATGGATGTTCAATAAGTTAAAATATATTCTTGATTATTGTTGATTTTAATCTGCAAACACATTTAGCTAATAGAATCAGTATCAGTATAGAATGAGTATATTCTTTATACCACCACCACCACCCTGCATTGCAGTAATTCCCATATTTTTTACAGCTCTTGTTATTATTCTTAATATCCAAGATTGTGTTGTATCCAGTAAGTTGGTTGTTTATTGTGGATATTATCTCACTTCCATAGTGCAAATTAGGATTTATATAGTTTTTGTAGATGTCATTAAGGAGACCTATGGATCCTCTCCATTTGATGCCTGCTAGTCTTCTTAACATGTTATTCTTCTTATTCACTTTCTTAGTTATATTGTCGACCTGTTCAGAGAAGGTAAGTTTTCTGTCTAGTGTTATTCCAAGATATTTAGTTTTTTCTTTCTTGTTCATTATTGATTTTAACTTGCAAATCATTTGTAGTGTACTGAAGACTGCAAAACTGGAAAACGTCTTTTTAGTGCTTATTTCCATATTGTTGGTGGATGCCCATGTTTGGATGCTATTGATAACTTTCTGCATTTCATTTTCCAGTTTTTTGTAATGTTGTTTATTTGGCAATACTGGACAGAAATTAAAAAGTAATCAATAACACAGGGATAAATGGTTTCATATTTCTGATAGCACACAACAATTAAAACACAAAAAACTTTCAAAAATGACATACAGGAAGAAGATTTAGACAAAATTTTAAAAATAAGCACTAAACCTGTCATCATACCAACTGAATCTTTACAATAGATATCAGCATGAAACTAAATCTGAATACATTTGCCTCAAAAAGAATGACCTACCTGAAGTATTAAGATTGACAACACTTAGTATTTTGGACAATATTCCTTGACTGAAAGAACATGATACATACTGCCACGAGTGGCCGAGGTCATTAAGGCGCGAACTCATGAGCTGGAGGTCTGGGGTTCGAATCCCGTCAGGACCATCCTCCCTGATTGAGGTTTTTTCCAAGTTTTCCTCAGTTCTCATAAATGGCAAGGTACCCTAAACTTAGGCCTGGAACATTTCCTAAAAAAAAAAAAAAAAAAAACCTTCCCAATGTATCATTTTTATCTCATGTATCATCAGTGTCCACAGCACCTCAATAGTAAAAACAGGCATTAAACACTATTAAAAAAAAAAAAAGAGATGGATCTCTTAAAAATGGAGAAGCAGGCTTTGGAATATACTGTGAAGAATTCTCTCAATATAACCTTTGGAATAATATGCTAACAATGTTAATGGCTACTTAATGACCATTAGAGCAGCTTTGCAAAATCTACTGTATAGCCCTAACATAAATAAAAGAACTGTTATCTTAAGTGACTCTAAAGCAGCACTACAAAGTATATAATGAATTACAGTTACCGACCAACCTCAATTTAAATGAAATAAAAAAACTATATCATACAATCCAAATCAGGAATAGAGAAATAATTTTATAATGGACCCCAAGCCATGTGGGATCAAAGGGTAACAAGATTGATTTTTTATTGAAACCAAGAAAAATTGCAGTTGCCCAATTTTGCTTAATTGTTAGACATGATTGTCTGTCAGAACATCTCTTCAGTCAGGATGAAATTAATCAAGGACAGCTACTGTCCATTGTGTAAAGACATACTATGCTAAACAAAGAACATCTACTGAAATGTAGCCAACTGGATAAAAACAAACAAATGCAAAATAATTTGGAAGCTCTTTATTGGGAAGCTAGGGAAAAAATTATATCAGTGTTCCCAATGGCCAAATTTGTTTATTGTGGGCTTTTTTTTCTATTTATGTCATTGTTTATTTTTTTACTTTCTTAATCATTTTTCAGCCCATATACATTATTTTACATTAAAGATAAAAATTACAAGTACAATAATATACTGCATAACTAAGATACAAAAGAAAAGCATTATCGTAACTTTAAAATATTCACAATACACTCATCTGTTTTTAGTTTCCATGAATTTAACTGCATGCTTATTCTAGCACATCACTATAAAATTCCTTTCCATTTATTTGTAGTTTCAAAACACTTCATTGGATTTTTAATATCATTTTCTTATCTTTGTTCACCATATTGGTCTTTGGAACAACTTGAGATATAGGCATAACCTTGTTGCAAGAAGTTTTTCCAGATTTAATCACATCTAGTTCTATAGGAAGGTTGTATAGGTATTTTTAACTTCTACAAACACATTATGGTCTTCTGGTGATGGTTTTGTGTATGAAATGATTCATTGTGCACTCATCTTGAAAGGAAACTAATTCTTGAGTACAAAAGGGATAAAATGTAGTGTGTCACACTTGCAGAATTGAGAGGGAAACCAAGCAAGCCACAACAGTGAACTTGCAGCTGATCCACATTTCATTGCACACTGTGTAAAAAAATAACGGCATCTTTTTTGCTTTTGTGTTAATTGACTGAGCACATTTATCGAGTTTTGTAAAGTTGATAATATTATTTAATCTCTACACATGATATGGATGGAGTATACAAAATAATTTCACAGCATTAGGCAGGTGATAAATATTATGTGGATGGCACATATAACTTAATTTCATAAAAGGTTGATTCTATTGAGATTTGAAAAAATGTTCCATAATTGTACTTTAACCTCTTCTCTTGCATTTCATTTGTCTTTTGTGATAATGCTAGACATGTATTGCATGTTCTGGGAGGTGGTTCACAATCTGGAGGAGAGTGTGGGGAAACCATGGCATATTTCAGCTTACTTCTAAAGCAATCCTGTTTTAGCAAATTTAGCAAATTTTACAAAAGAATGTAAGCTATTGCAGTTGTACCCATGGATATTGTTTTGAATAATCTTTCCAAATCTCATTGATCCTACTAGACACCAAAAAAGATAAATATATATATATATATATACACGAGGGTCACTAGATGAGTATTGAGACAATAAATAATGACTACTCATAGAAGTGTTTTTTGTTTATCCCAGTTTCTCAAAGTATTTCCCTTGACACTTTATGCAGTGTTCCATCGGCTGGAACCACTTCTGAAAGCATCCACACTACGCATTTTCTGGCACTGCAGATAGTTCCTCCTCATATGCTGCAACCGCTTCTTTTGAGCTAGAAAATCGGTGACTTCAAAGTCAGTTCTTCACAGTAGGGAACAGGAAGAAATCTTATGGTGCCAGGTTGGGTCTATGGAATGAATGACTCATTAATTTTGCCTTAGTGCAGAGACTATTGTTACATTAGCAATGTGAGCTGATTCTTTGTCATGGTGCAACAAAATGCCCCTTAGTCCTGCTTTTGAATGCTATCCTGTAATTTTCTGAAACACTTTCGGGAGGTAAACTTCTGTATACTATTTTGTAGTAACAGTTCTCTGATTTTCGAGCACAATGATTGCCATGTGCACGCTTGTGGAAAAGAAAGAGGCAACCATTTTCTTTTCCACACTCCTTGGCCTCTTCACTTTAACAGGTGGTTGGTCATAAACCTAAATGTAGGACTGGTTTTGTTTCTGGATTAAACAGACAAATCCATATTTCGTCATACATAACAATATATGAAACAAGGCGAGGCTTTCCACAATTAAATCTTAGCAGCAATTCTTAGCACTATTCCACCCGGTGGAGTTTCCCTGCTTCAGACAAATTATGGGACACCCATCTTGAAGACATTTTTTTTACACGAAGGTGCTCAATGAAACACTCGGTGAACTAATCGCTAATGCCAGCTCAATGTCCTTGTAGGTTAGTCTTGGATCTTCCCTGATCATTGTTTCTGCAGAGGTAATGTTCTTCTCAGTCACTAATGTTGTTGGTCTCTTCATCTTTAAGAGATTTGCCACCCCCTCTTTAATTCTCCAAACCAGCAGAACACGGTAGCATGTGAAGGAGAAAAGTCCCAGAAAACCTCCCTCAAATGCTTATGTGACTGCATTTCATTTAAGTCACATTTGAAATTGTACAAGATCATCGTGCAAATTACTCTCTCTGAATCTCCAATGAATTTAAAGAACATTCACACCTTCCAGACTTAAAACATAAAATGCAGGAAAATGCATAGTACAACAGAGCTCTGCCTGCTACCATGGCAACCCCAATGGCTCAACAATTTCAAGCCAGCAACAATGCTTTCCCTAGGGATGGCCAATGTTCCATGTGTCAATACTTATCTAGTGACCCTTGTATATATACATTTGTGGGTATTTCATCCACTGTCACGTGGCAATTTTCCATCACAATGGCTTCAACTGCTGCAATAGACTCTGGTGTGACAATGCTGTGTGCCTGATCTGGGCAGGGATCATCAATTAACAAACATTTCATCGAATTCGTTAACCAGCAAAATTGGACCATTGGGGTGGGTTTTAACCTAAGGTGAAATTTTTTTGAAAAAATTGAAAAATTGGTCTAACTGCCACAATTTATGTTTTATCTCAACCAAACTTGGTAATTTCTTTAAAATAAATTCATAAAAGTAGTTTTCAAAGCACAGGGCAATTGGGCTATTAGCAGTGGATGTATACCTAAGAAAATCACTCTAGAGGCTACAATTTTAAATGTTTTTAAAGGATATTTGGTATATGCCATTGAAATAAAATAAGAAAAATAGTTTCTAAAAATCGGTAAAATCGAAGTATTAGGAAGGGCTGGGGATTTATCTCAAACCCAAAATTTAAAAATCGCTCTAGTGGCATTAATATTTGATTTTTCATAACGAAACTCCATATACACAACTTAAATAAAATAAAAACATATTTACTGGAAATCAGTGAAATCAGATCATAAGGAGTGGGAGTTCACCTGAAAAATGAGTGGGGGTTAAAGCGAAATTTAAAAATCCCTCTAGCAGCAACAATATATGTTTCTTCACAAAATATTTAGGTATATACCAGTTATATTAAATAAGAAAAATAATTTCTGCAAATTAGGGAAATTGGACCATCAGGAATGGAAATATACTTGAAAACCAAAGTTTAAAAAGTGCTCTTACATTTAATTTTCTCTATATTGTTTTAAAATAAAAGGACAAAATAATTCAGCACATAAACTGTATTTATAATGATGCATATGCTTTCTATTTAACAAATATATTATCATGAAGATAGCAAATGTGAAACATTTATCTAATAAGTGTTAGAGAATTATATTTACATGTAAGAGTCCTTTGTAATAAGCTCCAGAAAACTTTTGCATTACATGTTTTTACTACAATAAAATTTAAATTAAAATTCAAAGTCAATGAAAATCAATGAAATTTTCGATTATTTATTGTTGCATAGTAATATTTACTTAGTACAATGTAATTGTTTTAAATAGTAACATATGAACTTCTTAAATACACAATGTAACTCAAAACTTTCTGTTATTTCTCTATTTTAGTGAATGTAAAGATGATACCAAGGGCTCAGTTCATAAACATGGTTACATTTAAAAACACTCACACAGTATAGCTTTGTCTGTCAGTGGTCATATATTTAATTTAGTTAATAGTATACTATTAATTTTTGTGGTTTAATCTCAATAATAATAATAATAATAATAATAATAATAATAATAATAATAATAATACTTCTTCTAAAAATGTAGTTTCTCTTTTGTAATACTTGTTGATTGCAAAAATTCTAATTTTGTTCCCCTAATACAGTAATGCCATAACTTATTTAATTCATTAATTAATAAGGCATAATGGATTTTATATTCATGCTTATTAAAATTCAGTGAGGAATTTCCTTAGTTTACACAGCTTCTGTGTGAAGAACTTTTGGTTATCTCTGTTTATATTTGCTCAGTACACAGTAATATCTATTTGTATGTTAGCCTACATACATATTGCAGGCACAAGAGTTTATTTTTTTGAACAAGTCTGTTGATATGTAGGAAGCTTAACCCAGAAAACACTATAGTTGTTGCTTCTGCACGTACCTCCTAGGGAAGTTCTCATTAGTGAAACACAATATTTATTTATTATGGTCTTGTTTGCAGTACAGAGGCCACAGTTACTGGCACATAGGGTAATTCAAGCTTTGTCAGACAGCATTTATGAGGAAATCCGACAATAGGACAGCATGAACAAAGCAATTGCAAGTTTGGCAACAAAAAAAAAAAAGCTTGGGAGTACTGAAAACATTCCGATTATTTGATGACATAAAATTTTGAAGGATTTCCAGTCACCAACATTTTTTGACCTGACTCTGCCTAATATTTTCCTATGGAAAGCCTTAAATGAAGTATTGTTTGTCAATAAGCCTTACACCATAAGGGGCCTGAAAGAGAGGCCTATGAGCAAAATTTGTCGGCCGTTTCACGCCCTGAGTTGAATGGGATGCTGATGATCTGAGATGTTAAAGAGCGTCCATAAATAAATCAGTCAAAAAAAAAAAAAAAACACAATAAGGGAACTGCACTCAGATATTCATCATGAAGTTACTCGATAATTGATAACTTCTTGCAAGCCACTTTTGCTAATATACAGCATCATATTCAGTTCCGTTTGGATAAGGTGATGAACTTATGTCTGTAATATGCATATATTTCTCTGAATCAAGTTATTTTATAATATAAGCATGTTCTAAATGTAATGCACAGTTTTGAAATATTTGTATTATATGGTATCACACTGAATCACCTTGTTCTTTGGGTAAAGAATAAAATTACTTACTGAGGGCAGATCATTTATCTACAACATTTCCGCAATCTATCAACTTATGTGTTTAAATACTGTACTTACGAAGCTGTTGACAATGGAGTGGCAATATAACTTCAACTTATGTTTTCACTTTTTTACACTTTACTTCATTCACTTACCCAAAAGTAAGATGCGTTTCGGAAGAATTTCTCCCATCTTCAGTTGCTTACTGAACCGCCATTACTCGAAAATATGGCTGGACAAACGGATGTTCCTGTGGTGGCCTCTGTTGGTTGAAGTAGGAAGTTGCTGAGCCCGTCCATGGGAGGAAACTCAAAATTCATAAGGTTTTTACTATTTTTTAATATGAAAGAAAATGGCAACACTTTTGTCACACTGTTAATAAATATGTGAGGACATTGTTGTTCTCAACATATCTAGGAGAAATACATAGCTATTCAACTTAATCTGTGTCACTAGTGCATTATGTATAAATGGACAAATACAAGCTACCTGAGTAATGGTGTAAATTTGGACCATTTAAAGTAATGCGAGCACTGTGCATGAATTAAAACCGAGGTGCATGAGAGAAGTCATGCAGAACTGTAAGAGGCCTGTGGCAATATAAAATGATGATCTGTGGGGTGCCACACTTTCGACAATGATGCAATAGAGTGAAAGACGTATCATGTTTAGATCTTGTTCTTCAAGCACATTTGATTCAATCACGCAGGTTGTGATGGATAGTGAGGAAATTAACCACAAAAGTCAGAATATGACACACTACAGTGTTACAATAGAGTGCTCCTTCTGAAACAACAACAAAAATTAGCTTAGCTACAGATGGCATTGTTCCATCGCTGCTGAGTTCTGCATATAAGTCATGTAAGGGTCTTGCAGTATACTTCTCAATTTTATATTCTTTTCTTGAGGAAGCAAACCCATTAGCACTAGGCCTGAAGTATCCCAAAAGATGGTGATCATCTGCTTGCAAACAAAATCCAAGGATTTTACAAAAACTGAAGTAATCAGAGTCTTAAGCTATAGTAGGTAAATCATTGCCCTTTCCTTTAGTTAGGAGCTTTGAAAATCATATATATTTTATAATCCATATTATAAATTAGCAGACAATTTCTTGAGTCAGAAACTCCATGGATGTTTCCATTGCATGGATTGGACTTTCTTCTTTGGTATGTGGTGTGATGATGAAACCATGACTTGTCACCAGTCACCAGTTTCTCCAAAATACAGATCTTCATTATGCATTTCCAGTACCCAACAACAGACTTCAACCCTTTTGTCTTGTTATGCTTGTGTACAGTCCCATGGAACCTAATGTGCACATACCTTTTTCATATTCAAATCACCATGTGCAATGGTGTGCACAGTTGCACAGCTGAGATCTGTCTGACATTCCAATTCATCAAAGGTTATGTGTCTATCTATCATAATCAATTCAGGCACAACCTCAATATTCCTGGGAGACCACCATGTTCATGGATTACCAGTAATCATATTCTTGTGTACTGATTCCAAGTTGCAGTTTAACATCTTAAATTTTTGCAGTATTATTACTTCCTTCCACAAAAACCATGTAATCCATCTTTGTCCCTGATGACAAAGATGGCATGATCGCATTCTATCTTGTATATGTTTTTTCTCTACTTGACAAATGAACATTGTCCTTTTCCTATATACTCTGCTTACAACTGCCATCTAGCTTCTGCATGGTGTACAGTGTGGCAATCAGAAGAAGACAAGTGCGATGAGGGCTTAAACTATTTATCTGCACACATGCAAGTGTATGTGGGATACCCATGCTGCCACATGAATGAGGACCTCTTTGACTCAGATTGGGTCTGCCAGCTGATTTCTAGCCATAGGCAAGTATCTGACAACAATGCTTATTTTTATCAGCAGCATGAACCTTGTGAGGAGGGTAGAAAATGTTTACATAGCACATTCCTGTCGCTTACCTTCTCATCGTCAGACAATACTAGTACCAGTCCATCACCCAAGAATGGACATATCCATAGATTGTAGGGTATTTGTAAACACCGCTATTGTACATCATTTCCAAATGCCCATCATATTTATGGGCTTAAGTGGTATAAAAATGCATTATAAAGTATCTAACTTTCAGGTTTGATTCTTCAAGAGATAGTATGTTGTTAAAGGTGGATGTCATGGCTTTGACAAAAGAAATTAATTTTAAACTCGCTGGAATTAGTTCAGAACTTGAAACTGGAAACTGTAATTGATGTGGATTAATTATATAAAGAATTTGTGATCATGAAAGAAATAACAGTGAAGATTTGTGTCTGGAACAAGTAGTTCATAATTATGAACTCTTTATCTAAAGAAAAAGACAACTAATGGTAGCTTCTGTACTGACAAACTTCTTGTTTTCAATTCCTCCATTAAATGATTTTGTAGATAGAACTTTCAATAAGGAAATATTTCATAGACTGGCATTTATAAACAGATTTCTCATAAATACATTGAGGGCAGAGTTTCAGGTAAAAATAAATGTCAATGTAGATTGTAAGGGGTTTTATGAAAAAATGTTGCAAGAAAGAATGCACATTACGGCAAGTACTAGGGCAGCAAGAGGTACAAATTCAGTCAATAAATATATCTGAATATTGAAATAATGTGAAAGAATTATACATATAAAACAATGCCGTTAATTTTATAAAATAAGCACACTACCTAAAAGTTTTCCAAGTGTCCCCCCAATGTGTTCAATGTTTTTCTTTTTACCTCCTGGGAGTAAGTTACCCTTTGCAGCATCCAGCAAGTGAAGAGCTTGCATGTTTTCATTCTTAGTACAGGTCAGAGGTATGGAAGCAGTGTCCAGATACAGCAAGTATTTTTGTTTATGTAGATGACAAATTTGCAATAGTAACTAAGAAACAAACTTTAGGGTAAGTCAACATCACCAGTGAAGCCTCTTCCTCTCTTAAATTTTGCAACCATAAATAAATGGTGGATTGCAAAAGGCAAAAATCCCTAAATGCGTGTTGCAATTTTTCAAGAATTTTCTCTGTCATAAACCTAATTTAAAAGCATAAAAAAACAATTTGTTCAATCATATCAAATAATTAAATGTTTTTAAAAATTGTAAAAACTTCAAAAAAATGCATATGGAACTAACACAGCAAAGCTCACATGAATTAAATCTGTCATCTGTAATGTTCATGATACACTCAGAACTCCATAGCTACCAACATTCTCTTACCACTAATTAATTAACTTCGTGTGTTACAGACTACGTGTGACTTGTGATGATATTCATCTGCACTATATCCTCCCACATCAGTTCATCGATTCACCAGAATGGGAAGCCAATCACGAAAATAGTGACGATGTGTTTCAGGTAAGTATATTCACTGCCACTACAAAATGTTAACATGGTTCTTTATTTACAAACACCTTCACCTGGTTCACATAACCTAGTGATAAAGAATAAGAACTTTATACAAAATTCTAGAAGTTAAACTTACAAATTCTATCTACTGGGAAAGAGAATTAATAAAATGTCATTGTTGAACTATAAATTATGGGCACTAGTAATAGTAGAAGTAGTACTAATATATTCCATATGTTTTCGAATATTGAAATGAACTTCACTTACTGGGTTTTTAATTAGTATACTTCTTTTGAATATTCTTCTTATGCAAACATAAACTCTGATGTGATTCCAGCAGTTTTTACCCCTACAAACCCTCATGCCTTTTGAGTTAAAAAACAATAAAAAAAATAATAATAAAGTGCCCATTCTCAAACATTACCTCTTTGGCATCTACAGCAACATTTAGCAAACTCATCTGCCTCTAAAAGACGAAAACCCTCATCTTTAACTTCAAAGCTTTCTACAGTACTCAGAATTTCCTCTGCATCTTTTGCAGGATTGATTATATTGGAAAAATAATGAAACTTCAATTTGTGAATGCCTGTAGTGTGAAATTTCATATTTCAATATTCTGGAATTGTAAACAGCAAGAAATTAATAATTTTATTAATATTTTATATTATTTTCTTTCCTTACATTGTTTCTATTGCACTAAAAGCAAAATTCATTATACATCATAAAACTGAATTTTATAAATGAAATTAATACTTACAAGAGGTCATTTATTTTCTATTCTTTGGGCTGCATAACCTTTGACTTCCACTCATTTCCACTTTATTACAAATAATGTGCTGTGACTAACAATAGGATAGAGGAATCTTTTAAACACCCGCATCATGAAACAATAATGGAATACTAACCAACAAAAATATATTCATTGTGATTGTTAAACCTATTTGACTATGAAATATATGATGGGTATTGTTGGGTTAATGCTTTTCTCTCGTTTGTTAAGTAAGTTTATATGTACCATCAGTTTGTTTCTATTTATCATAGCAAACATATCATGTACACCTTTTGACAAAATGAATGAGTCATCTCTGGAACAAAAAGTTCTTTTAACTCCTACTCATTACAGTGTGCAGTTCACAAGATATCCAGAAGGCTGTGTAGCCACTGCAGCAGTTGTGTTATCAAAGATGCTGTCTAGTATGCATGTTCTGTTAGGTCTGTGGCAGAGTGTGCAGTAATGCTGTGTTTAAGAGCACAGGTTTGCCTCCTGGCATAAAGCACGTTTTTTTAAATAAACATATTGTGACAAATTAGTTTCACAATATTGTTTGCCATCCACAGCAAACTTTAATGTTGACATATTATATATAATATAATGAATATAATAATATTTTCTGCAGTATTTGTTCTAACTAAATGCAATATACTGTACACCATTCCGTGCATACGTACGAAGGACAAAAGATGTCTAATTGGCACAAATTCAAGAAACTTGGGATGTTGTAGTCTTTCGTCCACAATACTGTGGAAATATACATGACATCATCATATGCCCTGAAGACTGAGGGCAGATATACATGCTGAGAATTCATATACCCCATTTTAATTTATGTTATTTCTGTTTTCAAGTTAGAAAATAAATGTTTCTGTTCATGTGTTTATTTAGTTATTTGTATGATATATATTTGTGATTACAATTCTGTGTATGCATAGGTATTGCCATAAAATTCAAATGATACGTTAAAATATAATATGATATGAAAATAAAATAATGTTTTACATATACACTATAAAACTAATAATAAAAAAATAAAACAATTCTGTGGGATTAGAACCCAGGAGATTACACAGAAGAGCATACCTTCTAAACTGCTTGGCTACTGCCACTCCACCCTAATGTTCTCTTACCAGATGCTTATGATTGTGACCATTATGTTTATAAACTGCAGTGTGCACTAGCTACATGTGCTTGTGAATACAGCACTTATGAGCATCCCCAAGTTATCTGATCAACACATACAATGCAATGACTCTTTTTTTTTGTGAAAAGTTATACATAAATGAAAACACTGGCTATAATATCTGCTCATTGCTAATAAAAACCAGAATTGTCAATTTGCAGTAGAATTTTAATCTCCTTGGAAACTAACCACCACAGAGTTAAATGCTAATAAAATGAGATGTGTGTGCAGGTTACCATAACGGCTGAGCAGGAGTGTATGTACATGTGTTGGCAACGCATGAAATTGGAGCGAGTGCTCAGACATCGACCTCTTCTCAAGGTTGTGCTATCAAACATCATAGGTAAGTGTAGGTAGTTGAGTTGGTGCAACTGTGAGACTCTCCTGCATGGTAGTCATGCCAGCTGCTGTTTCAGGTAAAGACATTACCCACAAGTTGTACTCGTTGAATGAACATCTCAATGCAACTCAAACTCAGGAAATATCTGCAGGACGACCTTCTGACTACTGGCATGCCATGAGCCGCAGTCTGAGTATGGATGCTGTTCACACTGGCACTAGAGGCCATGTCCGTTCTGTGGCATGGCGTGCACAGCAACAACGCAGAGCATCAGCAACCTACTCTGACAGTAAGTATAGTCAATATGTTTTTTGTACTTTATCAAAACAGGGATGGAAGATCCACGCACAGTTCTTCACTAGCAGGAAACAATACTATAACAAGGGCATAGCATTACTGCATTTCCATCTTTTGAACACTAACCTTCAATGTGATATCTTTCAATTGCTATTTTTACATGAAATAACAGCATTTCTTATGTAAGAAACAATTAGAAGTAGTTAATCATTTAAAACACAATTATATTTCAAATGCTCAGATATGGAACTTGCCAACATGAGGGTCATTTGAAAAGTTCTCAAAATGATCCATAGATTGCAGTGGCATTCCAAAACAGTTTTGTTACCAATTTCCATATAAACATTTGTGCAATAATACATGGATTGGTCAAGAATCATAGTAGCTACAGCTGTTTGTTGCAGTGCAGATGTGTATACAGGAAAAATGGCAAATATCATGTGGTTATTTAATACTTTGTAAAGAGGGGTATGAATGCAACAGAAATTCATACATGTATGGCAAACACTCCAGAGGATTCTGTATCATCATTTTCACCATTTCCAAGTGGACCAAGGAGTTTAAATGCAGCCATGAAAGCTTGGAAGAAAACATATGCAGCAGATGATTAAAAACCATCACAACATTAGAAATTATAGGTAAGGTGCACAACATGGTTTTGGAGGATCACCGATTGAAGATGTCCAAAATTGCTGAAACCCCGGCATCTCAGGAAAATGACATTTAGAGGAAAGAATTATACTTAAAATAATTGACAGCAAAGTGGGTGATGCGACTGCTGACTCAGGATCAAAAGTGATTTATAGTGCAAATCTCTCAGCAAAGTTTGGCCCTTTTTCAGAGAGATCTCACTGATTTTATGCATCAATTTGTGACCAATGATGAAACATGGTACCTGAGACAAAAGAACAGTCTAAACAATGGAAGCATTGCAATTATCCACTGCCAAAGAAGACAAAGTGTGTGAAATCGACCAGAAATATCATGACATCAGCTTTCTGGGATGCCAAGAATGTACTGCTAAAATTGATTATCTTCCCCTTGAACATCTAACACTGGAGCATATTAAGCTAAACTTTTGGACCTATTGAAGACAAAAATATGTGAGAAAAGGCTAGGATTATCAAAGAAGTATGTCATCTTGCATCAAGACAATGCTTACCTTCATACATGTGTCATTGCAATGGCAAAAATCATGAATTTGGATATGATTTGCTGCCACATATGCTTTATTTGCCTGACTTGGCTCCATCTGACTTACATATGTTTCATAAAATGGTGGAAAAAATGTTCATACAATGAAAAGCTTAAATAATGAATTGATGCATATTTTGCAGGCCTGAAGAAATCTGACTTTTGTGATAGGGTAAAGAATTTGGAGCATCATTGGACAAAGTGCATTGGTGTCGAGGGAGACTAAGTTAAAATATAACACTATTCATCATTTTGTGCTTCATTCTGAGAACTTTTCATTCATTGAATGACCCTTGTAGTTCTGAAACTATTATAGTTCTGAAATATTATATCTTAACAGTATGCTCATTTTGCACCATAAAAGCAAGTTTGCTACCTAGTAATTTTAACAGGAAGATAACATAACTGTGAAATCTACTAATGCAACTTGTGAACTTAAAACTAACCTAGGGCTTACATTTTAAGATTTTTGTGGGTCACACACCTACTTGGCAATCAATCTTAAAATTTAATCATAGATTAGCTTTTAAGTTTTTAGCTTAAGTTTGGTTTAAGAAATTTGCCTTAAATATATATTTGGGACTGCATCTGCTTCAACCATTCTTTTCACTCCATCAAACATTTTAAATTACTTGTGCAATACAACACATGCTAAAATTCCATCTATCTGCTTAATATTGCCCAACTATAGAAAATCATAGGCCAATCATGCTACAAACCACCTTTTCAAGAGTGTATATACATAAACAATTACAAGTTTATCTAAAAAAAATTAAATATAGTATCAAAGTAGCAATATGGATTTAAGGAGCATAGTAGATATGATGGAAATGGAAAATAATATAATAATATTAATAAATGCACTAAACAAACATAAAATTGTAAGTTATCTTCTTAGATTTGTCAAAAGCCTTTGACTATCTGAATGTGGACTTCTTATAAATATTTTTGAGACATGCTGAATATTAAGAGTATGACACAAAACTGGTTAAAAATGTAGGTACTTAAAAACAAGCACAATATTGTGAACAGCACAGTAGATAAACTAAAATCAGACCTTCAGGGGTTAAAATTGGGGCAACTTATGTATCTAATGAATATTAATGACAATTCTGAATTAGTATAAAGAAATTGGATGATAGCAATAGGATCTGTGGAAGATATAATAATAAAAGATAAAATTACACCAGATGTGAAAACCAAGGAAAATGCAAATTAAAATCACAAAACAATATTATGCTAATCTAGACGTGGTACTAAATTACTTCTATATGTAGGCACATATAAACCAAGATAATTTTTAACTAAGAAAATGCTCTACAATTATTATTATTATTATTATTATTATTATTATTATTATTATTATTATTATTATTATTATTATTGTTGTTGTTGTTGTTCCTATTATTATTATTATTATTATTATTGTTGTTGTTCCTATTATTATTATTATTATTATTATTATTGTTGTGCATATGTATATATTAGTTATAAGGTATATTTAGATTGATTTCTGTAAACCTTAATCTTATTAAAAATACTGCATGTAGTATGTGTATGAGAATGTAATAAACTGCATTAGGGAATAAATATTATAATTAGCTCTTGACAATATAAGAAACTAGTATGACCAAATCTTTTGACAGCAAATAAACATTTATTATTTATTATTATATAAGGATTTTTTTGCAAAATCACTATAAATATATTGTATAACTATATGAATTTTATCACTAACTCTTTCATTTAAATTTTGAATTTCAAATGCTAAAAATATGTAAAAAGCACAATTACTGAAACGATGTATATGGTTGTTCATACAAGTCACTAGAATGTTTTCGTTTTGTTTTGTCTTGTTCACTTCACTGTCAAATTTATAAATTAGCACAATGTATCATATAAAAAATTACAGCCATTGCTTCTTAGTTCAGAAAATCCTCCTGTTCCTCTTCTTTTTATGTTTGCCTTCAGTAATATCCAACAATAGTCAGCAAGCATATTGATGCTCCAACATCTCTGATACCTCCTTTTGAACTCCTGCAGATCCTTGTGAAATCATTTGCCTTGGCTCTTCGCTCAAAAATGCTAGATTTTTGGGGAAATAATCTAGGTGAAAAAATATAAAATGAATTTTGAGATTCATGTTACAACCAATATCCTTGCATGCTTCAAGCATGTTAGCCACAATGTTTTGGTAATTAGACCCTTGTTGTTACCAAGAAATTTTGAAACAACTTCACAGAAAGTTACTCATGCTGCTTTCTCCTTTTCATCCATAGTGTTTTTAAATGCTGCATCAGACATCAGGACCATTTAATATACCTTCTTTTAATTTTGCTTCAGATAGTAGTGGAAATTTCTCACATATGTACTTGAAACAGTCTCTTTGCTTATTTAAAGCCTTTACAAACTAAATAAATTGCACTTACAACCAACTTAAAACAAATGTAAGAAGATTTTCAAAGAACATGGAATAATGTTAGCCCCAAAGAACATGTATAAAATCAAGAATTTATTAGGTTGCACAGTAAGACACCATATCATCAGAACAGAAATCCAAAATTTATGAAATCAAATGTGCAAATTGTGATCAGAGATGCATTGGAAAAACAAAGAGAAATTTGGTATTCAGAGAAAAGAACACTTTAGGAATATATGGTTTAAGCAGGTTCATAAATCAGCGGTAGCTCACTTTTGGATGAAAAATCATGAAATTAAACCAGAGATTAATCTGCTGAAACAGCTTCATAACCCAATGGAACTATCCACTTGAGAAAAAATTTTCAACATAAAAAATAAAGAAAATTTAATGAACTTTGATTTTCCTCCTATGGATAAACTAAGCAAGTTCCTACTACAACCACCAGACACCACCACAGAAGCATCTGGGTATCCAGCCACCATTTCATGTAACAGTAGTCGGTCAACAACTGAAAATGGAAGTGATTATTCCCAAAAAATGTCTGAGTTTTATGTAAGTGGAGTTTAGTATAAACAAGTTGAATACATAAGTGTAGGAAACCTTTACAAACTGTTTCGTCAAGCCAAACAATGTGGCGAGATGGCAGCACACTTTCGAAGCATTCACAACGCTTTGGCGTGTAACATTCTTAGAACCAACATCCAGATTTTCTCGAGGTGGCCAGTCTTTCTTAGTCTATTGATCAACTCGTGCCCTGCTATCCCACAGACATCTGGAAATTTGACAAAACATTGTTGACCCAGCAGCATAATATTAAAATCACTACATACTTGTCATTTGTGTTCCCCATAGTTCAGTACCAATAACAGCAGTTCCAAATTTTCATATAATTCTTTGAGAATTAATGAATAGACAATGGGCACTGAACCAAAAATGTTTCCATTAAGGAGGACAACCTCTAAACTTTGCTTGAAACCACTATGAACAATCTCTACTCACATGAGTCATAATTTGAATGTTAAATTTTTAGCATCTGCAATATACAAGATGGCCATCTTCAGAGAATAAAGATTTAAAATCTATTTCATGTTGTCAGTACCAATAGGACGATGTTACTGGGCACAGCAGATATTTTTCTTGGAGCCTAGAATCTAACAACTCAACTAACTCTTTAGGGAGGGAAAGATTCCTCACTAAGTCCTTTAATTCACTCTGGTTAAAACACCCCCTTTCTGCAGCAGACAATTCTGGTAGATAGCAGTTACTATCATCATCACAATTTCTATCACTTCTACATCAAACTCAAATGAAAAATATTGAAATTTTTCTAGTTGCATAGGGAGTGGTACATCAGACCCATAGGATACAGGTAAAATGACTGACTGAACAAATGGATACATGATTTGCTTTTTATTTTTAGAATTGTACACCTTTACTTCACAAGAATAGAAGTTAGCAGTCATTACCACAGTTTGACTTCTGTTCACGCAATGATGAAGTTCAGTGCATGTTCACATGATGATCCTAGTGGTCTACTTGCCTCATAGACCCAAGATCTTGGGTTCAATCCTGGCAGGTTCGATGGATTTTTTCGAGCATAAAAATTCTAAGTATGACTCCCTTCCGAAGAGAAGTAAAGCCATGGGTCCCATGTCATAGATTTATGGCACGAGAAAGAACCTCAAGCCTGAAAGAAGAGGCCTCTAAGCAAAATTCACCAGCCATTTCATGCCCTGAACTGAAAGGGATGCTGATGACATGATGTTAAAGAGCATCCGTAAATAAATCAAATGTTCGCATGATTTGTGTGAACTTTACTTTGGTTTGCAAGTTTGATTCCAAAATAGACATGATGTGACTTTCACAAAATCTGGGATATTACACCTCTGCTTATGCATTATGTATTTCCCACTTATGTATAAAAAATGATCTAGATTATTTACACATCCTTATTGTGACATGGCAAATATTTAAATGAACAAATTGTACTTATGATGGAGGGTAATATAGTCTACATTAATGTATTCAAATGGTTCACACTAACTCCATTTACTTACATAACGCTGAACATGCTTAGGAAGCTACTTGCTTCCATCATCAGCTGTTGACCGACTACTCAAACTGGTGGTTGGATCCCAAGATCGCATTCGTACAAACAGTTTGAATACATGAATGTAGGATAGTAAATACTTTTTTACTGAATTACAAACTCAAACATTCTACTCCAGCTTGAAACTGATTTTGTTTTCCAATGAAACGACTAATGAAATGTGAGAAGAACCAAATGGGATGTGTATCTCACAAAGTGGGTGGTTGACATTCCTATCTCCCAAAAATTAACATAATGGCAAGGCTGCACGTAATCTTGATCTAACTTCCTTATCCACTTGCATTCCCTATCAGATAAACGTCCAGAGTCCTCAATTTTTACTATAAACATCTGAAAAATATGCAGAATAAATTTGTTCCACTGGAACAAAATTGTTGAAATTTGAGCTATTTCCTCAACAATATTTGTTATATTATGCTATATTTCATTGTGAAAATTCCTGCTATTCAAAACTACTTGGTTTTCACATTTCATGCTAAAACTACTATATGTTAAAGTATTACAAATTTAATAAATCTAACATAATTTTCAAAATGTGGTATTATAAGAAAATTAAAATTGCAATATAAAAAATGCTATGTAATAGCTTTCTGGTTTTGAATTTGGTTTATGCTAGAAATACCCTAAAGACATTAAAAGTTTAGAGGCACTAACTTCAATGCTGACTGGTGAAATCAATGGATAATGAAACAATTAAGCAGTCTACTAAATATCCATTTATTCAAACATAAAGTATGGGATAATGCTAAAAGAGAATATTACCAGGAAATATCTTCGTTACAAAAAGAGCTATGAGAACAATACAAGAGACATTCATACAAATACATTTTCAAAAAAAATTATATCATATCCATATACATGGGCATTAAATGGACAGTTCATAACACAGGTGAACCAAAAAATTATATGATGCATAATTATTATAATCGAAGAATTAATGAAGATTAATTGACATCATTGATTCCGTTGAACTACACACTCTTAGAGCTTCAATTACTTTTCATAAATGTATGGAACTGGTTTTGAGAACATTTAGTTCCCATCTTCAGCCAGGCTAAAGTTCAACTGTTGGATCATTCGTTGAGCTGTGGGAATGTGTATTCTGCTCTGGTGGCAGTGTGATAAACTTTTAGTTTATGTTTTCATCTCTGGCAATGTCGAAGTTCATTATGCTGTCTTTGTATTTGTAGATGTAGATTTTCTCGCAGGTTGTTAGTTCCATAGGTCCTTGTACCGATTTTAATAATTTTGCTTTATTTATTATGTCGTGATTTTGTGTCCAAAAATGATATGCTACTGCTGATTTCTCTATTTGTTGGTACTTTATGTTCCTGAAATGTTCCTTTAACCGTGTGCCTATGTTTCTCTTTGTTTTTCCCATGTACATTTTTTCTTTCTGCATATTCCAAATTTAAGATTTTCTTGACATTTCATTATTATAATATCTAAGATATTAAAATCTCCATTTATCTCCATTTCTGGCTAACCTCTTCGTGAGTAGATTTGAAATACACATCAACACAGCTTTTCCATACATATTTAAGGTATGGTATAGATATGTAGAAGATATATTTGCCATAGTTAACAAAATAATCATTGACGATGCCTTAAAAGTTTTGAATATACAAGATGTAAAATATCATTTACATACGAAATAGAAACAGATAACATGTTGCCATTCTTAGCTATTAAAATAATGAAATGTCAACAAAATCTGTAATTTGGATTATACAGAAAGAATACACACGCAGATAATCACATCAAAGCTGACAGTTTTAACCCCACAGCGCACAAACATGCAGTAATTAACAGTTTAACACACCGGCTAGTTAACCTACAAATTAGCAAAGAAGAATATTTTAATGAATACAAACAAATAGAAGAAACAGCAGTTAAAAATGGTTTTAAAAAAGAACTAGTACACAAAAAAGTGCAGAAATTCAAGAGACAAAAACATATCAAAGAAACCACAACACTTTCAGCAAGAAAAGATAAACAAATTTTTAAAAAATTCACATATCATCCATGGGCTGCAAAAAAATTCCAGAATATTCATAAAGATTTTAATATCAGGTTGGCACCGATTAATAGATTTAATGTTAAAAACTTATTGATAGATAATGCTAATGACAATATTCCACAAGAAGAAAAATCAGGTATTTACAAAATAAACTGCAGAATGTGAAAAAATCTACATTGGGAAAACAAAGAGAAACATAGGCACACAGTTAAAGGAACATTTCAGGAACATAAAGTACCAACAAATAGAGAAATCAGCAGTAGCATATCATTTTTGGACACAAAATCACGACATAATAAATAAAGCAAAATTATTAAAATCAGTACAAGGACCTACGGAACTAACAACCTGGGAGAAAATCTACATCTACAAATACAAAGACAGCATAATGAACTTCGACATTGCCGGAGATGAAAACATAAACTACAAGTTTATCACACCGCCACCAGAGCAGAATACACATTCCCACAGCTCAACGAATGATCCAGCAGTTGAACTTTATTCAGCCTGGCTGAAGATGGGAACTAAATGTCCTCAAAACTGGTTCCATACATTTATGAAAAGTAAGTGAAGCTTTAAGAGTGTGTAATTCAACTGAATCATACAATGATATTCAATTAATATGATAAACTTCACTGTGCAAGTTCCAATTTACATTTTACGTTTAATGAAGATTAGTTTAGATTTATTCTTAAGGGAACAGTAAATAACCGAAACTCAAGAAACATGGGAAAAAAATTAGATAATAGACTATCACAAGAAAAACAGGACATGAACCAAACAAAAGGAGTATTAAAAACCATAACATATTATTTAGAATTTAATGCATTTTATAGTTTAGAATAATTTACATATAAATCTAAGTGAAACACTAGTTGATAATTTTGGCATATTCTTGTACTATGTATATAAAATGAGAAGGAATGGCACACTGCCCTTACCAATCCATTCCTTCTACACAGACAGCTGCATATTATGCTCTTACAGGGTCCAACTCTCCAACGAGACCACAGCAACACCAATGTTGGGTCCCAGTAGTGGCTAACCATTTCCCTGCCACCTCACCCTTCTCTGCATATCCTCAAGCTGCAATGATTACCACTACAACAGCCAGTACAGTGGCTGCTATGGCGTCCCCTGCAACAGTGGTAGCTCATCAGCAGATGGCACCCCCGAATACCCCCTCACAGGTAGCGCTGGTTCCAATCATTGTGCCCATTATTGCTCCACCGCCTCCACCTCCACCACATAGTCAGGTCAGAACGAGATCACTGCGACGTCCTGGGGGCAGAGAAGTCAAATTTGAGACACCAGTCTGACAACAGCTTTTGGACGAGGGAGGTGATAGGAGGGGGCAATACCAAGCAGCAGTTCCCTATACCAGCACCAATTCTGTACAGACTGATGTGCAGATGTTCACATTCCCTCGTGTCCTGTAAGATCGACATATCCACCAGGGATACCAACACGATAATCAAGCATATGTACAAGTTACAAGTTAATATATTTTTTTTTTATTCATGAAATTCTATGTACAAAATATTTTGCTTTCTGGTTCACAAACACAGGACAAAGGTAACTTGTTTTTATGGTAGAATCCATAAAAGTGTTTGTGTAGCAATGTCTCAGTGCGGTTAAGTGTTAAGAAATGTGTTCAAAAGCTTCATTAACGAAACTAGTGGCTTTGCAAATGTTGTTAACTCAACAAAACAGAAAGTGTAGACTCCTGCATGCTTAGCAATATGCAGGCTGCATTTTGTGGCTTTTTTTTTTTTTTTTTTTTTAATATCAGTGTTAAAACAAAGTCAGACATTTTTAATACCAGTCAGCTAATACATCATCCGGAATTTTATACGTTTTCATCAGCTTTGCATATATTTAGTTCTTATTTTATATGATGTTTAAGCCCCCTCAAATGCTATGAATGTAACCTACTAGTACAATTGTACATAGTTTTGTTGTTATGAATCATCATGTACTAACAGTTTTATTTGTCACTTCCTTTTAGCTGAAATTAATATTTTTTCTTTGTATGACATTGATTAATGTGACAAAAACAATCATTTTGTACCAGAAGAAACTCTCTTGTTCCAGCAAAGTTAAAATTTGCCTGTCTATTTTCATAATTTTGAGACTATGATCAAGAAGATGATAAATCTGTGTAGCATAGGAAAGATGAGCCTTTCTGTTTTTAAGAGCATCAATTCATCTATAACTTCCATTACTGTCACCCGTTATTTAGTTTATTAGGTACATCAGTGTTTCCTACCTGTGGAAAAATAATACTTTACACAGATGCCTTAAATTGATAAAGACTGCAAATTATAAATAATTAACCATTAGGCATACAAATACTAATGTGCTGCATTAGAAAATGCTCTAACATAACTACTAGATGCAGTAGTTGCAACAAAATGAACAGTAAAGGACTGCAGTCTTGTTTATGCAAATAAGGATTTGTTTTGTTTCTAGTGTCATAAAACTTCTTTAATTGTCATCTGTGTTTGTTTGTTTGTTCTGTTGTTGTCACATGGTGTATCTGTTGGATTGTTGTGATAATCTGGGGGATGTCATTCCATAAACATTATTAAGCATTCTGAATTTCCCTCATCATCCATTTACTCAAACATCACCCATTCATTTTCATATGCTCGAGTACAACTTCCCAGATTATTTTTATGTCTATTCTTCCTTCAACAGGTCAAAATGTTGCAAGGTTAGAAAGTTCTGACTGATGATCCATATACTGCATTGATAGAATTGTATACTGATTGACATCCCCCATACAAAACTGTACTAATAGTAATAATAATGCTAATCATTTGCCTAATTCTCAATTATATTTGTTGTCAACATAATTTGATGAATATAATTGTTTTCTATGTTGTAAAAGGCCTAAGCGCCCCATCACAAAACACATGTTGCATGTAGTGTCAGAATGAGACTGGACGTTAACATTTAGTAGTTACTGTATTCTTTCTGGGCAGTCTTTTCATAATTTTTCTTAAAAGTTTATCCTAATTGTTAAATTATGAAGGATTTCCTATACAATTGTAATCTATTTGCACAAATGTGTATAAAAAGTTGTTTCATCATACAAAGCTGTACAAGAAAGTGCACAACCTTCCATTGGAATAGAGATGTTTTCCTAACTGTAAACCAATTAATAAAATTTTGTTCAACATCCAGTAATTAACCCAAATTTCCTGACCAAGAGGGTCATGATGTGAAACTTGGTTCACTTTCTGATCACTGGATGCACCTTTCTTGAACAGCTCTGTAAATTAGTGCAAAAATAATAAAATACATTTACTGCTTAAATAGCATGCCATTTCTCTCTTAAGTCTAAACTCGAGATGAATCAAAAATTTTCTGGATACTCATTACCTATAGGCATACATTTTGGTCTAGAGGCGCAATACCAGATATTTTCATGTTTTTTATTAAATAAGATACAAACTTATTTACTATTTTAAATTGGCAGACCACGAAACACACACCATCTTTTGTTACTCCAAAATAAAAATCAGGAAGTAATGTAAAATCTGCTTTCACGCTAAAGATGCTGAAATACATTATCATCAACATTTTAACAGCTCACATAATATTAACTTATACTTTTGAAGCTATTAACAGTGAAGGTGTGGAATAATATTGATAAGAGGTTTGGTTTGGTGAACTTATATTTCACTTTATTTCACTTAATTAGTTTTTTGGACATGTTTCAGTAACATTCACTCACATCATCAGCAGAAAACCAACTGATAGAAGCATTCTCTGCAGGCAGTCATAGAAATTTATTGAACATATTCAACATCTATGTTTAAAAGTTCATGATGCAGTTTTTATTTTTGATGGTGTAAATTTTTTTCAATGCCATTAATTCCAAAGGATTGCAAGAGTTTTTCAATAATTTTATTTTTGTACAAATTTTGCAGTTTTTTGATCAAAAGTGGGCTGCCAGTACCATTTCTCTATCTGTAATATACATTTTTGAAATATTCTTTGGTATAAGTCTACAAATTTCTTTTAGTTTTTCCAATGTATACCTGATTGGCATCTTTGCAATTAATTTGGTTTATATCACACTTCCTGTCAGATAGGATGTATAGGATCTTTGCAAAAAGATCTTAATAAATTTTTAATACTTAATTATTTTGTGTTTTTTAAATTTTTTTTTAAATTTATTGAACATATCAGGGTGATATGTGAATTTTTTTAATTGCATATCTTCTTTATTTGTACATGCATCTACTGAAGGAATACATGATTATATCAGTTTGACAGAACTATGCATTAAGCAACAATATTTTAGTTGAATGAAAAAATTACCAACATAGTTCTGGATTAGTTATGGGTATTCTTCTTTCACCTTTCTTGTTGATCTATTTATTAGTGATTTTGAAACTCTTATAACTGATATTTTTCCCATAATTTTTTAAACTTGGCACTGGCACATGCACGACATATTTGCCAATATACTCCAAAGTGTGGATAACAATGCCTTAAAATTATTAAATTTACAGGAAAGATAATACAATTTATATTGAAATTAAAGATAATGGATAAATTCCCATTTTAGATTTGAAGATTATAAAAAAACAATAACAAATTAGCCTTTGGAATATATAGGAAACGTACCCACAAAGACAATTACATTAAAAGTTATAACTTTAATCCCGAAAAATACCACCATGTACCCTTGAACAGCCTGACATACAGATTGATAAATGTTCCATATAATATAAAAGAATATAAAGAAAAATACCATACATCATCAACAAAGCACTACATAATGGTTTCCACAAAAAATTAGTGAATAAAATAATTAAGCAATTTAAAACATTTAAAGATGTCAAAAACACAGGCTTATTATCACAATAAAAGAAGATATGTAATTCAAACAAATCAAATAACACCCTAGTACATTAAAAATGTTTAATTTTTTTGTTAAAATAAAAACAAAATAATTTCTGCTCCTAAAAGCCTAAAAGACTTACACTATTAAAGACTTATTAAAATCTTCCTGCAAAGATCTTATACTTTCTGACATGAAGTATCAACCAAAACAACTGGAATTAGGTATATATTGGAAAAACAAAAAGAAATTTGGAACCTGTAACAAAGAACAATTCAGAAATATCTGTTACAAACATAGAAATGAGCAGTGGCGGCTCACTTTTGGTCAAAAAACCACAAATTTGATTCAGTGCTAAAGGGAAACTAATATACTATATGGGGATGTCATCGCAGTGACCAAAAGAAGTGACTATAGCTCAAAACAGTGTAATAAAATCAATAGTGAGATTTTTGCATGATGAGGAAATAATAAAGATAGGGTTAATATTAATGGGAAGGGAACATTGGTCAACAATCATCATTTTGTTAATAAAGTCATAATTAATTTAGTGGAGATTGCTGAAACTGGACCAGCTACTTACTATACAATGTTGTCAACAGTCAGCTGAACAGGAATCAGGAAAACTAATAAAGAGAAAGGAGGATGCAATCAACTTAAGGTAGGTGGTTGCTTAGCTATGCCTAATAAACAACTCTTATGTGTTCACTAAAATGTCCAATCACTATGTAACAAAATAAATGAGTTAAGAGATTTCACTATCTACACAACTAAAAGAAGCAAACATTTTTTTGTCTTAGCAAGCACTAGCTCAGGGAAGATAATCTACAATTAACCAAATTATCTGATTTCACACTTACAGCTATCTCTTGTAAAACCTCCTTTAATGATAGGGGAACCTGTATTTTTGTGAAGAATGGCATTGTTTTTAATGTTCTTGGAAAATTACAAAATACGTTAAAAGAAAAACAATTTGATTACACAGGTATCCAACTCATAAATCCCAATATCACAATAATATGTATATATAGGTCTCCAGTCAGTGATGGGCGCTAATGACCATAGCAGTTTTGCGCCCTTAAGCAATATTCATCATCATCATCATCATCATCCAGTCAGTGATCCAAAAATATTTCTGAACAAACTGGATGCTGCATTGACTCAGTTAAAGTAAAATGTTAATAATATGTGGTGACTTTATTATACATTTAAACAGAAATTCAACTCTGCATCAGCATTAATGGAAACCTATAACTGAAAACAAACTATATTCTCCCCTACATCAAAATACTACTCCTCACTAACATATCAAAGTTTTGTAAATCTTGACCCTCATAAATGCAACAGCCAGGTTCTTGACCTGGGCTTTTGCGGCCACAAAGCACAAACACTAACACATCCTTTAGTTTGTACAACAAAGAAAAGAATATAATATAAACAATTTAATACAGTTTTTTTCACACTAACTCCATTCACTAACATAAAATGTTGGACATATGTTTCGGGAGCGATCCCTCCCATCTTCAGCCTGTTGACAAACTGTTGTTAAACGTGGCGGTTGGGTCTCTTGATGTTCTTGTGGCGGCATCTGTTGGTTCTATTAGGAATTTGCTGAGTTCATCAAATGGAGGGAAATCGAAATTCATCAAATTATCCTTATTTTTTGTAAAGAAAAGGTTTTCCCAAGTGGAAAGTTCTATTGCATTATGAAGTTGTTTAAGTAGTTTTATCTCTGGTTTAATTTCATGATTTTTATTCCAAAAGTGCGCTGCTATTGCTGATTTATCAATTTGTTTTCAGCGAATATTTCTGAAGTGTTCTTTTTTCCGGATTCCCAAATTCCTCTGTTTTTCCAATGTATTTTTTATCGCACTCTGTACATTCTATTTCATAAATACCTGACTTTTGTTCTGTTGGCATGTAGTCCTTTACTCTGCAACCTAATAAGTTCTTTATATTAAAACTGTTCTTTGGGGCTAAAATAATTCCTTGTTCTTTGAATATCTTTTTGAACTTATTGTGGTAAATTGGGTGGTATGTGAAACTTTTGAATTTGCACCTTTCTTTTGCACTTTTAAGAGTGGAAACATCTCTTATTGTATTTTGTTTTTTGGTTTTATTGATGATTTTTATTACTGTGTCTTTGTTGTATCCATTAGTTTCTACTATCTTTATGATTTGTTGGTATTCCAATTTGTACTCTTGTTTCTGTGAGTGGAATGTTAACTAATCTGTGTGCTAAACTATAAAACACTGCATATTTATGTGGAATGGGGTTAAAACTGTCATTTTTTATGTAATTTTCTGTATCCTTTCTATGAATTCCAAATGTAAGATAGTTTTCATTTCTTATGATTTTTACATCTAGGAAGGGGAGATATCCACTTCTTTCTTCCTCTATGGTGAAATTTATAGATTTGTGCTGCAAATTCAGAAGTTTTAGTGCATCTGTTGTATGTTTTTTCGTAATTATTGCAAATATGTCATCCACATACCTATACCATGTTTTGAAGATTAGAGGATAGGCTTTGGTGATATGCATTTCAAACGAACTCATAAAAAAATCTGCTAGAAATGGAGATAATGGGTTTCCCATATAGTTTAGCACACAGATTAGTTAACATTCCACTCACAGAAACAGAGTACAAATTGGAATACCAACAAATCATAAAGATAGCAGAAACTAATGGATACAACAAAGACACAGTAATAAAAATCATCAATAAAACCAAAAAACAAAAAACAATAAGAGATGTTTCCACTCTTAAAAGTGCAAAAGAAAGGTACAAATTCAAAAGTTTCACATACCACCCAATTTACCACAATAAGTTCAAAAAGATATTCAAAGAACAAGGAATTATGTTAGCCCCAAAGAACAATTTTAATATAAAGAACTTATTAGGTTGCAGAGTAAAGGACTACATGCCAACAGAACAAAAGTCAGGTATTTATGAAATAGAATGTACAGAGTGCGATAAAAAATACATTGGAAAAACAAAGAGGAATTTGGGAATCCGGAAAAAAGAACACTTCAGAAATATTCGCTGAAAACAAATTGATAAATCAGCAATAGCAGCGCACTTTTGGAATAAAAGTCATGAAATTAAACCAGAGATAAAACTACTTAAACAACTTCATAATGCAATAGAACTTTCCACTTGGGAAAACCTTTTCATTACAAAAAATAAGGATAATTTGATGAATTTCGATTTCCCTCCATTTGATGAACTCAGCAAATTCCTAATAGAACCAACAGATGCCGCCACAAGAACATCAAGAGACCCAACCGCCACGTTTAACAACAGTTTGTCAACAGACTGAAGATGGGAGGGATCGCTCCCGAAACATATGTCTAACATTTTATGTAAGTGAATGGAGTTAGTGTGAAAAAAACTGTATTACATTGTTTATATGTATACCACTCCATTGTCAACAGCTTCGTAAGTACATTTAATTGAAAGAAAAGAATAATTAATGACCAAAACATGCACTATTTCATTCATTTACTTAAGTACTGGGAAGAAATTTACAATGGTAATAATGTATCAAGCAAATTTGAATTATTCTTACAACATTTTCATTATTATCTAAGCATCACTTTCTACATGAAAACCATAAGAAAAAATCCTAATAATAATAGCAAGCATTGAATTACACCAGGGATAACAAAATCATGAGAAATAAAATATAACTTATATACTTTATTAAAAACTCATCCTTTTCAGTTCTAAATTAAAAAAATGACTAAATAAGATATAAAATAATCCTATCCAGAGTCATAAGAGAGGCAAAACGACAGGCTAATGATAAAGCAATCAAAATACCCAGTAACAAATTAAAGGTTATATGGAATATAATTAAGGGAGAAAACCAGGTAATTAGCCCAGATTGCAAACAAAACTCTGATGAAGAACCCACAATGCATCTTACACCCCAATGAAGTAGCCAAGAGTTTCAGCTATTACTTTGTCAATATAGCAGAAAACCTGATAAAAAAAAAATTGCAAACAAGCAAAAAATACATGCTTGCAATAGTATAATTAAAGATGCAATATACCTTGTCCCGGCAAATGAAGCAGAAATACTACAAATAATAAAGGAACTAAAACCAAAGTGTTACGCATGGGTGACTGACACACCTGGCTTCCTCATTAAAAATGTGCACATCTAATTGCTCAACCATTAACATATCTTTACAATGAGTCCTTCAGCAGTGGCATTTTTCCTGCTTACCTCAAAATAGTTATTGTTAAGTCATTAAACAAAAAGGAAGGAAAAAAAATGATATGTCATACCATCAAACCATAGCATTACTATCAGCTTTCTCAAAAACCTTGGAATAATTATTTTACAAATGGTTCTTGAGCTTCCTAGAAAGAAACAGTTCACTACCTGGAGCCCAACATAACTTTGGATGCAATCACTCTATTGAATGAGCAATGTTCCCTTCTGTTCGTGAATCCCTTAGAGCTATTGATGAAAAAGAAATAAATAAATGTTTCAGCCCTTTTCTTAGATCTGTCAAAAGCTTGACACAATTGATCATAAAAAACTATAGTAAAATTAGAAAAACTTGGAATTAGAAGTCTACACCACAAATGAATAAAATCATATTTGAATAACTGGAAACAAATTGTTGAATTAAACACAAAGAAATAAGAGTGATAAATAGGTACTGATCAAGTGCACTAGCGGAAAATTATGGGGTACCTCAAGGTTCTATATTAGGTCCTATCCTTTTTTTGCTATTTGTTAATGATTTCATTATAACTGATGATTCTGCAAAATCCTTCCTCTTAGCTGATGATACAAATGTCCTGGCAAGGGCAGCAAACAAAGAAAACTTTTTAAAATCAATTTGCTATGTAAGAGACCAAATTGCTAACCATTTCATAATAAACATCTCGTAATAAATGTCAATAATACAGTAGCAATGGAAATTCATACAAAAGAATATGAGCTGCACAAATAGAACTCCTAAACTAGTTAGTGGGGAAAATAGAATCCATCAAATTTCTTGGCCTATGAGTTCAATGCAATTTAAAATGGGATACCCTCATAAATCGCATAAACAAAAAACTTAGTACAGCATGCTGTATGATAAGGGTACTAGCAGGATGTACAAGGGCAGAGATTGTTAGAAATGGCTTACTTCACATATATCTACTCCTTGAGGTATGCATAATATTCTAAGGGGGAGCCAACTGCAAATAAACTATGTTTGATAATGCAAAAGTAAATAATTTGAGCCATGATAGGAGCAAGTCCAAGTTTAACAACTCTTTTTAAAAAATTAGGCATTCTTCCTTTATCTTATATCTACATATTCCAGATAATATTTATCCACAAAACCATTATAATTCACCTTTCATTAAGAGTGAAGCAGTCCACAATACAATAAAAACAAAACTCATCTCCATGTACATAAACAAAATATCTCCTTATACCAAAGAGCAAGTTGCGCCCTTTTAAAGATATACAATAACCTTCAAAATTATTTACAGGAAACATAAGAAAAAATTCCAACTATTTTAAAGGCACTTCTAATTAACCACTGCATCTATTCCATTCAAAATTTCCTTGTAAATAATGATAAGTAACTCATTCATAACTGCACTATGTTCTAGTAGTGTGAGAATGAACACACATTTATGTGTTTTACCTTGATATTATTATTGTATACACCTAATTGTATTATGATTTTTACTTTTGATATTCTTGTATATATAAATTCATTGTATTTTATTAAGATGTGATTGTACTGCTATGTACTGAAGTAATCAACTGGATCAATAAACTATTACTACTACAAAAACAAAACTATTGAAACTCAATTGCAATCCTTTTGAACTAACAACATGGGAAAAAATTACATCATCAAAAATAACGGCATCATAACTTCAAAATGCCAATGTTAGATATGTTTGATGAATTTCTCCAATCACCTACTAAAAATGCTTCTACCAGTTGGTCTTCTGTTTATGATGGGAGCGAATTCCCAAAATATGTATAATTAAAAAACTAAGTAAATGAAGTATAAGTGTCATTAAATCAATTATATGTCAACATTAACTCATATGATGTTCACCGAAAATCTATTTTATGATTCGTCAAACTCAGAACAGAGTCTATTTTGTAATTTTTTTTTATTTTTATTTTTTTTTGTCATAGATAACAAATTATAATAAGAGAGTTGCAATTCCAAAAGAGCAAAACCTTGTGTCGAGTGCAAATTCAGTTCTTTATATAAATTAAAATTTTTTACATGTAAATTAATAATGTAGACATGAAAAAAACCTTAAAACAATTATATTAAATACAAGAATGCAAAATAATAAGCTATGCATCATGTGATAAGAATATAAATGAAAAAATTTGGAGTAAAAGAAGCATACCAATCAGATTAGCAAAATAGTTATTTCTATAGATTTAAATACAGGGAATTTTCACAGTGAAATACATTATAACAAATTGTTTCTAGTTTAGAGATATTTGATATATGATTTAATGAGACAGGAACATATAATATAATTATATATATATATATACATAATATAATTAACTTGAAGCATGAATGTGTGTGGAGCAAGCCTTTTCCATATCTGCAAAATGTGAAAAACATGCCAATAGCACGTTTCTAAATATCTTCTTCAAACTGCTGCAATTCAACCCATTTTATTGCCCTGGTACATGCTTTTTAAAGTATAGCTCAGACATACCATTGCCATACCATCTGCAGATATATAAAAGGAAGGAAGGGGGGACTGCTTTTATTACGGGATTGACATTTGGGCTTAGAGTGCACCCATTTCTCAGAACCTGTTATCTGCAATTTAGAAACTTATGAATAAGAAACATGATTCTTGCAACTACTTTATAATATAATACTTGTAACAATAATAATTAAAATTTGTTTTATTAACAAAGTATCAAGCTCATTTACAGGAATATCAATCTATATCAACATTTCTTGAGTACTGAGAGTAACATGACCCCATCTCTAGTTTAAATATTTTTTTTTCTAATTTGCTGGCGTTTTATTTTACCTAATATATTGGATGAGGCATACAAGTATTGCCCAATGGTGCAGCATTTGCTCCCATGACTGACAGGAGACTGAATGCTTTGAATCCAGATCACACAAATTACTAGTTGGCAGACAACTTTTGTGTAATTAATGCATGACTGAGTTGAAGTTTAATGTTAAGTTTGTTTATCTTAATGCATTTGACCATAGACTTATTAAGAAAGAAGACTTCTTGGTATAACAACACAAATCAAAACAATGAATAATCTTTATAAACAATGTATACAGTTTTTTTCACACTAACTCCATTCACTTACATAAAATTTGGACATATGTTTCGGGAGCGATCCCTCCCATCTTCAGCCTGTTGACAAACTATTGTTAAACGTGGCAGTTGGGTCTCTTGATGTTCTTGTGGCGGCATCTGTTGGTTCTATTAGGAATTTGCTGAGTTCATCCAATGGAGGGAAATCGAAATTCATCAAATTATCCTTATTTTTTGTAATGAAAATGTTTTCCCAAGTGGAAAGTTCTATTGCATTATGAAGTTGTTTAAGTAGTTTTATCTCTGGTTTAATTTCATGATTTTTATTCCAAAAGTGTGCTGCTATTGCTGATTTATCCATTTGTTTTAAGCGAATATTTCTGAAGTGTTCTTTTTTCCGGATTCCCAAATTCCTCTTCGTTTTTCCAATGTATTTTTTGTCGCACTCTGCACATTCTATTTCGTAAATATCTGACTTTTGTTCTGTTGGCATGTAGTCCTTTACTCTGCAACCTAATGAGTTCTTTATATTAAAATTGTTCTTTGGGGCTAACATAATTCCTTGTTCTTTGAATCTTTTTGAACTTATTGTGGTAAATTGGGTGGTATGTGAAACTTTTGAATTTGTACCTTTCTTTTGCACTTTTAAGAGTGGAAACATCTCTTATTGTTTTTTGTTTTTTGGTTTTATTGATGATTTTTATTACTGTGTCTTTGTTGTATCCATTAGTTTCTCCTATCTTTATGATTTGTTGGTATTCCAATTTGTACTCTTGTTTCTGTCAGTGTATACATACATTGTTTACATAATACCACTCCATTGTCAACAGCTTCGTAAGTACATTTAATTGAATGAATAATCTTGTTAATATATTTTGGGAAATGAGAAGTGTTCAGGATAAGAAGAAAAAAGAACACACTTTGAGGTAAATATTGTATTTATGAAGTTGTTGACAATGGAGTGGTAATATATCCTAAACTTAGGTATTCATTATTTTTACACTAAAGTCCACTTACTTACATAAAAGCAAGACGAGTTTCGGGAGAATCTTTTCCATCTTCAGTTGTGAGGTTTTCCTCACTGTACTTAGGCCTGAAATGCTTCCATTCTAAAAGTTCTTTCTCAATTCATCATTTCACCTCATATAATTATAATCATTGTTCACTGCCTGTGATGCAAAGTACATCAGACAGAACAAAATCACCCACTTTTTCAGATATATGAACATTTGTGAACAATGATGAAATGTGATGCACTACTACCAACCTGAAACAAACTGCAGTCTAAACAATAGAAGAATAACAATTCTCCGAAGGCCAAGCGCGTGAACTGGCCAGGAAGATCATGCGTCAGTTTTCTGGGATGCCAAGGATACACTGCTAATTGTTATCTTCCCACTGGAGCATCTATCATAAGAGGTATTATCTAGCCTTTTGTAGACATTGTAGCCAAAAATACACGAGAAAAGGCTGGGTTGTGAAGCGGTATTTAGTAGGGGGCAAAGTTTTATGTATGGGATTAATTAAGATGGGATCTCAGGGTCAGTATTTGTGGTAATGACAGAGAAAGAAGTATGTAAGGAGGAAGCTGAAGTAATTGCAGGTTCGTAATTTGCTGGTGGCTTCTTGTTGTTATAGCTCATTTCTCATCCTCCCTCTTCTGTCTCTCCACTCCGATCAGGTGCTGTTCACCAAGTCTTTACCACTGCTTCAGCGCATGAAAGTGAATTATTTGTATTTTGGTTTTAGGAACGTATGCACATTACCATGGAGACAGGATGTGAACTGGGAACATTATCTTCTTCACATCAAGAGATTTATATAAGTTTTTCTGAGAATTGTTTATTTATCTGTTTACACCAAGACGAATCTCCTTTTATCTATATCAATTGCATTTTCTCACCAGAAAAGAACCTTGAAAAACCACGCAGATCTGTTTAGTGTACTAGATATAGCTAGCCTATATACTTGAAAAACCTTTCCTGTGGTGTTTCTATTGGCGCGGACAAACGCGATCACCGATCACTTTATTATCCTATTAACATTTACCGATTAAACTCAACCTGATTATAGCTATTTGATATTGCTACTGTTTACTATTTCCTACTGCTATTCACTGCTCACAGGACTATCGGTTAATGCTTATTGCTCGCTGTTCACTGCTGACTGCTCAACTGGTCAAATGAAGTAACTTGAACTAAACTGGCTTGAACTGACTGAGTAAACTGGCTGCCTAACTAACTCGAACTAAACTGACTGAGAAGTGGGCTTTTTGGTTTTCCCATGACATTTATTAAATCTGCTGTCAGCCAGTCTTACGTGCATTCAGTAATTTTATATTTAAATTCTTGTAGCATCTTCTTAAGTTCCACTCTTAGATTGGCTACATAAGAATCACGTGGTTCCTGGTTCATTACCTATAGGCTACAATTTGGTACCGATTTCTCTGAGGGTCCTCCTACTAACGAACTTCTAGGCTTTCTATCAAGTTACTTGTGTTACAAACAGGTCCCATTATGCTTTGTCAGCATTGTGTCTTTTTCAAGGTTACTTCAGGCTATAAAATCACCCTCGCTAACTGTATCTGGTGTTTGGTATTTATGGCCTGGCTTTTCTTGTCCCTTGTGTAAGAAGGAACGGCCAAGGTTGCAAGGTCCGGACTTTTAGAATTTACCAAAGTTACTGCACAAATGTCTCATACAGAGTTTCTGAAGCATATCTAAAACTTTTGCTTTACTTATATTAATGATGATTGATTAATGTTTATGATTGATCAGGGAAGCCTTAATATTAATTAAATATAATATCTTATATTAACCATAATCGGAGCTAGAAAATCCTGCTCCAGTTTATGAAAGAAGAAAGTCCTCTTGCATCAAGACAATACCTGCTCTCATGTATGTGTCATTGCAATAGCAAAAATCAATGAACTGGAATACAATTTTCTGCCTCATTCACATTATTCCACTGATTTGGCTCCCATCAGATATCCATCTGATCCCTCAGAAGATTCCTTGGTGGAAAGAAATTTTTGTGAAATGAAGGGCTTAAATCATATTTTGAGGCATATTTTGCATGCCAGGAGGAATCTGACTTTCATAATGCAATAAAGGATTATAAGCATTGCTGGACAAAGTGAAATTAGTGTCAAGGGAGACTATGTTGAAAAATAATAATTTTGAAAAAGCTATACTGTCATTTTGTGCTGAGAACTTTTCAAATGGACCTATTATTCGGCAAAGAAAAGATCAAATAACCTCTGTGAATTATATGAAACTAGAATATTTGGCACTTGAATAAAGAAAACACATATTAACAAAATATTTTGATAAAACAATCCTTCTTCAGGTAGAAGCACATGATAGGTAGAAAGATTAAGAGTAGACTTCTTTACTTTCTTTCTAAGAACTCTCTGCTATCCCATTTCATAGTACTGGTTATAGTGGCATTTCTATATACTTCAAATTTAGGGGCCCAGTGTAACCTCACTATGGAAACCGAGGTTAATAATACTTTACCTTTTCTGGACCTAAGGATAATAAAAAGGAATAAAAATATAGAATTTGGTATATACAGAAAGGACACACATACCGACAATTACATAAAAGCAAAAGGTTTCAACCCCAGACCCCACAAGGAAGCAGCATTCAATAGTATGACATATAGGCTAGTTAATACACCACTCAGTAAAGAAGAATACAGGAAAGAATATGCACATATAATACACACAGCAGAAATAAATGGATTTAACAAACAAATGGTAGATAAAAAAATAAAAAGATTTAAAAATAAAAAGGAAATTAAACTAATCACCACACTCAGTTCTTCACTTAAAGAAAATACCTATCAAAAATTCACATATCACCCTTATGTTAACCATAAATTCCAAAAAATTTTCAAAAAGTACAACATTACTCTAGCACCAATAAACAGATATAGTGTTGGTAAACTATTAAATCTAAATAAAATTAAACAAAAAAAGAAGAAAGAAGAACATTCAGGTATATATAGAATTAATTGCAAGGATTGTGAGAAAATATACATAGGAAAAACAAAAAGAAATCTGGGGATAAGATTAAAGGAACACTGGAGAAATATTAGACACAAACAAGTAGAAAAATCAGCAGTGGCTGCACATTTTTGGAATGAGAATCATGAAATAGAGAAGGACATAACATTACTAAAAACAATTCAACATCCGAAAGAACTTAATATATGGGAAAAAATTTACATAAAAAAATATGAATACAAACTTATGAATTTTGATATACCGGAAGCAGACAACATATTGTTTAAGTTCATTAACAGACCACCAGAGCAAGCATAGTAACATACATACTTTGCTGAAATTGGCTCCTCAGTCGTCGTTTTGGTTGACAATGTGAGGAATGTACCTCACGAAACATGTACCAAAATTACTTTTATAAGTGTGTTTGTGAAACTTAAAGAGAGTTTTAATGTGACGACATGATTTTTAGTGTTTTACTTTAAATCAAAATAAGATTAACAAAAGTTTCACTGTGTGGATTCCCAAATTCCGTAAACAAACTTTACTTTGTTTTGGCATTCCACTTCCCAGCCTCCCAGTTTGCATCACTAGTATGACTGGCATTAGGGACTGATTATTATTTGATAGATAGATAAATGTAATGTGCAAGTTATACTACCTCCTTAGTCTAATGGTTAGCATTGCTGACTACTGGCCTGGCTGGGAAACCCGGGTTTGATTCCTGGTACCTACTTAGAATTTTTCTAAGTTAAGGAGGTCTGGAACAGAGTCCACCCAGCCTTGTGAGAACAAGCTGCCTGCTGAAGAGGTAGCATTCTCAATCATAAAAGCACCCTGCAGGGTGCCGGCATGTGCTGATCACCTGTTCCCTGCAGTGTTGCCCTGTAAAAATTAAGTCATAAGACGGAGCTAGAGGATGCAGAGGTCACTGCAGCAGGCCAAGGCTCACCCCCAGGCTGTAGTGCCAAATGACAAGAAGAATGTGTAAAAAAATTAATATTACTTTTAAACATTTTTATTCCATTGGTTTTAGTTTTTAATCCCAACATGCAATATGTTAAAAATAACGTATACAGTATAAATATATTTTAAAATCTATGTAAAATTAATTAACTTCATTTAATTAACTAGCTTGTTTTGTATGAAATAAATTAGCAATTTATTAAATAATTAGAGACTTTTAAAATGATTTCATAAATTCTGCCCCTCCTCCCCAGCCCTGGGCTAGAACTGCCTCTGAATGGTTACAGTGTTGTTTTTTTTAATAGTGTTTAATGCCCCTTTTACTACTGAGGCACCACAGGCAGTGGACAATGATGATACATGATATGAAATGATGAGTTGGGAAAGGATATTTTTTAAAGAAGGAAACATTTTAGGCCTAAGTTTAGGGTACCTCCCTGTATTTGCCATTTATGAGGACTGAGGAAGAAAAAAAAATCCAGTCAGGGAGTACAGTCCTGGTGGGAATAGACCTCCTGCTCACGAGGTTACAGTGTTGAAAGTGTGAGGTGAAGCATGTAAGTTGTGATGAGGTGGTAGAATTATGCTCTGAAGAATGTTCCTGTCCTAGTGTCTAGCACTGTGTGAGGCCCTTTCAGCCACCTTGGGTGATATCATGACAATATCCTCGTGCCTCATGCAGGCCTGTTAGCAACTGGGAATATCATCTGAGGAAAAAAGTTCCCACCTGCATCCATGCATTGTCAATCACCAGAGCTCACTACTCAATTTATCCCTCATCCATCCCTTCTTCCCAGAGATTTCATCTTTAGGAATACAAAAGGTTCATCAGCAAGGTATCAAAAACTTCCTTTATTCCTTACTTATTCTAACACTGGGCAGTGGAGTAGGATATTAGGTACTCTAAACAGCTGAACTCTTTCTTGTTGGGGGTTTAATAAAACATATTCTAAGAATGCAGGATTTAAATACTCTGACATAAACGCTTCCTGCTTGTTCCCATTTAAGTAATGATATTTTGGTTAAAATTAAAATTGGAAATGAAAAAAAAAATTTTTCCATTATAAATGAGTATATAGACATTAAAATATTGAAAATGTACATTTGTAAAAACTGTGAAAATATGCAACAAAACCCAAAGCTAATCTTCAAAGGACTGTCTGCATCATCCAGACTAAAGCCCAGTTCTTGTAACTTTTGATTTCTATCTCTTTGGTCCTTACAAAGATGTAATCTGCAGAAGATCTGGCGACAATTATACTAAAAAAGTAGCACTGTACAGTCAAAGAATTGAGGAACAATTCAGTGTATTTAAAACAAAATAAAACAAACTCTAAAAGAGAGAGAAAATAGCTGTATTATTGTTTGTACATGAAGAAGAACATGGCAAGCATAATGCAGTAGCACTGAATATGCATCAAGTGAAATTAAAGCATGACAGAACTCATACAACTGCAGCAGATAAAAAAAATGGGAATACCAAGCATGCTGCAATTATCTTCTTTTCTTTAAATTTGTTCAGTAGGTTCTTCCTTTATCCTGCAGGTAAGCCAAATGGAGAATCACAACATGAGAACTCAGTACTTTCCTCATAAAGAAAACTCATTCCTTGATTGTTAGATATTGCAAGATATGGACACTAAAGTTGCAAACTGAGCAAGAAATTGCTACTGTCAGGAAGAATCACAATAATACCATGTCAAATCATAATTTTTTGACACATGCTTGGTGCTTTTTGAGATTATAACAGAAGCACAAAAACTGTTTGTTCACTAATACTGTTTATTAAAAATCTCAATATAGAAATGCTGATTATAAGCAAACTAAATCAATGGCCAGCTTCTGCCACTTTTGTATGTTTTATAGCAAAGTAACAAATCTGGGATTTTGAGATATCTTATTAATATGTAACTTTAGGCAATGCTACTGTGGTGAATACCCTGAATGCTACATACAAAATTAATATATAATATTAATCAATATGGTTTTCATTTTTGCAGTTAAATGTTTCAGATTTTTTTCTCTGAGCTCTACAGTTCTTATCTACAGTAATAATATATCTACTGCAAAATAATTATAAAAACTGTCTACTATACATTAAATTTTTTAACTATTCTTGAACAGTAAATTGGTAATTCTGTTCTTTTATCAGCACCAATATAGAAAACTGATGTTTAATGAGAATTGGATCGTACTATTCTGATGATATTTTTCTTGCATCAGTGGAAGTAGCAAAGTATTACCCACATTGTGAAAGGTGTTTAGGAGAATCAATAAGCACACAAAAGGAAAATTAAAGAGCAGTTTTAACAAGTTTTCACATATGAGAATAATTAATGGTAATTATCATACAAAAATATGTTTTCTTCGTGTAAAACTTAAACTTTTTTGTATCTCGGTGTAAAATTAAAATAAAATGTAAAACTAAGGTACAAATGCAGTTTGACGGTACCCATAATTTGCTCATTCTAAAGACAAGAAAAAATATCTGTTGAATTAAGACAATGAACATCAAAGGAACTATTGCACATTTATATTTTTTTCTTTGTGTTTATACTCTTTTCTAGTTATTATTTTAGTTACATTGTAAATATGATATATTATTTTTAATTTATATTATATATATATATTCATTATAGTTTGGATATAAAAACATGTTAAATAATTGCTATTGCTAGAACTAACCCAGTTCTCTTCGTAATCCAGTGAATTAACTGCAATGTTTTCTGTTAATGATACGGGGGGCCGAGATCGTTAAACGAACTCAGTGCGGGAGGTCTGGGGTGCGATTCCCACCAGGGCCGTCCTCCTTGACTATGGGTTTTTCCCCCGGGTTTTTCTCAATCCTCATATATGGCAATTGTTACCCTAAACTTGGTCTGGAACGCTTTCTTTTGGAGCCGCTTATCATTTCATCTCATATTAGCATTGACGCCGCAGAAATGAAAACGGGGGTTAAACATAATATAAATAGCCTTAGCCTACGTTGTGTTAGTCGCAGAGGACTGTATTTAGAAAGTGTTTTACACATAAATCCAAGATGTGGGTCCGTCAGAACGCATCTTTGCAATTCATTTCCAAGTAAATCTGGTTATTATAGTCACACGATAGCCCACTACGTTTTATCACTTGTATTATATATAAATTCAAGACGGGGACTTACCTCATTCGATATCCATGAGCAGCGCACTGCTGCGTACGTTACATATCAAGTTATTTCCTATAGCATAACTTTGGCTAAACCACACAGGTTTCCTTCTTTAGAACTACCCTGTCATCTTCATTTTAGAAATAATATGATTTATAATTGGTCACTGATGACATTAAGCAATGGTTATCATTTCAAATTTGCTGCTGAGCCGACATAAACATAATGAATATGCGCGTGGCACTATTGGATTTACATGCTTTGCCCATATAGCGAGGTTCATCCTGGTTAAAGTCACGTCTCCTTTTCACGATCGCCAGCGGAGAAAAACGAACGCCTCTAAAACTTCACTTCCTTGTGTTAGTTCGGAGTTGCAAATGTTTCGTTCGTACCTTTCCTATTTCTCGTCTATTGGAATTGACAATTAATTCACATAAACACACACACTAATTAAAATTTCTTGAACCAGACAGAGACGGATCATTACTGCCTCTTAGCACTCACGTGTTGTTCATCGTCCACTGAAAATGCCAACCGAGGTTGCTGGTGAAAGCTATGGTAGTATTTAAACCATGGACCACTGCAAAACAGCCCGAAAGATTTTAACTGTTTTAATTATAACACTGGCCGTGAAAGCCTAATAAGTATTACACTAATTATCGCTTCCCAGTGTTAGTTAGTTTGGAATTTCGAATGTTATTGCGCCTCTATTTTTCGCCTATTGGAATTCGCAATAAAAGCATCTTTACGTTACTAAACCCGGTATAATTTCCCGTGCAACACATACGAGGGTAAAACCGCCGCGGGGGGCCGAGGACGTTAAGGAGCGGACTTGTGAGCGGGAGATCTGGGGTTCGAATCCCGCCAGGACCGTCCTCCGTGACAGGTATTTTTCCAGGTTTTCCTCATTCCTCATAAATGGCCAGGAAGGTCCCCTTAACTTAGGCCTGGAAAGCTTCCTTCCTTAAAAATATCCTTTCACAATAATTTATTTCATTTCATGTATCATCAGTGTCCACCGCCTGTGGTGCCTCAATAGTAAAAACGGGCGTTAAACACTACTCAAAAAAACAAACAAACAAACGAGGGTAAATCGGTAAGTTTTTAACTTAACCATTTTCTAAGTATAATAAAGACAAAAAATGTATTTCACTTTTCAATACAGTTACCCTTTATTGCAATATACTTCTTACATCTTTGAATTCACATTTCAACCCCCCCCCCCAAAAAAAATTATAGTCAGAAGTCTTGATGCAAAATGGGCATAAACAGCATCCATCACTTCATACATAACATGCCCTGAGGTACTATGTCCTTATGTCCTTAAACATTACATATTTAAAGCGATATGTAACCTTGTGAGAACAACTGAAGATGGGAGAAATTTTCCCGAAACATGTCTTACTTTTATGTAAATGGAGTTTAGTGTAAAAAAATGAATACCAAAGTTTAGGATATATTACCACTCCATTGTCAACAGCTTCATAAGTGCAATATTTATAAGCAAAATAAGACAACAAAACCTATTATTTATGTCTTGGAAATCTCGAAACATAATCCAGTCCAGAGGGTATAGGCAAAGATTTGGTCTTAACGCCCCTTCTGGTAACAACATTTGCATGTGATACAATCAGATCCAAATGACAGAGTGTCTATAAAGGAAAGAGCCCCAGACAACTGCATGTGTCAGATGAAAATGTGTAGAGAGTCAGAACAGTTTTCATGCAAAGTTGCAAAAAATCTGAGGGGTGGGCAACTAGAGAACTAACAATTCCAACAATGACAGTGTGGAAGGTGTTAAGAAAACATCTCCAACAGAGTTCACATCATCTGCAACTACTACAGGCCCCTACATAAAGGCAAAATTTACCCATCTTTGGATTGGTTGTCCTGGTCTGGACACCGCAGCTTTTCTCTGTTGGCCTCCAAGGTCCCCAGATCTGACACTCCTGTGAGTTTTTCTCATGGGGGTACATAAAGATCATGTATATCTGCCACCACTAACTACAGACCTACCTGAGTTGAGACGGAGGATTATTGCAGCAGTTGGATCAGTTACATCAGACATGCTAACATCAGTGTGGCAAGAAATGAACTACTGGCTGAATGTATGCAGCATCACAAATGGATCCCAAATTGAATACTTTTAACTTGTGTTATGGTAACTTTCACAGTTTTTCTCCAATTCAAGTTATGATTCAAAATTATATTGTATACCAAAGGGAAAAAATATAAATTTAAAACTGCTATAATTATTTGTGTATGCCCTGTATTGCTTTACTGTTAATAAATTCTGTTTCCTCCATTATTAAAAAAGACTAGTGGTATTTTAGTGTAATCATAACCTAGCATTAGGATGTTCACGAGGCAGCAAAATTTTTCTAAGAATTTTTCAAGAGAATCAAGGCAGTTTTCAGATATCCCAAAATCTATCAAAAATAACTTTTTATGACCATAAATCTGGGTGAATCTACTCACTTTGCAAATATGGCACAGCAAAATATCCACATAAAACTTGACAGGAGTTCTTTCATTGTGATAGAAGATAGTTGACTTGGACTACAAACCACAACATAGGACCAACTTGTAAATAAAAAAAGTAATATTTTAATTTTTAGAATATTTTGTTGTTATTATTTAATGCCTTGCATCTGACAATAAGGTCATCAGCATTCTTGCTTTCACTTCACAACACTTCAGTTTTATAGTAATTCTTTGTAGGTAATGCACCACAGACCTTCATTCATCTCTTCTTGAGGTACTTACTATGGTATAAATTTTCTTTTATGTGGGCACCACTTTTTAAGATATGGCAGTTACTTCAACCTCCATTATGTGTGGAGCACACACCTGCCTTTGGTCAGCAAGGAGGATACATCAGTAAGTTCAGCGACACTCTTCCAGTAGACACCCCTCTATGCTGTGACAGGTTAATGTGAAAAATTATAATAAACAAATTGTACTTAGAAACACCAGATCACTAGGAGTCCTGAATTGGCCATGAATTCCTTAAACTGTATGTGAAAGCAATCATAAACATCTAAAACTTTGCATTCTTATCTATAAGTACAGCTTTAAGATTGTTTCAAGTGAAAATTACACCAAATACAGTGGACTTTCTTCAGAACTAGCAAGAATTAAATCTACCTTTCTAAGGAGGACTCTAGGCCTGTCAATTCATACCATGGTGATGGTGTACCTATTAGTGGAACAACTGAGGCCACATCTGCTTCTGCCATCTATATTTGGTACTGGGTTCTGAACACAAAAAGTGATTTCCATTCTTTAAATGCCTTGAGTTCAACATTTCAGAAGCAGAGCTGCAATTTGTGTACAGCTGGTACAAGGTCTCCCTTGATACAAACAATATACATTTTCAAGCATATGAAACGTCTGAAAATGAATTTTTTTTAAAATACTTTTATTTATTATCACCTTGATAGCATTGGTCATATTGCAACATTTATAGTTTGTGAATCAGAATATTGTAGGTTAAGTCTCTAGGGACAAGTGAAATGAATTAATGAAGGCACAAATGAGTTTAAGTCCTTGATGCTTTAAAGCTATAAAGCTATAAAGCTTTAAAACTCATCTTCTCAGGGTAAAGAAAAACTGAAAAAAAATCATACCCAGACAACTTGACCTAAATGAGAATTGAAACAGACCCTTTGGATTAGTAGCTGAAAATGCTACCAATAGGTCATGGAAGTGATTCAAAGTTTTTATTTATAAGAATGTGTTGTACATAATCTGCATTTTATTGATTATGTTTAATGTCATTCTCTCTGCATTGCCAAGGAAATACAATAGTCACTCTGAAAGTTTTGAGAATGGAATGAATAAATGAATGAATGAATTTATTTCAACAAATAACATTACAATTAAATTTACGTTTTTCTCCCAATTGTTGTAGCTAGTTTCATAAATTCCTTAATTACATCGCTTAAGAAATTACACCTTTTGAATATATTTTCCTTTAATTTTACTTATTTAACTAATTCGACTCCTTGTCTTTGGCTCATCAGTTTCCTACTGGAGTATCCAAAAGACTTGCTTTCAGATATTCTATTAAAATTAAAATGTAATACAAATATACCCCTACAAACTTCATCTACATTCTTCTACAAACAAAATATTAATCACAGAATTCACCTAAAAAGCCAATTAATATAAAACAAATAAGACAGTGCCTTTGGCAATTCCAGAAGACACTAGGTCCACCACAGAATGGAAAGAAAGCAATTACATTAAAAAATGTGATTTGATCATGCATATTTTCAAAGTAGTCTCCATTACATTCTATACATCTCATCCATTCACATAGTTTTGTAAAAGCTGAATTCAATGCTTTTTGAATAGAGTGCAAATATTTTTGGGAATGTCACACAGGAGATGCGTAAACTTAACGAATTACTCACAAAGTTGAATAACTAAAAATAAATATAAAATACAATTAGACCTTATTAATTAATAAAATCAAAAATGTTATGGCATTACTGTGTGTTATTAGAGGGACAAAATTAGAATTCTTGCTATCTATAAGTATTACAAAAGAGAAATCACATTTTTAAATTATTATTATTATTATTATTATTATTATTATTATTATTATTGAGGTTAAAATACAAAATTTATGGTACACTATTAATTAATGAAATATACGAACACTTATAGACAAAGCTATTCTATGTGGGTATTTTTGAACATTTTTAAATGTAACCTTGTTTATGAACTGAGCCCTTGATATCTTTACATTGAAATAGAAATAACAGAAAGTTTTGGATTACATTGTGTATTTAAGATGTTCATTTGTCTCAATAAAACAAAAACATTTACTATTTAAAACAATTAAAAAGTATTACGCAAATATATACAATCAAAAGATCCATAACTTTTCAGAGACTTTGAACATGTTTCTGAAACCTTGCTCACATTATCAATCATGCAAGACTAATGGACCAATCTAAATTGGCGGTGTAAGTGACTGTGAATGCTCTGGTGACCTATTAATGAACTAATACAAAATGTTGTCTGCTTCTAGAATATAGAAATTCACAAGTCTTATGTTCATATTTTTTTGTAAATTTTTTCCCATATAATGAGTTCCTTTGGGTGTTACACTGCTTTTAATAAAGTGATATCCTTCTCAATTTCATGGTGTTCATTCCAAAAATGTGCTGCAACCACTGATTTTTCTATTTATTTGTATTTAATATTTCTCCAGTGTTCCTTTAATCTGATACCTATGTTCCTTTTGGTCTTGCCTATGTACACTTTTTTACAGTCTTTGCAATTAATCCTACATATGCCAGAATTTTCTTCTTTGGGTCCGAGGTCTGTTTTGTTTAACTTCAACAGTTTCAACACTGTACTTATTTTTAGGTGCTAAAGGGATATTGTAGATTTTCTGAAATTTATTATTGAGATATGGGTGGTAAGTGTTTTCTTTCAATAAAGTATTAAGTGTAGTAATTTGTTTAATTTTCTTTTTTCCTTTGAATCTTTTATTTTTTGATCAATCATTTGTTTGTTAAATTCATTACATTTTGCTGCTTCTATTACGTGTATGTATTGCTTTTTATACTCTTCTTTATTTAGTGGTACATTGACCAATCTATACACCATGCTATTAAAGGCTGCTTCTTTATGAGGTCTAGGGTTGAAACCATGAGCTTTTATATAATTGTCTGTGTGTGCATCCTTTCTGTAAATGCCAAATTCCGGTTTATTATTGCTTTTTATTATCTTCAAATCCAAAAAAGGTGATGAACTGTTTATTTTGGTTTCCATATTGAATTTAATCATGGGTTCTTGCAAATTTAATAGTTTTACTGCATCTTCTATGTACCTGTCCTGTACAATGGCAAAAATATCATTCACATATCTATACCAGATCTTGAATGTGTATGGAAAGGCTTTTATGATGTGGGTTTCAAAGAAACTCATAAACAAATTTGCCAGGAATGGCGAGAGAGGGCTGCCAATTACTAAACCTGATTGTTGTTCTAAGGACCTTCCTTCAAAGGTAAAGAAGGCCTGATCTAAGCATAGTTCAGTAAGGTTAGTATATTCTTTGATGTGTGTTTCTGTAATATGTGTAGATAATCATTTTCTTAAAAGAGGCAAGCTTTTCTTCTTTAGAATGCCGGGGAATACAGCTTTTACATCAAAAGAAACTAATGTATCATTTGAAGACAATATGTGATCTTTAATTTTGTTGACCAGATCCAAGAATTTTTAAACTTAAACTTGGAAATCTTGGAAAGGTAGTGAATTGTGTGGATGACCAATTTGCTATATGGTAGTGTTGATATTATTATCAGTTTCATGCTTTTTCCAGGGATATGTATTTTAGGTAGGCCAAATATTTAAGCTAATGATGGATTAGGTACTTTGATTCAGTAAAGATTAGATTTTGAGAATAGAGTATTTTCCTTTAAGGTATCTTCTGTTAATGTTTTGCATTATATAGTGGATCAGTTTTTATTTCAGTGAATTCATAAAGGTTCTTGTATTCTTTTTCTGGAATCTTCTTTGTCTAAAATTACAATTTGGTTTCCTTTGTCAGCTTTAATATACACTACTTCTTTTTTATTAAGAGATTTAATGGATCTCTGAGGTTTGAATTAGGGCCTTGGTTACTTTTTTTAATTTCTTGTCAGATCTTAGTGGAGGTTTTTCTGACAAAAATTTTACCTGTAGAATTAAAATTGTCAATGATTAATTCAATGTCTGCTACATGATTTTAAGTAGTTTTACTTTTAATCTACCTAAAATTTTAAGATTGTTCCACTGTGTTGATTCCTACATTCATCATTAAATATACACTTATTTAATTTGTCCTTTGATTTTGAAATAAAGGAAAATTAAACACTAGAGTGTTTTTTAAATTTTGATTTTTGAGATATACCCTACTCCTATTACTTCGATTTCTGTAATTTTCAGAAAATATTTTTCGATTTTATTTAAATGGTATATGCCAAGTTTTGTTGTGAAAAAACAAATTTTAGGCACACTAGAGTGATTTTTAAATTTTGGATTTCAGGTAAACCCCCACTCCTAATGGCCTGATTTTCATTATCTTTAGAAACTGTTTTCTATTTCCTTATTTTATTAAAATGATATATGCTGAACTTTGTTGTGAAATAATACAATTATTAGTGCCACTAAGGTGATTTTTAAATTTTGGATTTCATGTAAACCGCAATTCTAATGGGCTGATTTCCCTGATTTTCAGAAACTATTTTTCTAATTTTATTTCAATGGCATATACTGAGTTTCCTTTAAAAAAAAATTAAAATTGCAGCTGTTACAGTAAGCTTTTAAGTTTCGCTTTAACCCTCACTCTTTAAATTTCAGTTTTTCAGGTATACCCACACTCCTAATGTCCCAATTTCCCTGATTTTCAAAAACTATTTTTGTTAATTTACTTTAATGGCATATACCAAGTTTTGTTGTGAAAAAACAAAAATTGCAGCTGCTAGAGCAATTGTTAAACTTTCTTTTAAATTAACTCCCAACCCCGAATGTTCCAGTTTTGCTGGTTATTAACAAACTCGACTAATCAATTGTAAATTTATGGTTATATGACGAGTTTCATTGAGAAAAACAAAAATTGCGACTGCTAGAGCATTAACATATATTTTATTTTATTTTATTCATTGTAATTTTTAGTGCCTAGTAAGTAGGATTGATGGAGATTAGAAGAAATTTTTCAAAAAATTTTTCATGGGAACAACCACAGGTACATTCCTTCAGAATTAGCTAAAATTGTTTGGGACCAGATCTGGACTGTAGTGAGGATGGAGAAAAACATTTGCTGACTCTTGCAGAAATTGTGTTATTTCCAATGCAGTGTGGGCAGAGATATTGTTGTCATGCAATAGACCAGTCTTAGGATGCTTCATTCAGTACTTTGAAGACTAGGGGTGGCCATTTTTTGGTGTAACCATCTAACAATGAGTTTGTTCAAGAAGAACTGTTACAATGTGGCCATTAGGTGAGAAGAAAGAACAGATCATTTTCTTGCCAACATCTCACCTACCATGATTTGAGGGATTCTATCCAGGGAAGACCCACCCATTGATTGTCCCTTAGGTTCTGGATCATATATCCAGCTTTCATCACCCGTAATGATGTAAAATTTGTTTTATGACCTTCTTCCATAAAATTTTTTTCCAACATTTTCTGGCACCATCCATCCACACATGCTCTTTCCTGCTCATTTGTGATATCATAAGGGATCTAGCAACTACAAAACTTCCTAACATGAAGTTTTTCTTCGATGATTGTTTTCACTACTGCCAATTCATTATTCAGGGCTTCTTGAATTTGATAACATGTACAATGATTATTTTCCCAGAACACCTACTCTGCATTCATAACATTTTAATCCACTGTTGTAGCAGGTCGTTCTGTACAGTCTTCATCTTTGAGGGAGTCCCTTCTTCTCCTAAAATCTGCAAACTATCAATAAATAGTGGACTGCCAAAGGAAAAAATCTCCACATGTAGGATACAATCTTCCAAGGTATTCTCTCTGCCCTAAACTTAAGATCATATTAAATCAGAGTAGAAATGGTCTTGTTTGAGATTAATCCTAGTATCTGGCACAATAACACCCATGAACCCATACACAGAAGTGCTGACTTGCAGTTGGTAAGGGCTCAAATTTGTACATGTTGCTATATAGAATTAAATCTAAAGCTATGAAAGGCTGCACTGGCTTGCATAAGCAACGTTGTCTAATCTCAAAATTTTCTTGTAGAAGATATTGAAAATTAAATTAAGTTAACAAATATTCTAAACAAAATAAAAAAGTTTAAAAAATGTACACTGTGATCTATGACTTTTTCATGCAAACAGGAAGGATCAGATCATGTGAAGTGTCAATCATCTTATTCCACTGCAAGTTTATGAAATTTCAGTTTATTGGAAAAGAACAAAATATACATACTTTCTTACAGTGATATCACAAACTTGTACTTTTATTCAGTGGTATGTCATCATGGGGGATGCTCAATAAGATAAAGAGAATGTCATGCATTCGCACAACACTTGCTAATCACATTTAACATAAGAGATACAGCAGCAACATCAACATTTAGAAAAAGTTAGAAATACACCTTGCATACAAAACCTAACTAAACATTATGCATGGAAGAACAATAAACTTTACTTTAATTGATATCATTGTATGATTCAGTTGAACTACACACTCTGAAAGCTTCACTTACTTTTCATAAATGTATGGAACCAGTTTCGAGAACATTTTGTTCACATCTTCAGCCAGGCTAAAGTTCAACTGTCGGATCATTCGTTGAGCTGTGAGAATGTATATTCTGCTCTGGTGGCAGTGTGATAAACTTGTAGTTTATGTTTTCATTCCGATAATGTCGAAGTTCATTATGCTGTCTTTGTATTTGTAGATGTAGATTTTCTCCCAGGTTGCTAATTCCGTACATCTACAAATACAAAGACAGCATAATGAACTTCGACATTATCAGGGATGAAAACATAAACTACAATCTTATTTTGATTTAAATTAAAACACTAAAAATCATGTCGTCACATTAAAACTCTCTTTAAGTTTCACAAACACACTCCGTAAACATAAACTAAAAGTTTATCACACCGCCACCAGAGCAGAATATACATTCTCACAGCTCAACGAATGATCTGACAGTTGAACTTTAGCTTGGCTGAAGATGGGAACAAAATGTTCTCGAAACCGGTTCCATACATTTATGAAAAGTAAGTGAAGCTTTGAGAGTGTGTAGTTCAACTGAATCATACACTGATATCAATTAATATGATTGGCTTCACTGTGCAAGTTCCAATTTACATTTAAGTAAACTTTACTTTACTCCTGCTCGAACATAACTTTGGTAAAGAGAAGTCGCTGTATACAGTATTGCCACAACAGCTGAATATCTGACAATGACCTCAAGTTGATAATATTGTAACAGATTGCCATGGTCCCCTCCAGGTACAATACCAACCTGTTGTTACATGGAAGTGATGTTTAACAGTGCCAACATTTGCAAATCTCATACCTCCACTTTATGTTCAGTTTGTCATTTATGTTTTAATCACTGAAGAATTTATTTTATTGCTGAAAGATAACAGCAGGGACACAAGTTATCTTAAAATGTGAGGTTTAGAAGTGGGAAGTACCAGCATATATATCATAGTAATAAAACACAATAATGCAGCTCTTAGCTCTAAGACAACCTTCCCATAATTGTTTACATAATCTTAAGCAGATCAATAGTACCCCATTGTGGTTCTGGGAGGTGGGGGGGAACCAGAATGAAACAGAAAATTTGAATAATACAGTTAAAAGAAAAAGTGACCATGGTTATGAAAATATAGTAAGCAGGGATTAGTAGAACCATTTTTATGCAAATGTATTTAGTTAGGTACTTTTTTTTTTTTTAATATTTAATGCATTTAAAACTATGAACTGTGATTCATAAGTTAGCTATTACAGTGCAGAGATTGGATCACAACAATGATTGAACATTAATACTATGCATATAATTATACGTGCAGTGCGAGGCAGTGTTGAACATATTGTCTACACAATAACTAACCTTTGATCTGTAACACATAAAATGATCAAAATGGAAGAAAAAGAGGAATAATAGGAATAAAAACCGAAACAAAAATGTGGCCTTTAATGCTGAAATAACCATGTTATTTTTCCATTGTTTGGGGGTTAGTTTCAGACATTTAGTTCACTGGGTTCGCACTCACTGTCACTTTCCTATTCTCTTAGTATTATTTTTAGACTTTGTCGAATATCTAATTCACTTCTAGATTCACTGCTGCTATTGCTAGCACATTTGCTCTCAATGCAGGAAGAAAACTTTAAAATAGTTTTTGATTTGCACTTCAAGCCTCCCAACTTGCACTACTGGCATCACAGGCTAATTATTATTTGCTACTGGAAACTTATGTGAAATGATAAATGCTTTCTGTGGTTGTTAAAGTAACCAACATTGCTAAATACACCATTTTTTCAATACAGATAACATTTGACCTCAACTCATGTGTTCACATTTCTCACACTATACTCCATTCACTTACATAAGGTGCGTTTCGGGAGAATCTCTCCCATCTTCAGTTGCTTACTGAACCTCCGCTACTCGAAAAAATAACATTGTTGGCTCTACTGAACAATCTAAAAATACTGATTGTAGTGTGCATTTACTAGATTTGCTATGCAAGTTAATTAATGTTACTTTTAAACTTTATTTCATTGGAGTAGTTTTTAATAACAATATGCTATGAGTTAAAAATAATGTACAAGTATAGATAGAATGTTAAAATCCATGTAAAATTAAATAAATAGCTTGTTTTGTATAAAAACAATGAACAATAACAGATTAGTTTTGAACAGTGCAATTTTCACAATGAAATATAGCATAACGTAATAAATTATTGAGCGAAGTACTCAAATTTCATTAATTTTGTTCCACTTACTTGGGATATGTTTCAAAGGCTGTTGCCTTCATCTTCAGGATGGTTTCACTGTCTGCTTCCCAACATGATATTAAGATGTCACTCTGTGGATTTTATGAACTTAGTGATGAGGTTACTGTTTGGGAGATTATAATTAACCAAATTTTCCTTGTTTTTGTTTATGAATATATTTTCCCACACTGTTAATTCTATGGGTTTTTGAAGAGCTTTTAAGGGTTTTGGTTCCTTTTGGAAATGCGTGGTTCTTTTGCCAAAAATGGTCTTCTATTGCTGATTTTTCCGTGTGTTTATATTTTACATTTCTCATGTGTTCCTTAAATCTTAATAAGATTTTTAAAGAGGCAAACACCATTTTGGCTCTAGTAAACAAATATAGTTTAAAAAACCTATACAAATGACAAAATTCTGCCAGGAAAACAATCAGGTATTTACAAAATGAGTTGCAAAGACTGCAATATGAAATACATTGGCAAAATAAAACGAAATATTACAACATGGTTTAAGGAACACATGAGAAATGTAAAATATAAACACACAGAAAAATCAGCAATAGCAGCCCATTTCTGGCAAAAGAGCCATGAATTCCAAAAGGAACCAAAACTCTTAAGAGCTTTTCAAAAACCCACTGAATTAACATTTTGGAAACATATATTCATTAAAAAAAAAAAAAAACTAGGAAATTTCAGTTAATTTTGATCTCCCAAACAATAGTAATCTCATCACTTAGTTTGTAAAATCCACAGAGCGACATCTTAATACCATGCTGGGAAGCAGACAGTGGAACCAAGCTAAAGATGAAGGCAACAGCCTTTGCAACATATCCAAGTAAGTGGAACAAAATTAGTGAAATTTGAATGATTCCCTGAATAATAATTTATTATATAATAACAGACTTTTAAGATTATTTCATAAAAACTAGGGGGCCCAGGATATTTTAGTTCGCCACATAACTAATAAGTATTGTGTGGAAATAAGCATATACAGAGTGATAAGGACTGAAGTGTTATTTTAGGAAGTAGTTCCATCTTATAATTGGAACAAAATTTTCTAATGCACTTTTGGGCATTGATGTATTGTTTGGCAGGAAAAAATTAATTTCTGTTATCTTTCATGTATTCTAATGTAAATTCATTGCAATTTATACATAATGATTATAAGAATGGATAGACAAACACAAATAGAACAAATAATTCTTTGTAATTAATTAATCTGTCGTCTAACACAATCTAGATGACAGATTAATTATAATTTACATTTAACAAGCTTCACTGTGCGAGTTCCAACAGAATTTTTTAAAAATGTCTTATTTTTCAAAAGTTCTTAAATGAAATAATCCTCGTTATTTTTTCACAACTCAGTCTAAGCTTACTGAAAAGCTGTAAGTAAATTATATGGGTTAGCAAAATTCAGGTAGATTTACACCTAATATATACAAGGGTGATAGAAAAATGTCTATGAGAGCCATAAAGTAGGAACAGGCAGTGAGCTCACTAAAGAATTGTAATGAAATAAAAAATAACCAACCTTTCCTCGCCTTTCTGCATCTAAATGCTGCATATGACTCAGTTCCTTGACAATATATATAGAATTCCTGCAAATAAAAGTCTGTCACGCATGAGCAACGTAAACTAAGCAAATTCCTCACTGAGTTTAATAATAATAAAAATTAATAATGTAATGAAATAAGTTATGGCATTATAGTGTGGTATTAGAGGTACAAAATAAGAATTCTTGCAACCTATAAGTATTACAAACTAGAAACCATTTTTTTAAAATTATATTGCCATTATTAAAATCAATTGCATACTATTGATTAAATGAAATGTATGACCACTGATAGACAAAGCTATACTGTAAACCGTGTTTATGAACTGAGCCCTTGGTATCATCTTTACATTCACTAAAATAGATAAAAATAACAGAAAGTTTATAGTTACAATGTATATTAAAGAAGATGTTCATATGTTTCAATAAAGTAAAAACATGTTGCTATTCAGAAACATTCACAATGGACAAAGCAAATTAAAACTGAAAATTACATCTACTTTCATAGGCTTTGAAATTTAATTTAAAATGTTATTGTAGTAAAAACATGTAATGCAAACATTTTTTGAAGAATTTGAACTTATTACACAGTGCTCCTGCTCATACATACAAATATTCTCACACTCACATTAGATTAATACTTCACATTTGCTATTTTCACGATGATACTTTTGTTAAATATAAAGCATATGCAACAGTATAAATACAGTTTATATGTTGAAATAATTTGTCCTTTTATTTTAAAATAATATAGAGAAAATAAATGCAATAGCACCTTTTAAATTTTGGTTTTGAAGTACACCACACTCACAATGCTCCAATTTCAATGATTTTCAGAAATATAATTTTATTTAAATGGTATATACAGAATTTCACTGTGAAAAAACAAATGTTAATGCCGTTAGAGCGATTTTTAAGCTTTGAGTTTCAGGTAAATCTAATTGTTTGATTTCACTAATTTTCAAAAACTATTTTTCTTATTTTATTTCAATGGCATATAGAATTTCCTTTAGAAATATTTAAAATTGCAGCTGCTAGAGCAATTTTTTAAATTTTGCTTTACACCCCCACTTCTAATGGCTTGATTGCCTGATTTTTGGAAATTACTTTTATCAATTTATTTTAAAGAAATCTACAGAGTTTCTGTGAGATAAACAAAAATTGCAGCCACTTGAGTAATTATTAAATTTTTTAAAAAAAAATTCGCTTTAGGTTAACCCTCACCCCAATGGTCCAATTCTGCTGTTAACAAACTCGACAAATTGTTTGTTAATTGATGGTTATATCAGAGTTTTGTTCAGAAAAAACAAAAATTTCTTTGCTAGAGAGTTGACAAACAGACACACCCACACACATATATTACACTTGTCTGCTTGCCTTAGAAGAACACGAGCTGTTCAAAATATTACGATATTAAATCTGTGACTTTAAGTGTTTTATCCTTTTTCTGCTTATCTAGTTATTGTTATTTTAGTTACATTATATACACTATCTTAAAGAACATCCACTGAAAATAAGCCAACTTGATAGCAACAAACAAATAAAAAATAATTCGGAAGCTCTTTACTGGGATGCTAAGGAAAAAATTATAAATATCAGCATCCCCAGTGGGCACTAGTAACCAACCATTTTATATATATAACTAAAATAACAATAGTTAAAGAAGCATAAAAAGGAACACTTAGATACAGATTATCTCTTGCTATATTTCTAACTTCTGGAGTTCTTCTAAGACAAGAAGACATTATATATATATATATATATATATATATATATATATATATATATATATACACGCACATACATTTTATAATTATTTCTGCCTTTTTTGGTGCCTAGTAGGTACAATCAATGGAGATTTGGAAAGATTATTTGAAACAAATTCTATTAGTACAATTGCAATGACTTATACTTCTTTGGACTTCGTTAAAAAAAGGTGCCAATAAAATAGCTTAATGCAATAAAAACTGTATATTACAACCACCCTGTTGGAATGGTTCAAATAGGTGGTGGCTTTCAGGTGAGTTTAACATAAAGACACAAAGCAAAGAAATAGTCTCGGCTCAGTATTATTTAATATCTTTTTGGACGAGATAGTTAAGAATTATAAGGGGATATGTAGAACAGACAGACACATGGAAACTATGATCAATAAAGTTTTAAATTTTTCTTTATGAAGATGACATTGCCATTACACCTGAAAGATAACAGTGAGCATTAGGCGAATGGAATGAAGAGTTGAAAAGGAAAGGTAATGTAGAAAAGTGTAAAGTGAAAATGAAAATTAGCATAGACAGAATGAAGATTTGAATATACAGTGAAACCTGAATCCATATTTTTTTGAGGAAGACATAAAAGAAAATTATAAATGCAGAAAAACGATGGATGCGAAAGGGGTCTAAAACTGCGGGGAGGGCCTATTGACTAAAAAGCAGATATATGCAATTTTCATATTAAAATATTAAGGGGATCATATTCCCTTGTCAGAGAGGCCAATAGTCTAAAACAATATTTAGGTATTTCATCAAGTGTCCTCACATGCTTCATGGGGTGGCCCATGATTTCATTAACAATAAAGACATAAGATTCCTTTCACATATGTATGCTGCAAGAGCTTATGATGGACCAATGAAATAGTGATTCCTTGCTGCAAGAGTTAATTCACAGTTTGGCCTGTTATCTGTCTTGTGCATCTTTGTTTTTATTTGCACTTTCTCTTCCATTCAATCACATGTCACTATATCTCTTTTGCCTTTGCGCAATTTCGATGCCTTGCCACTTCACAAATGAGAAAACAATGTGTGCCTTGTTATAGTATGCTTAAAAATATTGCATTGTATTTGTTGCAATTTATCAACAATTCAAAAATAACTATCAGTGGAAAAATCAAGTTATATCTTTGATCTTATGGGAAAATTATACTTTGAAGAACAATAAATACAGGTTTTATTCTTATTGTTTAATAATGAATTTATGTCTGGAACTATATAAATAAATTATGAATCTGGGAAAATGATGCTTTTGGGAGCAATGGATTGAGGTTTCATTGATTATGTGAATGTTTATTTCTACATAATTTTCTTACATTAACTTTACACATTATATTACACATTATTTAGGATCGTAACTCCCTGGTAGTATATGCATTAGATCCTTAGATCCTACTTCCCACTCTCTACTCATTCCACTATTCTCACATAACTGTCCTCTCCCTTTATTTTATTTCTGATCCATGGCTTCATTAATCTTTCAATATAAATCTTTAAAATCACCAATAATACCGCTTTAAGTACCTACTTCCTCCAAATAAATTGCTTTAGTTTTGCTTTTGTAACCCTTTTAACTGACCCTGTGTTATCACTTCCTATTTCCATTAAGCTCCCCCCTGGCGATGACAATACACTCAAACCTCTTGACCACTGACCAGCAGATTCCCCACATCCACTTCTCTCCACCATATCATTTAATTCACTCAGCTGTTTTCCACTCGGTGAGGTCCTTGACGCTTTCGTTGCTATACTCTCTTCTCCTTGCCAGATGCAGATTGTTCTACATTCTTCCCTCCTCTTCTCTTCCCCTCCATTCCTCATTCCTTGACCTTGATGCAGCGTCAACAGTGTTCCATTTCTAATCCTCCTCTCTTCCCCTCTAGTCATTATTTCTTGACCTTCCTGCTGCGTCGGCTGGTGCATAAATGCATACCTTTCATAACTGCTCTTCTACCTTTATTCCAGGCATCCTTCATCTTTTTATTCATTCTGCTCTTATTTCGCATTTATTTTCAATTCTTTTGGCTTTTAATTTCCCACTTTGGCCCAATACTTTCCATTTCATATTCATTGCGGCTAATTTATTGGCTTTGATCTTTTGCCCTTTCGTCCAATTCTTCAGGCATCTATCTTTCCATTCCTGCAATTTGTTGCCCAATATTCCTCAATCACTTCTTCTCTTTCTTCCCATTTCTTTCTCTCTCTTCTTTCTTCCATCCCAAAGATCAGTACGTTCTACTTCCTGCTTGCATCTGCTGCTTTCTTCATTTTAATTATTCTGTTCCTCCATATCGCTCTCCTCTTAATTCAAGTTGTCCAATCTTCTGATTGATCTCTTCCATGCTTTCTCCAATTTCTCCTCCATTCTTGCCTCCCTGCTTTTAATTTCCTTTATATCTCCGGTTACTGACTTGAATATAGTCTTTATTTCCTCCATATTTTCAGCAATTTTCTTTCTCTGTGCTTTAGCCTTTTCTGCTGAACCGCCCACTCCTTGCTCTTTAGAACTATAATACAACTCCCCACTTCACATCCCTAATTATGTGATAATAAAAAAGGCACTCAAAATGGTAGATATGTATAATATCTGCTGTATGTTACAAGATAAACTTATTAGTAGACTACAGGCATGGAGATGAAATACCTTAAAAGGGAGCAGATACATACTGAGAGAATATGAGAGGAGGTAGGTCAGAAGAAAACATAAATGAGTTGAATTAAGAACTACATCTAAATGTGAATAGAATGAGTGAAAACAGGAAGACAAAGCAAGTAATGGAAAGGGAAGGAATGCAATGCAAGAGGCTAAATTACTTCATTGCGGAGTATAAGGAGGTAGGTTGAGAAATATTTGGGAACATAGAATAGCAAAGATTAGAATGAATCAAGAAAAGACAAAGAGGGAATGATAAGAATAAATTTGGATTAAAAGGAATGGATGAAATGGACTGAAAAATGGCACCCAATACTTAGTAGTATAAGGGGAAAGAAGAAGAAAATTAAATGTATCATCACTGAGCTTTAAATTTTTTTTATTTTTAAATTGTATTTAATGCCTGTTATAATTACTGAGGCATTACAGGCAGTGGACACTGATGATGAGGAGATGAAATGATAAACTAAGGAATTTTTTTTAATTGAAGCATTCTAGGCATTTGCCATTTAGGGAAACCTGGAAAAAAACCTGTCAGGGAGGACAGTTCTGATGAGAATTGAACCTCAGATCTCCCACACATGAGTCTGCACCTTAATGACTTTGGCCAACTGTGGCAGTCACTGAGCTTAATGTTAACAAAGATTTAAAAAATTGAACAATGCTAGTTATGAATTTGTTTTTGCATTAAGGTTATGCAAATTAATAAATATTGAGTATATGCAATTAGTCCATCCCAAATTTATAAGTTTAGCATGCCATACATTATGAGATGAAATATTTATCTAGAAAACTTTAGATATTTTAATTTTATTAAACTCTATTATCAGCTTTATTTATGGCCAAGTTCCTTTTCATCCTGTATATATATATATATATATATATACTCCCTTCTGATGTTTTACAGCAAAGTAAATAGACATTAATAATTCCTCATACTTACACCCCTGAATTATTCATGACGAACTCTTTCACAACAGAACTTTGTGAAAAGAGAAATTTATTGTGTGAGAAAGGATTGAAGGACAACAGGTACATAGAAAAATAAAAATACAAAAACACAGCTATTATTCCAGTAAGCTCCATGCAAAACAATGAATCTATTTTATAGTATGATTTTTCTTTGTGCCACTTCTTCACAGTGGCATACTTTCACAAACTTAGCAGGAAGGAGGAAAACCTGTTATATTAGTTACAATAGTAAACATTGTCTTATCTGATTAATTGATATCATTGTATGATTCAGTTGAACTACACACTCTAAAGCTTCACTTACATTTCATAAATGTATGGAACCGGTTTCGAGAACATTTAGTTCCCATCTTCAGCCAGGCTAAAGTTCAACTGTCGGATCATTCGTTGAGCTGTGGGAATGTGTATTCTGCTCTGGTGGCGGTGTGATAAACTTGTAGTTTATGTTTTCATCTCCGGCAATGTCGAAGTTCATTATGCTGTCTTTGTATTTGTAGATGCAGATTTTCTCCCAGGTTGTTAGTTCCGTAGGTCCTTGTACTGATTTTAATAATTTTGCTTTATTTATTATGTCGTGATTTTGTGTGCAAAAATGATATGCTATTGCTGATTTCTCTATTTGCTTGTACTTTATGTTCCTGAAATGTTCCTTTAACCGTGTGCCTATGTTTCTCTTTGTTTTTCCAATGTAGATTTTTTCACATTCTGCACAGTTTATTTTGTAAATATCTGATTTTTCTTCTTGTGGAATATTGTCATTAGCATTATCTATCAATAAGTTTTTAACATTAAATCTATTAATCGGTGCCAACTTGATATTAAAATCTTTATGAATATTCTGGAATTTTTTTTGCAGCCCATGGATGATATGTGAATTTTTTAAAAATTTGTTTGTCTTTTCTTGCTGAAAGTGTTGTGGTTTCTTTGATATGTTTTTGTCTCTTGAATTTCTGCACTTTTTTGTGTACTAGTTCTTTTTTAAAACCATTTTTAACTCCTGTTTCTTCTATTTGTTTGTATTCATTAAAATATTTTTCTTTGCTAATTTGTAGGTTAACTAGCCGGTGTGTTAAACTGTTAATTACTGCATGTTTGTGCGCTGTGGGGTTAAAACTGTCTGCTTTGATGTGATTATCTGCATGTGTATTCTTTTTGTATATTCCAAATTTAAGATTTTCTTGGCATTTCATTATTTTAATATCCAAGAATGGCAGCATGTTATGTTTCTATTTCGTATGTAAATGATATGTTTTTATCTAGTATTATTTAGAAGTTTTAAGGCATCGTCAATGATTTTTTTGTTAACTATGGCAAATATATCGTCTACAGATCTGTACCATGATAATATGATTAGCTTCACTGTGCAAGTTCCAATTTATATTTAAGTAAATTGTCTTATCTGTAACTATGAACAACTAAACCCACAACCTCTCCATTTCATTATCTGAGAAAGACTGTAAATCCCACTGCACAACTTGTTGACATAAGCAACAAAGAAAAAATTAACTCAGTCAAGTATTTGTGAGATGTGGGATGATTTTATTTATTTGGTTTATTTTCAGCTTCTATATAAAATTTCAGGTCATCAGCATTCCATTCAATTCAGGATGTGAAACAGCCAATAAATTTTCTTCAGAGGCCTCTTCTTTATGCCATGAAAATATGGATGAGAACCATGGCTTTACTTCCCTTCTGAATGTCCTTGGGTTTATTTTATTTAAGATATTCTTTAATATCTCTAGTCATTAGCGCCCCATTCAACTCAGTCGATAAATTTTGTTCCGAGCCCATTTTTCCAGACTTGAGGTTCTTTTATGTGCTGTAAATCTACAACATGAGACACACAGTTTTACTTCCCTTCCAAAGGAAGCCATACTTAGGATTTTTACACCTTAAAAATTCATTGACCTTGGCTGGGTTTGAATCTGCAACCTTGGGTCTACAAAGCAAGTATGATTACCACAGGACTATCTCCTTGAGATAATGAATACAGGCATGCAAAGTTGCTCAGCAACTTAAGAGAATGAGCAAAAAATCTGTAAAGTCTCATCCAGTTAATTTGCATCTTAATAGAAGTGATAAACTCATTATGCACAAACCACTATAATTGTTGCCATTATTATCACTATCATCATTATGATTATTATCATTATGATTATTATTTTATAATAATAATAATAATAATAATAATAATAATAATAACAATAATAATACAGTAAAACACCCATTTGACACTTTTCTGGGCATTGAGAAAAATGTACCTTAAAATAAAGGTTTATATTTTTTCTTAAATAAAATGCTACATTATGTAGAACCTACTTTTGTCACTATATTACAATAACTTTAAAGCACTTGTGATGCTTTTTCCTTTATACAGGCAAGCAAGCAGAACACACTGCTAAAGCATTTCATCAATATTTCTTCTCAATTAAATGTACATACGAAGCTGTTGACAATGGAGTGGTATACATATAAACAATGTAATACAGTTTTTTTCACACTAACTCCATTCACTTACATAAAATGTTAGACATATGTTTCGGGAGCGAGCCCTCCCATCTTCAGCCTGTTGACAAACTGTTGTTAAACGTGGCGGTTGGGTCTCTTGATGTTCTTGTGCCGGCATCTGTTGGTTCTATTAGGAATTTGCCGAGTTCATCCAATGGAGGGAAATCGAAATTCATCAAATTATCCTTATTTTTTGTAATGAAAATGTTTTCCCAAGTGGAAAGTTCTATTGCATTATGAAGTTGTTTAAGTAGTTTTATCTCTGGTTTAATTTCATGATTTTTATTCCAAAAGTGCGCTGCTATTGCTGATTTATCAATTTGTTTTCAGCGAATATTTCTGAAGTGTTCTTTTTTCCGGATTCCCAAATTCCTCTTTGTTTTTCCAATGTATTTTTTATCGCACTCTGTACATTCTATTTCATAAATACCTGACTTTTGTTCTGTTGGCATGTAGTCCTTTACTCTGCAACCTAATAAGTTCTTTATATTAAAATTGTTCTTTGGGGCTAAAATAATTCCTTGTTCTTTGAATATCTTTTTGAACTTATTGTGGTAAATTGGGTGGTATGTGAAACTTTTGAATTTGTACCTTTCTTTTGCACTTTTAAGAGTGGAAACATCTCTTATTGTTTTTTGTTTTTTGGTTTTATTGATGATTTTTATTACTGTGTCTTTGTTGTATCCATTAGTTTCTGCTATCTTTATGATTTGTTGGTATTCCAATTTGTACTCTGTTTCTGTGAGTGGAATGTTAACTAATCTGTGTGCTAAACTATAAAACACTGCATATTTATGTAGAATGGGGTTAAAACTGTCATTTTTTATGTAATTTTCTGTATCCTTTCTATGAATTCCAAATGTAAGATAGTTTTCATTTCTTATGATTTTTACATCTAGGAAGGGGAGATATCCACTTCTTTCTTCCTCTATGGTGAAATTTATAGATTTGTGCTGCAAATTCAGAAGTTTTAGTGCATCTGTTGTATGTTTTTTCGGAATTATTGCAAATATGTCATCCACATACCTATACCATGTTTTGAAGATTAGAGGGAAGGCTTTGGTGATATGCATTTCAAACGAACTCATAAAAAAATCTGCTAGAAATGGAGATAACGGGTTTCCCATAGCTAGTCCCGAGACTTGTTGGTAATATTTTTTATTGAAAATGAAGTAATTTTGTTCGATGCAAATGTTCGTAAGTTTTATCAAGTCTTCAATTTCTTGTGTCTGTAGATCTAAGGATTTTAACCATTTCTTTAACATTAGCATAAGTGTATCTTTTGGTATGCTTGGGAATAAGGTTTTTACATCAAACGATACCATTATATTTTCTGCTGTAATTTTGTAATTTTTCTACCAAATCTTGTGAATTTTTGATACTCAAACTTTGGTATTTTTTCAAGGATTTGAAAATGTCGGTTAATTTTTTTGCTAACAAGTATGTTGGTGAATTGATATTATTGATTATAGGTCTCATGCTGTGGTCTTCTTTGTGTAATTTAGGAAGTGCATACATTCTAGGTAACACTGGGTTGCTATGTGTGAGTTTTCGTTTTTCGGTAGTGGACAGTATTTTTATTTCATCTAATGTTTTATTCAAGCTTTTAGTGCAGGTTTTTAGTGGATTCTCTGTAATTGGTTTATAATCTTGACCTTTTGACATGGTTTCTATCCTGTTTATGTAGTCTTCTTGGTTCAAAATGGCGATTTTATTGCCTTTATCTGTTTTTATGAATACTACCAGTTTTTCTTTTAGTTGTTTTATTATGTTTATGTAATTGTTGAATTTATTTTGGTTTTTATTTTCTCTAAGGTTTTTGTACATTTCAATTTGAAAACGATTTTTCATTTTTTTTCAGTTCATTGGTGGCTATGTTAATATCTGCGATGTAATCTTCTATTTTTTTGGAGAAAATTTACCATAATAAGTTCAAAAAGATATTCAAAGAACAAGGAATTATGTTAGCCCCAAAGAACAATTTTAATATAAAGAACTTATTAGGTTGCAGAGTAAAGGACTACATGCCAACAGAACAAAAGTCAGGTATTTACGAAATAGAATGTGCAGAGTGCGATAAAAAATACATTGGAAAAACTAAGAGGAATTTGGGAATCCGGAAAAAAGAACACTTCAGAAATATTCACTTAAAACAAATTGATAAATCAGCAATAGCAGCGCACTTTTGGAATAAAAATCATGAAATTAAACCAGAGATAAAACTACTTAAACAACTTCATAATGCAATAGAACTTTCCACTTGGGAAAACATTTTCATTACAAAAAATAAGGATAATTTGATGAATTTCGATTTCCCTTCATTGGATGAATTCAGCAAATTCCTAATAGAACCAACAGATGCCGCCACAAGAACATCAAGAGACCCAACCGCCAAGTATAACAACAGTTTATCTACAGGCTGAAGATGGGAGGAATCCCTCCGGAAACATATGTCCAAATTTTATGTAAGTGAATGGAGTTAGTGTAAAAAAAACTGTATTACATTGTTTAAATATTTCTTCTGTTTATTCTTAAGGACAGCATTTTATGTACTTCACTTTTTCACCTTGGAACTGTATTTTGCTTCCTCAGTCAATATTGCATTCCTATACTTCAAAATCCCACTGAAAGATAAAGTGGCCATTCCAAAATTCGTTGTTTCTATTTCCCTAATAACTTTAAGAAAGAGAAAGCATTTTAATCTTCACCATTCTGTTTTAAAAAAGTGCTTAAATCCTTCTCATATGTAGTAAAACACTAAAATTAACATGTGGCTAAAGTTTGCTAACAATGCAACAGTGATAAGCATGCACAGAGCAACCAAAAACTAGCAAACAATAAGATAAAATGGCAACACCTGGTATAACTGTATACCTATGTACTTCTGTAATGCTAATTTGAATCAGCCAGCATTTGAGGGAACAGCCAAGCAGAACACGAGAAGCAGAAACATATATGCGTTTGCCCCACCCAGAACAGCAGCACTTGTTGGGCAACTGGAGGCAACATTGCCAGATCAGCATGGTTTTCATGAATCGTACAAAAAGAAGTCCATTATTGATGATTTCAATTTCCCACGTGCATTCTTTATGACAAAAATGACATAATTACTTATATGAAAATGTTTCATATTTTGTATGTTAAATATGGGTTTTACAAAGTAAAATGTTATGTTAGATCAAACAATAAAACATACTAATCAAATAATTAAAATTTGGGGCCTTTGAAATACGACGTTAAATGGGCATTCATAAAATTAGGGTTTTACTTTATATAAGTATTCAGTCTGTGTATTATAATTAATGCCCTAGCTTTTAATATGCCCAATGAATATCCACTGGGCATTCTACTTTTGTATTTTTTCATAAATTGCAATTTGAATGAAGTAATAATGTGGAAAACTTTGTTTGCTGCTAATGGCAGCAATTACATAATAGTTTGTGAGAGTAGTAGATTAGTTCTGTAGAGCAGAGTTTGAAGTTTGCAAATTTGGCACACAGTATAAAATATATTTACATTAACCTCATAACATACAGAGTTCAAAATGCAAGTTCATTAACAGATATTAAACATTCACTCACATTTTGGAATTGTTAAAACCAAGACATATCAGCAAAAGAAAGTCAACATTTCCAAATAAATGTTAAAACAGTTTCCACTTTTGCACTTCTCTGCACCAAATGTCGCCTTTTGCATGGCTACTGCTTTGTGTCCATGCGTCACCTTTAAACACCAAGTCTTTGGCTATGATTTCTTCCACCTCTCTATAACTCATCCTTTGTAATATCTTCTAGTTCAACGTCTGATAAGTCTATATCTTCTTCTGGTGGTAGTTCTCCATCTTTACCATCCCATGGTTCAGTGGGGTTGATCTTTGGTAGAGAGGCTCCCTTTACCGGTGCTGTTGATCCACGCCCAAATGACAGATCCCTGGTACAACAGAAACAAATGAAGGGTACATGGAAAAAAACGATCAAGATCCATAAAAAATCGAAACTCAGATAATAATGCCACTGGTAGTAGAAGGGAAATACTATCTTATGGTAAAATTAGTTTTCTGTAAAAATGATTATGGTCCTTTTAAGTGAGCATTAAAAATTTCATGTACTTCAGAAAAATAATCAAGTTCCCTGTTTCAACTGTTTTTTGTCTCATATTTCAGTAATAAATGCTAAAGCTTCATGTTACCAGCTTTCTGACAACAATGTAAACTGAATAATTACTTTTCCATTGTTGAGTTTGAAATCAGAGATTAGTTTTCACATAAAGTTCTATCAAGTCTTGTGTTTTCCTTGTTGCTGTACTAACATATAAAATAAGGTTTTAAGTTAAATGGAGACCTCAGATGAAACAAAGATCAAGGGTGAACATTTAAATCCTGTGCCAAATGCAAATTCAATGATGATAAAAGCCCATGGATGAATTTCTGATTTAGAGCCATGAGTCATATAATAGGAGATGAATATAAGTGCTCAGGATTAAAATGTTTGCACAATGCTTCATCACAAGAAAAGGAAAATATATTAATAAAACAATAATGAAATTACTTCCTATGATGCACAAAATGCTCACCTGACAGTGTTTATCAGTATGAATCTGTGAGGTGAAGAAGACCTAAGAAAAGTTCCGATTAAGCTACTGTCACGACTTTTCTTACATCTATAAGGTTCATATTAATACAGACAACCAAATACAATTAAAACATTATTTAAAACAAGAAACTTGTTTTTTTAAAAAATATCTGGAACTAACACAGTGAAGCAAAGTCATATGAATAAAATCATGTGATATATGTCGTACTTAACACTTGTATTGCTTCACTTGTGTAATATTTGGAACTGGGTTCGAAGACCTTCGTCTTCATCTTCGGCCATGGGTACGACTGTTGGAGAATCCAATGGCTCTGTAGAGATGAAGCGCCATCCTGGTGGTGTTTTTATGTACTTAAAATTGGTGTTTTCTACCTTTGGAATATCAAAGTTCATCAATCGATCTCTGTATTTATGAATGTAAATTTTTTTCCCAAGTATCCAGTTCTATATTTCCCCGAGTCTCTTTTAATAAATCCACCTTCTTCACAATCTCATGGTTTTTAGTCCAGAAATGATATGCCACAGCTGATCTATCTGTCTGTTTATATTTTATGTTCCTAAAATGCTCTTTTAAATGTGTGTCTATATTTCTCTTTGTTTTTTCGGTACAGATCTTTTCACAATCTGCACATGTTATTTTGTAAATCCCTGCTTTTTTCTCTTGTGGGGTGTTTACAGCTGTTTTATCTTTCAAGATGTTTCCTAAATTAAATGTGTTGATTGGTGCTAATTTTATATTGAAACCTTTAAGACAATTTTGAAAATTTTTCATTGCTTTTGGATGATTGTGAATTTTTTTAAAAATTGGTTTTTCTATATCTGCTGATAATGTGGTGGTATCTCTGATAAGTTTTTTCCTTTTAAATCTTTCCACCTTTTTATGTACCAGATCTTTATTAAAGCCATTTAAAATTGCCATTTCTTCTATTTTCTTGTATTCCTTTCTAAACTCTTCTTTACTTATTGGTAAATTAATTAAATGATATGTTAAGTTGTTGAAAACTGCATGTTTGTGTGTTAAAGGGTTAAAACCATCTGCCTTAATATGATTATCTGTAAGGGTATCTTTCCTATATATCCCAAAGCTCAGATTCTCATGGTTTTTCATAATTTTAATATCTAAAAATGGTAACACATTTTCTATTTCATATGTAAACGAAATATTCCTCTCTTGTATATTCAGCAGCTTTAAGGCATCATCAATGAGATTTTTGTTTACTATAGAAAATACTACAGAAAGCAATTTTAAAACAATTATTAAAGCAATACCTTTAACAAAGAAAAACAAAGAGAAATATAGGCACACATTTAAAAGAGCATTTCAGGAACATAAAATATAAACAGACAGATAGATCAGCTGTGGCATATCATTTCTGGACTAAAAACCATGAGATTGTGAAGAAGGTGGATTTATTAAAAGAGACTCAGGGAAATATAGAACTGTATACTTGGGAAAAAATTTACATTCATAAATACAGAGATCGATTGATGAACTTTGACATTCCAAAGGTAGAAAACCCAATTTTAAGTACATAAAAACACCACCAGGATGGCGCTTCATCTCTACAGAGCTGTTGAATTCTCCATGGCCGAAGATGAAGACAAAGGTCTTCGAAACGGGTTCCAAATATTACACAAGTAAGTGAAGCAATACGAGTGTTAAGTACGACATATATCACATGATTTTAACCAAATACTACTTGTTTAGGTTTGCCAACCAGCATTCATTTAATTTCAAGGAATCACTAACAGACATATACTTACCCTGAAAAAGTCATTGGCTACCACAGGGAAAGCACATGTGAAATCTAGAGGAAAGCAAACCAATAGCCGTAAAAAACTTAAAAGGAGAAACAGTATCTAAAATCCTTCAACAAATACAGTCACTGAGAGGCCGTAAAGCCCATTATAGCATTTGTGATAGTACAATCAGTTTGCTGGAATGGTGGACAGTTGCCATTAAAGAAGTCACTGGCTCTAGGGTTTCGTGCTAGAAATAAACATGATAAGAGTACACAGGGACAGGGGAAACCACAGTGAGTTTCTTTGTCACTTAAAATACAAACATGATAATGAAGCAAAAGGGATGGCAGTTAGCAGCTCCCGTTATCCCCAATGTTGCCATATGTTTTCACAGTCAGTTGACTGCAAAATCTAAACATGTGAATGTTCAGATCATGGGAAGGTTTAACTGCGAGATCGGGTATCAACTAGAAGTTGAGCTAGCACTGAGTGGTAGCAGTTTCGAACTTGAACAAGAACATGAAATAGAGCATGAACAATGATCAAACAGTAGTACTAATGTTAAAGTGACAGGTGCTTTAAATACACAAAGCCAAATATTAGTGTGTAATACCTATGAATATGCTTTGAAAAACATATTAGGAAAGGGTTAATTAATTACAGAGATGGCAAACATTATGAAACTCAACAGACACACAGTTCTAAAGATTGTACAAAAATGATTATAAAAAAAAAAAAAAAAAAAAAAAAAAAAAGGAAATAAAGGGGGAAAAAGTACAACAAAGTTGATGATTTTCTTTGTGATCTTATCTGCAGTAAAATATATAGTTTTTACAATAAGGGCAGTGCACCACCCCTTCTGGAACTGCTAATTCATCTCAAAAGTGTTTGCAATTTTTCTTATGAGAAGACAAATTTGTGGGGACCTTTGAAGCATCTGGAGTTTCGTTACCATACACTGGATAAAAGGAGAATGATTATGGAATCTGTAAGAATCGTTTCTTCGAGATAAGAATACCTAGAGCAACTTGAACAATTGCGCTCTGAAGGATGTCCAATAATCTATTTGGATGAAACATGGTACGATACACATATCATAAAAATGGACTGGGATGATGGTACAAGTGTTTGTGCTTTAAAAGCTCCAGTATCCAAAGGAAACCGCATCATGATACTTCATGCTGGTGGAAGTAAAGGTTGGGTCCCTAATAGTATATATCTGTCTGCCAAAAACATTGGAGAACCTATAGCTGATTATCATGATGATATGAACACTAAGTTTTTGAAAACTGGTTTGCTAATCACTTGCTCCCAAATCTTCCTAATGACAGGAAATGTCTTTGTTGTATTAGGCAATGCATTTTACCACTCTAGACAAAAAGTCAAATTTCCTACCTTACATACTCCTGTGAAAGATTACATAAACTTTATGCCATATTATAAAATTCCTGTGCCCTAATCCCATACCATCCAAAGCAGTAATGCTGAACCAATTCAAAGCAGTGACCTGGCAGTTTTTGATCTTGCCAAGTCTAAAGGTCATGAAGTCCTTAGTCTTCCACCATATCACTTCAAGTTTAACCCTATTGAACTAGTTTTGAGCTCAATCGAAAGTTACGTGAGAAAAAATATTGTGAAGCCAATACTTAGTACAAGTGCATGTGAGGTGCTTAGGGAAGGTGCCAAGTTGTGGTCATCTTGTGTCCAGCATACAATCAAAAAAGAGTGTAAATATTGCAATATAAACACCATGCCAAATAGAGATCAGTTTGTCTTCAGCATTAGGCAGAATGAGAATGAGGACCAATGAAGATAGGAACAGTTTAATAATTACAACTTATTAGAAACACTGAGATACAAATATTAGCGGTAAGGTAGATTTTTTTTAATGCTCAGTATATTTTGCCACTTCTTCTTTTGCATAAACATTAACCTTGACATCACTCATTCTCATGAAGGCCATACCACAGAGTTCAGGTAGGGAAACCTGTTATGAAATTATCTGTAAACAGATTGCGGTACAGAGACAAGCTTGTCGACTGTCTACCATTCCAGCGAAGATGCTAAAAAAGATTGTATCTACCAGAAGAACTTAACATTCAAAAATTACACCAGTTATATTCAGAGAAATATCCTGAAAATCCTGTGTCATATGAACAATATCGATTGATTTTTGTGAATGAGTGCAATATTAGTTTTGGATATCCCAAAACCAACAATTGGTTGATCTGTGATAAATTTAGAGCTGATAAATCTAAACTTGATTTAGATGAAAACATTGAACAAAATGCAGCTAAGATTAAAAATTTAAACACACAGAAACAACACCTCACGACTCAAAATGAATTACACAAGAGGAAAGCAGATAAGTTTTAGAAGATGCAACGTTCTGAACATTTGAAATCTAGAAAGTCAATAATTGAAGAGGCAATGTGTATGGGTTACCAGAAGAATCTCCCAATTCCCTAATAATTCAATAAGTGAAGCATGTTATCACTGCAATTATATTTTATTCATTCAATGTTCATATACTTTCAATTGGAAAATCTGCATTTTACACATATGACCAAACAGTTTTTAATAAAGGGCCATAAGAAGTATGCTAAATTTCATGGCATTTTTTTTCTGAAAATTTCTCAGAATTTGTTCATGAACTACGCATCTTCTGTGACTCATGTTCCGGAAAGAATAAAAACTATACTGTCTTCTGATTTTGCCATTTCTTAGTGCATGTAAAGAAAAGATTTAACATGTGTGGGTGATATTTCCAGCAAGGGGCCATTCATATCTTGAGTGTAACAAGAATGTGGGCCTTATAAATCAGAAGGTGAGATGCTCGTTACCACATGATTGGAGACATGAGATTGCTAAGGCTAGCAAGAAACCTGAATCATTCATAATTGCAAAAACGAAATGTTTATTGATGACGAGAATTTTTGAATGGCTAGTATAGATTCGCCCAGAGGACCATTGCAAGGTACCATGTGAGAAAAGATTTTAAACTGGTGTTCCTGAGACAGTCATACACCAGACAGCTAAAAGTTACAACATTATGGTAAGATTTTTACGGAATTTGGGAATCCACACAGTGAAACTTTTGTTAATCTTATTTTGATTTAAAGTAAAACACTAAAAATCATGTCGTCACATTAAAACTCTCTTTAAGTTTCACAAACACACTTATAAAAGTAATTTTGGTACATGTACCTCACGAAACATGTACCAAAATTACTTTTATAAGTGTGTTTGTGAAACTTAAAGAGAGTTTTAATGTGACGACATGATTTTTAGTGTTTTACTTTAAATCAAAATAAGATTATGGTAAGATATTTACTTTATTTTTAATTTAATTTTACATATTTTAATTTCAAATACTATTATACTCCAGATAACCGCCTTAAGTAATTTTATGCCATTATTTTATTATATATCAGTCTGACGAAAAACAATGAAACAGGTTGAAATGCCTCAACAATTACATTAGATGCCCAAAAAGGCAAAATTTAATGACTTGCAAATAATGAAAATTTTGCAGTCCCACAGCAAAGAGTATTTCACTTTATTACCAGTAACAAGAGATGAAGAAAAAAGTGACAGTGAATAAAGTACTACAGAATTTTGGTGAGTTTTAGTGATGAGATTTTATTTAATATTATATCATCAGACAATGAGGAACAATTAACTATTTCAGTTAGAAGTGTCATTTAATTAAAATTCAGGCTGTATCTTACGCAAGGGACATGTCAATACACTCATATCAAAACATATCTAAAAATTTTCCTGTGTCATCTATGTGCTTTAAGAAGTTCATGTTCTAAAAATGTGCTGCTGTTTTTAACTGGATCAAACCTGGAAAATGTTGGGTCAATGCAGTGGAAGAATAGGAATTGGATATCCCTAAACTGCAGCCCAGCATTCTGGATGCACGGAGATGATCAACCATTCTAATTGCATCATTTTCTATTCTTCTTCACATACTCGCGCACTTTTTTGTAGACAGTATTTAACTGTCCCCATAAACAAAGCCTGTGCTATCCTCTTATAATTGCTGCATTCATCATGTATCCAACCATCTTACTTTGAGTAGGTAACAATTGCATTGCCACATATTTTTCAGAGCTTGTTGATTGTCGATTTGTTTTATTTATGGATTCTCTTTAACATAATCGATATTGTTTATCAGCGTCCCATTCAATTCAGGGCATGAAATGGCCAATAAATTTTGCTCAAAGGCCTCTTCTTTCAGGCTTGAGGTTTTTTATGTACCGTAAATCTACAACATGAGACCCACGGCTTGAGATTCCTTTATGTGCCGTTAATGTACAAGGGGACCCACGGCTTTACTTTCCCTCCGAAGCCATATTTAGGATTTTTAAGCTCGAAAAAATCCATCGATCTTGCCTGGGTTTGAACCTGTGATCTTGGGTTATTTTTATATTTTTCAGAGCCATGTTGATAATTAAGTGATAGAAATTCTCTATTTTGCCGCACCAATAATATTTTAGCTTGAGCCAATGGTAGTCTAGGATTTAACAACAGACATATATACTCCATGTGGAGTGAAGTTGAATGACAGCCTATAGTTGCCACATGTTCCTCAGAGGCTTTGAGATCAATTGTTTAACAATAGAGTTTCTGTCTTACTGCACCAATAATATTTTAGCTTCAACCAATAACAGTCTAGAATTAACGGCAGATAAACCTGTTATGCATATATGGACGAAAGACTGTCGTCTCTCAGGGTTGTCCAGTTCCATCTTCACAGTACCACGTTATGTTCACTATATGCTCCAAGAATTTGTAAACTAATTTTAGTGTACTTCCAGGTGAAAACAGCAACTCATTTTTGGAACATAGACTTTTTATAGCACATAGATGACAAGAGGAAAATTGTTGAGGTATGTTTTTCGATATGAGTGTATTGACATGTTTCTCTTAAATAGTTATTCATTTGGGCCTTGGTCGTTCTTACTATGGACATTTTGAAAATGTTTGCTTACATTGACTTTCCATTGTTGAAGTTCAAATCGAAAAACTAAAACATTGTTAAATTTATAAGAAAGCTTTATTCTTTGATTGCACTTTTATCAATTTCCATAAAATACTCACACAATTAAATACTAAATACTTAAATTTTAAAATGCATTTTTCTTAATTCTTTTAAAAATGAACCTTGATAGTTTTTCCTGTGTACCCTTCAAATGTGATAATATACTGCCATCTAGGTCATACTCCAGTTGCTACATAAAAAAAAATGTTCTTACCTAAGGAACTCATTGATTCCTTCCTGAGAGAACGCCCCTCGTAGGATGGAGTACTTCATCTTCTTTGTGTTCATCACAGCCATTGCAGGGTAACCAAATCCTCCAATCTCAAGCATTTTCTCCAGTTCAGGCTGTGCACCAGCTTCTGCCCACACCCACCTGCACAGTGTAACCACACTTTGTTTAAAAGACAAAAAAGTCTGGTAATATACACTACATTATTGGTAATGTACCCCAATACATTCCTTCAAACTATTGTTTACTCCTTAAAAAGTTTAGTACAAATAAATGTAAAAATCATAGAGAACATCATTCTAAGGCTTTTGCATTATTTTAGATGCTTAGCAAATACATTATATATGGTTACATATAAACAGCATACAGAGCAGAGTTACAGTTTTACAATGTGGCCAGGCTAGTCTAGTTACCAAGTTTTCCCCAACCACTTTAGAGTTTACAGCGTAGTGTTTAAAAATTCTATTAATTTCATAATGTAAATATCTGTAGTTGTCTAAGGCAGAATTATGGTCTTTTTTTCAAAATTGAATGTTTCTTTTAATGTTGACATGAATTTCACTTACAAAGTTTTTAAATTAGGACATGTTTCAGGAACTTTTGTTCCAATTCTCAGATGTAGATTGCTTGATAAATTTTGGGCTGTTTGGTCATTACTGAATGTGAGTCATTTCTCTGTCTACATCTGTCTGGAATAGCAATTTACTGAACTCATCCAGAGGTGTAATGTCAAAATTTGTTAACTTATCTTAATTTTTTTACATTAAAATGCACGTGCACAGCTCTATTTGTATTTCTTTTCACAAAATGGCTTCTAGCTTAACATCATGGCTGTGTTCCCAAAAATGAGTTACTACAGTCAATATCTCCAATTGTTTTAGCTGGATATTTCTAAAATGTTCTTTCTTCCTGATTTTCAAATTCCTCTTGGTCTTTCATAATTATTTTCAATTGCAGTAAGCATTTTATGCATATTTGCCTGATTTTTTTCTCTGATGATATGCAGACTTTTAGTTTAGTTAAGAACCTTTAATCCACATGGAAAAAAAAAAAATGTTAATTTTAAAAAAAAAATTAGATAAGTTAACGAATTTTGACATTTCAACTCTGGACAAATACAAAAAATTGCTATTCCAGTCAACAGATGTCAACAGAGAAGCAGCTCGGATCCAGCCATCACCATACCAACAGACCAAAACTTCCAAGCAGTGTGTCACCAAACCATTACTAATATCGAAACCTTGTAAATGAAGTTTGTGTCAACTTTGAAAATATCCAATTTTGAAGATTTTATTTGTTCACTGTCAATAATTTCTATTATATGTTTAATTATACTACATGAGGCATGTTGTATTACATTCACCTTCACCAATGCTGTTATAGGATTATTAGCATGCTGTCAGTACTGGGTAAAGCATGCACTAGGGTCTTGGCTGAAAGATTGCAAAATTGGGCAGAAGAGGGTATACCAGAATTCCAAGCAGGCTTTAGGAAGAATAGTAGAACAGTAGATGATATTTTTTTGAGAGCTACAATGGTACATAAATATTTAGTAACAAAAAGAGGGAGGCAATATATATTGTTTGTGGATTTTGAAAAGGCTTTTGACACAATAAATGGGAAGCACTGTGGACTAAAATGAATAGGAATGAAATAAGTAACAGGTTTATAAGAATATATAACAATAATGATTTTTGTATAAAGATTTCAAATAACAAAGTAACTAAAACTATTCAAAATAATATAGGGCCAAGGCAAGGCTATAAGCCAGATCCTGTACTTTTTAATTTGGTCATTGATGATATTCTAGAGGCAATTAATATGGCTAATAGACATGTTCCAGTAGTTAACAACAAAGAAATACTTGGTTTGTGATTTGCGATGATATCGGAGCAGGGTCAATAACCAATGTTGGATTAGTGAAAAAAATTGAAGCAAGGGATAAATTCTGTAGAAAATGGAGTGGAAGAATTAATATAAGTAAATAAAAAATTATATTATTTAAGGAGGGCAGTAAGTTAATTTTTTTTATTTGCTTTATTTAAGAATGCTTTTTAGCATCTCTGGTCATCAGCATCCCATTCAATTCAGGGCATGAAACAGCCAAAAAATTTTGCTCAGACTTTTTCTTTCTTTTTCAGGCTTGAGGTTTTTTATGTACTGTAAATCTACAACATGAGACCCATGGCTTTACTTCCGTTCAGAAGAAAGCCATACCTTAAGATTTTTACACCCGAAAAAAATCCATTGACCCTGGCTAGGAATAACTCGCAATCTTGGGTCTACGAGGGTCTATGGTTACGACTAGACCAATACCGACACAGTATCAAGTTAAGTAAAGATGAAAAGTGGTATTGGCAAGGAAGAGAAATTGAGGTGGTTAATAAATTTGATTATCTGGGAATAAGATTAAATAGCCCAGGTGGATAGAGTGAGCAGAAGGAAAGATACTAGCCAAAGGAAAACCCTCCTTAAATGCCATAAAAGCATGTTTACAGAAAATGTCAGGGTTGGAAATAAAATAGTTGAAGAGAGTATACCTGGCAGTAGCTCAGGTTAGGACGTTTTATGAAATAAAGATTTCGGATATAGAAGAGAGGTGGATAAATTTGAATGCGATCCATAGGAACTTTTGTAAATAAATCCTGGACTTGCCTAGAGTTCACTTAATTTTGTTGCACAAGTAGAAATAGGAAAAATTGGTAGCAAAGGGAACATTTTGGAAAGAATACTGAATATTGGTTTAGAATTAAAAATCTAGATGAGCAGAACTTACATCAATGTCTTAAAGTTCAGTAAAAGTTAAATCAAAGAGAAACTTCAATCTCATTGGGGCAATCTTGGAAAAAATGGGTTTTGGAGAAATTTGGAGAGCTAGATAATCATTAGAAAGTGATTTCTGTTAAGAAATTAAACTAAGAAAGGCAAAGTATATTTGTGAGTCTTTATTTCCAAACTTCATTGAATGTGTATAGATCTGAAATCTGTGTGGAGCAGAGCAGATTATGTTTATCAGTGTAAGAGAGTAGCAAAAAAAGGTTTTCACATCGGCTAGAATGTAGGTTATGAAACTTGAAACATTAAGAATAAGGAGGGATTTAGAAAAATGCCCACTCTGTGAAGGGATATTAATTGGCACATATTGTTAGTGTCAAGAAACCAACATTCTTAGCAAGATACAAGAAATAAAGTAGTTCAATTTGCCAAGAGAAATCGGGGGGGGGGGGGGGGGGGGGAATAAGCATAAAGTCAAGAATGAATATACAGGAAATAGGAAATTAAATAATAAAGTAAGGGACAAATGTTTCAGGAAAATTAGTAAGCAAGATGTTTCAGAAAGATTAGTAAGCAAGAAAGTAACAATTATTAAGTAGATTTAAAGGGAAAATAAGGCCCAACAGCTAGATAATTACCATGTTAGAGACTAATGGGATCTCCTTGGGAATTCAGCAACTTAGAATAGTGATTTGTGAATTAATTGATTAGGTGAGGTATTATAAAGGATTTTAAGTATTCTGTTAAATATTAGTTTTGGTAAATTTAAACTTTTATATATTTTGTTTGTCTTGGGTAAATGGGCAATTTAGAAACTAGGAAATTACCAATGTAGAAATTTTAGTTAAGTGGTTAAAATAATGGTTTATATATAAAATATCTTTAGTATTGTGTTACTATTTGGATCGGAGCATGGTCCCCTGAATGAACCAAGAACTGGGGTCTGAGCTAATAAAATTGAATTATTTAAAATTAAAATATTGTATGTACGATACAGTGAATGTGAGATTACTACTATTAGTCGGAAGTGTTTGGAAGTATCCAAGTAAGTGAAGTATAGGACTTACTGCTCACAAGGGGTTCTACATCTTGACAGCTGAACATGTCACAGCCAGCAGCACATGAACATTGATTTTACTTCTTAAAAAGGTATATAAAATCTTACTTTAGAGGCACTGTACTGGGTAAAACCATTCCAAATGACATGATTTAGTTTCACCCTGAAAAGTTTCTGATTTCATTTTGTATGTTTTCCTTGAGTTCTTCCAAAGTGTGAGAATTTGTCTTGTACACTTTGTTCTTCAGGCTATCTCATAAATAAAAATCACAGACTTTTATATGATTTCTCTTCTTCTGTCAGCTGATTAAATAATGGGATCAAAATGCCATTTTGGTACCTCTCTCCATTAACTGTCTGCTCATAAAAAAAACAGATCAATTATGCATCTTGTGTTAATTGAACACGAAACTCTAATTTTTCATTATAAAGAGGGGTTTTTATATACACTTTGGATTTTCAGAACACCAATAGTGAGTACTGTGAGCGTTCACATGACTATTTTGGTAAAACTAAACCTCATCTGAAAAGAACACGACTGTTGATCAATTAACCCTTTGGTAATTGATCAGAAGAACCACTCACAATAACCCACATGTGCTATGAGATCAGCTTGTCCTAGACAATAGACAAGAGTACATTTTTAAGGTTTGATTTTAGCAATTTTGTTGTTGTATGTACAGAAGACACTTAAATCCCAACTTCTTCTGCTAATTTTGGGTGATTTTGTTGCAAACTTTCAAGATCTGCACCAATTTCATCTAATTTGTCTTCTGTTCAAGCTGTATATCTTCATGGGATTTCTTGTTATATACTGAATCAGTATTATTAATTTATTCACAAGATCTTGAATTGTAGTTCTGGAAGGAGGCAATAGCCCAGGAAACTTCCAAATAAATTCTCCATAAAATCAATGAGCTGATTTGTATTTATAATAACATTTACAAAAAGTTGTTCTAAAGACTTCATGAATGAATGTAGACTATATGATCCTAAGTTCAAGGATGCACAGACAGACATGAACGGGAGGAAAGCCAGCTTTGGTCCAGACGCAAAACCCCTTGCCAACAATAAGGATATATTCTAGAAGCTCAGTATAAGTGTCACCAAGCCAACTCTATACAAACTTTATTATTGTTATTCTTGTTATTATATGAGAGCATATACAGCTTAAGCATCAGAAAATAAGACCATTAACAATTAAACAGCATAAAAAAATGTTGGGGGGAATTTGAATGCAACATATTTTAATAAAAAAAAATCAGCATGGATGAGATTTTAACTAAAATAGTCTTGCAATTAACACCAAACTTAAGGGAGATGTCATTATTTTTCATTATTTTAAGAGAAGAAATAACACAAACTTTCTATGAATAAAAATTGACAAACACATCAATTAGAACCCACACATAATGTATATTAGAAAAAAAGATCAAATAAAGGGATATATATATATATATATATATCTCAAAACAACAGAAGATAACAGAATAAAACAACTATGCTATGCATTCATATATTTAACACAAAATACGGGATAACATTAGGGGGAAATATACATCAGAGGAAGTGCTGAAAATATTTGGATTATAAAAAAAGGCTATTAGGCTAAAAGAAAAATTAAATAATAATAATAATAATAATAATAATAATAATAATAATAATAATATTCTTATTTAAGAAACTGAACGTTTCAGCAATCCCATGCATATTTTATATATACACTGCATGGTCAAATTTATTTGGACTTTGCTGCATCTTGCACAATCAATGTTTCAATCCCAAAAAGTCTCTAAAAATCACTCCAAGTTGTAGGTGATATAACATTATCTCATGTCTTCCTCTTATACATTCCTCCTTGAAGCTTCATATAAGTTCCAACTAAGTTTTTCTCTCTAATCTTTCTTCTTTACTTTTTATACATTTATACTTGCATAAATGTTTAAATATATACATTTTATACTTCTTTCTACCAAGAAGTTTTCTTTATCTAGTTGTCCTCAATTGCCCCCACAATTTTCACTCTCTATGCACCCTTCTTTTCACATTTAAACATTTTTGATCATACCAGCTTTCACTTACTGTGAACTTCTCTCTCTCAAGTTTGATTCTATGAGGGTAGTCTGAAAAGTTCTCAGCCTACAATGAAAAATGATTTTTCCAAGAGTATGTTTATTTTTCAACATAATCTTCAAGAGCACTGCACTTATTCCAGTGATGCTCCAGTTCCATTATCCCATCCATGTTGTGATTTTCTGGAAGGTCTGCAACAGATGCAACCATCTCCTGATTCAAAGAAAAATGTTGTCCTGCAAGGAAAAACTTGAGCTTCTGGAAGAGATGGAATTCAGAGGAAGCCAGATCCAGAGCAGGGTGATTGATCCAACAAAACTTGTAGCAGATCCTTTATTTTGCCATTGCCATAATGCTTTTATGGGCTGGTGCACTGTCCTGGTGAAAGATGACCTTTTTCTTCTGCAAACCAGGACTTTTCGCATGAATATTGCCATCTTGTCTGGTCAGAAGACAACAGAAAAACACATAATTTATTGTTTTGTCCTTTTCAAGATAATCAATGAGCTAAATGTCTTTAGCACCCAAAATACTGATGCCAAGACTTTTCCCAATGATGGAACCAACTTTGTCTTTTTTGGTGCTGAACAACTGGCTCCTGTCCACTGTTTTTGGATTCTGGTGTGTGATGATGAATCCAAGTTTCATCCATTGTAATGAGTTGGTACACAAAATCTGTTTTGTTCCTGTTGAATCTCTCCAAGCACTGCTTTAAGCTTCTCATGCACATTTGCTTTTGAGAAACATGGCACCCATCAGGCACAAAGCTTTTTCATATTTAATTCTTCATGCAAGATATATTTTGGGCACTCTTTATAGATGCCTATAGCCTCATAAATTTCACACACCTTTTGCTGATTGTCCAGCACCATATCGTGTACTTTTTCAACAATTTTTATATCAATTGATAGCATTGTACGATTCAGATGAACTACACTCTCTTAAAGCTTCACTTACTTTTCATAAATGTATGGAACCGGTTTCAAGAACATTTAGTTCCCATCTTCAGCCAGGCTAAAGTTCAACTGTCGGATCATTCGTTGAGCTGTGGGAATGTATATTCTGCTCTGGTGGCGGTGTGATAAACTTGTAGTTTATGTTTTCATCCCCGGCAATGTCATAGTTCATTATGCTGTCTTTGTATTTGTAGATGTAGATTTTCTCCCAGGTTGCTAATTCCGTAGGTCCTTGTACTGATTTTAATAATTTTGCTTTATCATCACGACATAATAAATAAAGCAAAATTATTAAAATCAGTACAATAATAAATAAAGGAAAATTATTAAAATCAGTACAAGGACCTATGGAACTAACAACCTGGGAGAAAATCTACATCTACAAATACAAAGACAGCATAATGAACTTCGACATTGCTGGAGATGAAAACTTAAACTACAAGTTTATCACACCGCCACCAGAGCAGAATACACATTCCCACAGCTCAATGAATGATCCGACAGTTGAACGTTGGCCTGGCTGAAGATGGGAACTAAATATTCTCAAAACCGGTTCCATACATTTATGAAAAATAAGTGAAGCTTTAAGAGTGTGTAGTTCAACTGAATCTTATGATGATATCAATTAATATGATTAGCTTCACTGTGCAAGTTCCAATTTACATATAAGATTTTTATATTGTTGCACATTTTGGATTACCTTCCAGGAATGGCCAAGGCTGGTAAAGCCACATTTAAATTCTGCAGCTTGTTATTTAATTGTTGGAAATGAAAGTGAAGAAGCACATATATCAATAAAGAGAGACATCTCTTGCTCCAGGCAGTTATATACCAAAAATAAGGTGATAGAATGACTTCAATTTTTTAACAATGCTTGTAACAGACATCAGGCAAAATTAGTTGCAGTAGCACTGCCACCTGTGGTCAAGGCTGAGAACTTTTCAGGCCACTCTCGTATGTCCAGCTGTTTTTACAGCTTGTCCTAACGTAAATGATCTTCCTAGTTTCAACTGATTTCTTCAATCCCTTTCAAATGATTCTCTTGTTTCTAAATGTTTTTCCTTAGAAAACAATTCCACTAATTGGTTCTTCCATTTATAATATTCTAATTTATTACATAATCTTACATTGCTTTTCCTATCTTCTTCCTCTGACAATTTAAATACTACTCAATGGAAAATGATTACTCACAATGGCCATCTCATAGCCTCAAAATCTACCAAAAATCTTTCTAAACCTATACAGTGCATTATATAATGTATAACACTTTGGCCATTCTTATTTACAAAAGTAAGTTCTCCACATTCATCCTTGCCATTAACTGTATTACACATTAGTATATTGTATGCTTTAAAAATTCAATTAATTTTATTGCCTTCATTTATCACTACTATCAGACACTACATAGGTACATAGTGTTTTTTTTGGCAGTGATAAGTTTGTATTTTAGATGAATATCATACAGAAATTAATCAGTAATATATTCACCATTATCTGTGGCTCTCTCCCAATGCTGGAGTAATTTCTGGATTCCACGTCTAAAGAAATCTCTGGTTTGGAGCTGAGGAAGTTGTCAAGTTTGTAAAGCATTCTTGTTATTGAAGGAGTCCCCTTGAAGACTGTTGGGTACAGAATAGAAGACAGGTGCAAGACAGGGAAAATATGTGGAATGTGGAACCACCTCCAAACAGAGTTCCTGGATTGCTGCTTTTGTCATGTCAGCAGAGTGTGTGCATTAATTATCTTGTTGTAGCAGCACTTGATGAAGCCTTTTTGGTATTTTGTCTTCAATTATGGCCACAAGCTCTCCGAGTTATTTACAATAAATTTCAGCAGTTATGCTTACATTCTTGGGAAGCAATTTGTAGTATATGACACGTTCTTTATCCCACCAGAAGCATTATGTTATCTTCTGTGGATAGACAGAACTTTCACATAGGGTGTTGTCTTTTTATAATGCCTTGGCCATTAGTTTAATTTTTTATGTTGACTAAAGGCATCATTTTTTTGTCACCAGTAATAATCTTGGATAGGAATAGTCATCGTTCATGAGCTAGCAGAGATACACAAATGACAACCTACTGATATTCATTGTTTTAATCTAAAGCATACAGCACCTATACATAAAATTTTTTAGCCTTGCTCATGGAATGCATATGTCGCATGATAGTTGATTAATCACAATTCATCACATTTGCTAACTCTTGGATTGACTGGCATGGATAGTCATGGATTAAAGAGTTCAGGAGATTTTAACCAAAGATCAACTGTCTTCCTGGCAAATTGTTCATGTGAAGGTGGCTTTCTTTAGAATGACAGAATCATTTTCTTACCATGCTTTCTCCAATAACATTCAGATGGCACAAATGTTTTGGGCTGCCTCCACTGTCTTTGCTTGACTATTAAATTCAAAAAGAAGAAAATGTTAAAAGTGGTAAGTTTTATCCACTTTACACTCTATCTTCCTTCTTCAGAGTGTATTTACAAGCATAACGCTCTAAATAATGAATGTCAGATGACAAATGGTAAACAATGTCCTAACAATGAAGTTATGAATCAGCCAAATATTTCACCTTTCTAATAATGACTTAGTTAATTCAGATACACAAAGTTTACACAAATTTGTCCTATTCTAGTCAGACTTGTGATTCTTCAATGTCTTGCTTCAGTTTAAAATAAAAATTTACATCATAAATTCTTCATAGGAGGAATTATGTGAATTATAAATAACTCCTGAGCAATTTTTTCATCTTTCCCAAATATAGCACTAAGTAAACACCTTATGACATGTTTGTTAATATGAAGCTATTTACAGTGATGATATTATATATTAAATAATGAGGTGAACTTTCTAATACACTCCACTTACTGTTTTAAATTAGAACTAACTTCAGGAACATTAGCTCCCATCCTCAGCTGATGACCCAGTGTTTCTGATGCTCGTGTTGGTCCTGTGGAAGCTGTTGTGTTGTATGTGGTGACCTCTAGTGGTTAAACAATGAATTTGGAGAGGTAAACCCATGGTGGAAGGTCAAAATTCATTGTAGTTTTCCTGTAGTGGAACACCATTTTTGGAACCAAAATCATGAAATAAATCCAGAGATAAAACTTCTCAAAGACCTAAGCAATCCATTTTGAGTTAAACGCCTGGGACAACATCTTCATTTTTAAATACAGGAAAGCTACAATACATTTCGACCTTCCACCATGGGATTCTCTCTCCAAATTCATTGTTCAACCACTAGAGGTCACCAAATAGAACAAAACAGCTTTGATGGGCCCAACACGAACATCAGGAAACACTGGGTCATCAGCTGAGGATTGATGCGAATATTCCGGAAACTAGTTCTAATTTAAAACAGTAAGTGAAGTATGTTAGAAAGTTACGGTCATTATTTAATATTTAGATTTTAATTATAAATCTGCTACTTTCCACCGATGGAGGTAAGCCACCAGATAAGAAACCTTTTTCGTTTATTTTCAATCCTTCCTTTTCATAGTAATCTAAACCCTTAATAATGACAATTTTCTTTGTTAATAAAATTTCTACTACCACTATCACGTCTTCAATACCTAAAAGATTACATCACTTCATATTTTCGTGAGTAGGCCTCCACATTTCAAAACTCTATCAAACATGAACTTAACTCCTATGCTGAACCTTTTGTATCAAATCTAAACATTGTTCTTCTGGTTAACCTTACCTCCCAAATCAAAACATTTCGAACTGCATTATCCAGAATGGATACCACACTCACTCCGTATGTCTAAACCAACTGTAGCTCCCAAGACCATTGTATTGCCAAGGTGAGGAGGAGATAATACCATGCTCCATACTGAAAGTGTCATCTACTGCTGAATCTTCTTTTCCTTCTCACCTTGCTTGCTCATATCATCAACATTTTCATCCCTGAAAACTGCATGTTCTGCTTGACTTTTAGCCTCTCCCATTCTGTTGACTCACTTCTTGCTATCAATGAATAAATGTCCCCTAATGTAAGTTTTACTACCATCTTTGTAACTTCCTTCATTTGCTTCAATAAAATAACCCATGTTCTTGGTCCTTCTTTCCATAATTCTTGTCTACAATTATATTTGTTTATATCTTTTAATTTCTTCACAGTTGATAATACCAATCATTTCAAATCCAATGAGGCAAATTTGATAAGAATCGGCCTCTGTCTTGCCCCTTTTTTGCAGATTCTAAATAAACTCCTAATCTGTAATTGTAGACACAATTTCCCATCCAAAATTTCAACTTGCTGCCAGATTCTGCTCTTGCTCTCGTCTTCTTGTACCCCAAAAATAACAATGTTGCATTTCCTGCTATTTTCTTCCATCTTTCTATTCTAATTTCCTGCTATTCTCTCTCATCTTTCTATTCTATCATCTAGTACCATAATGTATAAGATCTGGCTCCATCCTTTAATGATAACCTATTTCCATCTTTTTCATTTCTACATTTATTTTATTCATTCTCACATCAATCCTCTTCTTTGTATTTTTATCTAGACTAACTTTTCCAAAATTCCTTCCAACATTCAACTAACCTATAAGACAGAACCAGGATTTGGTTTCACTCCTTTGATCCTCATAATTATCAAAAGAAGCAACATAAACTAAAACAAAACTATTTGATAATTTTCATCAGAATTTAGCCTTTTTTTTGTTAAACAGACCAATTCTGGTCAAACAAATCTCTATCAAAACACCCATATTGTTAACTCACTTGGAGTGCACACACGTCTGTCTGGTACCAGCTCCCACACACAACTCCCAATAATAAGCCCCCCCCCCCCCCCCAAATTCATCTCTGTATTTTAATTTAGTTCTTGAGCAATAGTTTTTCTCCAAATTTTGTTATCATAGATCAATAAACGAGAAACATGTGTGCACAAACTTTCTGATAGCCTGAACTTCAGTGCGCCCTATTTCAAGTTTTGCAAGCAATCTCATCCACTCTTTCCTTATTGCATTTGTTGGAGGCAGTCTGCATACGACTGCTAAGAAGATAGTTTTTTTATTGCTTTTTCAATTTTTAAAATGTTTTACCCATTATCTGCCCATGCATGCTGAAGTCTCTGGTGAATTTCTGCAGTGGAGAATCCCTCTTTAATTAGAAATTCAATCACAGTATGCTGATAGAGGAAAGCATTAATTGCAGTTAATTTGGATCAGCTGTATGCGGTCATGTGATGAAAGCTAATATCACTACTTGCTCATGTGCTGCCTAATCTATAGATTATGGCAAACTTGGTTTTTTAAAATAAATAGCTTGTGATTTAAAAGAAGTGTTGCTCATGACTGCAGCTTACCCCCACATTTTCTTCTTATACTTCTCACCCATCTTTGCAAGGATGTTTAGATAACTGTTCCGACATTCTGACTGACAGTCGAGGATGTGAGGCAAAACAGATACCACACACAAAGGATGCTGCTCACAGGCCTCTTTCAGTGACTCTTCATCCACAATCTGCAACAATCACCTCAAGTTTTAGCCTTTAAATGACAGTCAACTAAGACTTCCATTTTTTCTGCAATGTACTTACCTGATTTATTGGTGGAGGAGGAACATTTTCTGTAAGCTTCTCTAATGCCCAACTAACAATGTCATTTGCAGTTCTGCCACCTGTATAATCTGACGCAGAGCTGGCATCCTTTGCTCCTGGAGGGAAGTATTTAATTGTAGGGTAGCCCTGTACACCATACTGGCTTGACTTGATGCTGTGCACTGTTGCATCTACAGCTCCAAGTTTAACCTGGTAACATAATGAATGAATGGTGCTTAATACCCGTTTTTGCTACAGAGGCACCACAGGCAATGGACACTGAAGATACATGAGATGACATGATATATGGGAAAGGATTTATTTTTAAGGAAGGAATCGTTCCAGGCCTAAGTTTAGGATACTTCCCCAGCATTTACCATTTATGAGGACTGAGGAAAACCTGGAAAAAACCTCAGTCAGGGAGGATGTCCAGGTGGTATTCGAACCCAGACCTCCCACTCACTAGTCGGCACCTTAACGACCTCGGCCACCCATGGCGATGATGGTAACATAACACGCAATCTTAAGAATTAACAACAAAAATTTGAAATGTGTCATTAAAAATGGGAGTAGCTTGGGTCAAGTTACCAGCTGGGATTTTATCTAGAATTTTGTTTAATGCCAATAACATATCGCACCAACTTCACATAGCGCCACGAGTGGCCAAGGTCGTTAAGGCGCAGACTCATAAGTGGGAGGTCTGTGGTTGGAATTCCACCAGGACCGTCCTCCCTGACTGGGCTTTTTTCCAGGTTTTCCTCAGTCCTCATAACTGGCAAATGCAGGGGAGGTACCCTAAACTTAGGCCTGGAACGCTTCCTTCCTTAAAAAAATCCTTTCCCAATATATCATTTCATTTCATGTATAGTCAGTGTCCTTTGCCTGCGGGGCCTCAGTAGTAAAAATGGGCACTAAAAAAAAAAAAAAAAAAAAAAAAAAAAAAAAAACACAACAACTTCATATTCCTTTATTACATTTGTAAGAAGCACCTCGATGGTTAATAAGCAACACAAAAATTGGCATCCTCTATGTCATTACAGGGTTATATGGTCAGAATAGCTCTCTAAATCTCAGGATTTGTGGTATCTGGGGCTACCTGCTAAGATATTACAGAAATAAAGGCAACTATGCCCAGTATATAACATTCATAACATCTGAGCTTGTACACTGTGGTCCAGTTCTTGGGATGGAAACAACAGATGTACATTCAAGAACTGCACTCTCCATTTTCAGGATTGGCCAATTTGGGTCTACAACTCCAAAACTCACATCCAGAGCCTGTAAATCAATGAGACAAAATAATAATTGTGGATGAGGACGAATATGTTTCTAGAATGCAAGAGTTGCTCAATAAAAAGGAATTTGTTCAAATCAAATCAGATCCATTGAAAGCATGTAGTCAAACAGTGAATGATGCCATACAAACATGCATTGTACAAACAGATTGATAGGCCAGCAGTGGCACACCATTTTTGGAAAGATAATTACGACATAAAAAGAGAAATAAAGTTACTAAAAGAAGCACACGGACGTACAGAATTGGACACATGGAAGATTTATATTCATAAACATAGGGATCATCTTATGAATTTCAACATTATAGGAGAATGTAATATCAATTTCCAGTTTATAAAGAAAAAACACCACCAGGACGGAGCCACAGGTCCTCATAGATGTTAGTTTCTCATACCAGTCGTCAAGTTGGTTGAAGATGCACAGGATGTCTCTTCGAAACCTGTCCCACCATATTTAAAAGTAAGTGAAGCATAAGAGTGTGTTAGACAACAGATTAATTATAACATATGGCATTTTATCGGGTTACATTTGGCACAGTATATGTGGAAACTTAAATAGTCTGCATTGTCTGCTTGTAAACAGTGCAATCATCAACTTTTATTTAATGTGCATATATTAACTATATGATTTTTTATTATATTAGATTTGCTACAATATATGAGAAAAGTTAAATAGTCTCTGTTCTTTGCCTGCAAAGTGTGCACTCATTAACAATATTAAGAGGAAACATTTGTTAAAATAGCTAAAATTTATAGTTTTTATCCAAATGATTAGACATTTTGGGATTATTTAGCCATTAGCTCTAGGGTATATGCCACATTTACTTGGTTTATTTATAACAGTTTTTGCATATATATAAAATGTAACAAATTAACATTAATATTAAAAGTAGGAAAGGATAAAACACTAAGATAAAGTTACACTTGAGATCATTATATTTTGAACTCGTCGAGTCCTTCTATGGCAAGAAGACAAGTGACAGTGATAAAAGTAAATAATGTATTTCGAAGTTAACGTTATGCATAGAAACAGATGAAACTAAAAATGAGTGTGGGAAAAAAAATTAATACGTAAGATTTAAACCAGGTGGTATACACGCTTTATATAAAAGTATAGCTGCCATTTCTCTATCTCTGAGTAAACTTTCAGAGCACTGTGTAGGTAACGCATCAATAAGTGTAAGATTAAAAGCATCATCAAAATCCTTAGTGAGATAAGGCATGTTGAGCAACCGGCAACGAAGACTTGGTTTTAACAGAATGTCTATGATTGTTCATATGTAGCGAAACAACAGTAGAAGTTAAACCAATATAAAATGCTTTGCAAGGTTTACAAGATAACATATATACGACGTTCTTGGAAGAACAAGTAGCAAATGAAGAAATGTTAAATTCTCTGGACAAATTAGGGGTGTGGAATGAGTGGCACGGCATTATTTGCATACAGGTTTTACATTTAGGGCGTTGGCAAGGATATGAGCCAGCAACGGGACAAGGTAAATTCGGAGGAGATAGGTTTCAGTATCTTGATGAGTGCAAATAAATTATTTATCTAGTTTACCGCATCTATCTTCCAAAACTTTTTCCTGCAGCTCATAGCATCAGCTCCTGACTTGGCTTATATTTTCAATTTACCTCGTCCATCTAAATTTTACTCCGGTATTGCATACCAGCATCCCAAGAACAAGTGTAGCCCTTGTACTCCTACTAGTAATAGTGCAGTTGTTAATTTATCTTCTATTTCACTTTCTCATGCTGATATATTGCTTTTGCAAATAGGATTATCTTTGGCCCCAACTCCAAAATTTAATCACCTTTAATTTGTTTCCGATGGCGTTATATTTAAGATGGCATTACTATTGACATACTAAATCTTCTCAGCCTAATTCAAATGTTACTCTTTACCTTCTCAAGTTTCATCCTGCCTCCAAACTTGAACCTCCCTCTTTACCTTCTAGCCATCCTTTAGAAATGTTTATTAACCGATTTTTAACTTTGATTAGTGATTCTAAATTTCTGAATAAGATCACCCTGAAAGATAACTCAACTTTACGTGAGAAACCAGCACTTAAAAGATTATCTTATAATCCTGATATTATTCTTCCATCAGATAAAGGGTCCTCAGTAGTACTACAGGACATTTCTTCTTACAATGCTGAAGTTTACTGACAGTTTAAAGATTTCACTTATTATGAACTATTGTCTTCAGACCATACAGTCAAGTTTAATGAAGAAATAGCTTCTTTTATTGCTGCTTCTGGTATTGCTGAAGGACTTAGTGCCCAAGATATCACTCTATTTACTCCTCATGTCCCTGGTACTCCCCCATATATTTTCTCCCTAAAATTCATAAAAGAAATTGTTCAGGCCGCCTGATAGTAGCCAGTTGCGATTCCCCAATGAACGTATTTCTGCTCTAGTAGATTATTGGTTACAGTCATTTGTTACACCTACGCCATCCTATATCAAATATTCCTTGCATTTTGTGAGTTTACTAAAGAAAGTGGACCCTTCGGCACATTCTAATATACTTCTGGACACTATCGATGTGACGTCACTCTATACTAACATTTCCCATCATGAAGGATTAGCTGTTGTTACACATTTCTTTGACTGTCGAGCACCTGCCCATACCCCATCCACAGATTTCATTTGTCATCTTGCTTATCTGGTTTTCACTCGCAATGCGTTTAGTTTTGATAATAAATATTATCTACAAATTAAAGGTACTGCAATGGGCACCAGAATGGCACCTTCTTATGCCAATATTTTTATGGCTCACTTAGAGGAGGAATTTCTTAAGGCAGAACCTTTGGCACCATTATCATGGCTTAGATATATTGATGATATATTTGTGCTTTGGACTCACGGCTCAGAATCTCTCGAGCAGTTCTTCACTAATCTTAACCCCAAATTGTCAGTTAAGTTCACCTCTTCTGTCTCTCCCAAAGCTGCTACGTTCCTAGATATTGCTATTTCTTTATGTAATGGCTCTTTTCTTACGTCTGCACACTAAGCCTACCAATTTACAACAGTATCTTCATTTTGATAGCTGTCATCCTTTGCATTTCAAAAGATCTATTCCTTTTTTGCTTTTAATCCATGGTCATCGTCTTTATAACAACATTTCATCTCTTGACAAGTATATTAAAAACCTAGCTCAAAAGTTCCAAGACCAAAATTATGCTTCCTCTCTTTTAAAATCCCGTATAATCCCAGCGCACAAAACTTTCCAATGCAAACTTAAAACTTCTAATAAGAACTTCATTAACCTTGTTACTACTTTCATGCCTGGAATTGAAAGCATCAGACCTATTTTGAAAGAATATCACAATACTTTGTTAATGCACCCATCTTTAAATGATTTTTCTAAATTTTTAACCCCACCTCACTTTTAGAACATCCCCTAACCTAAAAAGTATATTTCGCTGAAACCTATCTCCTCCGAATTTACCTCGTCCCATTGCTGGCTCATATCCTTGCCAATGCCTTAAATGTAAAACCTGTGTGCTAATTATGCTGTGCCATTCATTCCACGCCCCTAATTTATCCAGAGAATTTAACATTTCTTCATTTGCTACTTGTTCTTCCAAGAACGTCGTATATATGTTATCTTGTAAATCTTGCAAAGCATTTTATATTGGTTTAAATTCTACTGTTGTTTCGCTACGTATGAACAATCATAGACGTTCTGTTAAAACCAAGTCTCCCTTGCCAGTTGCCCAACATGCCTTATATCACTGTAAGGGTTTTGATGATGCCTTTAATCTAACACTTATTGATGCATTACCTATACAGTGCTCTGAAAGTTTACTCAGAGATACAGAAATGGCAGCTATATTTTTACATAAAACGTGTATACCACCTGGTTTAAATCTTACGTATCAATTTTTTCCCCCATACTCTCATTTCTAGTTTCTTCTGTTTCTATGCATAACGTTACCTTTGATATCATTATTTACTTTTATCACCGTCACTTGTCTTCTTGCCATAGGAGGAGGAGTTTGAAATATAGCAACCTCAAGTGTGACTTTATCTTAGTGCGTTTTCTTTTCTACTTTTATTATTACTGTTAATTTGTTACATTGTTAACAGTGTTAATTTATTTTTCTTTTTCTTTTATATATATTGTAGCTACAAATGTTCTACAATTTAAAACTTTTATTATAAATGAGACAAACTTTGGACCATTATTCTTTTATAATTTAGCTAGTGAAAATGGAATTAATTAGTTATATATGATAATTAATTTCTATTTGAGAAAAACAAAATTTATGAAAAAATGTATAATTTCTTTCAAATTAATCATTTGGCAACTTAAAATTTAAAAATGAGGTCTAAATTGATTTTGCATCTTACTTCCTGACATTTTCCAGTTGATAACTTAAAAATTTGGCTCAATAGCGAGAAATTTTTATTGAATGAAGATGTTAACATAGTTTGACAAAATATACAAGGTCATGGTAATCATTTTTTACTACAATAATAGAGGTTAAGTTGAATGATAAATTTTAACATGTTCAGTGGAAACTCCTTACAAACAATGTATTTTGACACCACTAGATAGCAAAAGCAAACTGAACTGAGGGATGTCAGAAGGATGTGTGTGTTTAACAGTCTTTCAGGATGAATGTGACACAGCTTGAACAGTGTTTGTATGTGAAAATACCATACCAAATGGTTGCAAGGTGGGCAGCAGCATTCTGGCATGGAACATTCAGGATAATCTGTGATTGCTCATGCCCTAATTGCCCGATGCATGAAAGACTAGAGAAAATGGCCTCTGCAGGAGTTGCAGTTTTATAAGGTATTGAAGAAAGAATCATTCAAAGGATTTTATGAGAAAACCTAACCATATATTAAGTTGCTGTGAAGTGAGTGCCGCATGCACTAGCAGTTGAGACCACATGCTGATGAGATTAGTGGCAATGGATGAATTTTGGGTAGGAGACTAGAGGGACTGTAGATGCCATAAATACACACTGGATTTACATGTTGTAATTAGAGGAATAAACACATTTGTAACACATGATTTATGTTTATTTTGCCCTACACTCTATCCTGATATAAAGATCTCATGTTTATTAAAATTCATACTTTAAATGTTAGCATACATCATGGCCTTCCAACTGTGTATTTTAAAATTGCATGTCTGATCTGCATTATCGTGGAAAAAATGGTTATCATGGCTTTTGTGGTAACCCTTGTATTTTACCCTACTGGAAACTATATTGATATTCACCAAAAAATTGAGTTTAACTTGCTTTTTCAAAATATGATTATTTATTGTTACATTTTTCAGAAATGATACATACCTTTCCTTTGAGTTCTGTAGCAGCTTCAGCCCAATGAGGTGCCAAATTCTTGCAATGTCTACACCATGGAGCATAGAATTCCACCAGCCACATATCTTCAGATTCAAGTACAGAGGAGTCAAAGTTGGAGTCTGTTAGCTCAATAACATCTTTGGGGTCTCCCTGTAAAAAGTGTCAGTTTCACTTCACTTTACAGGCACAATTTTAGCATTCCATTTACCCGAATTCACATACAAACTACATTCTTTATTAAACCTGGTTGAGAAAAAGAAAATTACATGTCACTGCACACTTTTTTTTCTTCCTTACTACCATTATTCATTTCTTATAAAATTCTACTAAATTCCTAAAATTATTTTTACTCAAAGCAGAAGCTTATATTTAGCACTAACTAAACTCCGCCGACACCTTACCCAGGTGGAGGAATGGAGTGAGAACTGGCGCTTACACATCAGTGGTGAAAAGAGAGAGGCAGACCAGCCAACCTGGTTCTGAGTCTGCAGGGCCAGGTAATTCCCTGGAGGAACCGTGTCAAGTACCTCTGGGTTACCCTGGACCACGGGCTGACCTTCCAGCCCCACGTGCGTGCACGAGGTGCAAAGGCCCGAGCGGCCATTTCAAAATTGACTCCAATATTTAAACTAAACTTCGTTCCAATTTCCATCAAATTGTGAATTTATAAAGTCGTTATTCCGGCAATAATATTGTATGCTAGCGAGGTTTGGGGCTACGCTGCTCCATTCTACGCTGCTTATTTGCAAAAGGCACAAAACATCGCCTTAAGGAGAATTTTTGGTACTGATTTTATGTTGCCCACAGTTTTCCTCCGTGAAACTTATGGCCTCGAGTTCATATGGAACTAGCGGAGAAAGCATACGCACTCTGCGCTAGACATCCAAATCAGTTAGTATGTGGTCCCACCCCCGATCCATCACCCATCCGACTCATAACGTTACTCAACATGACATGTCAGCAGACAACAGGTATAGGCATGCCACCTAGTGGCCAGGCGCTCCCCAGTACCCGGCTCCACAACACCAGGAAAAGGTGCATCGGCTTTCATCATCCTCCGGCTCTAAAAGTATCGGCAACTACGGTGAGTTCGAGTCACGCTTTCTCGGATCAAACGTTAACGTGAACTCTGTACATGCCATGATTACATTCCAGTTTTTTTAGATCGTTCGAATAGAAAAGGATAGCATATCTAGAATTTCTTTGGGACTGAACTTTTTGAACGAACAATGAGGGAAAACAATACTTCGAGGAACGATGAATGAGGGTTTTATTTACATAAGATTTAAGGTAAAACGTTTGGGACCGCATGAATTGAACAATACATCCTGGAAAACGATGGATCCGGGAAAGATAGATCGAGGTTCCACTGTATTAACCCGTAGCCCGATGGCCATTTAAATCAAGCACTGACTGTTTCCGGATACCCAAAAAACAGATCTGGTATTTAAATAGTCCGCAATTTAAATTTTTGCATTGCAAAACAAACCTTTATATTTTGCTTATGGAAACAAACAAACAAAACAAAAAAAAACCAGAAAAAGAAAACCGTTCAATTTAGCGCATATTATGTATCTGATTGCAATTTGTGGGTTTTCTACTTTTTTCTCTTGAATGCTATTACCATTCAACACTGGTCTTTAGTAGCATTGCAAGCTCTTAGCTCTTTGTTCTTAGCTAAGCCAGCACACAATAAATATTGTATGAGGAGAAATGTTTTGACATAATGCAAACAAGTGCGCACACACGCTTCTTATCCATGAGAGTAGGTCATACATACATGTGTGTGGCTTTTTAGACAAGATTGAATCATACAATTGCATTTGCATGACACAATAAGCTTAGCTTGTTATGCTCAGGTCAGCTATACAATTTTCAGCTGCCAAGAGGATAAATAAGCAACTTGATACTGGAATCTGTTCTTGGCACCACATGTTTGGGTTTGTTTATTGAGAATATTTTTGTTTCAGCTATATACTAATGAGGCTAGGTTCATTTGGCAAGGAATTAGAAAGTTATAAATCTGCTGTTCCCACTTCGAATCATGGCTTCAACTATGGTGTACCTTTAGCTCATTTACCAAGTTTGTTCCTGCAGGTATTAGTGCAGAGATCAGGTTACAGAGTTTCGAAAATATTGCAGCACAAAGAGATATGCTTTTTGAAGTACAACCCGTGGTGTACAGCCTCATACACTGCTTGCAAGTGACCGTATATCGATTGATTTTTTATCAAGTTTTAAATGCAGATTTAACAGCTCTTATAGTTACTGAAACAAATGTATATGAGTGTAAAGTGCATGATCTGACCTCAACAGGCAAATTAGAACGTAAAAGTAGATTAAAGAAATGCACAGATGTAACACAGAATGAGATTTATGGCTACTTGGCATGATTATTCTCATGGGTGTTATTGGAAAATTTACATTAGACGTGTACTGGTCTACAGATCACATTCTAGCAACTCCATTATTTTGAAAGATGCATGTCAAACAAAAGGTTTTTGTCTATATTGCAGCTTCTTCATTTCACCAGCACAGAATACTTAAGTGATAAATTACACAAAATTATGCCTATTTTTGATTAACTTATTTCAAAATTCATAGAAAATTATATTCCTGGTGATGAACTGACGAAGGCTTGATGCTCTGGAAGAACCACTTGGGTTCGAAGCAATATATCAAAACAAAATGGGCCAGATTTAGCATAAAAACTTTTGATCGTTGTGAAAGTAAAATCAGGGTAGGTCTACATAGCTGTAGTATTTATACTGGCAAAGAAAATGACTTGGAATTATGTGGCTCTATAGTCATGCACCGCATGTATCCTGTTCTTGATCAGGGTAGGACTGTATATCTAGACTACTAGTACAGCTCCTCTTCCTCTAAGTTATTAATTGTTTTATATAAAAGAATGACAAATGCCATTGAAACAGTATAACTAAATCATTTTGGATTGCCAAAGTATATAATGTATACTAAAGAGAGGGGAAGTGAAGGTGCATCAGCTCCCACCTTTGACTTACATTGTTTGGCATGATAGGTTATTTACAGTTTTATCTAATTGCAGCTTCACAAATGTTATCCCAATACAGGAAAGCTAGATGCCAAAATCAAAATGACGATGTTCAAGCCTGATATTATATGTGAATACAATATGCATATGGGGGTGTTGATTTAGTGGATCAGGCATGTCCCTCTTTACAAAAAACTGTAAAATGGTACAAAAAACTATTTTTTCACATGTTGGATATCATTATATACAATTAGTTGGTAATTTGGAGAGCTCTAAATCTACAAAAAACAATGACATATCTGAATTTTCCCTTATCGATTGCTCGTAACCTAATTCCAAGCTACCAAATTTAGAGGCATGTATACACATGGGGTAGAAATTCTAAAACCTCTGTCACCCTCAGATTGACAGAAAAACATTTCCCAAAAGAATACCATCTATGGGAAAAAAGTTTCATGCTTTTTGGAAATGCTTGGTACGCCTCAAAAGGAGCACATGCAAGGACACCAACATGATTTGTGGTGACTGTGGAGATGTGCCCTTATGTCACTATCCATGCTTCGAGGTATATAATTCAAAATTCAACTTTTAAAGGTACAGTTGAACTACTGTATAGAAGTTATTTAAGTTTATTTTTTAAAGAAATATTAAAACAATTATGGGTTGTTTGCAGCTCTTGTCAGACATGTTTACACGTCCATATCGCTTGGGCCCATTTTACCCTGGACATCTATACATGCCCAATATCCGGGAAAAGGTTACTGAACCTTTCATCAATAAGTTCATTAAAGTAGTAATTTTCTTTGACTCTAAGGCTGCCATTCAAGCATTATGTCCTAACATTATAAAGAAATAAATACAAATTAAAGATTGCTACAAATAATAATTACACAAACTCCTTAAGACTATAAGGATTGCAGCACATTACCAGACTAAGGGGAATGAGCTAGCTGATATGCTTGCAAGAAAAGACCACAATATATCAGATAAACACAGGCACATCGTTTGCAATAGTAAAACACCTAATTACATCAAAACTGACTCATCATTATAAACAAGATACAGCTAAATGTGCAGAAGACGTGGTATGTAACTCCTGCTTTCCAACCCACAAGGATCATGCTAAACTGCAGCTGCAGCCTTAAGACTCATCACAAATCATGACTGTTTAGCAAGTCTCTTACACAAAGTAAGAATTCTATCATGCCCCCTTTGCAGCAATCAAGAAGAGGTTATTGAAGATCACTTGAAAATCTGTGGTGCTTTATCTACAGCGCATACTACAATATAGAGATACTGGAATTGTATTAAATTGATCCAGAGCCTTGATGTTTTTAATATCCTCTAAAACTATCTGTAGAAGGGTACCCCAGAGCAGTTCTGGGGACTGAGCAGGTCACTCTAGCACTGTAACATTGCCTTTCTAATTATCTATACACATACCCTACATCATGATCATGTAAAGGACGCTTCAGTAATAGGAAGAACTACAGGCTGCAAAACATCTTGAATGTGCTGTTTGCATTCATTGTTTTACTGATCAAAACAAGATCAAGATATATTTATCTACAGAGTCTTCAATTCTTTTTACACTATACTAAAAATGTCAACGTATCTGTACCAGCATTTAAAATAATGTGGGAAGGCAGAAATTATGTGAGTTTCAAATGTACTCATAAATAAATCTGCCAGAAAGGGGAACAAAGGATTTCCCATTGTGAGTCCTGTTTTCTGTTTATAGAATTCTCCTGCTTGTCGAAAATGCTCTCAAGCTTCTAAATATACAAGAGAGGAATATATCCTTCACACTGGAAACAGAAACAAAGGGAATGTTGCCATTTTTAGATATAAAAATTAATAAGAATCATGGAAATTTAGAATTTGAAATCTATAGAAAGGACACTCACACAGATAATATAAAACACATACAGATAACTATATAAAATCAAATGGATTTAACCCTATAGCTCACAAGCACTCAATTTTCAACAGTTTAACATATAGACTGGTGAATTTACCAATCAGTAAAGAGTACAAAAAAAGAATTTGAGAAGATGTAGGAGATTGCCAATGTAAATGGTTTTAACAAAAATTTAGTGAACAAAAAACTTAATAGATTCCTAAAGAAGAAATTGATGAAGAATACCACCACACTATTAACTGAAAAAGGAGAGACCAGATTTTAAAAAATTCACCTACCATCCAGTAGCTATGAATAAATTCCAAATTTTTTTTAAAGATATTAACATTAAATTGGCACCTGTTAACAGACATATAGGAGAAAAAGTCAGGCAACTACAAAATAACATGTAAAGAATGTGATAAGATATACGTTGGAAAAACTAAAAGGAACATAGGAACACGGTTAAAGGAACATCTTAGGAACGTTAAGCACAAACAGTTTGATAGGTCAGCAGTGGCACACCATTTTTGGAAAGATAATCACGACATAAAAAGAGAAATAAAGTTCAAATAAGTGTACTTACGAACTGTTGACAATGGAGTGGTATATATATAAACAATGTATACAGTTTTTTTCACACTAACTCCATTCACTTACATAAAATTTGGAACATATGTTTCGGGAGCGATCCCTCCCATCTTCAGCCTGTTGACAAACTGTTGTTAAACGTGGCGGTTGGGTCTCTTGATGTTTTTGTGGCGGCATCTGTTGGTTCTATTAGGAATTTGCTGAGTTCATCCAATGGAGGGATATCGAAATTCATCAAATTATCCTTATTTTTTGTAATGAAAATGTTTTCCCAAGTGGAAAGTTCTATTGCATTATGAAATTGTTTAAGTAGTTTTATCTCTGATTTAATTTCATGATTTTTATTCCAAAAGTGCGCTGCTATTGCTGATTTATCAATTTGTTTTAAGCGAATATTTCTGAAGTGTTCTTTTTTCCGGATTCCCAAATTCCTCTGTTTTTCCAATGTATTTTTTGTCGCACTCTGCACATTCTATTTCGTAAATACCTGACTTTTGTTCTGTTGGCATGTAGTCCTTTACTCTGCAACCTAATAAGTTCTTTATATTAAAATTGTTCTTTGGGGCTAACATAATTCCTTGTTCTTTGAATATCTTTTTGAACTTATTGTGATAAATTGGGTGGTATGTGAAACTTTTGAATTTGTACCTTTCTTTGGCACTTTTAAGAGTGGAAACATCTCTTATTGCCTTTTGTTTTTTGGTTTTATTGATGATTTTTATTACTGTGTCTTTGTTGTATCCATTAGTTTCTCCTATCTTTATGATTTATTGGTATTCCAATTTGTACTCTGTTTCTGTGAGTGGAATGTTAACCAATCTGTGTGCTAAACTATAAGACACTGCATATTTATGTGGAATGGGGTTAAAACTGTCATTTTTTATGTAATTTTCTGTGATTATAATTATAATTATATTATAATTATAATATAACTGTCATTTTTATGTAATTTTCTGTGATTATAATTATAATTATATTATATTATATTATAATTATAATGACAGTTTTAACCCCTTTCCACATACATATGCAGTGTTTTATAGTTTAGCACACAGATTAGTTAACATTCCACTCACAGAAACAGAGTACAAATTGGAATACCAACAAATCATAAAGATAGCAGAAACTAATGGATACAACAAAGACACAGTAATAAAAATCATCAATAAAACCAAAAAACAAAAGGCAATAAGAGATGTTTCCACTCTTAAAAGTGCCAAAGAAAGGTACAAATTCAAAAGTTTCACATACCACCCAATTTATCACAATAAGTTCAAAAAGATATTCAAAGAACAAGGAATTATGTTAGCCCCAAAGAACAATTTTAATATAAAGAACTTATTAGGTTGCAGAGTAAAGGACTACATGCCAACAGAACAAAAGTCAGGTATTTACGAAATAGAATGTGCAGAGTGCGATAAAAAATACATTGGAAAAACTAAGAGGAATTTGGGAATCCGGAAAAAAGAACACTTCAGAAATATTCGCTTAAAACAAATTGATAAATCAGCAATAGCAGCGCACTTTTGGAATAAAAATCATGAAATTAAATCAGAGATAAAACTACTTAAACAACTTCATAATGCAATAGAACTTTCCACTTGGGAAAACATTTTCATTACAAAAAATAAGGATAATTTGATGAATTTCGATATCCCTCCATTGGATGAACTCAGCAAATTCCTAATAGAACCAACAGATGCCGCCACAAAAACATCAAGAGACCCAACCGCCACGTTTAACAACAGTTTGTCAACAGGCTGAAGATGGGAGGGATCGCTCCCGAAACATATGTTCCAAATTTTATGTAAGTGAATGGAGTTAGTGTGAAAAAAACTGTATACATTGTTTATAGAAATAAAGTTACTTAAAGAAGCACATGGACATACAGAATTGGACACATGGGAGAAGATTTACATTCATAAACATAAGGGTAATCTTATGAATTTCGACATTACAGGAGAATGTAATAGAAATTTCCAGTTTATAAAGAATAAAACACCACCAGGGCGAAGCCACAGGTCCTCATAGATGTTTCTCGTACCATTTGTCTATAATTTACATTTAACAAGCTTCCCCGTGTGAGTTCAAACAGAATTTTTAAAAATGTTTTATTTTTCGAAAGTTCTTAAATCAATTTATTCACTGTTTCTCTGCTGTTCGTACACCTCGCAGAGAAATGGTTTGTAATTTTGTGAATAGATTTAGGAAAACAGGATTTGTTCATGATATGAAAGTAAAAATGCCATGTTCTTACAGAGGAAAAACTTGACATCAGAAAAAATTTAGAACAAAGTTCAATGAAATCTCTGAGAAAGCTTGCATAGGAATCAGGAATGTCTCAAACCTCAGCTTGTAACACCACTAAACTTTTAAAATTAAAAACCTACAAGATAACCATATTTTATGAATTACAACCACGTGATAGAATGAGTAGAGTTAATTTTTCAATTGGTGTTTTGCAATTTTTGCAATGTTAATGTTTGCTCTATTGACCCAATTTAATTTTTTTATAGACAAAGCAGGGTTTTATTTACATACCCATATAGAGGCACAAAACGATACTGGAGTGTGGAAAAACTTGATCCTGTACAAGAAATGCCATTGTATGACCAAAAAAATTGGTGTGCTGTAAATGTATACAGAAATCTATGCATTTGAATTTAAGGGGGTATGAATATCAGACTCTACAGGCAAACAACATGCTTCCTGATGCCAAGCATATCCTTGTTAAGCTGGCCACACATCCACTAGGTCTCTGTATTTGCTATTATTCCTTCATGGACCATGATCGCACCTCCTTTGAATTTGTGAACTTTGTGTGCATGTCTCAGTATTTCTGTGCTAAGTGCTTGACTCTTTATGCAATTCTGATGCAGACTATCTGATTTGCCTCTGAAGAGAATATGGCTCTATTGTTCCTGTTCCAAATATGCTCCCAGCACCATGCAATATGACATGCCCAATTCGCATGTATCTTAATTAATGATGGGAATATAGTACTATTTCTAACAGTTTGGGTTGAAACCATTAAATTATCAACATTCTATAGGGAACTTCTTAACATGACATCAATTGGCCTTCTTTCTCTCAGGGCCTGTGATTCAGCAGTTTCAATCCTGTTTTGTTTCTGGACTGCCAAAGTGTTGATATATTGATATTATCTTCACATTCTAGTTATAAGGAGTCTTCTGGTATTCAGAGAACTCACATCATTTATAACTATTCTAATTATTATTATTATTTCATTTTGACATAAATAATATGATTGAGTGACCATTTCATTTTTTAAAAGTAATTCTTCCATTCCTTCCAATATTTTAACAAAGTTGCCAGACTCCTACATTAAAAAGCAACTTATTTACATAAATTCTACTTATGAAGCTTGTAGACAATGGAAAGGCAACTTATTTACTCATTTATAACATAACAATTTCTACTTATTTGCTCATTTACAACTGATTAATTTAAAGAAATTATATTTGTTGACTGTTATGATAGCTAGTAGGAAGACAACTGAACAAAGCACTCATATTTACTCTCTGTTTTTCATTTGTTGAGATATACCAAAAATTTAATTCAAAATGTGTATTGTTCCTTAGACAATTCTAGGAGATTTCAACCCAATATTTAAGAATTACTATGTACCTACCTTTTTGCCTCCAGAGCTTGAGCCACCTTCAGATTTTTTCCCTGAAAGCTGAGAATCAACTTTGCTCCTAACAGCCTTAATTGCTGCATCCACCAATCCCTGTGCTGTTCTGGGGCCATTGTATTCTTCTGGATTGTTCTTATTTGCGCCAAATATCTTCACTGTGGGGAACCCCTGAACGTTATACTGACCTCCTAAGGATTTATGTTCATCTGCATTTACAGCTCCCACTTTCACTACACCCTGAAAGCACAAAAATTATGGGCTGGGTAGAACTGGACAGGCAAAAGTTGGGCATTATTAAAGTTAAGAGACTTGATCAAATCTCTACAATCTAAATATACACATTTGCAATTCCTTAACTTGTATCAAGTTATTTAAAGAGCAATTATACACACAAAAGCCTACATTAAACTGCTAATTACTATAAACCTAAGAGTAGAACGAAAGCAAGTGTTTAAAGAGCAACAGTTAATGTACATAACTGATAACAGAACTGTGCAAATACAATTCAATGTTAGAGACACCAGCTGCAATTCGGAATCCTACCTTTAGAGCCGTGGCAGATTTGGAGTACTCTCCAACAAACTGCTGACAATGTCCACACCAGGGTGCAAAAAATTCCACTATCCAAACGTAATCGCTTTGTATGACCAGACGGTCGAAATTAGCCGGGGTTAGTTCCACAATATCTGAACTTGAGGGATAAAGAGCGAAGCATCCCGAGATGAGGAGTAACAATATACCTGTGACAAAACATTACCAAAATATTACTTAAAGCTTCCTTTACGCAAGACTGGGTAAAAATATTCCTCAAGACAACAAATACTTACTGAATACTTTCGTCATGGCAAGAGATTATTATTTTAGAAGTAGTAACTCTCAGTTTCACGGCAAATCTTAAAATTTTGTTTTTGTATACCTCTCCAATGTTTTATAGTTCCGATGTCAGTGTGAATTTCGTGGTTAACGCTCATTGGTTACTTTGATAACACCCAGGCAAAATCCGGATACCAACATAACCACGTGTAAGACTGTGATGTCCATATTTTGCTGTCATATTCTCCTTTATCGCCCCACCACCCTTAAATGCTAAATAAAATGCGTATAGTAATATTTATATATATATATATATATATATATATATATATAATTTATCCAAATGCTCAAAAAAGTTCTTGAATATTCTTTAACATTCAGGTTTATATTTAAATACCGAAATTGAGTGGGCAGGAACTCACGGGCAGCAATTTCATCACAGAAAACGCAAAAACGATGTGTATAATAAACATTTGTTGACATGGACCAAAATATACAGCTGCATTTTCTAAGCAATATAGGCGTTACAGCTAAACTACCTCAACCTTGCAAGAGAAGGGAGGAGGAGAGATTTCCAAGCGGAACATTTTTGGAAAAACGTAACTCGGAATTGACTCGTTTAAAACGGCGAATGTAAAATCAATATTCTTTTTATTTAAAGCTTAATTCAACCGGACATGCTACATCCCTGTCACAGTGTAGAATTACCTCTGCACAGTTAAGGATATATTACTTAAAATGGTATTACATATCGAACAGTGCTTTCAGAGCACAATAATTTACCTACTTAGCTGAAATGATCATCGTTATTCACCTTTTAAATTATAGTTTGTAGACTTATGCACCGTACAAAAAGTGTATTTTTTTAATTTGTTTAATAAGCGTGCATATATTCAACATAAATCTATCTCACGTATTCAATATTGTGCCCTGAATTTACCTATTTAAATTGTTCTTATTGCTAATATATTATTCTTAAATTATGATAAGACAAATTTTATTCTGTTTAAAATTTAAAATAAGCATGTCTTTAAACTTATTTAATACGAAAACTGTATACCATTATGGAGGTTTCTCACATACAATTTCTAGATTAGAACTTGATTATCAATTGAACTGAAATGTATATAGCATAAGTTCTGCTTAGACTGTTTTGCCTTAAGAAGTCTAAAAATCTCATCAGAAAGAATTATGCGCTGCATAGTTTTTTGTTTGTTTGTTTATTTTCATTACTTTATGGGATTATTTTGGAGAAATAATCTTGAGAACAGTAAAACAATTTTTCATTCTGCCAAAAATCATATGTGAAGTAGGAGTTCGATAATCTTGTTGACCCCTATTCAAAAACCTGAAAGCTCATACTCTCACCAATGAACACACATATTCACTTTATGTGTGAATCCTTAATTCCACTTGTTTTAAGCCAATCATGTAGATAAATTAGTTTTTCTTTTGGTATGCTTGGAAACAGAGATTCTACGTCGAAAGATATTAGTGTATCAGAGGGATGTAGTTTTATGTCCTTAATTTTTTCTATTAACTAATATGAATTGTTTATACCAGCCCCTTATCTCCACTTCTAGCTAACCTCTTCATCAATAGATTTGAAACATACATTAACGCAGCTTTTCCATACATATTTAAGATATGGTATAGATATGTCGACAATATATTTGCCATAGTTAACAAAAAACTCATTGAAGATGCCTTAAACCTTTTGAATATACAAGATATAAACATATCATTTACATACAAAACAGAAACAGATAACATGTTGCCATTCTTAGATATTAAAATAATGAAATGTCAATGAAATCTGGAATTTGGAATATACAGAAAGAATACACACGCAGATAATCACATCAAAGCTGGCAGTTTTAACCCCACAGCGCACAAATATGCACACCAGCTAGTTAACCTACAAATTAGCAAAGAAGAATATTTTAATAAATACAAACAAATAGAAGAAACAGCGGTTAAAAATGGTTTAACTGCTGATTTCAGTAAGAATGATCATGTTGTAATTATTGGTGGTGCAGGTAATAGTCTTGATATAGATAATAATCAGATTGAGCAAGATCTTGGTGACATCAGCGCTAAAAGCAGGCATACCAATGTGAAGTTTCTGGGACTGTTAGATAGGCATGATAGGCCTCAGCCGCATAGGAGGGTGCTTTGTATGACTCTGAGGCTTGAGCGTGCATTGATGACACCCAGAAACTCCCATATTTGTATGATAGATGTAAATCACCTAGATAGAGATAATTTTACTGTACATGGCCTGCACTTAAATTCTAGAGGCAAAAAGCAGCTTTCGCTCCTTATTGCTGACAGAATCAAGGGTAAGAATCCTGTTGTTATAAATAGTTCAAGGTCCCGTTTTTTAGTATAAAGACACCTGATCCAGGCCAGAAATTCATTAAGTCAAACTTAATAATAGTTCATGTTAAATCAAATAACAATTGTATCAATGATCATGATAGCACAGAAAATGAAGTAAAATTGAAGAGTATTCAGCAGGCAATAAAAAATCTCTGTATATTTCATCAAAACATTAGAGGACTTAGAAGCAAAGCAGATGAATTATTAAACAGCTTAACTTGTGACAGTATAAAACCACACATTATCTGCATATCTGAACATCACTTGAAACAGCAGGAATTATCATAATTGTCATTACATGGTTATTGTCTGGGAGCAGGAGCTTCAAGGAAAAAACTAAATAACGGAGGAGTTTGCATTTATTCCAGGCAGGATGTACCATATAAAACATTAGATGTATCAAAATTTAATTCAGAACAGGACATTGAATTATGCATAATCCAATTGGATAGCAACAATACAAAAATAATTATAATTGCTATTTATCGCTCACCGTTAGGAAACTTTGAAACTTTCTTGATGAAGCTTGAAGATACCTTAAACTTTTTATTTAAGCCTAAGCATGAAATAATTATATGTGGGGACATAAATATTGATTACTTAATGCTAAGTATAAGAATGAATCGACTGAATTCCCTTCTAACTGCATATAATATGGTTCATACTTAACTTTCCCACCAGGATTGATAAAAACTCTAGCACAGCAATAGATAATATATTTGTAAATTCAGACAAACTGTCATTATGTTCTGTGTCTTCATTGATCAATGGTCTCTCCGACCATGATGCTCAAGTAATGAAAAAAAAAATTTCTACAATAAAACTCAAAGAATGTTATAGATAAATAAAATATAGAGATATTAATGATGCTAACCTCAGTAAAATGGCAGAGACACTTCAACAAGAACCATGTAATAGTCTCTTCAGTGCAAATGACGCTAATAGTAAATTCAACAAATTTTTACATATTTTTAAATTGCATTTTGAAGCATATTTCTCACTAAAAATTAAAAAAAGAAGTTAAGAAGTTATAATATGAGCAGGGAATGATTAACCCAGGGATTAAAAAATCTTGTCAACATAAAAGACAATTATTTAATGAGCAAAAGCTCAGTAAAGACCCTAAATTAAAAATACATTTTAGAAAGTATTGTAAGATACTTAGTAAAGTCATAAAAGCAGCGAAAGGCCTCCATTACCAAACACTTATCAATCGGTCAAAAAACAAAATAAAAACTACTTAGAATATAATAAAACAAGAAACGGGCAAAAATTTGCAACAAGATGATGCAATGATCTTAAATATTAACAATCAAGAGATACAACACCCTGCAGACGTAGCAAATGTGTTTAATGATTACTTTCTTAATGTAACAAAAAATTTAAATTTATATTCTGGAAATAAAAGAGATGCTTTAAAAATTTTACAATCATCAACTCATCATAATAATGAATTCAAACCAGGTATCACTACCCCACTAGAAATTTGTAATATCATTAGAAAACTAAAATCAAAAAACTCTTCTGGCTATGATGAGATCAACAGCAAAGTCATAAAGGCCTGTGCAAAGGAAATTAGTACCCCCTTTAGTCACTTGTGTAATGAATCTTTAACATTGGGTGTATTTCCCTGAGAGGCTAAAAAATTCTATACTGAGGTCTCTGTACAAAAAGGGAGAAAAGATAAATGTCTCTAATTATAGACCTATAGCTATTTCACCTACATTTTCTAAGGTGTTTGAGAAAGTTAAGTACAATAGGCTTTACCATTACCATGAAAGTAACAATATTCTAGTTAGTGATCAGTTTGACTTTAGAAAAGGAATTTCAACAGTAAATGCAATCTTATAAACTCACTATTGAAATTTTAACTGCATTTAATGAAAGAGCACATGTAGGAGGAATATTTTGTGACTTAGCTAAGGCTTTTGATTGTGTCAATCATGAAATTCTGATAGATAAATTAGCTTTCTATGGAATAAAAAATCAATATTTAAAATGGTTTATACCCTACCTTGACAAAAGGAAACAAAAAGTAGTGATAAATTGTCCCTTCAATAATAAAAACAATGCATCAGAGTGCGGAATGATTAACCACGGAGTGCCTCAAGGATCTTTTCTGGACCCTCTTCTTTTTCTGATATATATATATATAAATGACCTCTCCTTATCTATCCAAGATGTAGGAAATACTGTTCTATTTGCAGATGACACAGGCATATTGGTAAATGGAAAGAGCCTTAATGATTGTGCCATTTAAATTAAATTTGGTTCTCAGTTCATTGTGTGCATGATTCAAAGCAAACAAATTGTCTCTAAATCTAGATAAAACAAATGTTCCTCTAGCCTAAAAGCCTTTATAAACAATGTCAATTCCTTTAAATCTGCTCTTAGAAAATACCTATGTAAAAAGGCCTATTATTCTGTAAAGGAATATATGAGTGACAATATTATACTGCACAACATATCAATGTATATGTAAACATGTATATAATAAAATTTGTATGATTAAGTGACTTGTCTGATTTATTGTAGGTTGAGTTGTTCTAAGTGTTCTTTTTTATTTTTATTGCAATTATTTATACAATAATGCAGACAAATTTTTGTAAATACAGATTGAAAGCTACTGTGGTAATTGTATATGACAAATTCAATGTTCGTAGGTCTCATGAACTCACTGAATGCTCCGAGATCTAACTAATTAAAACAAAAAAAAAAAACCAGTACACAAAAAGGTGCAGAAATTCAAGAAACAAAAACATATCAAAGAAACTACAACACTTTCAGCAAGAAAATATAAGCTAATTTTTAAAAAATTCACATATCACCCATGGGCTACAAAAAAATTTCAGAATATTCTTATAAAGATTTTAATATCAGATTGGCACCAATTGATAGATTTAATGTTAAAAACTTACTGATAGACAATGTTAATGACAGTATTCTACAAGAGGAAAAAGCAGTATTTACAAAATTGTGCAGAAAGCGAAAAAATCTACATTGGAAAACAAAGAGAAACATAAACACATGGTTAAAAGAACGTTTCAGGAACATAAAGCACAAGCAAATTGAGAAATCAGCAGTAGCATATCGTTTTTGGACACAAAATCACGACATAATGAACAAAACAAAATTACTAAAATCAGTATAAGGATCTACGGAACTAGCAACTTGGCAAAAAATTTACATCTATAAATACAAAGACATACTAATGAACTTCGACACTGCCGGAGATTAAAACGTAAACTATAAGTTTATCAAACCGCCACCAGAGCAGAATACACATTCCCACAGCTCAACGAATGATCAGACAGTTGGACTTTAGCCTGGCTGAAGATGAGAACTAAATGTTCTTGAAACCGGTTTCATACATTATGACAAGTGAAGCATTAAGAGTGTGTAGTTCAACTAAATCATACAATGATATAAATTATGTGATTAGCTTCACTGTGCAAGTTCAAATTTACATTTTAACTAAAATAACAGTTTCCAGCTCTTCAACACACTATGAATGATTTGAAACTTAAAATCAATAATGAACTACTACAAGAGAAAGTGCACACTAATCATCTTGGTATAATGCTTTGACAAAAAAAATTCTTTTTCTGAACAGATTGCCAATATAAGAAAGTGAATAAGAACAATATATAAAGAAGACTAGCAAGCATCAAATTGGAAGGATTCATTGATCTCCTTAATAACACATACAAAAGTCACATAAAGTCCAATTTGCTCTTGAAGTGAAATAATATCCACAAAACTAAATTCTAGGTCATTAAGAATAATAACAAGAATTGTAAAAACAATGCCTATTGCTGCAATGCATAGCATAACTAATAACTGACCAATTAAAACAGCTAGATATTAATATGGCAATATTGGGACAGAAATTAAAAAGTAATCAACACGAATAAATAGTTTCATGTTCCTGACAGTACACAACATTAAAACACAAAATAGACTAATTTTTAAAAATAAGCACTAAACCTTCATTTTACAACTGACCCTTGCAATAAATAGATATCAGCATGAAACTAAATCCTGATGCAATGATCATCAAGAAGAATGACTTACTTGAAGTATTACAAATGACAGCATTTGGCAATCTAAACAACCATTATTCAACTAATAATGGTGCACAGTAGATATAGTGGAGTAGATAGTATGATATCCTGTAGACCCAATTTTAGGAAACATAACATACTACCATTAGCCTGCCTCTTTATAATAGAGGTCGTAAACCATATTAAGAGATATCAGGGAGAATTATGTACAAATATATATATATTCATTCTCACAATACAAGGAGGAAAAATGACCTTCATGTTCAGATATGCAGGACAAATAATTAAAAAATAATCTCACAAATGTAGGCATTAAAATGTATAACAAACTACCAATAAATATGAAAGAAATAACCAATATAAAACAATTTAATAAAGAAGTCAAAGCCTTTCTATTACAACATACCTTTTATTTAGTAAGTAAATACATGAACTTTAAATAAGGCATATTTTAAATCTAGTATAATTACTAAACTTGTATATTGTTTATATTATACTCTGGATAAAGCCCATCTCACATAAATAGCAACTGTAGCTCTACGACATGTCCTATATCATGTAAAATGATTAAAAGGATGAATGAATAAATAAAATACAAATTGTTTCGTATTCACAAAGCTAGTAAAAGAATAGGCTATGTGTGTGTAAAACTTTGTTAAAAAAATATGAATATATAATTAGACATATTCCCATGTAATTATGATAAACATACTTTGTTGAAAATCTTTCAAAATATTATTAATGCTGTTAATGTTTTCATATTAATTATAATTTACTGTATAACATGTTTCATTGCTTTCATATTTATAATGGAAAAATATTGCAATTGTTAATATGGAATCAAATTTAACAATCAAATGCTCAAAACTTGTGTGCTATATTGTATTACTTACTACTGTAGTGTTTTATTGTCTCTTTTATTGTTTGTAATTTAGGTGTATCTTTCTCTTTTATTACATTTTCTTGAACTATTCCATGGACACTACAGCAAAAATCTTACATTTACTAATAAAAGTGCTATATTACTATATTTCAGTGTAGTCAGAAGTACTTGACAAAATTCATGTAATTTTACCAGTTGAAAAAAAAGAAACGCTTCTGTTCTTAATTGATTTATGTATATTTATTTTTTATTAATTTGCTATAACCTGTTACATTTGGCAAGTCTAATGATATCATGTACATGATTAGATAGACGAAACAAATTGTAACCCTATAATCTGTAATGGATTCAAAATGGAATAAATAAATAAATAAATAAAAGATGGATATCTTTAAAATGGAGAAGAATGCTTTGGAATATACCATGGAGACTTCTCTGCAATATACATCTTTAGGACAGTATGCTAACAATTTTGATGGCGAAATAATGAACATTACAGCAGCTTTAGAAAATCTGCTGTATAGACAACATAAATAGAAAAGGCATTATCTTAAATAACTCTAAAGCAGCACTACAAAGTATTGAATTACAGTTACCCATCAACATACATTATAAATGAAATTAGAAAACTATATCATATAATCCAGATTAGAAATATAGAAATAGTTTTATTAGCAAACAAAAGGAGCCATCATAAAATTAAAACCAACTTTTGAACTATAACTTCTTTCTAAATTAAATTCCTAAAAAGAATAAAAATTGAACAAGAACAAAAAAAAATATCCAACAAAAACTTAAGAAAAACCATATGAAGATCTAAAGATTTTAAATACATTTTATTCAGAGTAAGAAAAATTGGAGTTGCCCAATTCCACTTAATTGTCTGGCATGATTGCCTGTCAAACATCTTTTCATGAGAATTTAATCAAGAACAGATACTGTCCATTGTGTAAGGACATGAAAACTGTCCTAAACAAAACATCTACTGAAATGCAGCGAATTTAATAGCAATAAACAAATGAAAAATAATTTGGAAGTTAAAGAAAAAAATTATAAATATCAGCATCCCCAATATCCACTAGCAACCAACCTACTTTGTTGCTATCTGAGCAATTTTATATATTCCTGGTTTCTTCTCATTAGAGATTGCATCATGAACTCTGGAAATTATTTACACTGATTTTATTTACTGGAGTCAAAGTGTTATAGAAATCTTCAAAGAATTTCCTGAATTTTTCTAGTGGCCCAAGGATGACAGGGATTTTTTATGTGGTTGTCTCTTTTCCAGTTGTCAAAGGTATAATCTATTTTAACTTCCTTCTCTGTTTAAATTTCTTGATTTTCCAATCCACAATTTATTTGCTCTATCTATTGGTAAGTAGGACAGTTGGGAAAAAGTTTATATAAAGAACTATGGAGATAAGGTTATGAATTTCCAAGACTGCAACAGAGGACAAACTGCTTCAAAAGTTTATTAAGTGCCCACCAGAGCTACACCAAAGATGTCTAATCATTAAGAAATTTGGCAGTTGACATGCAGATGAATGATGTGGATAACAGCCCATGAAATATTTTCTGAGAAGTTCAATTATAAGTGGAGTATAAGAGTACAAAACTACTCACTAGCCTAATATGGAATAAATCAGCCATTATTTATTACTATTTCAACTGGTAAAAGTCAGTGGGTGCATATCCTTTTGAAACTTTTAAGTTCTAACAAATAAATATTGTACTTACGAAGCTGTTGGCAATGGAGTGGCAATATAACCTAAAGTTAGGTATTTATTTTTACACTAAACTTCACTCACACAAAAGTAAGACACGTTTCGGGAGAATTTCAGCCAACTTCAGTTGCTCACTGAACCACTGTTACTCGAAATGATGGCTGTTATGATGTTAGTGTCCTCCTATGGATGAACTGAATAACTTCCTTGTTCAACCAACAGAGGCCACCACAGGAATATCTGGTTGCTCAGCCATCGTTTCGAGTAACAGCGGTTCAGTGAGCAATTGAAGATGGGAGAGATTCTCCCAAAACGTGTCTTACTTTTGTGTGAGTGAAGTTTAGTGTAAAAATGAATACCTAAATTTAAGTTAAATCTAACAAATAAGTTTGAACACTTTGATACTGGTTTCCGCATTTCAAATTACTTGTCTAAGACCCCTCTAAATAGGTGAAAATATTTTGATGTTCATTAATATCTATATAATGATTTATTCTTACACTTTAAATGCATTCTCTGAAGTTAAATAATGGAATTGAATCAAACTGAACTTATATGCAACATCAACAATAGACCAACTAGAGGAAGACCTCTCTGATGACGGCAGAAAGCAACTTAATCAAAAATATCCAACAATGAAACAAGTTCCTTATACTGCCATCAGAAAACTCAGGTGTTTTCAGTTGATCTTTTGTTGTTGATGAGCATTAATGTACTCTTTTTAAATTCTTGTGTTTAAAGTAGTAAATAAATTTTATGGAACCTATTCAAATTATTAATTTTTATATTCTACTTCATTGTCAATAACCTTTTGATGATAAATCACAGGATCTTTTTTTTTAAGAGATGTAAAGGAAATTTGTTTCATGTATCCCATGCTGGCTTGAAGTTCCCTATTGCACAGATAACTTTCCATAGTTGATACTCCCATTATCAACCAAAAATGATACATCTGATGATTTCCCCAAAGTTGATACTCCCATTGATCAACCAAATATTTTACATCAGTTTGTATTACATCATATGATTTATTCAAAGTTGATACTTCCATTGATCAACGAAACATTTTACATCGTTTTGTATTACATCATATGATTTGCCCAAAGTTGATACTTCCATTATCAACCAAAAACTATACATTAGTACATAATGCATCAGAGATTTCCTAAAGTGATACTCCCATTGATTAATAAAAAATTATGCATCGAATGATTTCCCCAAAGTTGGTACTCCCATTGATCAACCAACAATTTTACATCAGTTTGTATTACATCATATGATTTCTCTAAAGGTAATACTTCCATTTTTAATCAAAAAATTATACATTAATATGTACTACATCTGAGATTTCCCAAAGTGATTCTCTCATTAATTAATCAAAATTGATTTCCCCAAAGTTGATACTCAAATTGATCAACCAAAAACTACGCAATAGATGATATCCCCAAAGTTGATATTTTCATAGAAAATTATACTTAATTTATATTGCATCAGATGATTTCCCAAACTCGCATTTTCAACAGAAAAGTATATTAACTAAAATTGTTAATTGGAATATTGCACAGTGAAGCTAATCCTATATTAAGATCATTGCGTGATTGAGTCGAACTAACACTCTTTTGCTCCACTTGATTAAATATGTAGAACTGGTTTCATGAACCTTCGCTTGCATTGTCAGTATATGAAAAAGTATATGTCAGTTTGTGTTGCATCAGATTATTTCTCCCAAAAGTTGATATTTTCAACAATAATCAGAATATACTACAGTAGAATTACCAGTACATTTATTTCCCCAAATGTGTTACAATTTACATGGATTTCATTTGAGCCATAAGTTCTTCTAAACTTATACCAGCTATGTCCATTTCATTTGGTGGTGTGTCTAAGGTAGGTGGTGCTGTGGGGACTGTGTATGCTACCTTCACACCAGCAGCAACTTCTTGTTCCTCACTCTGGAGCTCACTGGGGTCTGTCTCATCTACCAGGCAGATACCTGCAACATTATCACAAAAGTTGACATTTGTTTATTAAAGTTATTTATCATTATTAATTTTAAACCAAGGAGAGTACACTGTTGTGTCTTACCCCACTCGTTATCCTCATGAGTAACCTTACTGTCTTCTGATTTTTCTGTCTTTGCCTGTTCTTTCTGAGGTCGAGCGTTGAACTCTGCTTGGTGTTGTCTGCAGAAACTGTCATCACATGCAGCATTGGGTCGCAAGGTCATCTTAGGGAAGAAGTCAGTTAGAGCACTGTACCCCAGGTAGTGCGACACCTCTCCAAAACCAAGCAGATGCCTGTACATGCAGTTACATATCACAAAAGACACACTTTAAAATACAATCCTAAACAAAAATATGTTGTTAATTTAGAGGACATACTTGAGGGTGTTTTGGACAAGGAACCCTGCAACAATACCCATTGTTGTGGGAAGACTTGCAGCACAGACCCCATCCCTCTTCAGTGTCTTCTCATCAATATTGGAGGCGACTACAAGTGGAGGTGCACACTGTGGTAAAACATGAAGATGTTAAAGGCATAAAATAAGATAAACCCCTTATAAAATGATTATGTTGAAAATGACCTACTCTATGAACAGCCATCCCTGCACATATAAATAATAATGCTGTAAATAAAGTGTTTATTAATAAATGAAAAAAAGCTAAATCAGGAAAAAGTCTGGCTTTGAATTACGTTCTACTTGCATATCACAGCATTTGAGGGGAATGGGCGGGAACCTACCGCAAAACATGCAGTTTCCCCTGGGACGATGAACTGTATGTGCCCTGATACAGCATTCTCCGAAACACCTGACTCAAACCATGAGAGGTTTAGCTCATTGCAAGCTGAGTTGATAGCCATCCGTGCTTCAAAGTTGTCAACACAACTGAGCACCAAGTCAATTGCTCCATTACTCAAACTGCTCTTGCTGACAACAAAGAATAGTTCAAGTCAATGCCATGAAGCACTTTCACTGAAAATCACACAGCAACAAAATAAAAATAACAAACCTGAGTCTTTGCATAAAGTCCTGAAAGTTGTCAACTGTGGTTATGTTGTAGTTATATGTCTCCGTGACAACATCTGGATTTATAAATGTCAGGGTCTTTGCTGCTGCCTCCACTTTGGACAGCCCTGCTTGATGTGGCTGGAAGAATAATCTGTTCATGTTTGCCAACTCAACTTTGTCATAATCAAACAGCAGCAGCTGAAACAGAGATCAATGATGCACATGGGAAATTAAGGCAGCCTATATGCTATATTACAGTTGACATAGATACCAACCTTACCAATACCACAGCGAGTGAGCATCTCAGCAGTCACACTACCAACTCCACCAACTCCTACAACAGCTACTGTAAAGTTTCTGATGTTTTCATAATTGTCAACAATGCCCATCCTCTTGAGGGCCATTAGGCGGCTGCAATACAAACACACACAAATAAAATAATGTGCACAACTCTGAATACTTTGAATGGTAAAAAAACAAATTAAAGTGAAACTTCACAATGTACATGAAACTAATAAAAGTTACAGAAAACACTGTACTATTCGTAAGTACAAACCAAATACAACAGTTGGCAAAAATCAAATTCATATAGTCAATTCATATACATACACTACCATGGATCTAACTTAAACTAAATCATAGAAACCAGAGGACCCAGTGGATTACTATTTTTGTAATATCTTCACCTATTCTCCTGTTATAATACATAAGTTTAAAACTGGCCTACCTACATGGACGAGAAGTTTGAAAGTGGGATGCATATACTGAAGTAGCAATGTGCAGGTGTATATTAATTGATATGGAATTCCACTTTTGAGGACTCTTGTATTAATTTGGGTTGTACTTATCACAAGAAGGCCATAAGGCCATAGTGCTTTGCTGTGGTTTACCAGTTTCTAGGATTTACTTGAGTTTAGTTTAGTGTGTGTGAATTGATTAGGAATTCCATTTTTGCCAATTATTGCAGCGAGCCTGTTATTCTAGTTAAGTTTAAAAAGTGAACTTTCACACACAAAAACCTAGACCTAAATTCAAATGAATCCTAGAAAACGGTGGATCTGGTAGTTTATTACTTTTGTAATAATATCTCCAACTCTCTCCTGTTAATTACATAAGGTTAAAACTGGCTTATATATACGGAAGGGAAGTTTGAAAATGGTATGCACAAATTGATGTTTCAGTAAGTATTATCCTATACCTATAAGGGTTAGAATCCACAACTTCCGATGACATTTGTGCAATTTTTTCTCTTACAGGATGAATCATTCTATTGTTTTGCCTTTCGATCTCCAATTGCTGCTCAAGCTGTTTAATTCTTGCTTCCAAAGCTTCCATTTTGTCCCCGTATTATACCAAAAACAAGTTCACTTTCAATGTCAACAGCTGTCAAATTCAACACAAAGCATTTTTGTATGCCTTTGCTCGTCACCTGCTAACCATGAGGAGCTACTGCAGCTGCAACTTCCAATAGATGGAGCAAACGTATACAAATTACAAGCAAAACTGCCAACGTCCGTAATTTAGTGTCTTGTTGTCGCTCGGGTTTAGAAAGTTCCGAATTACTTAAAAAATTATAAAACATATTACCAGAGATAAATAACAGTTTAAACATGTTTATTACTTACCTTAATTTTGTGAAAATTGAATCATTGAGATGCACGCTTCGAATAATAGATTGGTATCTCTGAGAGTAACAGTGATTGCAGCTTTTGTTGGTACATGAATATAATGGTAATTACTTTCCATGCAAGTGTTGATGTTAAGTTGGCAGAAGGACGTGAGGGACGTGAATGTGGAACTGTCGTTGTGAAGTAGCAGTTGTATGCGCTGGTTTTTTAATGCCATTTTTTTTAATCGTAACGTATGGCTGTGATTTATTGACGGGACAGAAGTGACTATGGTAAATAATGAAAGAGAGCAGTTTATGGACATTTAGGTAATCTCATAGTAGCTTAAAACATTTTAATCATGTCTTCGGCGCCAGGCGATGAAGATTCTAGTGTAAGGGTGGCAGTAAGGTAAATATTGAAGTGTATTTTGCAGTAATTTCACCTCTAATCTTTCTGTAGTGATACAAAACCATTTAAATGTCAAACATTTTTAGTGAAGAAAAGTAATATTTTGATTGTATCTTTATTTTCTTTTGGTTCATAATTTGTGTAAACTATTTCAGAGCATTTTCTACATTCATTATGCATAATTCATTTTTATAATTATTGCCTATGAGTTCGTGTGCATAAATATAGGGCACGGTTACACTTTATAATTAACTTAACAGCTCATTTACACTATATAGACAATTTTTATCACATAAACCAACTCACTTTTAAATATCCTTCAATTATCTGTTATCAAGTTCAGTTAATTTTCAGCTCTATGATTATTTATAGCTATGTTTTTTTCAATAATCTTTCCTTACAATAAATAAAATTAAATTAGTTACTAAGGAATATCCATTTAATTTTCCGAATATTTTGCATTAGTTAATCGACTCTAAAATTGTAAATTGTAAACAGTGGTTGATAATTTGGTTGTTTATGAAGGTTAGGTATGTAGGCGCATTAACTATCAAGTTACTTTACGTTCAGTTAAGCAGCTGATTTTCATGATATACCCCGAAGGAAAATTGACTGTTTGCAATACATATGTATGTATTTTGTTCTACAGAGTTGAGAAGAGCTATAGGATGTAGAGTATATCAAAAACACATGCATAATTAAGATGATTCAAGTCCAAAACATTCATGCATACTGTAGAAGGTCTCGGCTATCAAAAATTCTTTAAGTAGTTTTTTTATTATATAAATTTACATTCATTACTAATAATTTAATTCTGTTGGGTAGGCCATTGAATACTTAAACTGCTGAATAGTTGGCATCCTTCTGGAAGATCTGTAATGAGTTAGTCAGCCTATACAAATAATTCTTGTTTGTAGTATTGAGTTGTGCACTGTGAAATTTGATTTTGAGATTATCAACTGCATAATGGCATATATATGTATAACAAAGATTGTGTGACTATTTAAGAATTTTGTCTATTTTTGCTTTCCTAATTCTTGTTATTTTAGTTACATTGTTCCAAGAGTACTTTATTTTTCATTTTTATTACATATATAAAGGAGGAACCAGAGAAGCAGAAATAGATAAAAAATTTAGTCACATAATTGTAAACTTGCAAAGCATTTTGTATTGATTTAACTGCAATGTTGTTTTACTCCCTTTGAACAATCATACAATTCTGTTAAAACCAAGTTCCCTTGCCGGTTGCCCAACATGCCCTGTCTCACTATAAGGATTTTGATGGTGCATTCAATTTAACACCTATTGATGCTTTCCCGACTCATGTCTCTGAAAGTTAACTTAGAGGTAGGGAGATAACAGTTATATTTTTGCATAAAGTGCGTATACACCACCAGGTTTAAATCTTACATATTAATATATATACCCCTGTCAAAATAAGCAAATTTAATTTTTTGAAGAAAAGAAAAAGTCTATAAGATTCTCGTGTTTTCCTCCCACAGATTATTCTTATTCCTTTCTTTTGCACATTGTATTTATTTATTGCAATGTTGCCGACAACACGAACTAAAATCATTTATAAAAGGAAGATAATTTTTGTTATGCTGATTATATTTTATTATTTTCTTTTTAAGATGTGTTTTGCTATTGTTCATGTAAAGCAATTTGATATTGTTGATGGGAGCAACAATATATTTGTGAAAGTTAATTATGCACATTTGCCTCTTGCTACAATATAGGGGGATACCAGATTAAGAAGCATTGTGTATGGGTGTACATTCCTAGAACAGTGAATGTTATTATCAGGAACCCAGCCATCACACAAGCTGCATAAATTAAAACTAATTAATTACAGCAAGAGATGTTGAAATAAACAGTGTTTTAATGGCAAATATAATAAGATGTGTATAACATGGCAGGTTGGGGGGTAATCCTCTTTACAATTTTGGGTTTTGTTTATTTATTAATGAAGTTTCGTAATACAAATTGTGAACCGTGAAAGTATGCTTTTATGTTGAAGTGTGGTGGTTAAAATTAACTGCAATCCCGATTCTCACAAACAGAAGTTATCAAGAATGATATCACTTTGTGATAATTAATGATAATATTTTACCAAACATTTTTGACAAGGAGTAAACTGATCGCCATAATATTTCTAAGCATTTCTGTAAAAGGGTAATATTTTAAAGTGGGTTTTCCTTGCTAAATGCAGTTCACAAAGTCGGCTGCTTGTGAAGGTCTCGTGGGGGCGATGTTAGGTGCGTCCGCAATCAATAGCACGGTTCTTTACTAGGTACCGGTCCGCATGTCACGTGACTTTAGTTAAGGGGTTGATATTCATTGTTTAATACAATCCACTTTCGTACATAACTTTCTATCGTTAACCTGACTCACACATAATAGGCCTGTTTCTGTATTGAAATTCCAAAGCTGGGCACTACTACTGCGAGGAAAATGGAACCGAGAACCTTAAATTGTGAAGGTTGGTTTTTCATTCGGTTTCAACCGTTTGAGAAATACATTTTAATAAAGCTGTAGAAACTAGGTTTTCATCATTTGTGATTTCTTTTTTTAATCGCCATGAACGGGAGGTCTGGGGTTCGAATGCCACTAGGACCGTCCTACCTGACTGAGGTTTTTTCCAGGTTTTCCTCAGTCCTCATAAATGGCAAATACCGGGGAGGTACTCTAAACTTAGACCTGGAACGTTTCCTTACTTAAAAATCCTTTCCCAATATTTCATCTCATGTATCATCAGTTTCCACCGCCTATGGTGCCTCAGTAGTAAAAATGGCGCTAAACACTACTAACAAGTGATTTCTTTCAATCTCATTCATCTTTCCGGAAGTTAAACTTTTTTAAAATAAAAAAAATGTGATATTGAACAAATTGAAAAATCTTCTTTTTTCCAAAGTGGCATCTTATAATGTTCGTAATCCATATTTTTCACATCTGGTGACATGTACTTTTGTTCTTCAAGGCACGACAAAACAATTAAATGCGTCTTCCCACTAACGCAGTGTTTATATCGTCATAGCATGAAGTAAGTGACATGACGATTTTTCAATTGTTGTGTTTACTACAATATTTTCACTTTCTGTTAATTCTAGAAGCTTGCGATCTGTCTCTGACCAACACAAAAATCTCACTCTCTTGTTGTCAGCATCATTACAAACATCTTGTAACTTGTGGTAATTTCATTCATTCATTTTTTTGATTGATTGATTGATTTATTTAAGGACGCTCTTTAACAGCTCAGGTCATCAGAGTCCCATTCAACTCAGGGCGTGAAACGGCCGACAAATTTTGCTCAGAGGCCTCTCTTTCAGGCTTGAGGTTCTTTTTCGTGCCGCAAATGTACGACACGGGACCCACGGCTTTACTTCCCTTCCGAAGGAAGCCATACTTAGGATTTTTACGCCCGAAAAAATCCATCAGTCCTGGCCGGGACATTCATTCATCGAGGTAGTTACTATTTTAATGAAGATGAGAGGTAATTAAGCGTTTCAAACGTCTTCGTCTATTTCACGTTGAAATTAATTGCCTATTTTTAAGTCTGGTGTTGGTCATTGTTATTGGTTTTAATCATCACTGAAAACATGTCAGCAATTGTTTAGTATTAATTCAAATGGAACTTCATAGAAATCGGTGTGTATACCTTTGGGAATTTTACTCTAACTCAAGATGGAAGTTTGAAATCATAAGCCCTGATTTCCCTATCTCAAAGAACTTTATAGGAAATAAAAATACAGGATAAAATATTAAGTTACAAATTGTTATGCAGTACTACAGGTTTAAATGAGGCTATTGCCACTAGATGGCAGCATTAGTCTGCTGATAATTGGTGACATTTAGCACGAGATAATCGATGTTTACAATAGCGAAACAGTAGTTGTAAGTTGGCGACACACTGAGTGAGAATACAGCAACTATTAAGTCGCACTCTGTCGTGGGCAACAGTTATGGAATCGAAGAACATTCATAAAGAAATGCCTCCCATCTACGGTGAGAAGTGCCTGTTACATCAAGCTGTTTACAATAATTGGGTTCTCTAAAATGCGGTCCACGCAGAACGCAGCAGAAGCGAATTTGCAACGAGTTGAAGAAGGGTAACTGTAAGACACTATAAACGCTGCAATGACAGGTCAGGTTTTCACAAAGTCTGTGCATGCTGCCATCTGAAGGACAGCATATGCTAGCAGGTGTCCAGCCCGAGAGAAAGATGTGTCAATGCATTGGAAACATCCACCGGGAAAGTTAAGCTCGTAGTCCTCAAGCATATTGCTCCCACTTCGTAAATGCAGTTCCTACTGTAACATCCTCAGGAAACTTCGTAAGGTCATTCAACTGAAGTGACCGGACTGCTCACCAAATGCGTATTGATACGTTTTTATACTGCCAGCAAGATAAATGAGACGTTGAGAAATTTCAAGTGAAAGTCCTGTAGCATCCTCCGTAGCCCCGGTACCTGGTGGTCTAGTGATAACCATACTTGCCTCGTAGACCCAAGATTGCGGCTTTAATTCGGCAAAGGTAGATAGATTTTTTCGGGCGTAAAAATCCTAAATATGATCTCCTTTGAAAGGGAAGTAAAGCCAAGGGTTCCCATGTCATAGATTTACGGTGCGAAAAAGCATCTCAAGCCGAAGAGGCCTCTAAGCAAAAATGTATCGGTCATTTCGCTCAATGAATTGATTTTTGTTTTATTTTAACTTTTTTTTTAATTCATGGATGCTCTTTAACATCTGAATTGAATGGAACGCTAATGACCTGAGATGTTAAAGAGGTCCGTATATAAATCAAATCAACCGACGATGAAGCTGTAGAAAGGGAAGTCGCAGCCTGGTTCTCACAGCACCCCAAAGAATATTTTTGCTATTGGATTTCAGATGGGACAAGTGCCTCGAGTACAGAGACATTATATAGCGAAATAAAAATATTTTTAAATCGGTATTTCTTATTTATTTTATATCCATTTAGAACTTACTTAATGACGTAACCTCGTATTATGGTGCTCATTACATTGTGTATAAAAGTGGGATTGGTGATTCGATTATGAAGTAACGAAACTTGTTTCACTTTTATACATTTTAAGCTGTTTAGCACAAGAGTAGATATTGTTGCGAAAATACCGTGTTGGAATGAACTATGTCGCCAGCGTCATACATCACGAATAACTAACTTTGTGTTTGAGTGAAAACTGAAAATGAGCTAGAGCAGGTCAGATATCCCTGCACGAAAATACAAGACAGCAAAAGTTGTCATGACCGCGATTTAACTCAAAATCCTGAATTTGTATCATGTCTGTTTTTTTAAAGCTGATGACTGGTTTAAAACATTTGATCACATTAAAAATTAATAAATCATATTTTAAATGTTTAGCATTTTATAGTAGTGTTATGCACATACATATTAATAACACATGTTCACTCTATTTCATTTAACTATGAAGCACATTTTGGTTACTTGCCTTTACACGCCACCTGAGAGTGAAAACAATCCAATGCTTGATTTTAGCAAATTCAAACAATGTACGAGGGTAGCTCCATAGGTTTCCGGCCCCGCCGATAAGGAATATCATCTTCACAAAACCCTTATCTGGTGTCATACCTTATCTGTTAAGTACATAATCGCAGCTGTAACTTCTGCCCCGCTATGTTCAGCTGTTCAGATATAGTTGCATAAAGAAGGCTATGTGTAGAAGATAGTGACATGTTCAAAATGGAGCATCGAGCTCTTATTAAGTTCTTCACAAAAGAAGGACTTACTTCAAATGAAATTGAACAGCGATTGGAGTGTATATGGGAAAGAATTCCCCTCATATTGCTACTGTAAAAAATGGGCCAAACTTTTTCAAAAATAAAAAAATAATGGATTTTTGTATGAAAGGTTCACGTTGAGAGAATATCAAAAAAGTAACGGATTTTTGTATGAAAATTAAAGGTTCACGTTGAGAGAATATAAAATGTAAAGGGTTTTAGTATGAAAATGAAGGGTTCACGTTGAGAGAATATAAAATGTAAGTTCAAAGTTGCAACCTCCTCATCTTGTTCCGGATCTCTCAGTTTTTCCTTGACAGTTGGAAGCAGAAAAATATGGCATAAGCCAGAAATAGATTGTATTGTATCTCACATTCCAAGTTGTATCGGTCACTGTGAAGATATGGTGGACACGTCGGAAGCTGCACACCTCGAATCAATTTCTATCATCACTTTTGCTTGTATTTGTTCTGTGAGGTTGGGGGAAGTACAAAATTTCTGACCTCTGCGGCGAATGTATGTTTAAAAGACTCCTCTTTCTCCCTGTAAGTCACTTGAATATCTTCTTCACTATAGCTTCTACACGATACTTTGCACGTGTGTGAAGGAGCACATGGGGAAAACTCTCTGTAATTTTTGTTGGCTTAAACCGCCGCCACTTACAATCGTTAAAAATCATATCACGGAAATGCTCTCATGCCACCTCCGTACAGCGAGCACAGCTGCAACAGTGGGTGACGCTCGTTAACTTTCACTATGGTTACTAATCTAGACGGGTTCTTTCCAGTGCTGCCAATAGAATACACATTTTTCACAGTAGCTTCAAATCCCGTTAAATATCCCCTCGTATTTGTGAAATCACAAAATAATTTGTAAAATATTTCTGTTGAATAATAGTGGGGAAAAATTTACACATTATTTGTAAAAATTCTAATATATTTAGTGAGTTTTACATATTTATGTTGAAAAACAAATATTTATTGTTTGTGATTATACTAATTTCACTGCAGGTATTATTCAAAACTATTAGCGAGATTGGTGTAAGAATGATTGGTCTTCTGAAGACTAGCAAAGACCTACTCCCAGAAGACAGAGCACGCGAATTTCGGTATGATTTTAGTGTTCTATGAAAGATTTAGAATGCTCAATAGCAAGACAGAAGTTACGCCACAAGAAATTGGTTTGGAAATTCCACATGCGTGAAGGAAGTTCTTCCTCGTAAGATAGCTTTTCATTTGTTTATTTTATCAGATTTGTTGATATCTCCGAAAAAGGCTGATGTGATGTTGATGTATGTTTTAACCGAAACACATAACTTCAGCTTTTGATTTTTGTCATGCTTTCCTATATTTGTAAATCAGATAACAAAATTTATGGCTACATTACGTTTTACGACTTTATGAATGTACCATTAAGGTAGAATGTTACTGATAATACGATGTCATTATATAAATTACAGTTTCTTAAGAACCTAAACTTATATAAAAATATTCATTTCTCAACATAATCTCCCTGTCCAATCGTTTCACATGCCCCAGGCCTGCCGTCGGAACCATGCGGTGACTTCCCTTTATGAGGGCCGAGGTCGGGCTATACGGAGGATGCTCGAGGATTTCCTACTTGAAATTTCGCAGTGTCTTACTGTCTTGTACGCAGTACGAGGACGTGTGTTGTCTTCCAAGATCAACATTCTATGGTGAGAAATTCTGGTCGCTTCTGTTTAATGACCTTAGGACATTTCCTGAGGATGTTACAGTAAAATTCGCGTGCATGGTTTGTCCTTGAAACGGAAATACGGTGAGCAGCATGTCTTTGTGACCACCACTTTCCCGGTAGATGGTGACACAAGCTCTGGCTGGTAATAGTGAACGCAAGACTCATCATTTGTAACAATTCGCAAACCTATATCGTGGTAGCGATTGAGACGCTGCCCATTCTTTGCATTTTGTAATCAACATGCACGGCACTCATCGTGCACACACATTGTCAAGCAATAGCAGCTGATATAGTGTCTATATGCTCAGATTAAGTCTTAAACCCGTTGCAAATGGCCGACCGAGGAGGTGTTCGTCTTCGATACATGTCCACCTTTCAGAGATCTTCTTCGCCCAATTGTAAGCAGTTTGACGAGATAGGCACTTTTCACCGTAAATGGAAAGCATTTATTTAAGAATATTCTTTGATTCCACACCTTTTATCTTACTACGGAGAGCAGCTTGATGATTGTGCACACTCTCAGAGGTGTCCCAATCTTGAAATTGCTGTTTCGCTATTGTAAACAGCGATTGTCTCACCGGACTAATGCTACCATCTAGTGCCAATAGCTTCAATTGCCTTATTTAAACATGTACGTTCAGCAATTTTAATTTACTTATGATTTACCCTCGTATTAGTAATAGTAATGTATATGTTCGACGTATACAACAACACCCAGGTCTGCAGTAGACATTCAACATATTTCATGATTTCAATTACTCGAAGGTTTGCTAAAAATTGCTAACAGGTGACAACCAAGTTACATACCTGGAGATTAAGTGTTGCGTGTGTCTTCGATAACAACCGGTATCTGCTGTGCATATGTGGGCTTTAAAGTGGTGATGACCTCTAGTTCGCCGGTACAATTTCCGCCAAGCTGCTTTTTTATGCTTATGAACTACGGGAAATAGAAACATAATTTATAAGTGATACACAATTTATGACACAATATTTATGATAAAGGTGTTGTTTGTTCATTAACAAAACAACCGATACTGGAGTTCAGAATCACCTAATCTACTTCACGAGATCCTCTGCATTTTGAAAAGAGAGGAGTGTGGTGCTCCATTAGCGGCGAAAAAGTAATAGGTGCTATGTTTTTTTTTTTAAAAAAAGTCAATATTCATGGGTGCATGCAATCCTTTTTACGTGAATTAACTGTGAGGGAACGTCGGTTCGCGACTTTTCCAACCGCCCATGTCTCCGTCATGATAGAGTCATCACTAACAATATATGACCCCATCGGTCCTCCGATTCAATACCCTGTGATTTTTATCCTGGGGACATTAAAGGAAAAAGTGTATCAAACAAATTCATACACATTTGGTGAACTGAAAAGTAATATTCGTGAAGAAAGTTCTTCCATTTCTCAGAGGGAACTGCAGAGAGCAATGCTTAATTTCATAAACCGATGCCAGAGATGTATGGAAAATGAAGGGAGGCAATCCCGTCATCTTTTTGCTTGATAATGGTGAATAAATCTGTTTTAGGAGTTATAGCTGGGGACTTTTTTCACCGCGGTACCATCTTGAACCGACTGTTACACGTAGGGCGGTCCCGCGAAGGAAAGATCACCCATTACTTTCCCAGTTGAAATAAAGCAAGGGCATAGGAAACAACAACAATAATGCATAAAATGCTTGCCCGTCATTCAGAACATCGGAGTAAAAATACGACGTGCTTGCCTTAATTAATGTTGTGTTTACATAATTGCCTTTTTATTTCAGAAACAAAACACTAGGATTGCATGTCTGTTTTGAAAATAAGAAGCACATTATCATTACAGTTAATGAATCTGTAACTTCTACCTTAAACACGCGGAGCAACTTATGCACAACATAACACGTGAAAGTAATGCTGATATTGTTGCTTATTTATTCCAGTCATTTTCTACACCGAAAATGATAATAGCAGTGCTTAATGTAACTAATTGATTTCTTTAGGCACAAGCTTTTATACTCGCCTCAAGTATCCGCAACATTTGGGAAACTGCTAGTATACATACTCTGGTGAAAAAATATATTTAATTTGAAAGTAAACGTAAGAAGGTCTTATAACTCGGCTCTATCATGTGCAAGACATTTACTTAGTTCTGAAATAACTATAAATTCGGCGTGCTCCAGAGTGAGTTGGCATGTCCCGTCTCACCAAAAACTTTCCTGTGCCTGTAATATCACATCAAATTTATTCTTTTGAACAAAAAATTACAAGTCCTTTTTGATAATATAGGGTCCTTTATATTTTATGAGCTGTTTATTGTGAAATGTGGTCAAACTCTTTGAGAAGTTAAATTTTACTAAACTTCTTATTTTCATTACACGGGTCCTTTCAATAAGAAGCATCATAACATACCTTTACTCATCCTCATAATTTTAATGGTCTTTCTCAAATAATTCCTGTTGGATATAATACATCTAGCCCAGCGTTTCTGCCAGTCTTCAAAGACACGCTGGAAACATTTTTGACATCCTTCAGAATCGCCTCGCAGTCTTCACCACTGCTTCTATGGGTGAAAAGTGCCTCCCGTGAAGGTGTTTCTTCAATTTGGGAAAACGGAAGAAACCACATAGGACTAAATCGCATAGGTTTTTGTGACATATTAAGCAACAGCATTATCGTAGTGGAACATCCAATTTGTTACGTGGAAATGTTTGTGACATGGACATCTTTGCGGGCATAGCATTCCGTAAATATCGAAAAATGAAATGATCATAGCATTATGTGTGTGTTGGCCTTTGCTGTTTGCTCGAAATGATGTAGCCAAGCTGTATACAAACCTGCGCGAATCAGTCTTGCAATCCAGATATGAGTGATACCCAGTGACATTTTTCAGAATTTCTTAAAGTTATTTGATGATTCTCTCTCACAATGACAGTAGCGGCATTAATGCTTTCTTCCGTTAGAGTACAAACTGGAGCGCCTTCCTTTGAAATCTCTGCTAGCTGTGCTACAGGGAACAATAACTCTCTCTTCTTAACTCTAAAGCAGAATTTCAGAGTATTTTGCTGATGCCGGGACATGTTTCGACTTTCACACTCACACAAACGGGAACCGGAAGCGACAACAATGAAACTTGTACTATCATGCATTAAGCTAACAAAACATTGTAAAGTTAAATTTTAGCGCCAGAAATTAAACTTGTAGAAAAATTATGGCAATTCTTTGTTGAACACCCATAGTTCACAAGCAGAGAGTATTGTGGATGCCAAAAAATTGCAAAAGGAGACATCGGGCGTTAATGGACGAAAATAATATGTAAATCTTTTATATTACATTACTCCGGGCTTTACTTATTATTTTATTCTGTTAGACGGACGTAGACGTTAAACACGATTACCTCAAACTGACATGCGCCATTTTTTCTGTAAGATGATAGGTTACTCGCCAAACGCTGCCAATGGAATTTACAATTAAGGCTACCAGTTTCTGTTCCGTGATACGCTTGAAAAACTGAGCGGAAATACTATCAAAATAAGAGTTTAAGAAAGTGTGACGAAGTTAATTGTTTTATTGTAATTAGTAGGTCAGAGGGGAAATCAAAAAAAAAAAAAAAAAGTTGGTACTATCCGTTCCGTATGTATAGGAGATATTTATCGTAATTATTTCAACCCTAAGGTAAAAAAGTCAAATAAAATACAAAGTCTTAAGTCTCGGGGCCGAAGCAAGTCCACGTTAGTAGCCTAAGTAACAGTGGTTCATAAAAGTGTAAAAAGTTTATAAACTACTTTGAGCCAAGACAGCACGTCTGCATGGTCAAAACTAATAATAAATAATAAAAATCTGAAATACTCCATCCCGGTACCTTGTTTCCTACACCGAGACCTGTATTAAAACTCTTACACTTTATTTGTAAATTACCAAATTACACTTTTACATTATTATTTTCCAGCTGATACTTATACTTAGGCTACAATTAGAAATTTACTAAAATAATAAAAATAGCAAATTTGATAAATAACTAAATTACATTTCCTTCAACTACTTCCTAATTGCTGGAAACCAGCTACTACTTCTACTTAATCTTTAACTAAACTACTATACACCGGTAGAAACTGTACTGGTGACTAGTACATACTTTTACTTTACTACTTATATGTATATATTCCTGTCTATATTTGTATAAAACTATATATTGTATATCTATTGGTCTTGTATGTTTCTTTATTTTCTATATTATATCATATCTTTGTAAATATATTCGTGTAAATTTCACATTTATATCTTTTATTGGCCAATTTTTTCAACACTAATTATATTGTTATGAATAGTCGGGAGCTTTCACTTATGGAGTCAGAATTATAGCTATAAGTTTCTTTCTGGCTTAAAAACAAACAAAATCATCTCTTCTCTGTTCTCTTACCTTCCTTTTACGTTGCCGGTATACGGGGGTTATTCGCAGATTTCTACACATCCCCTGCTCCAGCCAAGCCAATCCCCTACGAGCAGCCCGTGTATAAATATAACACCTCCAGCCAGCGATTCAGTTGTGCGTGAACCTTCACCAAGAAGACTTAGACCTTGTCACTGATGATGTCCTCCGTAGGCGGGGACGAAACATTTGGATGTCAAAGCACCAACGGACCACGGTTTTTAAGCCCGGAAGAAACTTTTAGCTGTAATACTAATTATATTCTTTGTTTGCGAATCTAATTGATATTTATCAATGTTTACCCTACCAATTCATTACTTTGACATCGTTAACAGTAGTAATATATCATTAGTAATATTAATTATAATTATATTTTACTTTATTTCTTTATCTTCATTTTCTTCTATCACTTCTTCATCATTCTTTCGCCATATCCTTTTTCCACAATCACTTTACCCTCCTCTCATTCTATATACACAATACTGTTTTATGTTCTATTGCATTTGTTTATTTATCCTTTGTACTCACATTATTATAAGTTTAAAACTATTCTTACAATTTTCACTTCACCCATATCTACTACCCAATATATTATACCCTCTCAATCTTAATTATACTTCTCCTCTAACTCCCATACACTACATCTTCACTAAGGACCCCAACAACTCCAGCTCCTGCTTCTCCTGCTGCCTCGTCATATTCTTTACCTCTTTCTCTTCTTTTACCTTTTCCTCTCCATCTCCCTTTCCTTCTTCTCCCTCTTCTTCTTCTAACGTGATTCGAATCAAATTTTCATTATGAATTGGGTAGTAAATTGTTTTTCTGGTTGTCCATATTTAATATTCTTAATATTTCCGATCTTCTAACTTCCACTTCTTCTTCCCTTGCAGCTGGAATCTCTTCTTGCTCTATCCTTTCTTCCCATGCTATTTTACTTATTTTATGGCCTAGGGTTTCAAGATGTTTATATAATTCTTTGATATAGACTACACTTAAATTCCCTTTTTATTCTGAAGTTTGGCTTAGCTTCTATAACGTGGACGTGCTCCGGTGTACAGGTATCATTTTAATTTTGTGTATCAGTCCTCTGGTAGGTTTTACGTGCTTAAGTTGCAATTTTCCGGTAGTTGTAAATTCGTCTTCCTTCTTTGATTTGATTCCATACTAGTTGCCGTGTCAATTTCAAATTAAATTTTATCTCTGCTTTGGTGTTACATCGTCCACTTATTATTTTTTCCACTTCTCCATAATTCTTTTCCTAAATCCAATAGTTCGCTCCTCTTAATTTTGCTAATAAAGCATAATGGGTCAGATGCCTGTTGGTACCATTAGTCTGGACAGCTAACTGTCCATGTGTAGCGCAATAAAATGTTGCGTTGAGTGCTTCTTAATTGATTTCTAATTTGTGCATTCTTGTGGCCCACAACCCGCCCCATATTAATTATTGTTGCAAAGATACTGTTATGATAATGTTAATTGAATTTTAAATCTTTATTGAATAATTCATCATTAGCTCTTGTATGTTCAGTATGCTTCCTGCAATTTAACTTCTCATCTCATCTTCTCATCTAATAGCATTCCTAGGTATTTAACTTCTCATCTAATAGCATTCCTAGGCATTAACTTCATTTTTTATTTTGATTTTTGCATCGTTGTATTTAATTACTGGACCTCTTTTTAAGCTTCCTTTCATCATCATGTAACCTGATTTTGACGGAGTTATTTGTAATTTGAATTTTATACACCATTATTTTAATTTCGGTATCAAGTTGTTGGCTCTTGCTTCCAATTCTCTTTGTGAGTCTCCTTCAAAGATAAAAATAATATCATCTGCATATGCCACGGTTTATTATATATCTGCATCGTTATTTAGATTGTCTAGTAGGGTTTCCATTACTATATCCCAAAATATGGGCCCTAGAACTGATCCCTTTCTAATATTTCTCCAACTGCTTTTATATAAATTCTTCTGTCTACACAATCTTTAAATGTTGCTAGAGGCTTTTTGGGACATGTTTATTTCGTAATCTTTCAAACAGAAATGGCCACCATATTTTATCAAAAGCCCCAGAGATATCAATAAATATTCCTATTACATACTTAAGTTTGGATTTTTCAACTGTATTTATTACCTCGTTGATTTCCCTCTCCTATAGGCAAATTGTTTATTATTCAGCCCAATCATTATTCTGTTTCTATTTTTCTTTTACAAATCAACTGTTCAAATACTCTCCCAATCGTGTTCAACAAGCAAATAGGCCCATAAGATTTGGCATCTTTTTCTTTTACTTTCTTCAGAATTCTCACTTTTGCTTCTTTCCAACAATAAGGGAAACTGCCTTGTACAGTCATTGAATAGTTTAAATAAAAAGTGTTTTCCTCTATGCAACTCGGCACTTCATTGGGTATACCATCAGGTCCTGCAGCCTTCCTTCTTTTCAGTTTTTTAATGATTAATCTAACTTCCGCAATATCAAACGGGTATATTACTTTTGTATTATTGTACGTGAGGTGCATGTTAATTCTTTTTTGGCAGTTTATTATTTCATCAGTTTGAATATTATCGTCAGGAAGTAATTTGTTCAAAAATACTTGTAATGAATCTTTCCAATTGGTAATCGTCATACCATCTTCTTTGTTTATAGTAGTTGCAATTTCGGATTTTCTAATTTTTTCCATCACAATTTTGGGTGTAATTGTTCTCCCAATTTTATGCGGAATTATCCTCACAATTTTATGTGCAATTGCCCAGACGTTTGAGTCAAGATTATTGTCAACAAAATTTTTCCATGATTTGTTTCTAGTTTTGTTTAATAAGTTTCTAAAAATTTCCTTTGCTTGTCTATAATTTCACAAGTTACTTTCTTTTTTTTCGGCAGCAATTGTTTTTTGGTAGTTTCTTCTCATTTTCGCCATTCTTCTTCTTGCTTTTTGTAAGGCACCTATCCAGGTTTTATCTGGGTATTTTTTTGGTTCTTAATTTTGGAACTGAATTTTAATTACAAATTTAATTGTATTTATTAAACTTTCTGCATCTCGATCTACTGTTGTTCCCGTATATTCTAAGTTGCTGTTATCAAATAAGTTTTTCATTCACAACCAATTACCTTTTAACCCATCTGCTTCTATTTGTTCTCCTTGCACTTTCTCAGTACAGTAGTTATAGTCTGTGGTCACTGGAGGTGAGAACTTGTCAGTTGATACTTCTATATTCTATCTTGCTGTTGCATATGGTCAGATCTATGTTGGATGTTGCTTCTTGATAATTTTCATACGTTGGAGGGTTGTGAGGTTCATTCTTTATGATCATTTTCAATTCAGAAGCTACTTCCTCCAGTTTTTCTCCTCTTTCGTCTTGTGTCATGTTATAACGCCAGTCTGATTTTGCATTGGCGTCGAGTGTATGTACTAGCTCCACGTCTGTGAAGATGTTATAATGGTTCCAATTTTTTCGAGATAGGGTTCTATCTGATGACTAAATTGGAAATAATGGTTTGACAAAACATAGATACAATTTGTATGAGAAGCATTTATCTGTAGAACGCTAACTATTTGTAACTGCGGATTATTTATAATTATGGCCGGCATTGGATTATCTCCGCTACTCATCACTCTTGCGTTAATAGGGATGTGTATTAATTTACCATTTGTTGGGTATGGTTCTTAAAGATGTTTTAATTCAGACATTGTTTCATCAATCTGCTTTGTTGGACATTTGTTTGTTCTAGTTTAATCACTTTGTAGTTATATTCTTTGTAATTTTCCATTGTGGTTTTTTTTTTTTTTTTTTTTTTTTTTTTTTTAATGGGCGTTTTCTGCATTAGCAAATGGGCGATATTTTGTTCCATTTTTAGAATCTTGTTCAATTGGTTCTCTAAAATGCTTATGCACTTGAGTATTTTTTGTAAATGGCATATTTCTTGTGTTTGACGTATTTCTTCATCCAGTTATTTTTGGCATTAATTTAATGCTTACACGACTTTGACGCAGGATTCAGAAATGGAAGTGTCGAGAACATGACAATCATTGTTGTGTCGTATCTACCATATTCACCGGATCTCGCTCCGTCTGTTTATGTTTATTCGATAAAATAGCGAAGAAACTTGGGTAGCTGTCCTCAATCGATGACTTAGTATTCCCAAACAATAGTTTCGCGACGCCGTAATGAAGTTACCAGGAAGATGACGTTAGTGCGGACTATATTGACATCCCATGTGCATGTTGCATAATTAATAAAGCACAAAAACTACGAATGTAAATCATTTCCTAACGTCCCAAGCAGAAAACACTGGACCCAATAAATGATGACAAACTTTCAAAAATAAAACCGAGGCATTATATCTTCTGACCATTACCTCAGTTTGACGCTTGTGATAGAACACATTCCCTTTCCAGAATTTTCACATACGCATCTGCAATAAAACTTTCATTAGCAACACTATGACAGACAACGTTGTTGAAGCTTTCTCTGACCACGTTTGGCTCATCTTTTCAATTAGTTACCAAACATGGCTATGGAACAAGAGTGAAATTAATAAGGGGCACATATACCTTTGATATTTTAACGTGTATGTGAAGTATTTCCATATGTGTAACGTTTTTAAAGTATTCAGTCTCAAATATTTATTATTACATTTTTATATAAAGACATTTTCAAAATTGATCCCACGATTTTGAAATTTTCTGAATAATTGTTTCTTTGTTACGTAATAATATCTCAATATACAGTGGTACTGTGCAGTTGTAAGGCAAATTTCTTTTTTCTGAAATTGAAATTTTAAACGTACTTATTTCTCCATTATAACCTTTAAATCCAAGTTTTGAGTTTAACATAAGATAAAACTGAGTTTTAGATTGTTTGTGAAAATGTTTGAAACTCTTATGAAAATTGTACAATGTATCATGTACAACATACATGAAAACCTACTTTTAAAAGAACGAGCGAAATTTTACAGATTAAAGAAATAATAGTTAACAGTTCTAATGTACGGTTTTCAGTTTTCTTTTCAATAGCACCTTTGCTTTATTTATTACTTTTAATTCACATTTTTCTCAAATATTGCACGTCTTTAGATAAATTTTTAATAAATGCCGCCACATGCTTTCATTTTTTAAATCAATTGACAGCTGAGCAGTTCCATTCAATTTGCAATAGGTTTGTCATGTTATTAGGAGGGTTACTCAATAAACACTGCCCTTTTGGAAGTAGTCTAGGGGAACCACACTATGAAAATCCCAGAAAACGGTAGCAATGATTTTTCCTGCAGATGGAACAATGTGTTCTTTCTTTGGTGCACTTTCGCCTGTTGCCAAGCACTGCCTTTTGTCTTTGGCTTGTAGTGATAAATCCATGTTTCATATATTATTATAAAACGTTCGGAGAAACTTACTGGAATTGCGTTTAAACAAATCGTAAACACTCTTGAGGAATGTTCATTCGAATGCGTTTCAGGTCCATTGTTAACAGCCATCAAGTGGAAAGCTTTCACATACACGAAACTTTATGTAAAATGTAATGGACACGGCCTATCGAGGTCTTTGCAATGTCAGCCAAATTGCGTACGGTGATCGTTGTGAATTGCCATAATCTCGTTGGCCGTATCAATTTGGGACGCCCGGAGCGCTCATCATCTTGAGGAAGTACGACTACGGTTAAATTCAGCAGCCCACTTTCTAACTGTTGAAAACGAAGGGGAAGAGTCCTTTAATGAGGAATCTTAACTCCTTTTGTACTTCTGTTTGAGTTAAACCCTTCAAAACGAAGTACTTTATCTCAGCTCGTATTTCAGTTTTATCCATTTGTAGAAAATGTCGGTACTAGTTTGTTTCACGATCGTCACAAATACTTAACAATTATCACAAGTGATTTGGCTATCTTCAGAAATCTGAGTCAGGCCAAGAATTGCTATCCTCTGTCCATTGTAGCAACCCTCAAATATAAGCTAATACTTCATTTTATTAATCAATCACCATCAGATGAACAACAAGAAATATTAATGGTTTAGGCTCGATCTTTGAGGTCAAAAGTAACAACTGCAATGCTGGAGGGTTACCAAGTGCCTTGTAGCAGTGTTAAGAGTCTTGCATACATAGCAACATAAGCGTTTCAACTTTTGCATGCATTTTGAGACGAGTTTCTAAATCACTAGCTGTAGTTCAACGAGTTTGAATGTTGTGATGAGGTGTATCAATCAGATCTATGATACCTTTTGCTGAAGCTTACTCAGATTTTGTTGTCTTCATAGTTACCGGTATCTTCACTACTCTCAGATTCCGTCATATGAGTTTTGTTTTCGTATGTCAGCACCACCAACTCAAGCTATGTACGAGAGTCACAGTATTGAGACACGGAACATTGGCCAATCCTAGGGCAGCATGTTGCTGGGTCGAAATTGTTGAGTCACGGTGTTGCCATTATAACAACAGCGCTCTGTTGTGTTATTCATTTTCCACATTTTATGTTTTAAGTCTGGAACGTTCTTGTGAAGATTCAGAGAGAGCATTTTCGTACGATTTCAAACGTGGCTTAAATGAAATGCGGTCACTTGAGGGAACTTTTCTCCTTCACGTGCTACAGTGTTCCGCCGGTTTGGAGAATTAAAGAGGGGGTGGCAATCTCTTAAAGATGAAGAGAAAAGTGACAGACCAACAACAGCAATGACTGATAAGAACGTCACCTCTATGGAAACAATGATAAGGGAAGATCCAAGACTAACCTACAAGGACATGAGGTGTTTAGTTCGCCGAATGTTTCAACCATCCTTCATGAGCAACTTGATTGAAAAAATCTTCAAGATGGGTACTCCATAATTTGTCTGAAGTCCACGGGGTGAAATGGTGTCAAGATTTAACTGTGGAAAGTCTCGCCGTATTTTTACGGTTGACTAAACATGGATGTATCAATTTGATCCAGAAACTAAACGCCAGTCCTCTATTTGAATTTTCTCTGATACCCTTCAAAATTAAGAGATCAAGGAGTGTGGGAAAGAAAATGGTTGGCTCTTTGTTCTTCTTCACAAATGGCAATGTGGCAACCGTTGTGCTTGAAAATCAGAGAACTGTTACTGCAAAATGATACACAGAAGTTTGTCTTCCTACAGGATTTCAGAAAACCCAAGAACGGCGTCCAAAGACTGAACATTTTGTTGCACCATGACAATGCATCAGCTCACACCGCTAATGTAACGATGAAGTTTCTGCAAGGAAATGAAGTAAAACTAATGACGGATCCATCCTATAGGCCTGGCCTGACACCATGCGATTTCTTACTGTGAAGAACCGACTTCGAGGTCACCGATTTTCCTGCTCCGAAGAAGTTACAGGCACACGAGGAGTTATATGCAGTGAAGGAAACTGAGTGGCGTGGATGCTCCCAGAGGATGGAACGCTGCATACAGTGTCATAGGAATACTTTGAGAAACTGGGACAAATAAAACGTTTCTATGAATATTCATTATTTTTTGCCTCAATATTTTTATAGCGAACCTTGTAAAATGCGTGTAAGGGTTTAATCAATTTTTACCCATATATTTTTTTTCACCAAAATAGTAACAATTAATCCCACATTAAAATATTTTTTCGGAAACGTAAGATGTCATGTTATCACTCTAAAGGAAACAAAATTGATTTGTTTGCTGCAATGTAGGGACGGCTTGGTGTGTAACCTGTATTCTGAATACAACCCGAGACACTGTTAATTTGTATTACCGAATGTAAACATTCCGAAATATACTAATGAAGTCACCAACAAGGTGATTATGTTGGCACTACCACCCCTTTGAATCAAAGCCTGTGCATAAATTTGGTTGAAAAGTTTACGGCGCAATAATACAAAATGTGAATTCTGATCAAATGACCCTGAAAGTTCAAACTTTTTCACCACGAAAACGTTAAAACATCGAATAATAATTAATACTGGTATTAAAACCAATCGCGTCATCTTTTTTATTATTATTATTATTATTATTATTATTATTATTATTATTATTATGTTAAGTTGTTCATAAGTGGTAAACTGCTGCCAAGAACACGAATGCAGAAAAATTAACGAATCAAGTTGGCATTTGTGCAGGGAAATTTGCTCTTGTTTAATTGCTTATTTTACATTATAATTTTGCAGAACATTGATATCTCTTTACGATATTCTTCTCTCCTTCCCCCACTTGATTTTCGAGTATGGTAAAGCTACTATAAAGCGCGGAAAATACAATATACGTTTTATGATAATTATAATACAAGCTACGCTCGCCAGTTCCTTAACCTAATTTTTTTTATAACTCAAGAACGTTGTTACAATTTCTTAGCTAAACACAAAATAGGAATTTAGGAAGGAAAAGAAATAATAGTGATGCTTAAAAATGCTTGACAAATGGTGTCATATGGTAAATACTTTCCTAAGAAAACAAAATATATCTTAAACAAACGTAAGCAAATTTCACTTTAAGGCTCATGCAGCATTTTTTTAAAATTTATTCAATGTTGAAATTATAGATTATTAAACAAAGTGCACACCATTCAAGCGGCCTGCATGTTGCTAAGCGCTGTTTCCGGTGAGACTACCCCGTGCTAATGGGACAATTATAACTTGTTAACTGAGCGAACTGCCGTTTCCTGTAGGCCTGTTACAGATATCCGCACCTCGTCGTAGCGTGAGGAGTTACTGATATAAAATAATTTGGGTCAAGAGTACGATTTAGCCTTGAAACCATAAAATGTTTCCAAAATATATCGTGCAGTCAGAGACAGGCGAAGGTGTTTACGCCAGAGTGCTGGAATCTGATCATCAGATGTTTAGCGTTGTCACGTTTGTTACATCATGGCAAGTTGACGTCACATGGTATTTCTACCTTTCTTCCACAGTGCGCAAGGTCATTGGATCTGGAAGGTGCTAAAACATACTGAAAACGGCAATAAGGTTACTAGTTCTCCAATGTTTACTATTGTCGCATTCCCCTGCGGTGGATGAGGCAACAGCCTAGGCTCAAGTTGTAGGTTCGTCGGTCCTGGTGGTCTAGTGGTAACCATACTTGCATCCTAAACCCAAAATCGCGGGTTCGATCCCAGCCAGGACCGATGAATATTATTGGGCCTAAAAATCGTAAGTATGAATTCCTTCGCAAGGGAAGTAAAGCCCAGGGTCCCGTGTCGTACATTTACGGCACATAAAAAACCTCAAGCCTGAAAGAAGAGGCCTCTAAGCAAAATTTGTTGGCCGTCTCACGCCGTGAATTGATTGGAACGCTGATGACCCGAGATGTTAAAGAGCGTGTGTAAATGAACGAAATAAAAAACACAAAATAAAGTATTTATTTATATAACTAATTTTTAAAATAAATTCTTTAATGTTTCATTATCAAAATAATTTATGTAATATTATTCATTTGTCATTGTATAGATATTTTTAAAATAGCACCTTTTATGAATTGTTTGAACAGTTGAAAAAGTTTACTTCTTCGACAGTATTAAATGTCGCATTTAAAGGAGCTATTTTTAATAACGACAGTCTACAACGTAGTTTAAGAATATTGTTGCGTTAATTTACCATGATTTTTATTGATACAGCAAGGTGCTTGTAATTTTAACTTTGAAATTGAGGCAGAAAATTGTAAGAAAGGTACAAATGTTGACTGTTGCATGTGGAGAGTTGGAACCTGCCCCTGACCTCATAAGGTAATGGTACCGTGGGCGCACAGGTGCGGAGGTTGGGCTGTTGTGCCTCGGGTAATTTAATTCTGAGCTTACCTTGCGAGAAATGGACGGTTTAAAATACATACGTAAATATGAAGTAGAGCTCTCTGCAGGGGTTGGGGTGTTTAGCTCAACAAATGAAATACTAGCAAACTGTGCGCAATCTTTTCCATTTACACATACAATTGGAATGTGATTGCAAATACAAGAGATGAAATGATACATTGATAAGGAATCATTCCAGGCTTAAGTTTTAGATGCTCCCTTACATTTATACATTAATGAGGACTGAGGAAAATCTGGAAAAACCTCGGCGAAAATCGAACTGGGGGCCTCTCGTTTACGAGTCCGCGCCTTGTGTTGGTACTCGAGGGTTGTGAAAACATCCAAATCGGGGAACCAATGCATTATATCTATAAAATCATCCAATGGCCGCAAATAAAATTAGCATTGAGTAATGTTCTATTCTGCGTGCTTAAGACGAGCAGGTAGCGAACACAGTTCATCAATTTGTATTAACATCACGTGAGAAAGTTGTTTCATCACTGTATGAGGATTGCTAGCCTCATAGCTTCTTTGGCCTAAACGATGGGCTGTAGAAACATGGTGGACGTTTTGGCGATTGACCTTATAATTCAAAGCTCCATACCAAAAAAATACTACGCAAAATGAAATAGTGTGTGGAACCAAGGTCATTTTGGTTTTTAATAGTTGTACATTTAATTAATGTTGTAGTTTGTCTTGCTTCAGTTGTTTTCATATTGTTACCAAAGAGTTTGAATGAAAAATGAAAAAAACAGTATATCCCGCATGTCTTCGACTGTTAGCAGATATTAAACTGCCGGACTAGATATTCACAATTATTGTAAGTGCATTTTATGTATATTTTATTTTATTTTTGTCCGTTTATTTGCTAAATAGTCAAAATAAATACAACTCGAGCTTCCAAGATAAATTTTGAGTCCTCGTTATATTAGTACAAATAAAATGTACATTTTTTCAAATGGAACAATGTCTATTAACATCAAGAAAATAAAACTAGAGGAAATTAGAATGTCAATGGTGGTTTATTTTTTTTTATTTTATTTTTTTTTATTTTTTTTTTTATTTTATTTTTTTTTTTTTTTTTTGCAGGATTCTAATGCAAGTAGTTTACGAGCTATAGTAAATGAATATTTTAAACGTCTACAGTTGTCTGCTTAGTTACTAGGCTACGATGTTCCTATGTTTACTTTTCTTATGTAGTGTTTTTTTTATTATTATTTTTATTTCTGAATTTCCAAGAAAAAAATGTTACATTTTGTACTGAAGTGTTTTAAAGCTACCATCTGCCAGCATTCTTTTAAAAACTACAAAAGTGAATAAACATAATCTCAGTAAAGAAGAAAGAAAAAACTGACCTTCACAGGTGGTGTTCATAATGAAGACCAGCAGCTACAATACAAGCTTGCAGTCTGTTATGTAAAGAATGTTGTCGTTTCATATCTTCTGGTGTAGTCGGTATGTCTTTGTAGACAGTGTCTTTTAGCTTTCGCCACAGAGAAATGTCTGAAAGGGGTCAAATCTGGTGGACAGGCAGGTCCCTTTGGTCCAATCCAACGATTTTTAAACAATTGATTAAGAAAAGTATTTGGAATGTCTTTAAACAAAAATGAACAACATTCCCCATACACCAGGAGCATGTCGACCTTTTCAGCATTAGTAAATACCGTCTTCCTTAAAGTACTGACAAGGAAGTAAACACCATAGCCTAGTAACTAAGCAGATAACTGTAGATATGTCAACTTTTCATATTCCTACTTGCACTAGAATCATGCAAAGACACCATTGGCATTCTAACTTCAAGTTTTATTTTCTTGATGCCAATAGGCATTGTTTCAATTGAAAAAAATGTAATTTTTTTCAAGAAATACATTTTCTAATAATTATTAATATCAGCATTTATCAGTCCCTGCCTAAACTGTGTTTCAATTCTATGAAAGCAGCACCTCCCATTTCAGAAACATTTACGGTGCAAGTTTTATATGATTCACCGGTATAAGCGTTTTGTAGTGTTGTTTTTCCTTAATTCATAAAAGTAATTGACGTTATCAAATATACAGAATAAAAATTTAAAGAATAATTTGTTAAAAGTTAATGTGAATTCGCAATTTCCTCCATAGATGACGCAAACAGGCGCTAACAAGAAAGGAACAGGAATAAGTTTGATCCTTTTCGTTAAAGTTCATTAAGTTTTGTTTTTACAAAAATTTAAGCACGTTTTTAAAAGAATGAAATTATAAAGGGATAAGTTCAAAATGTCGTGTACTTGCGTGTGGAGACATAGCAGTGTCACGCTTGGCCGACACTGTTTTTGCTTATGACCCAGCGACTTAACACAGTAAGAGATGTAACATAATTTAATTATCATACGTTTTGACCTAACAATTAATTCTCACCACATCAGCAGCACGCAATTCTAGAAGATAGTGTTTGTTTAAGCTGGGAATAAAACTAAAGCGAGACTTCTGGGAAATCGGTTCATGCAAGTATAGCATTTTAACTTCGTATTGCATTATGAAGGCCTAAAGCTAATTAATACATGACATTAGCTCAATCTGTAGGACGACAAACTGTCGCTAGATGGAGTGTGTAGCAAAAGGGCAGTGTAGAGAAAGACGTGGATAAGATGAACTACGTGGTTTTGTGGTCAAGAAGTTGCTGCATAGGACTGATTAATGTGTTTAAGGTTGTGGCTGTTAGGCTCAAAACTGGGATGTCTTGGGCGCGTACATTTGAGTATGAAACACACTGTGTTTCACGGGACAGGCCCAGAAGGAAAAAGTGTTGTCGGCTACTGGAAATGAAGATGGAGAACCTGCTGTCACTGCTGCATGCAATGATCGCCGTGTAAGCGAGACGCACGTCAAGTTGGAATCGCTGGAGTAACCCCCATGATTATGCTTTATTCGCCAAAAACGAGGAAAAGCTGCCCTAGTATCCCAAATAATGAGGTACAAAATCTACCATAGTTAACGTTGATCTTCTGTTTATGGCATCAAACTCTGCTGAGTATTTATTAATATATAGCCGGCCAAATCATAATTAATAACCGAAATAAGACAAATCTCAAAAGAAAATTAAAATTATTGATTTATTTCTTCAAACACCTTTCTAAAGCTAAACTTGCATTCAGTTTGTGCCACATAATGATACTTTGTCCAAGACCAATTTAAAACGTTGTCTAATTATTCAACAGGTTGTGTTACTGCCTAGGACTTTTTAATTGTTGTAATAAAAAAGAAAAATTGCATTAATGAAGACAGGTTAGGCGGTCGATTCTGGTGGGCGATGATTTTTAGGGCGTAAAAATCTTAAGTATGACTTTCTTCGGAAGGGAAGTAGATATGCGGCACGCAAAAGAACCGCAAGAACAGGCTTCTGAGCAAAATATAACGACAATTTCACCTAAATATTAAACACCGTCGTTAATAACAGTTAGGCAGCCTCAAATTATGGTAAAATTAATAGAAAAGCAGACCTTGGGTTTACGAGGCAAGTATGTTTACCACTACACCGCCAGGACCGACGTTGGACGATATCGCTCACAGCGAAACGAGTATGAGATCAGCTGATCGAGGTAGAACGAACACACAGACGTGAAGGACCCTAACGGGGCCGTTAAACAAACGAACGAGAAGATAGACATCATGCCCAGACGGTGTATAATTTTGCCATCCACCGACAATTTTCATTCACTGACGATTTCCTTTACTGCAATAATGTAACAATACATGGTCACGGTAAAGGAAAACATCGTATGTTTGAAATGTAACAACGGGCATGATGCACAATGTTGGCTAATGTTTTAAAACATAACATGATCTGTAGAACATAGGCTTTCACGCCGGTATCAACTAAGTAAACTAAGGCCGTTGCAATAGGATTCTTCTCCTTTATCTTCCGTTCACGACTGCATCAGTGCAGTGCTCCCCAACTGAGATCTACAATGGGCGGCCTTTCAGGATTACTTTACATGGGTGTACAATTAACTTTTTTTGGTTAGTTATTCATTCATTGGGTTTTCTTTATGTGCAAACTCATACATTATGTGGGCATAGTCGTGACATCACGAGAAATAGTTTACGTTCGTCATTCTTACGTTTTCTTTCTTTGTTAGCATTTTTATATGCGTAAATATAATGGCTGGGGTTGAAGGGTAATCTGATTTTTTCCTTAGACCTAAGCAAAAAATAGGCACAAAAACTTATTATACCTAATATATAAGAGGGTAGGTTCATAAGTTCCCGGCCTAATCATTTTCAAAGTATATAAAGACAAAAACTATATTTCATAATTCAATATAGTTACTCTTTATTGCAATACACTTCTCACATCATTGAATTAACATTTCAACCCCCCCTCCCAAATAGAAGTCTTGTCTACAAATGGAGATAAACAGCATCCATCACTTCTTCGTTACACTTAAATTTCCTTCCTGAGTTTTGAGAAGAGGAAATAGTCACTGGGGGCTAGATCTGGGCTGTAGGGTGGATGATCGATCTCCTTGAAGCCACATTCCTTACAGCTTGCTTTGCAACAAGAGCTGTATGCACAGGCGCGTTGTCGTGAAGAAGGCGCTCACCACCACTCAGCTTTCCTCGCCTTTTCTCTTTGATGGAAGCACTGTGCAGTAGACCAGCATAGTACTCCCCATTTACTGTTATGTTCCTCTTTTTGAAGTCAATGAAGAGTATTCCTACACAGTCCCAAAAGATTGTGGCCATTATCTTCTTGGTTGACTGAGTGACCTTGTCGTTTATAGGCGGTGCTTCGCCAGGTTTACGCCTGCCACTCCATTGATTCTCTTTTGGACAAGGGATCATAATAGAGAACCATAGTTTCTTCATCTGTAACAATGGTTTGCAGAACTTCTCTCTCGTTGCCACGGCAGAGCTCCAAAAATACCTGACAACAAATGACTCGTTGCTGCTTTTGGACTGTGAAAAGAAGTCTAGGCATTAACCTTGTTTATGTTTAAATGTTCATGAATAATTCGAAGTACTGTTGTTTTAGAAAGGCCCAACTTGTTGCTTTTTCTGTAACTTTGAGCCGCTGGTCTTCCATCATTTCTGTTCCCACAAGAACAATGTTTTCAAGAGTGATCACATCCAAGGGCCGACCTGCACACTCTTCGTCTTGAATGCTTTTTCTACCCATTTGAAAAAGTTTGGCCCATTCTTTTACAGTAGAACATGAAGGGGGTGCTTCCCCATATACACGGTCCAATTGCTGTTTAATATCATTTGGAGTAAGTCCTTCTTTTGTGAAGAACTTAATAAGAGCTCGATACTCCATGTTGGACATGTCACAATCTTCTACACATAGCCTTCTTTATGCAACTATATCTGAACAGCTGAACATAGCGGGGCGGAAGTTACAGCTGCAATTATTTACTTAACAGATAAGGTATGACTTCAGATAAGGTTTTTCTGAAAGTGAAAATCTTTATCGCCGAGGCCAGAAACTTATGAACCTGCCCATACACTATGTATGGTGGAAGCAATGGTCTGACTCATTAATGAAAATGGTGGAAATATATATATTGGGGTTGCCTGTGGAACTGAGCTCTGATTGGTTCTCTTTGCTGAGGGGACTGGATCTAAGCAGCTTATGGGTTTTCATTGTAGGACCATGCATAACATAATCTCTTCATTTATTAGATATTTATCATCTTTTTTTAAATAACAGTTTTAACCATTTTTGGGTTTTATAAAATTTGGCATAGCAGTTCCCATAAAATAAAACACACATGTTTATGTTAAAGTATCACAGTTACTCATAGCTAACAAGGAACAAAATGGTTTAAAACCCAAGAATCTGGGCCCTAATAATGAGAATTCTAATGAAAAATGTCTAAAAATGGCAAAATTTTAGGAATAAATGAATGATTCTTTTTTAGGAAATTGCTGCACAGAATGATATCCAAAATGTGACAAAAATGATACTTTTGGACTATGGTTGTTCTTATAAAGAATCATCACTTCTTTCTTATATCCTATGTTTAAAAAACATGTTTGTTTTCTGCAAATAATATCAAAGTAGTTTTTGTCATGAATATTAAAAGAGTAATGTGAAAATAGTCCTGAATAATAATTGAGTAATTATTAATTGCCCCATGTTCTTGTGTTGCAGAATCCGACCACAAATAGCTAGGGAATTGATTGACATGTGTCGAGTGTGTACTACAGTTACCCCTGGTGAGCCCCAAGTCACACTGGGCTCAGATAAGGCCTTTACATATGACTATGTGTTCGACATGGGGACAGGACAGGATGAAGTATACAAGACATGTGTGGAGTCGCTGGTTAATGGTACCTTGGAGGGTTACAATGCAACTGTGCTGGCATATGGACAGGTATTCAGAATGACAAATACTAACATCTTATAGCAGCTAAGAGCAGTGTAAAAGTCCTGGTACATATTCAATCAATCAGCAGTTAGACCCTGAATTTATGAGCATTTTCATACATAGACTTGTGTGGCATTCAATTTAGATACAACATTTAAATAACAAAAATTAGTATTCACTTGCCTTGCAGCAGGTACTGGAAAAAGTGCCTATTTTCCTTAACCAAAATCTACATCTTCTTTAGAAATTTTCACTGACACACATAAATTCCCCTATCACTAATTGATCTAACTTTTTTTTTGAATATTTTTTTAAGTTCCTCCATTGTGTGAGGGTTAGTTCAATATACTCTATTTTTCAATGTCCCCCAAAGATAAAAATAAGAAACCTTAAGATCTGGTGAATGAGGAGGCTATAAACCAGGGTCAATTATTCTGGGACCAAACTGGGACCAAAATATGACAATATTCCTTCATTAATTAATGAGCAGTCTTCAATTTTTTTCTGGTCATTCATAGAATCTGTTTCAATAAATTTTTGTACTAACTTTAATTGGTTTTTCATGTTGATATGGAGCTGCCATAAATTTATGTCTAAATATCTCACTGGAAGTTGGGACAACTCTACCACTTAGGACAGTTCATTTCCTACAAGGACCAGACAGAAAAAGAGATAAACAGATGAATATCCTTAGCATGGAAGGCTCTCTGGTTCCTTCAGTTTATACTCTCTGACATGAAAATAAGTAAAAAGCTTAAATTAGAAGCACTAGAAACCTGTATATACCCATTAATGGTTTATGGGTGCCAGACATGGTTGGCTACAAACAAACAGATTAATGCACTAAAAATAAGCGAAAGGAAAATGGAATGCAGGATATAAGAAATAATAATAAGGGACAAAAGCTCCAATGAAGCATTTGCCCAAATAACAACAACAGACATCGCAGAAAAAGCTGCCATATTGAAGTGGAAATGGGAAGACCTCATAGCCAGGATGCAGGATGACAGATGGACGTATAGGACCAGGAGATGGGAAGACTTCTATGTGATACAGGCAGGTAAACATGAGTACATGGAAAACTATTGAACGTCAACTTCAACCGAGTGAAATCTGATGAACAAAAGTGTAACAAAGGTAGATATAGGATAATACAATTGTACACAATCCTAATGCGAATTAGCTCATTGCATTAGCAAATAAGAGCTACCCTCTTGTAGGAAGCATTTGCCCTTCTTAGGGACATCATCATCATTATTATTATTATCTGACTCATTTTGGCACATGATTTTCTGTATCTGATGTGTGTTTGGAAGATGAATGTACATATCTCACAACTGCCTGACTCTGTCGAAGCCTGGTTCATCTGACTGAAAGAGAGGTTAGCACCACGCATCCTGCTTCAGAGACTTGATGTGACTTCATGGGTGCCTGAACATTCTGTTCTTGGCTCACTACTTTATCTTATCTTTATTAACAATAAGTCTTCCACTAATAAGTGTAAAGTAAGGTTATTTACAGATGATAAAAATTCACAATACTTTGGATGTGTTGGCATTACAAAATGATAAAGTTCACAGTTGCGCTACCAAAAATAAAATGAAAATAAATGGGAAGAAAAGTAAATCTTTAAGTGTTCTAAAGATCAAAAGCAGAAATTATACTGAATTATTATGTAGACAATGAAGGGATTCTTCAATAGATTGTTGGAAAATTCTTAGGTATTTATTTGTCTAGTAATCTGAGTTGGATGAGCATGCAAATGCAACTGCTGTAAAGACTTTGGAAGCTACTAAAAAGAAAGCACAAAATCTGTGGAGATTGCCTCCATGGTCTAGCGGTATAGCATTTACGATTGTTAATTTGGAGGTTCTTGGTTCAAATTTTGATAAGGTCAAGTTGTGTAGTTAATTTTTTTTTTAGATTTTCCATACCCAGAAAAAGTGAATGCCAGATAGCTTTAATGTTCCAAGGACTCTAAGCTCATTTGCACCATCATTAATTCATTTAATTTATTCAACCCAGCAGATTTACACCTCTAGTATTCGGTCCACATTCTACAGACATCATGAGAAGACCAATGCGGTTAAAGCAACAATAAATAAAACATAAATATAAGGAAACTGCTTTTGTGTCATTAGTGTGACCATTAATGGAGTATGGAGTGATCCTTACAGGTTAATCCATAAGATGCCATAGGGAAAGTTCAGAGAAGGGTGGAAAAGTTCATAAAAGCTGATAGGTATTTTGGTTCCATAGTGGTTAAAGAATTAAGTTGGGAACCACTCACAATCTGACAGAAAAGAGAAAGGCTATATGTATACTGTTTAGAGACGTTCAGAGAAGGTACAAAGTTCCACAGAAGAAATTGCTTTAAATTTAAGGCTAGAAAATGTAGCGCTGATGTTAGAACCATAGAGTGGAATAATTGTCTGCTTCTTGGATATCCTCTAACCTTGAAAAACAATATAAACAAATTAGTGACTTAGCTTGTAAGGATATGTTACAATATTTTGGTATCAACCCTTCGTTCTTATTGTTACTTGTGTTGTTTTGACTTATTTTGTATTATTGTGCTGATTTATTTTGTATCTCTCTTGCTGCCACTAACAGCTATAAACTCATCCCTCCATCCAGCCATTCATTTTTATCTGCCTTGCCTTAACTGTTTTAAATATTGTTATAAACCATTGCTAATTGATAAAAGGCAACCTTTGTTATTTAGGTTTATATAGAGTCTTTTAAACTTTAAGTCGGTCCTGGTGGTGTAATGGTTACCATACTTGCCTCCTACACCCAAAACGCGGGTTCGAACCCGGCCAGGATCGATGGATTTTTTCGGGCGTAAAAATCCTAAGTATGGCTTCCTTCGGAAGGGAAGTAAAGCCGTGGGTCCCGTGTCGTACATTTACGGCACGAAAAAGAACCTCAAGTCTGAAAGAGAGGCCTCTGAGCAAAATTTGTCGGCCGTTTCACGCCCTGAGTTGAATGGGACGCTGATGACCTGAGATGTTAAAGAGCGTCCGTAAATAAATAAAAAAATCATTTTAAACTTTAAAGCCTTATAATAATCAAAATAGAAGTCTCACCAAAGCAGTCCAGGTTCAATCATAGTGGGATTTGTGGGTTTTCTCTGTTCACTGCACCAGAAGCTGGTTATTCAGTGCCAAATAAGACAAATGCAGAAAATTTATGAAATCAATTTTTTTGAGATGCTAAAGCAATTTTACTGTTCTATTATCTTCAGGAGGGTAAAACTATAACCAGAGACTACTGTTCCAGTCTTTTAAACAACTAGATAAAAAATTTGTAGATAAATATTTAATTTGCAGAAAAAAAAAAGTTTACATGAAGACAATGTACCTGCTCATAAAAATGTTTTAGTGATGGGGACATTGAATGATTTGAAGTATGAATTATTGAAACATCCACCCTTTTCCTTGATTGCTTAGTGCAGTGACTCAGGCAGTAACACTTGAGATTGCATTCAGGAGGTCCTATGTTCAGTTCAGGGTGGGTCGGCGATCCTAACATTTGGTTTTTTAGTGGTTTCCCCTGGTTTGTTATTAAACTTGCCAAAATATTTTGCTCTTTGATAACTTCGGTCCTTAACTTTAATACTTAATGACTGGCCTTCTCATAATTTTCTCCATATTATGTATTTGTGCTGACTCTGCTTGAACTAGCCCATTGGGTGAAGCAAGCTCCTTACATTGGCATATATTTTAAAGGTTTCTCTCACTCTGTGCACATGCAAATGAAGTGGCTGGTATTTAGCTATGTATTTCTGATAAGCTGACATATGTTGCAGACTGGGTCAGGAAAGACATACACAATGGGTACAGGATTTGATGTGGAGGTCCTGGAGGAACAGGTAGGGATTATCCCCAGAGCTATACATCAGCTATTCCAAGGTATCCAGGAAAGGGCGCAGCAAGCACAAGAAGCAGGCCAGCCTCCTCCAGAGTTCAAAATAGTGGCACAATTCATGGAGCTTTATAATGAGGAAATCATAGACCTGTTTGATCCTGTAAGAGAACAATTCGCTGTTAAGGTGAGTGGCTACATCTCATGGTCTTATGTTGGTAAGTTCATTGAAGTATTAATGCCAACTTACTGTTTTGCAGGGAAAAGGTGGCATCAAGATCCACGAGGATCAATCAGGAGGGATCTACGTTGTAGGGGTGACAATGAAGACTGTGATATCAGCAGAAGATGCCCTCCAGTGTCTACGGACTGGAGCGCTGTCCAGGACAACAGCTAGCACACAGATGAACTCACAGTCCTCAAGGTCACATGCCATCTTCACACTCCATATCAAGCAGCAACGACTTGTCAAGGTGGAGGTAATGTCAGCGATCATTTTTGCAGCTAATTTTGATAGATTAAAATATTGAGCTCTTGTAGTGATTTAAAATATATTACTTGTGCAGAGTATGGAAGAAGCTGATTCAGTGGTGGCAATCGATCCAACAAATGAGTTTGAAACACTAACTGCAAAGTTTCACTTTGTGGATTTGGCTGGGTCTGAGCGTCTCAAGAGAACTGGTGCTACAGGGGAGAGAGCTAAGGAAGGCATATCAATCAACTGTGGTTTGGTGAGTTATTCTACCAGATAGGAACTTGCACTAGATTAAAAACATGGTGTTCAGAAGTAGAAAAAAAAATAGGCTAGATCTATCAGTAACTTACCATTTCTTTAGGCAGAGCATGTAGGGGGCTGATTCCAGTGTTTTGCATAGTGCTATGTTATGCGCTGGGCAGTCATGTTCAATTTTGCAGTTTTGCCTTTCTATTGAGCGCACAATAACATGCCAAGCAGTGGTGACATATTGCATCACATGATTATTTAGCAACATTTGAATGTTCTCAGTGGTGGATCGTGAAAACTAAATATACATTGAAATAGTGACAATTTAATATGAGGGCTGTTCAATACAGAATGATCATAATTTTTTACAGGCATAATTTCTCACACTAAAATTTCAACGTATAATATTTTGTTAGCTTAATGCATTACATGAGCTAGTTTCATTGTTGTGAGAAGTATGCAAATGAGACATGTTCAGTTCTGCTACAGCAAAATGGAAATGAATGGTTAACAGTGTAAGTCTATGCATTGCTACAGATCTATGGAGAATTTATTCATTCCTATAACAGACTTTGGACATGCTTTAAAATGTTTAAGGAGGGGAAGCAATCAATTTCAAAATAAGTTCCAGTTTGTGCTGTTAATGAGAGAAAGAATAGTTGAATAACATTAAGAAAACTTTCAGAAATTCTGAAAAATTCACTGGGTGCCACACACATGATGGGAACTGAATAAAATATGTTTATACACAGTGGGTACCAAGACTGCTGATTACTGAACAAAACGACATTTCCTACACTAATGTATTCAACATGTTCACACTAACTCCATGTATATAAAACTAGGTCATGTTTCAGAAGCGATGGCTCCCATCATCGACCCACCACATTTCCATGCAACAAGCTTGATACAGGAAAATACATGACTGCATATTGCAAATATCTCACAAAATCAATGTGAAGCATGTCTCTCACCCTCCCTATAGTACAGATCTAACTTTTCCCAAACTGAAGAATTACCTTAGTGCAAGGCATTTTCCATGATCAGAAGGCTGCTGAGACGATTCTGAAGGATTTGTCAAAAAATGGTTTCCAGCATGTCTTTGAAGTGTTGCATCCAATGGCCACTACTTAAAAAAATTATAGAATGAGTAAAGGTGTGTTCTCAAAAGAATGATGGTCATTCTTTGTCGAACAGCCATCATAAAAGTTGAGAATTATTGTTTAAATTCTTAACTTTCACTATATGACCACACACAAGCATATGTTATTTTTACCAGAAATTTTTCACATATTTCAGCAACCATATGAATCTAATGCTAGAGCTGGGGAGAAAGTGGTGCTATATTGTTATCGTTCTGCTAATGAATATGTGAGGATTGTTCTAACATCTAGAGGAAGAAGGCAGAGCTGTTCAACATAATCAGCGTCATTAGTGCACTTCATAGTGACATTAAAGTGAATCCACTTAAAAAGATGTTGACTAAACATTGTGCAACATGTATGGATAAAAATTTAAATGGTATATGACAAGAATGTTATGTGACAATGAAACCTTGATAGTGTCTGTTTAGTGTTAGACTTTCAATGAAGATATGTGCCATGTGCAGCATTATCCTATCTTCAAAGGGCATTATTTTGATTTTATTCAGTCACTGCTGGAGGTGCATTGGTAATGGACATTGTGGAAGTTAGTTGCAGAAAAACAAGCCACGCTACAGTGTAGAAGTTTGGCCTGCTTCTTAGAAACAACTTAGTTATGGATTAACATTTTAAAAGTTACGAAAGTTCACTATATTTTATACAATTAGTTATGAATGTCCAACATCTTCCAGAAGCAGTGTGACTGGGGATATTGAAAGAGTGTTATAAGATAAATGGTTTGCTACTTATGAATATGCTGGCATTACCTCTCTCCAGCCTTTGTACATGCCTCAAAGAGGAAAATGTCAATTGTTAAATGTTCTACCCCACATGGTCCTCATTCTGCTGTTCGTTGAAAATTTATTTTGTTGATCGAAAGTTACTGCGTAGCACCTGCCGAGGAAATCATGTCACATAGTCAGAATTTGTATTGTATATTTTTTGTTTGTTTTAATATTTATTAGCAGTAAATACAATTAATATATATGTTTGAAGTGCCTGACCTTGACTGTGAGATGAGCCTAAATTCTTTTTGAGACACCTATCGCAACTCATCTTGACCAGAATTAACACTACTCCAGTACCTATTGTTTAGTAAGTTCACAAATCCTTTGAACAATGTTCATTGAAGTCAAGAAGGCCTTTATGTACATGATCGATAAACCTGCTACTATAGAATCTCTCTTTTTTCATAGTTTGCAGGTTTTATACAACAATAATTTTATACAAATGAAGATGCAGAAGCTGAGGGGCTTATACACAGCTTGCTTGTGTCAAAGACTTTTAAAAAGTTTCTAATCAACAATCTATTTCATCAAGGTTCTCTTCTGTTAAAACCTGATTTTTCTTATCAGTTTATTGTCAATGAAAATGTCTTGAGTTCAAACTTTGTTCATCAATCTGAAAATTTGTACTTCCTGATGGAGTTAGCATATAATGCTGTCTACATTATACTGCCATTCATTAGTATTGCTGATTTGATTCATCATTTTCCAAAGACTTTAGGAAACATAACAGGTGTATAGCATTTTTTATTAAATTGATTTTTGTAAAAACATAAGAATGGTTTGTATTGCATTTTTTATTATTTTATTTCAATTGATTTTAAATTTTAAAGTCTTCATACTCTTAATTTATATTTTTTATTATTTTATTTGAATTGATTTTAAATTTTAAATTCTTGATACGCTTATTTTATAACTATACATATACAAAACTTTCATATAAAAACTATCATGCACACCCAGTGCAGTGTTTTGAATCCTGTTGACTGTGAGCGGCGCACTCCGCTCTTTCCCCAACAAGTGAGATAGTTTTTATGTGAAAGCCTTTTATATATATATATAGCAATTTACAACAGTATCTTAATTTTGATAGTTATCATCTCCTGCATACCAATAGATCTATTCCTTTTTCTCTTTCAGTCCATGGCCTCTGTCTTTTTAACAATTTTTCATCTCTCGACAGGCATATTAAAAACTTAGCTCAAAAGTTCCAAGACCAAAAATATCCTTTACATCTTTTAGAATCCCATATCATCCCAGCATATAAACTATTCCAATGCAACCTAAAACTTCCATTAAGAAATTCATTAGCCTTGTACTTATGTGCCTGGAATTAAGGACATCAACCTTTTTTGAAGGAATGTCACTATACTTCATTAATGTATTCGTCTTTAAGTGATTTTTATAAATTTGTACCTTTCCTTACTTTTAGAACAACCCCTAACCTTAAAAGCATATTTTGCAACAACCTATCTCTTTCCAAATTACTGTCTGGTCACAGGCTCATATCCTTGCCAATGCCCTAAATGTAAAACCTATGTGCTAATTATGCTATGTCATTTGTTCCACAGGTCCAATTTATCCAAAGAATTTAAGATTATTCATTTTCTACCTGTTCTTCTAACAATCTTGTAGGCTTTCCAAAGCATTTTATATTGGTTTAACTTTTGATGTTGTTTTGCTCCATAAGAACAGTCATAGACATGTCCTGTCTCAATCTAAGGATTTTGATAATGCATTTAATATAACACTTATTCATGCATTACTAACTCATGTTCCTAAAAGTTTACTCAGAGATAGATACCAGCTATATTTTTGCTTAAAGACTATGTTTAAATCTTAAATATTACTTTTTTTTCTTCCCTCTTGTGCTTGTTTTATCTGTTTCCATGCATTATATTACCTTCAAGCTTCAGTATTTATTATTATCACCTTCTCTAATTAACAAGAACTAGAAATTTAGTAACTTTAGTAAAAAAAAGATAAAATACTTAAATAGTCATGAAAATTTTGCTATATTTTGAACAGCTTGTGTTCTTCTTCAAATGCAGAAGACAAGTGAAGGTGGTAAAAATTATCATAAAGATAATGTAATTTGTAGAAACAGATGAAACAACAAGAGGCAGGGAAAAAATTCATTCTTAAGATTTAAACTTGGTTCATATATAAAGGATGTTTATGAACTACACGGAAATAATTTCAGAGTGTAGATATGCCTATATATAAGCCATATAATATAGAAAACATATGGTCTGTCTATTCTAATTTCAAAGCTATGGCTATAAGTTCCTAAAGTACCAGAATGCCACTGGCTAATGAAGATGCCGCTCGAAGGCATAACACGCAATAACAAAGGAAGGTTTCCAACGTATTACTCTGGTGCCATGGTTATGACATTAGCTTTGAGTAAGAGGTGGTCATTTATTTTTGAGTTAGTGTCATTTATTTCTTTTTCCCTCCTTTTTTTTCCTTTCCTCTCCATTTTCTGACCAGGGCTTAATAATACAGCTTTTAGCCTATGTTTTAAAATGTTTCAATTTATACACAATTCATATAATCATAACCCTTGCTTACAAAAGATAGAATTATTGAGTTGGGTGTCATATATTCAAAGATTACCTAAACTTCATTCATAATTCTTTAGTATATTGCACTAGTACAGCACTTCATATTAAATAAAAAAAAATTAACAGCATGGCAAGAATAAACCTGTGGCATGCAGAACATCAGCTTTTGCCTTATGCATTATGCCACACAAACAGTTAAAGAACTCCCTCTAGAATAACTACATAAATCAAGAAGGCACTTAAGTATGCATTACATAAATTAAGTTAGGCATCATCTTAGTAGTAAGCTTATTTGCCATTGTATGTTGGTAATACGTTCATTGTCAAGAAAGGGAATAAAACTTGAAAGCATTAAGTAAATTTCATTCATAATTCTTTAGTAAGTGTATTGTAGCATTTCATATTAAACACAAAAAATTCAACGGCAATACAAGAATTGAACCTGTGACTTGTAGAAGATCAGCTTTTGTATTATGCATTTTGCCACACAAGCGGTTAAAGAGGCTACATCAAGACATAATGCAAGATGGCAGTTAATAGATGTTCATTGTCCCATTGTGAAAAGATTAGTTCAAGATTTTAGGGATTTTTATGGCTCTAAATTTTGAAAATGCTGATAATGAGCTGCAGAAAATTTACATTTCTATGCTTGCAAGGCAGTTTTAAAGACATTCTAAACCATTTTTTCATCTGGCTTGACTTTAACACTAACTTATCAGCATCTGAAGCCATAATATTTAACACCATAAACTATGTTATGTTTAGTTGTCAATACATTGCCTGTCTCAAATTCTACACTCTGAAGTTATTTCAGTGTAGTTCATCAACACCTGTATATATACAGGAAGTTATGATATTTTTTTTTTTATTTAGTTTATTTATGGATGCTCTTTAACATCTCAGGTCATCAGTGTCCCATTCAATTCAGGGAATGAAATGGCCAACAAATTTTGCTCAGAGGCCTCTTATTTCAGGCTTGAGGTTCTTTTTCGTGCCGTAAATGTATGACATGGGACCCACTGCTTTACTTCCCTTCCGAAGGAAGCCATACTTAGGATTTTTATGCCCGAAAAAAATCCATCAATCCTGGCCAGGTTTGAACCTGCGACCTTGGATTTAGAAGGCAAGTATGGTCACCACTACACCACCAGGACTGACCAATTCTTCTGGTTGTCCTGTCTTTGGTCTTGTTATAATTTGACCTTCTCCAGGGTCTTGGAAATGTTTAATACTCATATATCCCTGAACAGCATTTGCATCTCATTTATAAGAAGGCCTGCTTTCCTAGGTTATATTCATGTGTCACCTCTGATATATAAAATGTATATTATATATAAACAAGCAAGTGGTATTTAGAAACTGTTGAAAGTAAAGGAATGAAGTATTCCAAATTGAATGCTTTCATATGTTAACACAAACTTCACTTTAAATTAGGACATGTTACAGGAACCTTTGTCCCCATCTTCAGCTGTTGACATTGCTTGGTAATTTTTGGGCTGTTTGGTGTGGTTGTAGCTGGATCTTGGTTGCTTCTCTGTCATTAACTGTAGGTTGGAATAGGAGCTTAATGAATTTGTCCAGAGGTAGAATGTCAAAATTCATTAACTTATTTTGATTTTTTAAAATGAACCTTTTTTACCCACATGAGTACTATCGTAATATGTGTTTCTTTTAACAAAATGGCTTTTAGCTTAAATTTCATAGTTCCAACAATGAGTACCTACCTCTGCTATTTGAGAACATAACCATGAAGTTAAGCAAGAAGCTGCTTTGTTACAAGAAATACTTACTCCAATAGAACTATTCACATGGAAAAATATTTCATTTAAAAAACTGAGATAAATTAATTAATTTTGATGTTTCATCTCTGGATGATTTCATTAAATTCCTATTCCATTCAACAGATGATAACAGAGAGGCCAAAACCACACTAAACATTTCTAAACTTACCAAGCAATAAGTCAACGACTGAAAAGGTAATTTAAAAACTCAACTTGTCATCTGAACAATGTTAAGATAGTAATCAATATAAAGGTTTTATGTACAATGACTTCTGTATATCGCTATGTCTTTTGTTTGCCATTATTTCAAGTTAATAATGACTTTGACTTTGCATAATGTATGTCACTGTACTTAAAGGATTGTTTTGCACATAATAATCATAAATAAAAATTATTCTTTATTTTAGCATACATTTCACTCTTGGCATACAAATGCACAGTAGAAAGTATAACATGCACTTCACATGACTGAACAATGCTAATGTTTGGTAGGATTCATTAAACTTTTTATATTTTAGACATGATTTGAATGCACTTGTATTCATCCTTGGCTACTTTCTCCAACTGTTGACATCTTGCTATTATCTCCCTCTTCAGGTTATCTGATGAACTTTCTGATTAGGTCATCCTCAACTGGGATTTCAAAATTCATTGTATGTTTGAATAGTTTGGGATTTTCACAGTGAAATATAGTATCATATAACAAATTATTTATGAAGAAGTCACTCAAATTTTACTAGTTTTATTCCCCTTACTTGGACATGAGTAGCAAAATTTGAGTGACTTTCTCATAAATAATTTGTTATATCATTGTATGTTGTTTGGTTTCTATTATAAAAATTCTTTCCAAACTGGTTAACTCTGTGTGGTTTCTTACCATATTTAACAATTTTGCATTCATGTGTATTTCATGATTTATTGACCAAAAGTGTGTGGTTACTGCAGATTTTTTGTTTCTTTGTATGTAATGTTTTTGAAATGGTCCTTGTGCCTAAATTTTGTTTTGTCTGGCAGATATATAGTTAGTTACATTCTTTGCAGTTTATTTTATATTTTCCTAATCTATCGGTTGTTTAAATTATACCTTTTTGTAATGTTAATAATTTAGACTTCTAAATTTGTTCTGGGAATTTAGAACAATGTTGTATTGCTTAAATTTTTTTAAATTTATTTTCTGGCACAGGATGGTATGTGAATTTTTTAAAATTTTGTTCTTATGTCTTTCTCTTTTTCCAACTTGCTTGTGTCTTTGGTATTTATGCATTATTTTATGTATTAACTCATTTTTTTGAAAACATTGTTTATTATGATTTTGATTGTTATCGCTCTCTTTGTTCAGAAGTATGTTGACCTCTCGTGTGTTAGGCAGCATATTGGTGTGGTCTAAGAATGAAACTGCCATGTTTAAGTACGGCTAGCAAGTAATCAGATTCAGGAGTGAGACAAGGAACTGGTTAATACTTATAAAATCAACCAATAACATCATGTTTAAATACTTACTCAGCTAGCAAGTAAACAGATTCAGCAATGAGACAAGGAACTGGTTAATACTTATAAAATCAACCAATAGCATCATGTTTAAATACTTACTCAGCTAGCAAGTAATCAGATTCAGCAGTGAGACAAGGAACAGGGTAATACTTATAAAATCAACCAATAACATCATGTACAAATGAGTCAGAATTAGGTGACACTAAAACTTCACTAACTGATTAATTCTTCAGAATATGTTTCAAGAGCATTCGCTCTCATCTTCAGCTGGGGACTGACTAACTCTAGCAGGTGACGTAGTGGCATCTGGTGGTTCCATTAGATAACGGAACAGGAAGTCCATTGGTGGAATTTCAAAATTCATAACTCTATGTTTATTTTTTAAAATGTAAATCTTTTCCCATTTTGCCAAATCCTTGGGATTGGTGGTAGCTTTTAACAGTTTGGCTTCTCCTGCAATGTTATGATAATAAGTCCATAAGTGATCTGCAACTGCCGATTCATCCACTTGTTTATATCTTAAATTTCTGAAGTGTTCTTTGGTCCGTCGCCATTGTTTTGCCTATATTTGCCTATATATATCTGATCACACTCCAAACAGTCTATCCGATACACTCCTGACTTCTTGCTGGGTGGAATAATGTCCTTTTTGGTGCTGTTCAGAAGCTTTCCAATACTAAATTTATTTTGTGCAGCCAAACGTATATCATAATTTTTAAAGATTTTCATGAATGCTCTGTTTGCCCACGGATGATATGTGAATCTTTTAAAAACCACATCCTTTTTTATCTTGGAGAGAGTTGTGTTTTTAATATCTTTCTGTCTTTCGAAATGTCTGATCTTCTTATCAACTAAAGAGCTGCTGAATCCATTGTTGAGGGCTGTTTTGATGATATAAGGGTATTCTGCTGAATACTCTTCTTTGTTTAGTGGGATGTTTACCAATGGACAAGGCTGTTTATAATGGCATGTTGGTGTGGTTTAGGGTTGAAACTGTTATTCTTTATGTGATTATCTGTATGTGTAGGTTTCCTATACATGCCGAATGAAATTATGTCATTTCTCCTGTATATTTTTAGGCCCAAAAATGGTAAATAACCATTTTCCTCCAATTCCATAGTGAATTTAATATTTTGGTCCTGCAAATTTAGTAATTTTAGGGCATCTTCTGTTTGTTTTTTTGGTACTATTGCCAGAATGTCATCCACATAACGAAACCATGCTTTGAAGTTTAAAGGGAATGCCTTAGTAATGTATGTTTCTACAGCACTCATGGATAAATTTGCCAGAAATGGAGAAAGGCGGTTACCCATAGCTGAGCCAGAAATTTGTTGGTAAATTTTCCCATTGAATATAAAAAAAGTTTTGGTTTATGCACAGCTTTGTGAGATTGGTAAAATCCTCAATTTCTTCTGTTGTCAAATTTATACTTTTTAGCCATTTCTGGAGATTTAGGAACAGTTTTTTTTATGAATACTAATAAACAAAGATGCAACATCAAACGAGACCAAGGCGTCATTCGGCGAAATCCACTCATTATTAAATTGTTCTAAAGATGTAAATTTTTTTACCAACCACTTGGCCACATTGTTGATTGATGAATTGATGTTGTTGATTATTGGGCGCATGCTCTTGCCGAGCTTGTGTACCTTCGGCAGGCCATAAATCCTGGGAAAATATGGGTTATTTGTTTTAATTTTCCATTTTTCATTTTCTGATAACATTTTGATCTGTTTCAAGGAGGAGTTAAAGGCTTTAATACACTCCTTCAATGAATCATGACTTATTACTGCATATTCTGGAGTGCCCAACATGTTCTGCATACGTCCTATGTAATCAACCTGATCCATGATTACTATCTTGTTCCCTTATCAGCTTTGATTTAATAATGAGTGGATTTTACGGAATGATGCCTTGGTCTCGTTTGATGTTGCATCTTTGTTGTTGTAGTAGGATTTATATGCCCCCTCCCCAAAAAAAAAAAACCATGTCTGACCCCTGGGCATCAAAAGATGCAATGGGTTAATGTAATTTTCTTATGAGTTGGTTTTCTGCAAATTCCAAGCTCTAATCTATTGCTTTTTCTAATAATTTTTAAGTCTAGTAATGATAAGTAGTCTGCAGTTTGTACCTCTAATATGAAATTTAATATTTTACTTGTAAATTTAGTAGTTTGCCTGCATCTTCTATATGTATTCTGGTTATTATGCAGAAAATGCCATACAGATATTGGAACCAAAATTTGAATATCCATGGAAACAGTTTTGTCATACATAACTCAATAAACAAGTCTGCCAGTAAAGGATTATCCATAGCTAGGCCTGCTTTTTGTTGGTATTGCTTTTTATTGAAAATAAAGTGAGTTTGTTTGTGCAAAGTTTTGTTAATATTATATTTTGTCTATTTCTTCAGTTTTTAACCCACTTGTTTGAAACCAATCCTTTAAAAATTGTATGAACTTTTCTTTGGAGATACTGGAAATCAGGCTGTTATCAAATATAACCAGCATGTCATCTGTGGATAATCTGCAGAGGACTGAGAAAAATCTGGAAAAAACTTCACTCAGTCCAAGTCCAGGTCCAGGTAGGAATCAAACAAACAACATGCAATGAATTTTGAAATCCCATTTGAGGATGACTTAATCAGGAAATCAGGACAACTGGAAGGGGGAGACAGCAGCGAGACAACAGTTGGAGAAAGTAGCTATTCAAAATATGTCCCAAATATTAAAAGGTTAGTGACATTCCAATATTACAATTCCAACCAAATATTTGCGTTTAAGATAACTTCACTGTTTAAAGTCATTGTAAACAATAAACTGATGCATGAAAGCTCTTTTGCCTGCTTTAGCAGAACGTTAACTCGGTCATACCAGGAATTACGTTTCCATTTAAGATCAGGTGTCCACTAGTGTATACAAACTCTTGATTGCATAGCAGAATAGTAAAGCAATAAAATAAGCTACGATGTCAGTTTATTGGCTGAGCACCAACAGTAGGAAGACAATAGAAGTCAGCACACTTTTACTATCATTTGCTTCTGTTTTGCAGTTAGCACTGGGGAATGTTATATCAGCTCTGGGTGACAAGTCCAGGAAAGCTTCACATGTCCCCTACCGAGACTCGAAGTTAACTCGGTTACTACAGGACTCTCTTGGTGGTAAGGCATCTTGACATACTTTTATGTTTTATGTGTGTTATCTTTGTTCATCTTTTCAGCTGTTGGGTCATTCATTGAAGTTGAGTTGACTCTGGTTTCTCTTTATTCAACTTGATCAGAAGGCAACCAGTACTAATTCAAGCTCAGAACAATCCAACAGTCATTTCTGAGGGGGTAGACAAAAATCCACAAAACATATCCTGGGTAAATCTCCAGTGAGTTAGGGAAGGGAGAGTGTTTTAATATAGTTTGACTCACAAGACATTATTAATCAAACTTCAATCTTATTTAACATATCATTGTCGCTAAAAAAAACATTCACAATTTAGTCTGTGAAATGCAGGAAAACTGCATCCTTAAATTTATTATTCTTGTGAATCTCTGCCTTCATAGTTCATATTATAGTTTTGAAAACTGGTCATTATTGCTGGGGGCAAAGTCTGGATTATATAGTGGATGATTCAGGTCCTGAAAGTCCAGCAGATAAACATTTTACATAAGAAAATAATGTAAATGAGGTCTGGAAAGTAAAAGCAAAAACATTTACTAATTAAAATATTTATGTGTAGAAGATCTAAAATGTATACAATATGGAATAATGTATAAATCTTTGAAATTTGGGGTTGGTATAGTGTAACTAAATTAAACAGAATACTTATTTTGCAGAAGAGATTCGTCAGAACTATCTACCCTAAAAATATATGAAAACAATGGTTGGTTGCTAGTGGCCATTATGGATGTTGATGTTTATAATTTTTCCCCAGCTTCCCAGTAAAGAACTTGCAAATTATTTTTCATTTCATTTAAGAACTTTTGAAAAATAAGACATTTAAAAAATTCTGTTGGAACTCACACAGTGAAGCTTGTTAAAATTATATCTAATCTGTCATCTAACACACTCTTATGCTTCACTTATTTAAAAGTAAGTGAAGCATAAGAGTGTGTTAGACAACAGATTAGATATAATTTATATTTTTCATTTGTTTGTTTCTATCAAGTTGTCTGCATTTTAGTAGATGCTCTTTATTTATTAATTGATACACTGGCCATTTATTCACCATCAAAATATTAGCTTACTATCCCAAAGTTGTATATTGAGAGAATTCTTTACAGTATATTCCAAAGCCTGCTGCTCCATTTTTAAGTGATCCATCTGTATATACTCTACACCATGTATCAGTTGAATAATAGTTAAATTTAAAATTAATTTCTTTGCAGAACTAATACATGAAGCAATTAATATATTCTTAATTAAGCTAGTGAGATGATTTAATACTCTTATGCTGCACTTATCACTGAATTATATAGCACATGTTTCACAAGCTTTTGCCCACATCATCAGATGTGAGTCAACTGCCGTATTCATTGTTGGTTGGATGAACTTGGTGTAACTCTCGTGGACATTTTATGAACTTTTGAATAGTTTGTCTTCTGTTGGGATCTCGAAGTTCATAACCTTATCTTCATATATTTTTTATAAACATTTTTTCCCATATTCCCAGCTCTAAGGGTCTATTTACGAATTTCAATAATTTGACTTCCATTTCTATATCATGTTTATCTCTCCAAAAGTGATGTGCAACTGCTGATTTATCTCTCCAAAAGTGACGTGCAACTTCTGATTTATCTATCTGATTGTACCTGATGTTTCTCCAGTGTTCCTTTAGCCTAATTCCAATGCTTCTATTTGTTTTGCCACTATTTACTTTGCATTCTGAGCAGTTGATTTTATATATTTCTGACTTCTCATCAAGGTATTCTTTCATTATCACCTGAGTTGAGCAGATTATTTATTCTGAATTTGTTCACTGGGGCAAAGTAATCCCAAACTTTCCTAGTATTTTCTGAAATTTTTTGGTGGCCCAAGGATGATAAGTAAATTTCTTGTGAATTGTAGTTTCTTTTTTTGCTGTCAATTATGTAACCTGTTTTGACCTCTTCTTTTGTTCAAATTTCTTGATTTTCTTGTCTACAATTTCTTGGCCATACCCATTGGTTTTTGCCATTTTTATTATGTGAGAGTACTCTTTGCTGTGTTCAAATTCATTCATGGATATGTTAATGAGTGTATGTGATAAGCTTTGAGAACCGCACATTTGTTTGCTGTGGGATTGAATCCACTTGCCTTTATGTAATTTTCAGTCTGTGTATCCTTTCTGTATATTCCCAATTTCAAATTATTGCCTGTTTTTATAATTAATCTTTAAGTCAAGGAAAGGAATCATGTTGTCTTGTTCTGTTTCAGAAGTGAATTTAATATCCCTATCTTGTAGGTTTAACAGTTTCAAAGCATCATCCAAGTATTTCTTATTAACCACCACAAAGATATCATCCAGATATCTGTCCCAGACTTTAAAAATGTATGGAAATGACTTGGTGATGTGCATTTCTAAATTACTCATATAGTTACTATATTACTTTATAGTTACTCTTCAATGTGTTTGGATAAAGTCTTCAGCTTGTTACAAATTTCCCTCTGTGGCATTCTGCTTTGGTCAATCAATGCAGTGTTCATATTCGATAAATGTGTGCCCTTCAGAGAGCTTATGTATCCAATTGTAAACAGCTTGACATGACAGGCACTTCTCACTATAGATGAGAAGCATTTCTTAATGAATATTTTTGTTTTCATGTGTTTTTCCCACAAAAATAGCACAATGGGATGCTGCTCAAGGGTTGTACACTCACTCAGAGCCAGCACTTTATGCAACTTCTGTTTTACTATTGTAAACATCGATTCTCATGTTGAATGTCACCATTTGTCAATGGACTACTGCTGTCATTTAGTGGCAATAGCTTCAGGTATCTGATTCAAATATGTAGTATCCCACATCAATTTGTAACTTACTTAATGACTTATACTTGTATCACTGTTTGTAGAACATGAATTTATTATTATATGCCATTGATGAAGCAGTGCTCTGATGGTTATGTATGTTCCATCAGTGGGGAAGATGGCCACCATTTTGTGGGTTGCTCAGCGTGTTGGGCTCATAGACTATATAGATAAAGGTAAAACCACCAGCAGAGAATATTATACAGCTTGACTGGAGCAATTGAATGATGCTATTAATGCCAAACATCAGCATTAGTCAAAAAAAATTGCCCTTTCATGATGACAATGCATTCACATACACCTGAATTGCAGATGCAGAATTGCAGGAATTGCACCTCATGTTTCTGCTACACACCGTACTTACTAGATTTGACCCCAGTGAATTTATCCTCATCCCAAATCTGAAGAAATTGTGTTCTGGACAATTGTGTACTTACATAAAATTGTGAGGTCATTTCTCAGGCAGATGTGTATTTTCCAATGTTAGCAAGCATTGAAACTTGAATGTTGACATGCACCACAGCCATGAGTTAAAAAAATTTAAATTTATCTAAAATAACAGGAAATTGGAGATGTTATTAAAGCATAATGTGAACAGCTTGGAATTTAGACTTAAACGTTATATTATTAATATAGTAAAATTCTACATTGACACAGATCTATGCATTCTTTAGCAATTTTTTTGTTTATTTTTCAGAGTTGCCAACAGTTTTATCATTTCACCATACACTCGTTTGTGATGCAATAGGAATGGAATAGTAGAAATAAACATTAAATTATTGTTAAGTTCATTAATACCTTTTGTAAAAACCTAACTTATGGGTTGCATTTTAAGTTTGTAATTGATTGCATGTGTATGATCACAATCTTAAAATTGAATCTGTAAGTTAAATGTTAGTTTCACAAAGATGCTTGTAAAATGAATATTTACTTATGTTAGGGTCTTGTCAGGTTAGATTAAGAAATGTATCTTATTGAGCTTTATCCTTTATCTCTGCTTTTTTGTGGTGCTATATAATGCATTTATTGCACAATCAGATAGTGTATATTGATTGCGTGTAATTTTCATGGGCTGGAACTATATTTAGCATTTGATTCTTAATGACCTTGACTGTGGTTTTTGTTCATTTAGTGCATTTCTTGCTCTTGGCATAGTGTAACGTTAGTGCACCATGCTGCCTTTTGTCGGTTCGATTTCAGCTGAAAAAGTAGATGCAGTTTTTCTGGCCAGTGGGCTGGGATACTAGCTTTTAGCAGACTCACATCATCTTCTACTAATATTTTTGTTCACTCTCCTGTTATTCTAGATAAGAAGTGAAAAGCATATGATATTATCATTATTATATTACAGGGAATAGTCAGACGGTGATGATAGCATGTGTGTCACCAAGTGACAGAGACTTCATGGAGACACTCAATACATTGAAGTATGCAAACAGAGCTCGCAATATTAAGAACAGGGTCACCATCAACCAGGACAAATCATCTCGAACAATTGTGCTACTCCGGCAGGAAATACAGCAGCTGCAGTTGGAACTGCTGGAGTATAAACAGGTACCAGAGACTGCAAAATATTTTTTAATTCATTTGTATCTCTTTGAAATATCTCATGAATGTGTTGTGCTGCAGGGCAAGAGGATTGTTGGTGAGGATGGGGTGGAAACCATCAATGACATGTTCCATGAGAATACTATGCTGCAAACTGAGAGCAACAACTTACGTACTCGTGTGAAGGCCATGCAGGAAACAATAGATGCTCTCAGTACAAAAAACACACAACTATTAGCAGAAAAGGCGGCTGGCAGCTGGTTGAACTCAGGTATATCAACATGGGCTACAGATTTTTTTACCTTAATAAACTAAAGCAATTGTTAGTGCAATATTTTGTTATAATACCAAGGCAAGAATTTCTTTAAGTAATATTTTTGAGCTCAAGAAAATTAAAGGAACACACGTGTAAATCAAAGGCCCAAAAATATTGATGTGATGTAATTTTTGACAGTCAAATATTATGTTTTGAAGTATTGTTTAAAATTTGAATAAAGATCTTCTAGAATTTGTTGTTTTTCTCTGAATAAATTAGTGGAGTTTCAAGAACAGTAAGTGCTCTTTGACTTATTTTTATGAAAACTGGTTTTAACAGCAATCTGTGATAGGAAATTGTTATTTTGTCTCAGTTAATATAGTGCAATGAAACATCTGAATGAAACATTAGTCGCACAAGCAGCTGAGTGGATTGAAGATGGCCATTTCATTCACTTTGTCTCCAGGATTCTTCATGTCAGCCCTTCTGTCATCTATAATGGTTTGGAAGTGACATATACAGACAGGTGGACACATTAGGTGGCCTGGACAAAGCAAGAAGAAGAAACAGAAGTACAGGATAGATATCTTGTCCTATCACATTTGAGTAGATGCAATAAATCTACAGTCAGAGATCTGAAAAATGGTGTACGAGCAACAACTGGAGTTGTGATTTCTGATCAGAATGTAAGAAACAGCTGAGAAGTACAGAGTTGAGATCTAGAATCCCCTTTCAAGCTCTTTGTTTGAGTGGTCAGCACGAGGTAGCCCAGCTGAGCTTTGCTCAGAATCATCTCAATTAGAAACTCTGCCAATGGAAGGCTGTTCTCTTCACAGACAAGTCAAGATTTCATTTGACTGGTTGTGACAGTCATATACGTATGTGGAAAGATCCTGGGGAACATCTTGTGCAGCCAACTTGACAGATTTGGAGGAGGTTCAATTTAGGTTTGGGTTGGCCTTACTATTCAGTCTCAGACAGCGCTTGTTGTTGTTGTCGTCCCACAATGCATGAATGCTGATATTTGCATTAATGACATCCTAAAACATGTTGTACCCTTTGCTTATAGTATGGGCTTAATTTTCTTCTAATGCATGATAATCTAATTCTCATAAAACATGGAATACCAAAGAATGCCAAATTTGGGTGATGAACTGGCATGCATACAGTCCTGACCTCAATCTGCTTATCTGTGGGATACGTTGGAAAAACTTGTTTGCAAGTGTAGTGCTGTGCCATAAAGCCTGAGAGAACCCGCAAATGCATCACTGAGAAATGGGAGAATCCCACAAATCTTTGCAAGGAGACTGGTGCCCAAGCATGCTATATAGGTATTATGAAGTCATCACAGCTCACGGAGAACATATTAGGTACTTTGTTTTCTGTATCAAAAAATAATTTGTTCTTATTTCTAATCCTGTGAAATAAAAATTTGTTAGAATGCCTATTCTAATTTTATACAATTCTTCAGTCTATAATTACAAACTGTCATAAATTAAATTGTATCAATATTTATTTTGGGACTTTGATTTAAACATGTGTTTCTCTAATTTTTTGAGGAGTGTATTTGTTTACAACTGGAACTCATTTTTTAAATCTAATTTTCTCACCAAAATGCATAGAGGTCTAGTCAAAAGGTTATAGGAACTGGAGTAGATAGGTAATTTAATGATCACTTTTTTGTTTTTTAATAGCATTAACTTCATTATACTAGACACAAAAGTTTATTGCATATGAAGAATAGTCTTCCGTGCATGTAGCGGTGTTGCCGAACTAAGTGGGGTGTGTTTGAATGGGAACTCTACATTTGAGCAAGCCTCAATGATCAGTTTCCAGTTTTTTTGGAGTTGACACTTGCTGTGTACTCAGACAAGATACTTTTTTAAACATTTTTACTCATTTTTCTCTTTTGACTATGCATTACTTTGCATTTATATACAGAGAAAGTACTTGTACTATACGGTTGACCTAAAGGGTCCTGTCCATTTTTTCAAGCATTGGCAGCAAATAAAGTTATGATAGGACCAATTTGTTGTGATGGATAGTTTGTTAAGCTGGTAGGTTCAATTTTTCATAGTGTTTGACAGTCATCCAACAATGCAGTCACACATGATTATACAAGCTAGTATATTTTTAAACTGGAGAACATGGCAATTACATCAGTGCAGAAAATGTGCTAGGCCTTTGGTGCTGATGATGTAAATGAATGTATGGGCAAGAATGGTTTATGAAGTTCCAGGAAGGCAATGAAACCTTCAAGATGAAAGATCAACAACAATAGATAATGAGACTCTTTTAGCGCAGCAATTCAATGCCTGAGCAGAAATCATATGGCTCTATGTGCGTCAGCTAGGAAAAAGATTGTTGCTGGGTTCCACATGGGTTGACATGATATGTTGTCACATCAGCAAAAGGAAATGCAATGAGAAGAGGATACTCTATTATACTCCCAAGTTAGCAGTTTATGAATGTATTCCCAAAGAAGCAAAACCACCAAAGAAGGTAATGTTCTGTTAGGTGGACTGTACATCATGAAGTGCTGCCAACCAGTCAAACAATGCCATTGTACACTCTATCCAGTGGGAATGCATTCATGAAAAGTTTAAAACTAAGGAGTATGCATTTGTGAATTACAAATGTGTTATATTTTTACATGATAATGCAATACTAAAATCAGATAAGGTGGCTCATCTGTGTTGGATGGGAGATCAGTGCATCCATCATATTCTCCAGACATTATACCATCATTTTATCATGTTTTCCTTTCTTTGCACTTCTGAGCTGTTGGCCAATATGTAAGTTGTATCACTTTCCATCATAAAGAGTTTTCCCACAGTATGATTCATTATCTTCCATCATGTTGGCACAAGGACCTTGATAGCGATAGTAACTATATTGTTGATGCTTTGATATATCTGGTCTGAAATCAACAAAAACTTATAGCTTTTTGAGGCATCTTAAGCAAAAGTAAATGTTAACACATACTTATTTAAACAGTGCAATACTTTTTTGTTTACATATGCATCTTAAAGCTCCATTACATTACTCCCTTTGCTTAGCTTATGTTTTGTTTTTTGCTGATTGAATATCTTAACTATACATCACACAAACCAGAGACTTTACAAACTTAAGTACTTCCTGATTCTAATATTTTATATTATAAATACAAATACTGTCCTCTCAATTATTACAGGTAAGAAGTATGTGTGATCATAATTTATTTTTACATCATTCTGATAATTTCTCAAATTAGTCTCCATTGAATGCAGTGCATATTTCTAGTCTTCAAAGAATGCTGGACAGGTCCTTCAGACTCTTCTCTGCAGCTTCTGATAATAGCCCTTGCCTTGTAGGCCCAAGATCTTGGGTTCAATCCCAGCCAGAGGCAAAAAAATCCTAACTATGGCTTCCTTCAGAAGAGAAGTAAAGCCATGGGTCAAAGGTATCAAATATCTTCCCTATCAATACAGGATGACCAGAAAATTGTTTGAAGAGTGGCTTATTTTACTGGAAAGGAGGATGGCATTGCAGAATAGGAATATCTTCTCCTTCTGGACCAGTGGTCTGCACATAAACACAAATGACACTAAAACACTTGCGGGCATGTATCTCCTTCTAAACATGACAAGCTGCATTCACTCCTTGGATCAAGGCATCATAGAATCTCTGAAACATGCATAATAGGAACAATTGTTGTATTTCATGCTCTTAAGAAATATCAAGGTAGAAGGAAGTGGAATGTGTTACATGCAATGAGGGGTGTGACTGTAACTGCAATTCCATTTCATTATCATTTATAAAGACCAGCTTGACCAAATGAGATTAGTGTTGTGGAAGAAGAAAAGTGGGAAGAACTGTGAGACACTCTGAACATTAATGTGAACTTCTAGGAGTAAGTTGACTTGGACACTTCATTTCCAATCACTGCACCACACAAGTCAAGCAGAATGGGCATCCATGAAGTGAGACACCCAAGTTCAAAGTTGAAGACAAACAATCAGCTGTTGCACTGTGATGGCTGCACTTTCCATTTTATTGGACTTGATAACCACGAGAGATGCTGATGATGGCATTATCAAAGCTATGAACATATTCCCACAATTTGTCTGTATGCTTATAAAAAGAAAAAAAAGTCATTAATTGGTTAATTTTTAAGTGATGTGGTTGCTCAATTTCTTATGAAATAATGCAATGACCTGAATACAATTAAGCGCTTTAGTTTTGTGATGATTACTTTACTACTTTATTATTTACTATTCTTTCATTTAGTAGCTATAAGCCTGCACTTAATAAGAAATAATGTTCATGTGTATATTATATCTCCTGCTTATGCTTCCCTGCATTCCCCATACGATCTGTCTACGCTGCAAATAACTCTAGTTATACCCTGTCACTGCAGGAGCAAAGTGAAAAGTGCATATTTGTTTATATTTTTTTTTTGCCATTAATTTTTGCTTTTGTAATATTTTTGGTTATTTTGACATTTGTAATGCAAAATTTTGTCTCAAGTACTTTGAATCATTAAGTTTCTACTGTAACTCTTCACTCATTGAAATGTTGCAGGGGGAGAGACTGATGTGACAGAGATGATCCAGGGCTACTTGAAAGAAATTGAAGAACTGCGAGCCAAGCTGTTAGAGTCTGAAGCAATTTGCCAGCAGCTTAGGAAACGTCCCACTACCAGGGGCTCTCTCAGTCCACATGTTGCCATGACAGGTGCTTTAGTTTACTATGAGGTCACTCAGATAGTTTTTGAATATTAAACATATCACTACATTTCCTAATCTCTATGCTTAATGGTGCTAGGCTCTACTTTGTGTGCTACTACAGCATCTTTTGTGCTTGAGAACCTCTCTTCCTCACCAGATCAACAATGTAAGGAAAGCTTCACAGGTAATGGTGATGTGTGCAGTATGAAATGCAGCTAATTGTGTACCATTCAGCAGTAAATGTCTTTCAGTCTTCAAGAGGATTTTTGCCACATAGAAGAAAATTCCATCATCATTTTCTTTCTCACTTGACCTTCATTGAATGCATATTTGGGAACATCCACACTAATGGAGTGGTGCTTTGTTTCCAAAACATTAATTAGATCCATGTTACATTGCCTGTTATGATTTCAGAAACAGCAAGAGTTATATCTTCAGAGCATTTCAGAGTACCGTTCCACTCAAGGGACCTTCTGGCAATCATTCAGGTAGTGGGTCACCCAGCCAGAAGAAGTTTTCCTGACCCTTAAATAATAATGTAAAATTTTGATCCAATATTAAGGGGTGTGTCTAAATCCTTATAGGTGATTCAAGTGTTGTCTTGCAACATCTCCAAAGTCTGCAGTCACTGCAGTCAAAGGTCTTCCTGCTTCTTTCTTCACTTTAAAAAATGTTCAGCTCCTCTTAAATTGTGCAAACCAACAGAAGTCTGTTGAATAAGTAAGTATTTTTGAATAGCTGGAATTTTCACAGTGAAATATAGTATAATATAACAAATTATTGTTGGGGGAATCACACAAATTTCACTAATTTTCTTCCACTTATTTGGACATGTTTCAAAGGTTGTTGCCTTCATCTTCAGCATGGTTCCGCGGTCTGCTTCCCAACCTACTATTAAGATGCTGCTCTTTGGATTTGGTGAACTTAGAGATGAAGTTACTATTGTTTGGGAGATCAAAATAACCAAATTTTTGTTTGATTTTGTTTATGAAAATATTTTCTTACAATGTTAATTCTATGGGTTTTTGAAGAGCTTTTAAGAGTTTTGGTTCCTTTTGGAATTCATTTGTTTATGTAAAATATAAACACACGGAAAAACCAGTAATAGCAGACCATTTCTGGCAACAGAACTACGAATTCCAAAAGGAACCAAAACTCTTAAAATCTCTTAAAAAACCCATAGAATTAACATTGTGGGAAAATATATTCATAAACAAAAACAAGGAAAATTTGGTTAATTTTGATCTTCCAAATAATAGTAACCTCATCACTAAGTTTGTAAAATCCACAGAAAGACATCTTAATACCAGGCTGGAAAACAGACAGTGAGACCATGTTGAAGATGAAGGCAACAGCCGTTGAAACATGTCCAGGTAAGTGGAACAAAATTAGTGAAATTTGAGTGATTCCTTCAAATATAATTTGTTATATTAAGTAAGAATTATTTCCCTAAAGCTTATGTAAGTCTCAGTGGCACTGTTCCTGAATTAAAGAGCTTTAGTAATGTTGGTTTTTAAGCAAATCTTTATTTGAAATGTATTGTGATGAGAAATTCAATTAATCTTGAACCATTAGATTCTATAGTCTTGAGCACCTTTCATTGACATTTGTTATCCCATGACAGTACCAGTTTCTGGATTTTGATGTGAAAAATTGAGAGATTCCCACTTCTATGGCTTGAATGTTTTCGAAATTTCTTCCACGCAGGAAATGGGCTATGGATCAAAACAGATGGTAATCTGAAGGTGCAAGATCAGAGCTATATGCTGGCTGTGGTAGCATTTTTGTCCCTGAATTTTTTCCATGGTTGTTCAAATGGTATCAGATCTCACCTTATCCTGTTGCAAGAAAACTCTAATGCTGGGTGTCTCAGTCTCATAACTTTGTAAACTCATTTCAGTTGTTGAAATAAAGAAGCTCACTTGGAACAAAAACCCAGTGAATCACACCTTCAAAATTCCACCGGATACATATGAGGGTAGGTCCACAAGTTTCCGGCCTAATCATTTTCTAGGTATGATAAAGATAAAAACCATATTTCATTTTTCAATATAGTTACCCTTTATTGCAATACACTGCTCACATCTCTGAATTAACATTTCATCCCCCCCCCCAAAATAGAAGTGTTGTTTGGAAAAGGGCATAAAGAGCATTCATCATGTCTTCATCACACTTAAATTTCCTTCCTGGAAGATTCATGTTTTGGAGAAGGCACACACCACCACTCACTCAGGTTTCCTTGCCTTTTCAATTTGATTGAAGCACGTAATCTGTGCAGTAGACCAGCATAGTACTCCCCATTTACTGTGGCATTCCTCTCCTTGAAGTCAATGAAGAGTATTCCGTCACAGTCCCAAAAGATTGTGTCCATTTCTTGGTTTACTGAGTGACCTTGGCCTTTAGAGTCGGTTCTTTGGTAGGTTTACGATTGATTCTCTTTTGGACAAGGAATCATCGGAGAGGACCACAGTTATCTCCTGTAACAATGGTTTGCAGAATTTCTCTCTTGTTGCCGCGGCAGAGCTCCAAAAATGCCTGACAACAGATGACTCGTTGCTGCTTTTGAGCTGAGGAAAGAAGTCTAGTCACCCATCTTGCAACTAACCTTATTCATGTTTAAATGTTCATGAATAATTTGAAGGATTGTTGTTTTAGAAAGGCCCAACCTTGTTGCTATTTCTGTAACTTTGAGCAACCGGTCTTCCATAATTTCTCCTTCCACAAAAAAAGTGATGTTTTCAGGAATGAGCACCTCCAAGAGCTGACCTGCACACTCTTTGTCTTTAATGTTTTCTCGAATGTCCCATTCGAAAAAGTTTGGCCCATTCTTTTATGGTGGAATATGAGAGGAATACTTCTCCATATACACTGCCCATTAGCTGTTTAATTTCATTTTGAGTAAGTCCTTCTTTTGTGAAGAACTTAATAACATCTGGATACTCCATTTTGAACATGTCACAATCATCTACACATAGCCTTCTTTATGCAACTATATTTGAACAACTGAACACAGTGGAGCTGCAATTATTTACTTAATAGATAACCGGATAAGGATTTTGTGAGGGCGATTAACCTTATCGGTGAGACTGGAAATTTATGGACCTACCATCATAGCATTACTTTTGAGTCAAACTATTTTGTTTAGAGATGATTTTGGCAGGTTGACAGAGATTAAGCCACTGCTTCAAGGTGTCATGGTTGCAGTAATATGCCCATTTTTCATGAACGTGACAATTCTCCAAATAAATGCTCATCCATGGGATTTCAATAAGTTGGCAACAGATTAACATTTTAAAAAAATTGAGTTGAGATTGTAACATACACACCACTAAAATTCAATAAAATGGAAGACTAGTTTCGGGAGCCATCGCTCCTATCGTCAGTTCCTGGTCGACTGCCGACCTTGCTGTTCATGGTAGAGCGAGGTACCACGAATAGCAAGGCTGGCAGTCGACCAGGAACTGACGATAGAAGTGATGGCTCCTGAAACTAGGCTTCCATTTTATTGAATTTTAGTGGTGCATATGTTACAATCTCGACTCAATTTTTTTTAAAATGTTAAAATTTGACATCACTGTTACAAAAGTTCACTATATTTTATACTGACAACAGATATCCACTATGCAAGTGTCAGTTCATGACGTATAGATTTACGACTTCTGCATACTTTTTTAAATGTCTTAATTAGCAGTGTATGGTATCTTTTGATGCACTAAGTTCTTCTGATAGTCTACACATGCCTATTTGCAAATTTTCTTCCAAAGCTTTGCATTCCATATCTTCCAAGACATGGTAAATCTGCTGGAACCTTTGTTGTGCTATATGACTAACAACACCTCCCTCCATTTCACATACTCTTCAAGTTGCAGCAGTAGCTTTATAATATTGTGTCCAGAAGTGCTTTAGAAGGACTATAATCTCAAACTTTGTTACTTCTATTTTATGATTGATTGTTAATAACTGACACATGTTCTCAATATATACAATAATAGCCATGTTATGCTTTTGCCAAACAAAACCATTAACATCTTATAAAACACCAAACTTAAAAACAGACGTACCTTCAGACATCGTAATGGAATCATAATAAATTATTTCATGGTAATGATCTTGTCCCAGCTACAATGTGCAACATTGAGTTTGCTAGCAAAGTGTTTCTTTCAAACCACATTATTAACTTTGCATGGAAAGAAGCTTTTGGAAGTTATATAAAAATAGGGTCTACCCATATAGCATATACTTTTACAACATTATTGTAAACAGTTAACTGAGGTCTGAAAACTGTGTGTTCCTCTTAAGTGGCAGTTACCAGGAACTTTAATGAGCTTTGTTTTATTAAAGTTAACATTTTTTTTTTTTGGTTACTTTGATCAATATTTGTATCAATGATTCTTAACCAAGTAAAATTAGCAATATTAAGAAATGCTAATAGTCCTTCAAAACAAGAAATCAAAAACCCCCAAAAAAAAGAGATGCATCTGCTATGATTAGTGAATGTTTACAGGGAACTTTGACCTGTCACTGGGTGATACTTCGTCTGTGGGGAGCCTGATTGCAGAGGCTAGGAAGGACTTGCGGAAAGATATAGAGATTTTGTCCAAGAGCAAATCACACATGGGTGAAAGCAAAAGGAATGGTGAGGAAACGCAGGACGAGGAAGGGCTGGTACCTGTTGAAAGCGATAGTGATGCAGAGGATAAAGGTAATCAGCAAATTAATTTGTTTGCCTCTGCTTCCTTCTTGTGTTCACCATAAACATGATTTAGGTAGAATGTAAACCATTTTACACACTCTTATTGGATCCACTTATTTGTTTAAGTGTAGAACATATTTTGCAGACCATTGACTGCTGGATAATTTGTTATGCTTTGGGGATGTATATTCTGCTCTTGTGGAGTGTGATGAATTAAAAGTTTATTTTAATTTTAATATATTTAGGACTTAACACAGTGAAAACGAGTGTAATATCTCCAGTGGATAAAATATTTTAAAATGCTAAAGACATTTCTATAGCTTCACTTCCAATGAACAAGGAAGCAGTCCGAGTTAAAAACATTTAAAATATTCATTCAATGATAAAACACTCTTAACGTTTCTCTCCCAAAATTAAAAAATTCAGAACATGTTTCGTGAGACCTTTGTTCTCACTGTCAGCTGTTAAATGACTGCTGCATGGTGGATCATATTAGGTTTGAAAAGGTGGGAGAATGTGGTAAAACTGGTGGTCTGTTGATGAACTTGCACAAAATAATATCCGCTTCTGTGAATTCCAAAGTTTAAACAATCTCCATTTCTTATGATTTTTAAATTTAGCAATGGGAACCAACCATTTCTCTCTTCTTTTATGGTAAATTGTATAGATTTACATTGTAAATTAAGAAGTTTCAGAGCAGCTGTTGAATGTTATTTTTTGGTATTATTGGGAGAATAAAAAACGTAAAAGACAGATGCTTCAAATACTCTGAAACTTCTTAATTTACAATATAAATCTATAGAATTCAATATGAAGAAAAGAGAAATGGCTGGCTCCCATTCCTAGATTTAAAAATCATAAGAAATGGAGGTTGTTTAAACTCTGGAATTCACAGAAAAGAAACACACAGAGAAAATTACATAAAAATGTTAATATAAAATTGGCTCCCAATAATAGATTTAGTCTAAACAACGTTTTGAAAGTCAGTACTAAAGATAATACCCCAAAGGAGGAAAAAGCAGGAATTTACAAGATTTCATGTGCTGAATTTGATAAGATCTACATAGGAAAAACCAAGAGGAATGTGGGGGTACGTCTTAAAGAACATATGAGGAATTTAAAATACAAACAAATAGAAAAATCAGCAGTGGCATATCACTTTTGGACCGAAAATCGTGATATAAAGAAAAAAGTTGAATTATTGAGAGCCTGTACAGGGACCAGTAGAATTGGATATTTGGGAAAAGATTTACATTTACAAACATAAGGATCATTTGATGAATTTTGACATTCTGAAAGAAGAAAATATAAATTTTAAGTTCATAAAAGTTTCATCAGAGCGAAACATTGCTTCTGATACTACGCAACAACAACCTCTCACACCAGTCGTCCATGGCTGAAGATGGATATAACATATCTTTGAAACCGGTTCTATATAATTTTAAGGTTAGTGAAGCATGAAGAGTGTTAAGAAGACAGATTCAATAAATTGATAGCTTTAACCCCATTCCACATAAATATACAGTGTTTCACAACTTGGCACACCAATTAACTAACATATCTCGAGTACAAAATAAAACACCAACAGATAAAGACACCTATAACCATTGGTTTCAAAAAAGACACAGTGATAAAAATTATCATAAATTTAAAAGAAAAAATCAATAAGAGAAATTTTCACATAGAACAATACCAAGGAAAGATACAAATTCAAAAGTTTCACATACCATCCAACTCACCACAACAAATTTAAGCAGATTTTCAAAGAACATGGAATAATGTTAGCCCCAAAGAACAAATATAATATCAAGAATTTATTAGATTGTTATGTGAAAGACGCTATACCAACAGAAATCAGGAATTCATGAAATCAAATGTGCAGATTGTTAACAGAGATATGTATTGGAAAAACAAAGAGATATTTGGAAATTTGGAGAAAAGGACACTTATGGAATATTCGGTTTAAGCAGATTGATAAATCAGTGATAGCAGCTCACTTTTGGATGAAAAATCATGAAATTCAACCAGAAGTTAATTACTGAAACAACTTCAAAACCCAATGGAACTATTCACTTGGGAAAAAAATTTCATCATAAAAATAAAGAAAACTTAATGAACTTTGATTTTCCTCTTACTGATGAACTCAACCAGTTCCTACTATAACCACCAGACACCACCACAGGAGCATTTGGGTATCCAGCCAGCATTTCAAGAACATTAGTTGATCAACAACTAAAGATGGGAATGAGTTCTCTCGAAACACGTCTTAGTTTTATATAAGTGGAGTTTAGTGTAAACAAATTGAATATATTAGTGTAGGATGGTTATTCAGATTTTCCTTAGCCATATTAAAACTGCTAGTGCTTCAGTCTCAAGTTTGTGATGTCAGTTTGCTTGGCTCTAAATAAAATCATCCCAACTCTTTTATCAACATTAAAATTGCATAATCATCCTATGTTGTCACATTCAATTTGAAATAAAATAGTTATTTTAAATTTTTGACTTAGTGATTCCATAGTTATGATAATGTAAATGCTATTTTAGGGAAATGCTGAATTAGTTCATGTTTCATTTGTTGCTTAAATTTAAATAGCATAAGAATATAAGGATTGTTTGGGTATTCTGAGTGTGCATGTCACAAAATTGCATTTACTACCTGCATTCTTCTTCAGATGGCACAATTATTGAGAACATTTATTACACTACTAGTCATCAAAACTGTAATAATAATAATTATTGTCAAATGTGGCCATTCTGAAATATTTATTGATGTAAAAGTTTTAAGTTACCATGTTGTTGGCACTATCTGCTCCTGTGAATTAAAGCCCCTGGTTGCAAAGGTTATGATTGTAAAATAAATTTTAATGCAGAATTGAATTCCTATGAATAATTCTGACCAGATGCTCCTAGACTTTTCCAAGTTCGCTTTTACACTCCTGGAAAATTGTAAAAACACTGTGTTCCATCAAATGATGTTTTTTCCAATATGTTATAATATTAGAATTACTTATTTGTGGAACATTTTTTAGTGTTTTTAGAGTTTTCCAGTAGTGAAAAAGTATGAATTTAGAAACAATTCCAGGAGTTCAACCATTTTATACTACTAATTTCTATAATCAAAGGCTACCTTTCAGTTTAAAACAATTGTAAAAAACTAGTCACTTGGTGTATTGTGGGTTTCAGGTGTCGAGAATGAGGAAGACAGCGACAGTGACACAGATACTGAAGACAAAGGTAAGAAAAGCACATTTACATGTATAGAAATACTTCTGAGAATACCTGGATGCTTCAGACTATAACGTTTTTAATAAACCTTATAAAATATAATTGGAATAGATACGATGGCACATTGATAAGTCTGAAAATTTAACAAAATGGTGGGAAATTTTATTGAACGGCATAACTGTGTAAACATGATGCTTGTAATCATTTTGTTCAAACAATGCAACCCGCAGTTCTTTGTTGGCAGCTATCTTAAGTGGTCAGTATAACATGTAGTGTAGAGGTCGGTCCTGGTGGTGTAGTGGTTACCATGCTTGCCTCCTAAACCCAAGATCACAGGTTCGATCCCAGCCAGGATTTTTTCGGGCATAAAAGACCTAAGTATGGCTTCCTTTGGAAGGGAAGTAAGGCCGTGGGTCCCATGTCGTACATTTATGGCACAATAAAGAAGAGGCCTCTGAGCAAAATTTGTTGGCCATTTCACGCCCTGATTTGAATGCCCTAAGATGTTAAAGTGTCCATAAATAATCCAAATAAAAAAAAATGTTTTATAGAAATGGATCATGCAGTGGTAAAACAATTTTTTATTTTTATATCTGTTGGCAAGATACAAACTGAGCTGGGAGAAGTTCATAGGGACCTGAATTACCATTTATTACTGGACAAATGAATTTAAATGTGGCAATACAAGCACTGCAGATGCACATTCCGGATAACTTATTGAAGTTTCTTCTGAAGAAATAGAAAATTTATGGTATTGTGATAGAAGATGTTACATTAAGATTCGTGAGCTTACTGAGATGGTAGGCAACTCATATGAACAGATATGTAATATACTGCATGAAGTTTCTGCATATGAAAAATCTGAATGCATGATGGGTGCCATGTTTATTGACCCCATACTAAAAATGCTCAAGGAAGGACATTTCAAAATAGTGTTTGGAAAAGTTGCAGAATAATCCAAAATACTTCTGGCATCATTTTGTGACTGTAGGGAAAAGTTGGGTACACCACTACACCCCGGAGACAAAATGGGACTCAAAAACTGTGGGTTGGCAAATTTGAAATTGCACTGAAAAATGCTAAAATCGTTTTGTTGGCTGGAAAAGTGATGGCAACCTTTTTTTTTGATAAGGGGGGGGGGACTCACAGGATATTATCATGATTATTTGGAAAAAAAGATTAAAAGGGTAACTGGCCATTATTATGCAACATTATTGGATTGTTTGCATAGTGAGTTGAAGCAGCAGCAACCAAGATTGACTTGCAAAAATAGTGCTCCTCCACCGGACTATGTGCCTGCTCACATTTATGCCCTTGCGATGACAAAAGTGCACAAACTGAACTTCAAAATAATTCCCCAGATTTGGACCCAGCTTTCCTTACCCCTTACAGCTTATTCGGTATGGGGCTATGCAACTCTGAGGCACCTGAGCTGCTCTAGCAAGTCCATTCTTATCTTGTTTGACATTTTAATTCCACCTGCTTTTTAATTTTTGTAGTGTTTACCTCCCTGTTCTTAGTCTGATGGATGCCCCCATGTTTGACACAGTAAAAGGTGACTGTGTAATGGCATAACTCCCAGCACTAGGTTATATGTAGGACAAGAGCATATCCCTTGGTAAAGACCAGGCCCAGGAGGGGCCATTACATGAGCTGTTTACTTCCTGAAAGCGATTGGTTCCCTCTGTCTATACTCTGGGAGGTGTAACCTTGAGGTGACTTTTGTTCAGACCAGAACAATTCTTCTAAGCCAGGGTGACACCTAGGAAGCAACTTGCCATCAAAAACAGTTAGAATGGTGGAGGAAGAATCTGCTATGATGAATGATAATTCTCACTTACAAATGAAACGAAAGTGAGTGGACGTAAAAGAAGTAACTGAGATGATTTTCCCTCGTTACTTAGTTATAAGCCGTATAGAAGATGGTCAGTCATTTGGCTGAGTCATTCCTTATATCATACAAAAAGATATATAGATAAATTTCTGGTCCTGTCAAATCCTGTACATGATTGAGAAATGGACCTCTTTTGGTAGAGATGTTGGGACCTACCCAGACCAATTCAATACTTAAAGTGACAACTCTCCATGGATATCCAATCCGTGTCAAGCAACACAGAACTCTGAATTCATCTTGCAGAGTTATTAACACCAGCATACTCAATGGCATGTCCGATTCTGAAATACAGAAAAGGCATCACCTTTGTTTATCTCGTAGACAAAAAAGGGTGAAGTGCAGTTTATCCGTACTCTGTTCCTCACCTTCAATCATTTCGGGGCATAAAAATCCTAAGTATGGCTTCCTTCGGAAGGGAAGTAAAGCCGTGGGTCCCGTGTCGTACATTTATGGCACAAAAAAGAACCTCAAGCTTTAAAGAGAGGCCTCTGAGCAAAATTTGTCGGCCGTTTCATGCCTTGAGTTGAATGGGACGCTGATGACCTGAGCTGTTAAAGAGCGTCCATAAATAAATCATTCAAAAAAAAAAAAAACCTTTGATCATGTTGAACTGCCACAGAGGATTAAAGCTGGGTATGAGGTTTCATAATTTTGGTGTTTGTTTGAATGTTTGTAATAGTATATTACCCGTAATTCCATCTTCTCATGGAGCTTTTTGGAAATATATTCCCAGCCCCTTGCAATGTTTTCAATGCCAACGTTTTGGCCACACTCGTATATCTGTTAAGAGTGCCAATTCAGTACGTGCAACCTTCTGTAAAGAAAGTCACAAGGAGCATGTTCATCCAGTCCTGTCTGCATGAACTGCCACAGGGATCATCCAGCTTCGTCTCTCAACTGTCTTTACTATCATGAAGAACACTGTATCCAGGAGCTCTGGGTGAAGGAAAAACTTTCCTTTCTGAAGCCTGGAAGCAATTTGAAGCTCATCAGCCTATGGTATCTAAGATTGGTATGTACAGCGCTGTAGCCTCTTCTGAGCTCCAGAAGTGTGACAACAGCACAACGACCTGCAACTTTGTTTGTACTTGGGTCCCTAGAGCACCAATGCTCCTGCATTAAATTCAAAACTTAAATACGAAGACTGAGTTTTTGAAAACATCCACTGCTCCTAAAAAGGAGAATTTGAGCCCTTCTTCTCCTTGCTAGGGAGTCACCAAATCATTTATATCCACCTCTAACTGATTTCAAGTGTTGGAATTGGTTAACCACTCTCAACCAGAGAGCCCTCCCTCGAGGACATCATGGAGCAGAATGTGCCTGCTGCTGTTAAACCATCTAGCCCCATGAGTCTAAAGAAAGGATGGCTAATTCGTCCTGTACTGACCAAAAAGTAAACTGGTATATTTCCTTATTCCAGAGCTTTACAATGGCTATCCCTTTTATGGAAGATTTTGTGGAATTCATAGTCTAAAACCTGTACTGGAGTTACTTTTATGTTCAACTGACTCAGACCCATTTCTTTGCAGTTACTCTTTGGTGCGATTGGACCTTCCACCAAAAGACAGCACTCCAGCACATGGCAGGATTTTAATTCTAATCATAAATGAGTATACAGCTCTCCACTGAGCCTATAGTCAGCCTTAAAGGCTTCAGCAGCTGCCGTATGGTTTTTGGTTTTAGTTTTACTGTCTGTAATATTTACCTACCTTTATCAGTTACTATCTCAGCACCTGATCTAGACCATCTTATTTCCAAGCTACCACCCCCTTTCCTACTGTTGGGGAACTTTAATGAGCACCATCCTCCTCTGAGGTTCTTCCACTCAGTATGTGAGGGGTAGCATGGTAGCAGACTTTTTAGATCACCACAATCTTACTTTATTGAATACAGATCAGTCCACTTTTCTTTCTGATATTACAAACAGTTTCTCACATTTGGATCTATCTTTCTGTTTCGCCTTTCTTTCTGTACATATTACTGGAACATCTTCTCTGATTTACACTCCAGTGATCATTTTACATGCCCAGAACCATATTGTGTCTTCCCACATACATTCCCAGTGCACACCAAAGTGGCTTATCAGCAAGGCAAATTAGAATCTTTTCAATTCTCATGCAATATTTTCAGGGTGTGCTTTTAAATTTATTGACGCCATGATCGAGCACCTGAATGCCATACTCATTAAAGCTGCAGATAAGGCTATTCCCCAGTCGTCTTCCCACCCAAATGCTTTCCGGTTCCTTTGTGGACTGATGAATGCCGGAATGCATTGCATGCACAGAGGTGCTTTGAGAGCTTTTCATTGCCACTTTACGTTAGAAAATATATTATAAACAGCTGCATGCCAAATGCCATCGAGTACTAAAGGATAGCAAAAAGGCATTTTCAATTGATTCCGTTTCATCTTTTAACCACTGAACGCCTTTGTCAGTTGTCTGGGATAAACTATGCCGGGTTGCGGTAAACCTTGTCTCAAGGTGCAACACCATGTACTTGATACTCCTGCAGACATTGCAAATACATTTTGCTAATATTTCGAGCTTATACTCTTACGCCATTCTGTAGTTTAAGAAGCAGTCTCTGCATTGGAATGCTGCGGAACAAAAATGCAGCATCAAAAGAGACAAGAGAATCATTTGGTAAAATCACTACATTGTTAATTTAAAGGAACTAGTGATGCTTTTGTTCTTAAATCATTTTTCAAAGTTCCAAATTTTTTACTAATCATTTAGCCAAATCATAGGTTGGGTAATTTATGTAATTAATTATTCGGTGCATGCTTTTGCCTGGTGTGTATATTTTGGAAGGTCATAAATCCTAGGAAGCATAGAATTGTTACTTTTTAGCTTCCATTTATCAATATTTGACAAAATTTTATTCACCCGAGTGTAGAGTTGACAGCTTTGACACATTCATTCAAAAGATAGTATGTTATATATCCCATACTTACTAGTAGGGTCTCTGTTCATTTATTGTAGTCATCTTGATCTACAATCACTAACTTGTTCCTTTTATCCTCTTTTATGTACACCACCTTTCTTGTTAAGCGATCTAAGTTGATAATAGATCTCCTTGAAGCCACATTTCTTCACAGCTTCCTTTGCAACAAGAGCTGTGTGCACAGGTGTGTTGTCCTGAAGGAGGTGCACACCACCACTCAGCTTTCATTGCCTTTTCTCTTTGAATTTTTTGTTTTTTTTAATAGTGTTTAACGCCCGTTTTTACTACTGCGGCACTGCAGGCGGTGGACACTGATGATACATGAAATGAAATGATAAATTGGGAAAGGATATTTTTATTTTAGGAAGGAAACATTCCAGGCCTAAGTTTAGGGTACCTCCCTGGCATTTGCCATATATGACTGAGGAAAACCTGGAAAAAATCTCAGTCAGGGAGGACAGTCCTGGCAGGATTCGAACCCCATACCTTCCACTCACGAGTCTGCACCTTAACAACCTCGGTCACCCATGGCAGTTTTCTCTTTGATGGAAGCACTAGTCTGTGCAGTAAGCCAGCATAGTACTCCCCATTTACTGTGGTGTTCCTCTCCTTGAAGTCAATGAAGAGTATTCCTTCACAGTGCCAAAAGATTGTGGCCATGATCTTCTTGGTTGATTGAGTGACCTTGGCCTTTAGAGGCGGTGCTTCATCAGGTTTACGCCGTTCCATTGATTCTCTTTTGGACAAGGAATCATCGGAGAGGACCACAGTTATCTCCTGTAACAATGGTTTGCAGAATTTCTCTCTTGTTGCCGCGGCAGAGCTCCAAAAATGCCTGACAACAGATGACTCGTTGCTGCTTTTGAGCTGAGGAAAGAAGTCTAGTCACCCATCTTGCAACTAACCTTATTCATGTTTAAATGTTCATGAATAATTTGAAGGATTGTTGTTTTAGAAAGGCCCAACCTTGTTGCTATTTCTGTAACTTTGAGCAACCGGTCTTCCATAATTTCTCCTTCCACAAAAAAAGTGATGTTTTCAGGAGTGAGCACGTCCAAGGGCCGATCTGCACATTCTTCGTTTTCAGTGCTTTCTTGACCCATTGGAAAAAGTTTGGCTCATTTTTTTGTGGTAGAATATGAGGGGATTGATTCCCCATATAAACCGTCCAAGCGCTATTTAATTTTAATTCAAGCAACAAGTCCTTCTTTTGTGAAGAACTTAATAGCAGCTCGATACTCCATTTTGAACATGTCACAATCTTTTACACATAGCCTTCTTTATGCAACTATATCTGAACAACTGAGCACAGCTGCAATTATGTACTTAACAGATAAGGTATGACACCAGATAAGGGTCTGTGAAGATGATACTCTTTATTGGCAAAGCTGGAAACTTATGGACCTACCTTCCTATGTGCTATGAAATTTTACATTGCTTTCAACAGAAGTTTTTAAACCTTTATTTAAAAGTGATAGTTGTAGGTTATTGTCCAAATAATTACAATGTTTTGCAGATTTCTTTAAGTTATTAATGGATTTCTTTTTGTTTACTACACAATGTACTGAATTTTGTCTTTAGTTTTAGCATTTTATTTCTCATTTTAACATTTAATTTCATGAGGAGATTTTCTTATAGATTTTTCCAAATTGGATGTCTTAATATTTTGGGTAATTCAAATATAAATCATATAATTTTAGATCTAACTGACCAAGATCTTTGTAATGTTTGTTAATAACACTTTCTTTTTAGTTGATTTCTGTATGGCAGTGTATCATTGTATTTAATGACCTTTCTGAAAAATTTTAAATCAGTTTTGTTTTTGATGCACAATTTTATGATTCTTATGCCATCTGCAACATTTCATGTTTTTCATTGTAGCTTAAGGAAGGATTTAATGTCTTTATTATGATGTTTGTTAAAGATAAAACAGATCCTATCTTTTGACAGCCATCTTATATCTGCTGTTCCACATTTCATCGATTAATTTGAAATTGTGAAGTTAATAGAATGAATAGGTCATTATATACATATATAACAAAGTTGGTATAATGTGACACTATACTGGCAGATTAATTTGCCAGAACATAATTAAAGAGCTTTTGCTCTCATCTTCCGCTGGAGATTGAATAATACTGGCAGGTGACGATGTGACCACTGGTGGTTGCAATATAAAGTGAAACAGGAAGTCACTTGCAGGATGTCAAAGTTCATAACAGAACATTTATTTTTAAATGAAAATCTTTTCCCATGTTCTAATTCCTTGGGACTATTGATAGCTTTAATCTTAAATCAAGAAGATAGGTGCTAATCACATCAATTCAAACCCCAATGAAAATTATGAAATAAGATCTGTTACCAGTTCCATAGTATATGTTGTGCATCTTATAATAAGAAATGTGATTACTTGTTTTTGTAGAGGAGGAAAGTGCAAGATATGGTCTGGAGTTAGCAGAGTTGACATCAGAGATCTCAATGAAACAGAAACTGATAGAGGAGCTAGAGCGGTCCCAGAAAAGGATTCAACTCATGAGACAGCATTATGAGGATAAGCTGCAGTTGTTACAGGAGAGAATTCGAGCAACAACAGAGGAACGTGACACTGTTCTTGCCTCATTCAGTAAGTGCTTGGTACTCCTATGTTAGCTTAATGGGAGATATTTCTAGTTCCTGTTGTTAATGGCATATCCACTCTCCATTCTAGGTCAGGCCAATCATCCATCAGAAAAAGAGAAGAAGGTGAGAGAGGAATATGAAAGAAAATTGACTGAGATGCAAAAGGAGATGAAGAGGCTTCAGTCTGCAAAGAAGGAACATGCACGTCTGTTACGCAACCAAACACAGCACGAAAACCAAGTGAGAGTACTGAAAAATGATCTTGCAGAAATGAAACGTGCAAAGGTAAGGTGTTGCACTTGTGATATTAAGTATACAGATGTTAGGCATTCTAATGTTACTTGCTTTTTTTTAATCTATTCTTATTTAAAACTACATCTAATAGTTAATTCTCCAGATAAAAACTACATGATTTCACTTTTAGCAAAGTTTGAAGGAATATAGCTATTGTTCCTATGAAACAATTTTTGAAAAATTTCTTCAAATTTACATTTACCCGCCCACAGCCACACACACACGCACACACCCGCGTATGTCCTGGTTTCATAATTGGTATGATCTGTGCTCTTTTCCATAACTTGGGGAAGCTTCCATTCTTTAAGCAGTGATTGTATAATGTTGTCATGAATTTTGGTGTTTGTTTGAACGTTTGTAATAGTATATTACCCAAAATTCCGTTTTCTCCTGGAGCTTTTTTTAAATTAATGCCTTCCAGGATACTACATACTTCATCTTTCATGAATGGTTTGTCATTAGTTGTTTTAGGTGGTTCCTTTATTTCCACTCTGACTTGTTTGTGGTACTCATTATCTTCCTCCTCGTCATCTTCTGGTATGAAGGTATCATGATTGATTAAAGAAAAACACACGCATGGTATTAAAGAATTGCATGGGAATAATTTCATAGGGTGTAGAGAGGCCATATACTTATAAGCAATTTGATATAGGCAATGTATGGTCCACAATTAAACATATTGCAGTTTAATGGTGTTAAACATTTTGGCATCAGATGCTGATAAAGCAAACTGCCTTGCAAGCATAGGAATATTAATTTTCTGTAGCTGTTATCAGCGTTTTCAACATTTAGTGCCATAAAAATCCCTGAAATCTTAAACTAATTATTTTAAAATGTGACACTGAACATCTTTAACTGCCATCTTGCATTATGTAGCCAAGGCCTAATAAATTTACATTTTAAATGTCTTGATGTAGCCTACTCTATAGGGAGCTCTTTAACTGCTTTTATGGCGTAACACACAATGCAAAAGCTGATGTTCTCCAAGTTACTAGTTCTATTCTTGTCATGCTGCTAAATTTTTTGTATTTAATATTAAATGCTGCAATACACATAATGAAGAATTATGAATGAAATTTACTTAATGCTTCCAAGTTTTATTCTCTTTCTCATCATTGAATGTATTAGCAGCACATAAAATTGCAAATAAGCGTATTACTAACATAATGCCCAAATATTAATTTACCTAACACGTACTCAGGACAAGATTCTTATTGGTAAGTACAATAAAAGCTAAAAGTGTCATAATAATATGAATTGACATGTTAATGTTTATGTGTATAAATTGAAACATCAACTTAATACATAGAGAAAAAACTGTATTAAAGTGATGAACGAGACTTGAACTCGAAAACAAATGACTACCTCTTACTGGAAAGCTCATGTCACTACCATTGCGATACGTTCTGATTTGTTTATTTATGGATGCTCTATAACATCTCAGGTCATCAGTGTCCCATCCAATTCAGGGCTTGAAAGGCTGACAAATTTTCCTCAGAGGCCTCTTCTTTCAGGCTTGAGATTCTTTATCGTGCCGTAAATGTATGACAAGGAAACCACGGCTGTACTTCCCTTCCGAAGGAAGCTATACTTAGGATTTTCAAGCCCTGAAAAATCCCTTCGCTATCATGTGTTATGCTTTTGAGGGGCATCTTCATTAGCCAGTAGCATATTGGTGCTTTAGAAACTTATAGCCATAACTTTGAAATTTGAACAGACAGAGCATATATATTTTTATGTTAAATTTCCTCCACACTCTTTGAAATTATTTCAAGTTAGTTCATTAACATTTTATGTATATGTATGTATATTAACTAGAATAAAAATAACTAGATAAGCAGAAAAAGGATAAAACATTTAGAAAGTCACATATTTAATATCCTCCAATGAATGCATTTCTGCTCTAGTAGATTTTTTGTTACAGCCATTTGTTACTTCTAGACCAGCCTACATTAAAGATTCCTTCCATTTTTTGATTGGCACATTCTAATATAACCTCACCTCATGTATTCACATTTCTTACACTATAGTTCATTCACTTACACAAAAGTAAGACGCATTTCTGGAGAATCTCTCCCATCTTCATTGAAGAGAGATTCTCCCGAAACGCGTCTTACTTTTGTGTAAGTGAATGAAGTATAGTGTAAGAAATGTGAATAGATGAGGTGAGGTTAGATTGCCACTCCATTGTCAACAGCTTCGTAAGTACAATATTTACATTCTAATACACTTCTGGCCCACTATCAATGTGACATCACTTTATACTAACATTCCCCATCATGAAGGATTAGTAGCCATTAAGACATTTCTTGGACTCTGGAGTACCTCCTTATACCCCATCCACACATTTCATTTGTCATCTTGCTTATCTAGTTCTCACTCACTATGCATTTAGTTTTGATAATAAATTTTATCTATTAATTAAAGGCACTGCGATGGACACCAGAATGGCACCATCTTATGCCAATCTTTTTCTTAAGTCAGAACCTCTGGGTACTGTTATTATGGCTTAAGATATACTGATGATATATTTGTGCTTTAGACCCAGGGCTCAGAATCTCTTGATCAGTTCCTTACAAATTCTAACTCCAAATTTTCATTCAAGTTCACTTCTTTTATCTCTCTCAATGCTGCTATGTTCCTAGATAATGATATATCTTATGCAGTGGCTCTTTTCTTATGTCTGTGCTCATTAAGCCAATTGATTTACAGAAGTATCTTCATTTTGATAGCTGTCATCCCCTGCATACCAAAAGATCTATTCCTTTTTCTCCTTAAATCTGTGGCCATTTGTCTTTGTAACAACTGTTCATCTCTTGACACATATTTTAAAAACATAGCTCAAAAGTTTCAAGATGAAAAATATCCTTCCTCTGTTTTAGAATCCTGTTATCATTCCAGCGCACAAAACTATCTAATGCAAACCTAAAACTTCCAATAAAAGCTCTATAAACCTTTTATTATATTATATAAACTATAATAAAATAGTTTAAAATATCAATATATTTCATTGATATTTTAAATCTTTTATTGATGTTATTGTATGATTTAGTTGAATTACACACCCTTAATGCTTCACTTACTTGTCATAATGTATAGAACCGGTTTCAAGAACATTTGGTTCTCATCATCAGCTAAAATTCAACTCAAAACTGGCAGTATACATTATGACAAGTAAGTGAAGCATTAAGAGTGTGTAGTTGAACTAAATCATACAATAATATCAATTATATGATTGGCTTCACTGTGCTAGTTACAACTTGCATTTTCATGTATTAACCTGGTTACTACTTACGTGCCAGGGATTGGAAGCATCAGACCTATTTTTACAGAATGTCATGATACTTTATTTTTTCTCCTGTAAGTGATTTTTCTAAATTCATACCTCGCTTACTTTTAGAACACACCCTGACCTTAAAAATATATTTCGCCAGAACCTATTTCCTTCCAATTTAGTTCATGTTGTCACTGGCTCTTATCCTTGCCAACATCCTATATGTAAAAGCTGTGTGCTTATTATTGCATGTCATTCATTCCGCAGCCCTAATTTATCCAGAGAATTTAACATTACTTCATTTCTAAGAATGTCATATATATATTTTATCTTGTAAGCTTTGCAAAGCATTTTATGTTGGCTTAATTTCTACTGTTTTTTGCTCCATATGAACAATGATAGACATTCTGTTAAAACCAAGCCTATCTTGCCAGTTTCCCGACATGCCTCATCTCACTGTAAAGATTACAATGATGCATTTAATTTAATACTAAATGATGTGTTTCTGACTCAGCTCTGAAAGTTTACTCAGAGACAGAAATGGCAGCTATATTTTTGCATGAAACGCATGTACCACGGGGTTTAATATTATGTTAATATATTTTTATATTCTCTCTCTCTTACACCTTTATTACTTGTTTAAGCTGTTTCCATGCATTATACTACCTTTGATATTCAATGTTTATATTCACTTCATTCATTTGTCTTCTTTGCCTAAGAAGAACATAAGCTATGTAAAAAAAAAAAAAATACATTGTTTATTGTGTTATTTTATTTTTCGTTTATGTATATATGTATGTGTCTGTTAATGTTCTTGTGGTCGCAATTTTTGTTTTTCATCAATGAAACTTGGCATATAGCTATCATTAACAAGCAATTAATCTAGTTCGTTAACCAGCAAAATTTGGGGTTTTGGGGGTCAAACTAAAGCAAATTTTTTTTAAAAAATTTAAAAATTGCTATAGTGGCTGCAATTTTTGTTTTTTCTCAACAAAACAGTATATTTTATTAAAATAATGAAAATAGTTTCTAAAATTCAGGCAGGATATATCTGAAAACCAAGTAGGGGTTAAAACAAAATTTAAAAATTACTCTAGTCACAACAGTTTAAAAAAATTTTAAATGAAACTGTGTATATGCCATTGAAATAAAATAAGAACAATAGTTTATTAAAATCAGTGAAATCAGGTTATTAGGAATGGGGTTTTACCTGAAACCTAATATTTAAAAATCGCTGTAGTGGCACTAATATTTTCTTGCGACAAAACTCGGTATATTCCATTTAATAAAATAAGAAAAATAGTTTCTGAAAATTGGAAAATTGAGCTATTAGTAGTGGGGGTATATCTGAAAAGCAAATTTTAAAGAGTGGGGAATAAAGCAAAATTTAAAAATCTTTCTAGCAGTCATAATTTTGTTTTTTCATAATTAAACTTGATATAGGCCATTGAAATAAAAGATAGTAGTTTCTGAAAATCAGTTAAATCAAATTATTAAGAATGGAGTTTACCTGAAATGCCAAACTTAAAAATTACTTTAGCTGCAATTTTTTTTTTTTTGCAAAAAAAACTCTGTATATACCATTTAAATAAAATAAGAAAAATATTTCCTGAAAATTATGGAAATCTGGCCATTAAAAGTGGGGGTATACCTGAAACCCAAAATATAAAAATAACGCTACTAATACCAATATTTGTTTCTTCACAACAAAATTTGGTATATACCATTTAAGTAAATAAAATACATAGTTTCTGAAAGTTAGGGAAATTTGACTATTAGGAGTAAAGGTACACTTGAAAACCGAAATTTAAAAAGTACTCTTCCATTTAATTTGCTCTATATTGTTTGAAAATTAAAATGGGAAATTAATTCAGCATATAAACTATTTATAATGATGCATATGTTTTATATTAACAAAAGCATCATTGTGGAGAAAGCAAATGTGAAGTATTAATTTTTTTTTTTTTAATGGTGTTTAATGTTTATTTTTACTACTCAGTACCATAGGCTGTGGAAAGTGGTGATACATGAGATGAAATGATAAATTGGGAAATGATTTTTTTAAGGAAGGAAACGCTCCCTAAGTTTTGGGTACCTCCCTGGCATTTACCATTTATGAGGACTGAGGAAAACCTGGAAAAAACCTCAGTCAGAGAGGACTGCTCTGGCGGATTCAAAACTCAAATCTCCCACTCACGAGTACACTCCTTAACGACCTCGGCCACCTGTGGTGGTTGAAATATTAATCTAATATGTATTTAAGAATTATATTTGTATGTAAGAGTGCTCTGTAATAATCTTCAGAAAAAGTTTGCATTGCATGTTTTTACTACAATAACATTTAAATTAAATTTCAAAGCTAGTAAAAATTTATGTAACTTTCAATTGTTTGTTGTTGATTGTGTATATTTGCTTATTACATTATAATTATTTTTAAATACTAATATGTTTTTGTTTTATTTAAAAATATGAATGTCTTCTTAAATATACCATGTAACTTGAAACTTTCTATTATTTCTATTTTAGAATATAAAGATGATATGAAAGTCTCAGTTCATAAACATGTTTATTTTTAAAATGTGTAAAAATACCCACACAGTATAGCTTTGTCTATCAGTGATCATATATTTTATACTATTGCATTAATTTTTGTGGTTAACAGCAACAACAACAACAGCAACTTGTACATTGCAAGAATTCTAACTTTGATCCCCTAATATCACACAGTATTCCCGGGTTCGAACCCGGCCAGGACCGATGGATTTTTTCGGGGCGTAAAAATCCTAAGTATGGCTTCCTTCGGAAGGGAAGTAAAGCCGTGGGTCCCGTGTCGTACATTTACGGCACGAAAAAGAACCTCAAGCCTGAAAGAGAGGCCTCTGAGCAAAATTTGTCGGCCGTTTCACGCCCTGAGTTGAATGGGACGCTGATGACCTGAGCTGTTAAAGAGCGTCCATAAATAAATCATTCAAAAAAAAAAAAAAAAAAAACACAGTATTCCCATAATTTATTTTAATTTATTAATTAATAAGGCTCTAGCTTTCATTTTATATTCATTTTTAAAGTTATTCAAGTTTCTGAGGAATTTGCTGTTTACACAGCTCCTGCATGACAGACCTTTAATCTTGTTTTATGTGTAATCCATATGTTTCTAACTTGGCAATGTTAAGTAAATGATGGAATTAAAATACAGGTATCATCATTATTTATGTGTTTAGAAGCTATTGACCTTGAAGCAAGTAAAATATTCCAAAATCAAATGTTTCTGAATGTTGACATGAGCTTCACTTACAGGTTTTTTAATTAGGACATATTTCGGAGAACCATTGTTCATAACTTCAACTGTTGACTGACTGCTTGGTAAGTTTTGGATAGTTTGATAGGTCTTGGCTGGATTTGGTTTGCAACTCTGTCATAATCTGATGACTGAAATAGGAATTTTCTGAATTTGTCCAGAGGTGGGAAGTCAAATTTCATTAATTCTTCGTTGAAAGATAGCATAGCACCAGAGAAAAATCGAGCATCTGAGGGGTATTCTATAAGTTTTTGGTCTGACTCAGAGATATTGTGAAGATGGCCAAATTACTATGATAGCTATAAAGATGTAAGCTGTAAGGTTTCAGACATGTAAGTGTAGTCACTTGCTTGTGATGATCATGAAAACAAACTAATGTTAACATTTTCTTCAAAATGATTAAAACTGAAATACAAGAGGTGATAAAGTACTTCGTTTTCAGGGATTTAACCCTAATAAAAATACACAATAAGTTAGATTCCATATTAAAAGATGCTTTCCCTTTGGTTTTGATGGTTCAAATGTGGGCTGCTGAATTTAAGCATGTTGATACATTCATTCAAGATAATAAACTCAGGGCTTCCCAAAATGCTATGACCAATGAGATTGAAACAAAAATTCATAATGCCATACTTATTGATCACTGATTGATGGTATACGAGTTGACTGACATTGCAAAGACCTCAATAAGCTATGTCCACTGCATTTTACATAAAGTTTTGGGTATAAGAAAATTCTCCTCTTGATGGATGTTATATTTTTTAACAATGGACCAAAAACACATTTGAATGAACACTTCTTAAAAATGTTTAGACTTGTTAAAATGCAATTCTGGTGATTACTCCAACTTTCATAATGGTAGATAAAATATGGATTCATCATTGCATGGCAGATATAAAGGAGCAATCCAAACAGTGGTGACAAGAGGTGAAAGTGCACCAAAGCAAGCAAAAATGGTTCCATCTACAGGAAAAGTCATGGCTGCAATTTTCTGGGATTCTCATGGTTTGATGCTCATAAACTACCTCCAGAAGGGCAAAATGATCCCTAGGGAGTATTATGCTTCACTACTGGACCAAATGAAGGATGCTATTCAGGCTAAATGCCCAAAAAATTTGCTTTCATGATGATAATGCACCTTCAGACAATTATTGCTAGAAAACTGCATGACCTTCATTTCCAAGTGGCTCCACTTCTGCCATATTCACCCACCATGACTCCCAGTGATTACTTTTTGTTTCCAAACTTGAAGAAATGGCTGGGTGGATGAAGATTTATATCAAATGATGATGTTGAAGCTGAGATAGAGGCTTATTTTTCACTGTTGGACAAATCTTATTTTACTGGGGTATTAAAAAGTTGGAACATTGGACTAAATGTATTGATTTACAAGGTGACATGTTGAAATCATTGGTCAGGCTGAGAATGTTTAGAATGCCCGTCGTAAACTATCTGTAGATTTTAAGTCTTTGAACTTAATTTGCTGCTTCTTCAAACCCAGAGCTTGGTATATGCACTGTTGATATGAGTGTATTGTTCGCATGGATTCCTAGTCATGTTGATGTGGCAGGGAATGAGGTTGCTGATTCCACTGCGAAATCTTCTATTTTAACTTATGATCATTTCATTGCTGCAGTTGATTGTAGTCATGTATTGCAAAAGGCCATTCTCTCATGCTGATATGAAGGATGAGTGGTATACCCTTTGAGGGAACAAACATGGAGAGCTGAAGCCTTTCCCTTTTGACTGGGATATTAAGCAATATTTTAATTATAATAGCAAAAAGCTCATACAAACATTACTAAGGACAATTGAACACTACAACACTTAGCAACTGAAGTGAATGCAAGCCAAACATGGCAAGAGTGGCCAACATTAATTATATTGCAGAAAGTCTTCAATAATCATTGTAAATGCTCAAATAAGTGTACTTACGAAGCTGTTGACAATGGAGTGGTATATATATATAAACAATGTATACAGTTTTTTTCACACTAACTCCATTCACTTACATAAATTTGGAACATATGTTTCGGGAGCGATCCCTCCCATCTTCAGCCTGTTGACAAACTGTCGTTAAACGTGGCGGTTGGGTCTCTTGATATTCTTGTGGCGGCATCTGTTGGTATTATTAGGAAATATCCCTCCATTGGATGAACTCAGCAAATTCCTAATAATACCAACAGATGCCGCCACAAGAATATCAAGAGACCCAACCGCCACGTTTAACGACAGTTTGTCAACAGGCTGAAGATGGGAGGGATCGCTCCCGAAACATATGTTCCAAATTTATGTAAGTGAATGGAGTTAGTGTGAAAAAAACTGTATACATTGTTTATATATATTGTAAATGCTGCTGAACTGTTATATTTCCAGTCTGTTTTCTGTATTTATTTTTTAAATTAAAATCTAATAATACTCTGCCAAACTGTTTAAACTGTTTCTGATGGAAAAATGTTTTTAATCAACAGATGAATATTTAAATTTTTCAAAGACTGGGTAAGAATTAGGTGCATCTTCTTAAACTGTCCAAATAGGATCTTGTTAATTCTACTTAGTTGTAAGGATTTTTTATTCAGTAGGTGTCTTATGTGTTTAATTAAGTTCATTATTTTATACATTATCTGTATTTTGCATTGAAGAAAATTTTATCTCTAATCTCTTCTGAGTTAAAATATAGAACACTCTTTATGGTTTCACTTACATAAATCCTAAAGAGTGTTCAAAATATTTTGATTCAGAAGAGACTGTTGATGTGTGTTTTACTGTGTACAATTTTAAATTGAATTAATATTGAAACATTTTATCTGTTTTTTCACATGTCACTTATTTCTTGTTATATTTGATTGCACTATTATAACATAATGATTACCTGAACATATTAATGCATTTCTTAAATTTAAAAGGGTTGTTCAATAATTTTTTTTGACAACATACTTTTACTCATCCTCTTAATTTTGATTATCTTTCTTAAAGTAGTCCTCCCATTGAATGCAATGCACTTATACCCACATATTTACCAGTCTTCAAACACATGCTGAAACAATTTTATGACGGGTCCTTAAGAATTGTTTCCATAGCCTTCACCACTGCTTCTGATGATGGAATATGCCTCTCATTCTTCAATTTGGGGAGAATAAAAAAGTAACAAAGGGCTAAATCTGAATAGGGAGAGTGTGAGACACTCTTCACATTGCTTTTTGTGAGATATTTAGTAACAACATTTGCGCTGTGTGGCTGTGAATTATCATGGTGCAACATTCAGCTTGTTGCATAGAAAGTGGCCTTTTGTGTGTGATGTGCTTGCAGAATTATCAGGACATCTGTGTAGTTACAGATATAACTTGCTGATAAACCATACCTTGAATATGAGAAAATGAGATATCTATAACTTTCCCAATAGAAGCAACCAATTTTGCATTTTTGGTGTTAGTGATAATGGAGATTTCTACACAGAACATTGCTGTTTGCTCTCAGGATCAAAATAATGAAGCCACTTTGATGAGCAGTGATTGTTACCCTTTAAATAACTGTACTCCTTCCTGTAACATCTTCAACTGCATGCAAACATTCTTTTGTTCAGGAATCTGCAGCTAAGCTTAAACACTTTTCAGTTAACAATGTGTGGGTAGCAGCCAGTAAAATTTTCATAATTTCTGAAGTTGTTCTTAATATTATTCTGTGAACCTCTCTTGTAATGACAGCAGCAGTGTTAATGTTTTCTCCAGTTAGAGCACAAACTGAAGCATTGGGTCCATCTTCCTTTGAAATTTATTTTCTCTCCTCTTAAACCATCTTTGAGGTGTGCTATAGGGAAGAACATCTCTCTATAGGCATCCTCTAACATTGCATATGCCTCAGTTGAAGATTTGTTTAGATGAAAGTAGAATTTCAGAACAGCATATTGGTTGTGTGTCATCTTTGCAGAACTGAACATGTCTCAACCTGCACACCTCTTGCAGGCAGGAACTGGAAGTGGCAACAATGAAATTAGTACCATGTGTGCATTATGCATTCAGCTAACAAAATATTGCAGAGTTAAATTTTAGTACAAGAAACTGTGCCTGTAAAATATTATGATTATTCTTTATTGAGCAGCTCTTGTATGCATTTATAATTGAGTGGAACAGAAGGCTTTATGGCCTGAACTTTGCCAAAATAAATAAGTCAATCACTTTAACAAAATTTAGAAAAGGATATAGTTAAATTAGTAAAGGTAAATTAAATGTTTTGACTAATGGTTAGAGGACACACTCTTATTTCTTCACTTATCAAAGTTTATTTTTAGAGCTGTTTTGTGGACATTTGTCCACATATCAGCTGTTGGTCACTGGTGACAGATTTAAATTGCCTGTTGGATGCTTACGGCTAACTTCAGGCAGGAGGTTGTACAATTTTATAATTAAGCCATCATCTGTTGGAATGCTCTGCGAATAAATGTTGTGAGTGGGGAAATAACAGTGTATAATTGACTCACCACTAAAACATTTAATTTATAATTATGTTCTGTAAAATGTTTATGGAATTTCGGAATCCACACAGTGAAACTTTTGTTAATCTTATTTTGATTTAAAGTAAAACACTAAAAATCATGTCGTCACATTAAAACTCTCTTTAAGTTTCACAAACACACTTATAAAAGTAATTTTGGTACATGTACCTCACGAAACATTTTTTTTGATTTTGATTTTGATGATTTTTAGTGTTTTAATTTAAATCAAAATAAGATGTTCTGTAAAGTTGCTTTAACTATTTAAAAATTATCTAATATTAATATATTAGCAAAGGTACACAGCACAGCACATTACTGACTGAAACTAATTAGCTAAAGATTGTAGTGGAATTCAGAAAAATGCACTGTTTTTGTGACAGGTGAAGTTGCTGAACAAAATGAAGGAGGAGGCTGCAAAACATAAAGATGTGGAGTTGCAGAGAAATCGTGAAATTGCTCAACTAAGGAAGGAATCCCGCAAGAGGGAGAACACCATTAGGTCACTTGAAGCTGAGAAGCGAGTGAAGGAAGCCGTACTGAAACGTAAACAAGAGGAGGTTACAGCATTGCGAAGAATGCAGCGGGGTGCCATGAGCAACAAAGCAGCTGGACGAGTTGGTCCCAGGCATGGTATGTTTCATTTTTGCAGCAGAATTTGTTCAAATCATCAGTTGCTTAAGTGAAGTTTAATTTGAAGCTTTTCTTTCAGAAATGAGGTATCAATAATCAGTTCACACATACACATTCATACCATAAATTCTGCCATAATTTTTAGAAATAGTTTCAAGGTTAAATTAAGCTGTTTTACTGTTTAATAGAATAAATTTTTTGTTGAACACCTAATGGTCATACAACATTTCTTCCATTAGTCTTCATGCAGTCTCTTGTTTATAGCATATTCTGTTGATGTTACTGTGTTTGAGAGAGCAGATGAGATTGTATGTAGTTCAAAGGGTTCCTGCAGGACTGATTGAAAAATTTCATCGCATCTTCCTTAAGCCACTCTTTTGTTTCTCCAGCTTATAAGCTGGAACATTGGCTTGTTGGAAGATAACAGTGATCATTATGAACCATTGTCTGGTTGAGAGGTTTCATAATTTTCTTCAGGACACTTTGACTATGTAGTGACTATTTTATCAAAAGAACTTATTCTCTGAGGGGCATTTCTGTCAAATAGTAATATAATCTTTCCAATCTAATCTTCTGAAACTTGATCACCAATTAAATAAAATTGTTAATTGGAACATTGCACAATGAAGCTTTTCTAACTAATCTCCACTTCTCACAAACCTCCTCATGAGCAGATTTGAAACACACATCAACTCAGCTTTCCCACACATATTTAAAATTTGGTACAGATATGTCAACGATATATTTGCCATAGTTAACAAAGAACTCATTGATGATGCCATAAAACTTCTGAATGTACAAGATGAAAACATTTCATTCACATATGAAACTGAAAAAGTAAAATGTTACCTTTCTTGGACATAAAAATAATCAAACGGCAAAAAAACCTGGAATTTGGAATATACAGAAAGACTACACATGCAGACAATCACCCAAAGCTGACAGTTTTAACCTCAAAATGCACAAACATTAAGTTATCAACAGCTTAACACATCGGCTACTTAACTGTAAAAGTAGCAAAGAAGAATACTAACAAATAGAAAGAACAGTGGTTAAAAATGGTTATGATAAAGAACTGGTACACAAAAAGTACAGAAACTGAAGAGGCAAAAACTATTAAAGAAACCACAACACATTCAACAGAGAGAGAGAGAGAGAGAGAGAGAGAGAGCATGGGGAGGGAGAGAGCTAATTTTTAAAAAATTCACATATCATCAATGGGCTACAAATTCTTAAAGATTTTAATCTCATAAACAGATTTAATGTTAAAAATCTCCTGATTGATTATGTTAATGACAGTATACCACTAGAGGAAAAAAGCAGGCATTTATAAAATAAGTTGTTCAGAATGTGAAGAAATCTATATTGGAAAAACAAAGAGAAACATAGGCACAGGTTAAAAGAACATTTCAGAAACATAAAATACTAGCAGTTTGAGAAATCAGTAATGGCATATCATTTCTGGACAGAAAACCATGACATTGAATAAAACAAAAGTATTAAAATCAGTGCAAGGACCTACAGAATTAGCAACATGGAAGAAAATGTACATTTACAAGTACAGAGACATTTTAATGAATTTAGACACTTCTGGTGATGAGAACATAAACTTCAAGTTCATTATGCCTCCATCAGAGCAGATTACACATCCCCACAGCATAACGGTGTATCTTCCAGTGGACAATGGGCTAATGAAGCAAAAGAAGGGTTTGTGAAACTGGTACATATATTTAAACAAGTAAGTGGAGCAAAAGAGTGTTAGTTCAATTCAATCAGACAATGATCTTAATATTTGATCACCAATGTTTGCACCTCCTACCTAGCATTGGAGCAACTTAGGAGAGCAGAACTCCTTACCAAAGGTGTGTTACTCTTGCATTACAATGCACATCATACTGATAACAGGACAAATGGGACACTGTGAAATTTCAGGTTGGAAGTCCTCAAGTATCCTTTATATATCCCTGATTTTACTCCAAGTAATTTCCATGCTTAAGGCCCTCATAAACATCAACATCATCTTTCAGATGGATATTTTTGTGACGATGAAGCTGTAGAAAAGGAAGTCATTGCCTGGAGCAGCTTAAAGAATTTTATGCTTTTCAGGGGCTTGCGATGCAATGGGACAAGTGCCTGAATGTACAGGAAGAGTATAAAAGTATTTTTCATATTGGTGTTCTGTAACTTACCCTCGTATCTATTTTTTCCCAGCCTTCTTCACTTTGTACAATTCAGCTCCATAAGACCATTACAGTTCTGTCAAAGCCTTATCTAGCCATATTTCATCTATTTTGGATGAACCTTTGAAATTGAGAATAAAGTACATTAATGTAAAGGGGAATTTAGTTAAGACCACTTCCTTGAACTAGTGGTAGCATCGTGACTTCTAATCTGGGGCCAAGTCAAGCTCTCTGAGTGGTTTTATATATATATACCCTGAGAAGGCAAATACCAAATAGCTTTAAAGTGCCAATGACTTAGAACTTATTTGCACTTTCATTACTTCATTTCATCCATCCCTACAGATTTATGGGCGCTAATGACCATAGCAGTTTTGCGCCCTTAAGCAATAATCAATCAAAACCTACAGATTTACATCTATAATATTCAGTCCAGAATCTACAGACATTAAGCGAGGAGCAGTGCAGTCAAAGTGACAATAAATAAAACATAACAAAAGCAAATTCAGTTGAAATATAAAAATGTTTCAAAAAGTTATTGCTTTTTTTTATACATCATTCTGAAAACTTAAAATTACCCTTTTAGAATTAGTAGTAAAGAACAATAATCTCCAGATATTTCACTTGGTTGTGAAATTACAATAATATGAGGCAGGGATTGGCAGTTATGACTGTATGTTTCATTAATTAATGTAGTACTGTATGTTGCTTGTGATGTTGAAACCATTTCTTACTGCTGAATACAACAAAAAATCTTTCAATTAATGGTTGTTTGTTGATTTGTAGCTGCAATGAAAAGGCTAAGCATAGCTCCCAAAGAGGTGAAGCACAAATGGCAACGGCTGGAGAAGACAATAAACAAGATCGCAATCAATAAGCAGATGGTGGCGTCCATGGAACGTGAGATGGAACGGTAAGCCATTAGTGGGTAACTTAAGATATGGAATGTAAGTAAGTAGAAATGGTGTGTATAGAAAATTGTTGCACAAAAACAGGCAGCTGCAGCAGCGAGAGGAATTAGGGCGATCGCTGGATCAGCTGATGCGGCAAAGGGACCATGCCTTGATAAATCGTCAGGACAAATCAGTGATACAAGACCTGGAGGACCAGATCGAGAATATGAAGGCCAATGTTGACTACCTGCAAGAGAGCATTGCAGACTCGCAGCAGAACATAATGCAGATAGAAGAGAGCAAGGTATGTGTGGTGGCAAGTTTAACACAAACTGTGTAGACTATAGGCATAACATCTAATTGGCTGTTTAATGTTTGTGCAGGAAAACTTGGATAGTCTAGATGTGGCAACACTGGTACAAGGTCTGACAGAACTGGATACGAGATACCTTATAGAGAAATTGTATAACATGACTGTGAACCAGAGCTACTCGGCAGCACAGAAAGAACTCACCGTGAAGGAAATGGAAGCAAAACTTAATGAGGTACATTATTAATGAAACAATTTTGAAAAAGGACTACTCAAATTTCAAACTTACTTCAAGTGGGAAAGTGGAACTGTGCTGATGATGAAGGCAACAGCTTTTGAAACATGTCCAAGTAAGTGAACAGAACTAGTTAAATTTGAGTGAATTCCTTAAAAATAAGTTGTTATATTATGCCATATTTCACTGTGAAAATCCCTGCTATTTAAATCTATATTACTTGGACATGTTTTGAAGCCTTCATGATTGTCAGTTTTACAGAATTGTAGGTAGATCTGACAAATTTGGAGATGAGGTCATTGTTGTTCAAAAGATTGAAACTAGCCATATCGGGTACAAATAAATTACATCTAATTCTACAATTTTCTGGATAGTTTTAAGAAGTTTTAGTTCAATTTTGAATTCATGATTTTTGGACCAAAAATGGTATGTTATTGCTAATTTCTCTGTATATTTGTCTTTGCCATATTTTGTGTGTTCCTTGAAAAATAAAAGTATATTTGAATAATTGAAAACATTTTATGATACAGTCGTATGTGTAGTTCGACTGTATCATAAAATGTTTTCAATTATATGATTGGCTTCACTGTGAATGTTCCAATTAACATTTTAGTTAAAAGTATATTTCTTTTGGATATATCTATGTAATTTTTTTTTGCAGTCTTTATAGTTGATTTGATAAATTCCTGATTGTATTCTGAAGAGGGAATTGTATCCTTTGTGTTGGTTTTTAGGAAGTTTTTTAACCTTCCGTTGGTTACAACATTATAATGGTAAGAATTGGTTGCAATGTATCATATTTTAACCTAAAGGAACACCCACGGTATTGGATGTATATATTTTATTTTAATACTTAAACATATTCATCATGAATTTCTGATGGAATTACATTTTTCAGATATACATTAATATCACTATTACTTTATCAGAGAAATCATGAAAAAGTTAACTAAAATCCAGTAACACCATCAGTTGCAATTTATCAAACTGATACATGAATTTTAAAAGTATATCATACTCATATAATTCAGCAACTGTTATCACCAATTATTAATCACATGTTGATATTCAAACACTATAGTGATAGCACAAAGAAACATCACACAACTTTCATTTAGGACACTAAAGCTTAAAATGAATCATGACACAGTGAAAAATAATCAGGAATAAGTGCACAAACTGCAGTGAAGCTTCCTTCATTATATACTTAAAAATAACAATAGGTTAACTCATAGTGTGCATCTCTGTAGATTTACTAACTCACTCAAACTATCTTCCTTTTAAAAGCCAAGGGTAACATTCAGTACATACTGCACTATTATGATCACCACAGATAATTGCTTATAGTTCTTGCACACAATTTTTGTCACCCTGATCTTGTGGGATTTGTAGCTTAAGGTGCAACGTCGACATTTTGCAAGGTTAGTCTCTGTTGGTCTGGCTCTTTCATCTGTTTCTGCAGGTGGCCTGAATTGCCTTAGAGAATGGCATAGAGTTTGAGGCTTGCCCTATTTGTGAAGGCTTCTTCTCTGAAGTTGTTGTTTCCAAGCTCTCTAAGAAACAGCCAACATCATATGTCCTCAAGCCCATTGTCAATCCAGATTACCTGAGAGATGCCTGCAATGTTCAACATGAAAAGGAAGACCATCATTGGCCATCATTATGTATTCCTGGTAACATATAAACTGCATATAGTTTATCGATAATGTGAACTCCTGATTTTGTCTTGGTGCAATAAATTATCTCAGGTTTGGCAGCTTCACCAATTTTATGGTCTATGACGTCATCAAAATGCTGTACCACCTGTGGTGCCTCAGTAGTAAAAATGGGTGTTAAACACTATTAAAAAAATAAATAAATAAAAAAAACTGCTGTGTAAACAAAACAAGAACATTTTATTTTTTGTGGCACATATGACACAATTATATAAGTTGTTCCAGAACCAAAAACACTTGAGTTAACAGGTCTGTTTTTCACATTCTTGACTTTTGCTGGAAGTTCACTTTTATTTTATTGAGAGTCCCAATATATGAGATTCTTTTATTCTTCAACTCACTTGCAATTCCTACATCTGAAAACCAATTATCAGCAGTTACATTTCTTTCTGTGCCTTATATTGGTTGCACCAGTCTTTTCAGAACATCAACAGGTCTATTGCTTTGCTCATAAGGTCCAGCAGGATGTTTGCCAGCATATATTTGTAAGTTACATTTGTAAGTTACTGAATTACACAGGCATAGATTTTCATTCCATATTTTGCAGGCTTTGAGGGTATATACTATGTGAAGTGGCAACGACTGTGGAAATTCTCAAGCTTTTGATCAACAGCAACACACTTTCCAGTAGAATAACTTTTCCTGCAGAACAAAATCTTGAAATAGTTCACAGATTTGTGCAATATTGTCAACAGATTTCCTTTCACTTCTGATTGAACGGTTGTCAAAATGGAGACACCTCAAAAGAAACTTGAATCTCCTAAGACTCAATCAGTCAAAATATTTCTACTCTTTGACTATCCATCCCTCACAGGTCTTCCAGCATCATTCTGTTAGAATAAAAAGTTCCCACAATATGTAATAGTCCAATAAAGTCTATGATTTCATCATGTCTATGTAATTTGCATCACATTTTCTCATAGTGGCCTCTTACTGCAAGACTAACGTATTAGTTTGTTACAGCATTCTATAGCCTATTTAGTTAGTCATGCTTCATGGATAACTCCTGGAAGTTGCATCACAATATTTTGCGATTGCCTGCAATGATTTGCTTGTTGTGGCACTTTAAACCATTTAGTAACTTTAGACTTCCCAAGATAAAACAAGTTGTTGTTTGGGTTAAGTTCCTCATCATTTCCACTCTTTTCTGAATTTAAATCTTCCATGCGTTCTTCTTACAGATATATCTTTCATATCTTTGTCATCATCAGAATCTCCAAATAATGGAGAATTGTCACCATCTTCATCATTGTTGATTAATTTTAAAACAGCTTCGCTATCTGCTGGATTTTCTACATAATGACATTTTAATACAACATTTAGAATCAATTGATAAAGTAATATATGTTAGGTTGCAATGTATCAATGTGATACAAGGCACGATAATTTACACAAGGCTGCTAGTTTAGTGGTCACTGCAATAATAATCACTTTAAATATGAAAATAGGAAGATATAACAGTCAGACTACAATAATGTAAACTAAATTTGATAGAAGAAAAACTGTTGCTTGTATCAATGTGGTATACGTGTAATCGATGGAAGGCAAAGTTATATTAACTGGGACCAAAATAATATTCCTATTTTTAAATATTTTTTTGAAATTTTTGTAAAGCCATGGTTGAAATATATATGTCTTGTATCTGTGTACATATCTGTAGCTTTTAAGGGGGGGTTATATCCTTTTTTTGTTTTTGGTTTATGAATTTTTTTCTATTTTTTGTTGACCATAACCATAGTGTAGCCTCCTCCTTATTATTCTCTCTCTCTCTTTCCTGCTATGGTAGGTCCATAAGTTTATGGCCTTGCCAATAATGATTATCACCTTCATAAAATCTTTATCTTGTGTCATACCTTATCTATTAAGTTAATAATTGCAGCTGTAACTTCTGCTTTGTAGTGTTCAGTTGTTCAGATATAGTTGCAGAAAGAAGGATATGTGTACAAGATTGTGACATGTTCAAAATGGAGTATTGAGCTGTTATTAAGTTCCTCACAAAAGAAGGGCTTACTCCAAATGAAATTAAACAGCAATTGGATGGTATATATGGTACAGAAGCACTCCCATATTCTACTGTAAAAGAATGGGCCGAACTTATTTGAATCGGTCAAGAAAGCATTGAAGACAAAGAGCATGCAGGTCAGCCCTTGGAGGTGCTCATTCCTGAAAACATCGCTCTTGTGGAAGGAAAAATTATGGAAGACAGGCAGCTCAAAGCTATAGAAATAGCAGGAAGGTTGACCCTTCTAAAACAACAGTCTCAAATTATTCATAAACATTTAAACATGAATGGAAGATGGGTACCTAAACTTCTTTCCTCAGTCCAAAAGCAGCGAGTCATCTGTTATTAGTCATTTTTGGAGCTCTGCTGTGGCAACTAGAGAGAAGTTCTGCAAACCATTGTTACAAGAGATGAAACTATGGTCCTCTACTATGATCCCTTGTCCAAAAGAGAATCAGTGGAGTAGTGTAAACCTGACGAAGCATTGCCTCTAAAGGCCAAGATCACTCAGTCAACCAAGAAAATCATGGCCACAATCTTTTGGCACAGTGAAGGAATACTCTTCATTTTCTTCAAGGAGAGGAATGCCACAGTAAATGTGGAGTACTATGCTGGCTTACAGCACAGACTATGTGCTTCCATCAAAGAGAAAAGGAGAGGAAAGCTGAGTGGTGGTGTGCACCTTTTTACAACAACATGCCTGTGCATACAGCTCTTGTTGCAAAGGAAGCAAGTGCAATGAAGAAGTGATGGATGCTGTTTATGCTCACTTTGCTGACAAGACTTCAGAATATTTGGGGGGGAATGAAATGTTAATTCAAAGATGTGAGATGTGTGTTACAATAAAAGGTAACTATATTGAAAAGTGAAATATAGTTTTTGTCTTTATCATACCTAGAAAATGGTTAGGCTGGAAACTTATGGGCCTACCCTCGTATCCATGATTTGTATTCAGTCTTCTTATGGGTAGATTACGTACTCTGAATACAAGGCTGTTGTTCAGTGCCAATTTGTATGGTTTGGATTATGAATTCTGTTGTTCATATAATTATCTGATTCTTCTATTGTGTTAAGATTTTGAAAATTTTTATTATCCAGGTAAGGGAAGAGATGGTTTTTGTTTTCATTTTGAATTTTACTGGGTGGACTTATAGGTTGATTTATTTGATAGCATCTTTCCATTTTCACATTAACTTACAAAATGTCATTTACATAATTGTGCCAAAATTTGTAAATGTGCAGGATAGCTTCAACTATTATATTTGATTTATTTTTGTCCATTGAACACATACATATTTTTATACACGCCAAAATAGAAAGAGTAAAATTAGTATTTATATAAGCATAATTATGTATAGATTGTTAACATTTAAAAAAAGTTCAAAGAAAATAAAAATAAAACAAATAAAATAAACATTTTGGATTGCATAAACAGAGTAGAAATTTTGTTCAAACGGGAAGCCTGCATACCAGGGAAAAAGATTCCTGTCATTAGTTGCAATAAAGATTTAATCAAAGTGCTGGAGGAAGTTAAAATATTATTGACAAGTGAAAAACAGAGCATCACACAAAACAATCTAGTTCTACCTGGACTTTAAGCACTTTCTAAAATCAATAAAAATAACAGCATGAGACCAGTAATTAACAATTCACCCACATATAAAATAGCAAAATTTAAATGACAATTTCAACTCTTTTAAAATATTTCGAAGCTTGGCCATAAAAAATTTATTTCATTTATTTGGAAAACTTCAAAATATCACAATTGTAACGGGAGACATAATGCTTTTTTTGATGTAAAATCCTTATTCCCCAGCATCCCAATAGAAAATCTTAAGCAAATGTTAAGAAATTGCTAAGCTTCAAATTTACAAATGGAAGAAATAGTTACTAAAATTTACTAACATATGCATTCAGCAAAATTTCTTCAGTATAACCAAAATGTTTTACCAGCAAGTTTCTGCTCTAGCTAGGGAAATTCTCTGTTTCCATTTCTAGCAGATTTATTCATGAGCTCCTTTGAAACACTTATCACCAATGCTTTCCATTAATTTTCAAAACAAGGTATAAGTATTTAGAGGACTTATTTGCAGTAATATTGAAAAAAACATCAATAGATGCTCTGAAACTCCTTAATTTACAGTTAAATCTATGCATTTTACCATGGAAGAAGAGAATAATATGTGGTTCTTTTAAAAATTTTGCAGACTGAGCTTTGAAATCCATAGAAAAGAGATACACACAAAAAATGATATAAAAAATAAGTCATGATATCCCATACAAATATGCTGTGTAAGACAGCTTTGCACACAGGATAATCAACATCCCACTCACAGAAACAGAGTAAAAAACAAAATACCAAAGATAATTAATACAGCAATAATCAAGACAAGAGACTTAAATGTAAATTGGAACTTGCACAGTGAAGCAAATCATATTAATTGATATCATTATATGTTTCAGTTGAACTACACACTCTTAAAGCTTCACTTACTTTTCATAAATGTATGGAACCAGTTTCGAGAACATTTAGTTCCCATCTTCAGCCAGGCTAAAGTTAAACTGTCGGATCATTCGTTGAGCTGTGGGAATGTATACTCTGCTCTGGTGGCGGTGTGATAAACTTGTAGTTTAAGTTTTCATCCCCGGCAATGTCAAAGTTCATTATGCTGTCTTTATATTTGTAGATGTAGATTTTCTCCCAGGTTGCTAATTCCGTAGGTCCTTGTACTGATTTTAATAATTTTGCTTTCGTGATTTTGTGTCCAAAAATGATATGCTACTGCTGATTTCTCTATTTGCTTGTACTTTATGTTCCTGAAATGTTCTTTAACCGTGTGCCTATGTTTCTCTTTGTTTTTCCAATGTAGATTTTTTCACATTCTGCACAGTTGATTTTGTAAATACCTGATTTTTCTTCTTGTGGAATACTGTCATTAACATTATCTATCAGTAAATTTTTAACATTCAATCTATTAATCGGTGCCAACCTGATATTAAAATCTTTATGAATATTCTGAAATTTTTTTGTGGCCCATGGATGATATGTGAATTTTTTAAAAATTAGCTTATCTTTTCTTGCTGAAAGTGTTGTGGTTTTTTTTTTATATGTTTTTGTCTCTTGAATTTCTGCTCCTTTCTATGTACTAGTTCTTTTTTAAAACCATTTTTAACTGCTGTTTCTTCTATTTGTTTGTATTCTTTAAAATATTCTTCTTTGCTAATTTGTAGGTTAACTAGCCGGTGTGTTAAACTGCTAATTACTGCATGTTTGTGCGCTGTGGGGTTAAAACTGTCAGCTTTGATGTGATTATCTGCATGTGTATTCTTTCTGTATATTACAAATTTAAGATTTTCTTGGCATTTCATTATTTTAATATCCAAGAATGGCAGCATGTTATCTGTTTCTATTTCGTATGTAAATGATATGTTTATATCTTGTATATTTAGAAGTTTTAAGGCATCGTGATTTTTTTGTTAACTATGGCAAATATATCGTCTACATATCTGTACCATACCTTAAATATGTATGGAAAAGCATTATTCTTAAATTATTCTTATTTTTCAATACAATCTCCCATGACACTAATGCACAATGTTCCAAAGCCTTTATTCCATCACAAAGTCTTGTTCCTCTAGGCCTACAAAATACGTCTCAACTAATAATTTAAACTCATCTAATGAAAATTTGTTTTAAAGAAATTTTCTCAGTTTAGGAAACAGAAGAAAAGTCAGAGGAATAAAGCAGATGAGGCAACATATCATACCTCAATTCATTGATTTTTATCATTGCAATCTCACATATGTGAGGCAAGCATTGTCTTGCTGCAAGATAATATCGTCTTTGGTAAACTAGGCCTTTTCTCACATATTGTTGTCTTCAGTAGGTCCAAAATAAAAATGTTATTGTAATATGCTCCAGTAGGAAGATAATCAATTAGCAGTATGCTCTTTGGATCCACACCACGATCTTTCTTATTGATTTCACACTTGGTGTGAAAGAGAGAGGGTTTGCACTCTGATTCGCTTTTGATTCTGAGTCAGCAGTCACAGCATCCATGTTGCTAATAATTTTTTCATGCCCAATTCTTCCCTCAAAATGTAAAATATGCATTCCTCTGAAATGCCCAGAGCTTCAGCTATTCTCTAGAATCACATTGTGCATCTTATCGATAATTTCTCATGTCATGATGGATTTTGATCATTTGCTGTGTGGGTCATCTTCCAAGCCTTCACAGCCTGTTTAAACTCTGTGGTCCATTTGGAAACAGTTGAAAATGATGGTCCAGAGTCCCCTAGAATGTTTGTCATAGATGCATGTATTTCAGTTGCATTCATGCCCATCTTTACCATGCACTTAACAACTGCATGATATTCGATATTTTCCCTTTTTCCCATATATGTATGTTTGCACTGCAACAAACAGCTTACTATGATTCTTGACCAATTCATATATTATTGCACAGATAGAAAATGGAAGATGTCAGGGTTTGATAACTAAACTGATACTTCAATATCTGGGTTATTCAGAAAACTTTTCAAATGATACTAGTTTAGGTATCTTGTGATATTAACAAAACTGTTTCATTACAGTTGTCACAACAGAACAACACACAACAGCAGTTGCTGGCACATCTCCTTAATGAGCGAGCTTCAACTGAGAATGCTATAGCAGCCCTGTCAGACAGTTCTGGAGCATCATCTCGTTCAAACTCTCCTACTGACACGTAAGCAATGTACTAAACAGTTGGGCTGTATATATTTATTTTAATCTTGTATTTCATGGTATTCTGTGGCATGATTTATAATTAGGTCAGCATGAAACATTGTATAAGAATTTTATAGGCAGTAATATATACAAAATTAAATATTACAATAAATTTATTGACAGTGATATAAGAATAACATTTATTTTATTTAAAATATATCCGATAATTTAGTAAGATTAACTGACATGACACACCTGGTCTGACAGGCATTTAATATCAGGTTTTAAAGAAATTTATCTAACAACAAAGTATTGATAGTAGATGTTCAATTTTATGAGCATTTGGCAATATTGTGATATTTGATTGGAATTTTGGCACTGGTTAAATAATAATAATAGTGTTGTTGTCATTGTTGTTGTTATTATTATTATTATTATTATTATTATTATTATTTTCCAGACCATAGATTCTATTATGTTTCACTCATTGTCAGAAATTACATTAAACTATATTTTATATATATATATTTAGAATTTATTATCCTATACATATCTATCAGTAATTTTTTTCAATTCTGTTTGAAACTTTTTAATTTTAATTGTTAGTGGTAGTTTATTATACAAAATTTTACCAAAGACTCTTGGATCTCTTTCAGTAGCTGTTTTGTTTAATTTAGACAGTAATAATTGGTCTTATAACAGATTATTTAGGAGGAAATCACTCAAATTTCACTAGTTTTGTTCCACTTGGATATGTTTCAAAGGCTGTTGCCCTCATCATGAGCATGGTTCCACTGTCAGCTTCCAAGCATAGTATTAAGATGTCACTCTGTGGGTTTTATGAACTTAGTGATGTGGTTACTGTTGTTTGGGAGGCCAAAATTGTTATTTGATACTGTATTTCACTATGAAAATCCCAACTATTGAAATCAATAATTGGTCATTTCTGAGTGCTATAGTTGTGGCATCTTTGTTTAAAATCTTGTCCTGTTCATTGTTAATGGCAAATAGAACTACCTTATACACATAATGATATAATTAACATTTTAGATTTCTTAAAAATTGCCTGATTAGTCATCCTCTGCTAAGATTTAAAAATTTATTGTATTTTTCCTGAACTTAGATATTCATTTTTTTTTACACTAAACTCCACTTATTTACATAAAAGTAAGATGCGTTTCAGTTTCGACAGGATCTCTCCCATCGTTTCGTGTAATGGCCATTCGGTGAGCAACTGAAGATGGGAGAGATCCTGCTGAAACACGTCTTACTTTTATGTAAATAAGTAGAGTTTAGTGTAAAAAAAAATGAATACCTATATTACCACTCCATTGTCAACAGCTTCGTAAGTACAATATTTAATGCATTTTGTTTGTTTTTGTGTATAAATTTTTTTCCCAAATTGGTTCTCTATGATTGCTTGATGTTTTTAATAATTTTGTTCCTGTGTGAATTTCATGCGTTTTTGACCAGTAGAAATTTATCTGGCTGATCATAATTGATTACACTTTACCTAATCTATTGCTAGTTTCAATTTGATCTTTTTGTGATGTTTTTAATGATTTTTGTATGAAATTTATTCTGGGAAGCTAGGATAACACTGCTTTTCTGAAGTGCTTGTGTCTTTTATGTCTTTTTGTCTTTGGTCTTTGTTTATTAGTTTGTCTATTAATTCTTTTTTTGAAACTCTTGTTTGGGACAATTATGGTTATGTGTTTTATTTATTTATTTATTTTTGTGTGATACTTCTCTTTGTTGAACAGTATGTTAACCAATCTGCATGTCAGACTATAAAAAGTTGAATAGTCTAGCATTAAAGCTGTCCTTTTTTAAGTTTATGTTGGTTTTCTGTAAATTCCAAACTCTAGTCTATTCCTTTTATAATTATTTTTAAATCTAGGAATGGTAAGTAGCTATGTTTGTATGTCTATGGTGAAGTTGACGATTTTTCCTGTTAATTCAATAATTTGACTTCATCTTCCATTGAGGGTTGTTTGGTAAGTCCGATAAATGTCCATGAAATGATGGACCATTACTACTACTACTACTACTACTACTACTACTACTACTACTACTACTACTACTACTACTACTACTACTACTACTACTACTACTACTATTACTACTACTACCACTACTACCACTACTACCACTACCACCACTACCACTACCATTACCACTACCACTACTTCTTTCATGTTTGTCACTAGATGGAATGGCAACACAAGACCTAGAAATATCTTTGTACCACACAAGATTCGTCGTCGCACTGCTCTGCCGGAAGAGCTACTGTATCCCATTATCTCTTCAGCAACACAGCCAGATCTGATGACTAAGTCTGAATCGTCAGGGAGCACACTAGAGGAGCTGACAGATTACAGTCTGATGCCTCCTCCTCAAACTGCAGGCATCGTTCGTGTACCCAGTGCTCCTGGATCACTAAAGTAAGACTTCAGAATATTTGAGATTTATTATAAAACAGTTGCACATATTTCTGATAAAATTTACTTATAATTATGAAAGTATTCTTTTCCCTATGAAGGTCTTTTCAAATATAAATTCAAAAGAATTACTCTTAGGAAGATATAAAAGGGGCATTTGAAAGTTTCTTGAAATAAAACACAAAATAAAAGCTAACACTTCGTCAAATGCGTTGCATTTGTGGGTACTAATCAAGAGGTTCAGAGTTCAAATCTGGTCTTGTCAAACTGTATAGATAATGTGTTTTTGTAGTTTTTCTTATCCTGAGAAGATGAATACCAGATAGTTTAAAGGTGCCAAGGACTTCAAAATCATTTTATTCATGTCATTCATCCATACAATCTAGTTAAGGTAACCATAGGTTTAAGGACACACCTCTCCCCTCCCCCTGCTGCAGCATAAAAATATTGCAATCATCCAGCTCCCTAGGATAATGTAGCAGCACTCTATAGCCTCAACAGTATTCTACAATACTACTATGCTAAGAACATTGGGCTGGAATTGGTAAAAAAGCTTTTAAAATTGTTCTTATTTCATAACATAGACTCATTTTACGCTATTGCTCTTTGTCCAATAATGTTCTAAAGTCTTTTACCCACTATGTAAATTAGATTACTCCATACCTACAAAATATTCCTCAATTGATGCTTTAAATTCTTCATTTGATAATACTTTATTTCCACCAAGGAGTTTTCTGAGCTTTCGAAAGAGATTTGAGATAAGTATAGCCAAACCTCAGAAATAAAAATCATATTTTAGCAAGTAATATGTCATTTCATTGATTTTCTTCATCGCAATGACATGTATGAGGTCAAACCTTGTCTTGGTGTGATATCACTTTCATCTTTGTTAAACCCAGTCTTTTCTGGCATATGCCTTTAATTGGTCCAAAAGATTAGCACCGCATGCTTCAGTAATAGGAGATAGCCAATCAGCAAAATATCTTTAGTTGGTCCAAAAGATTAGCACCGCATGCTCCAGTAATAGGAGATAGTCTATCAGTAAATTAGTTGGTCCAAAAGCTTAGCACCGCATGCTGCAGTAATAGAGAGTGGTCAATCAGTAAAATACCTTTAGTTGGTCCAAAAGCTTAGCACCGCATGCTCTAGTAATAGGAGGTAGTCAAACAGTAAAACACCTTTAGTTGGTCTAAAAGCTTAGCACCGCATGCTCTAGTAATAGGAGATAGTCAATCAGTAAAATACCTTTAGTTGGTTCAAAAGATTAGCACCGCATGCTCCAGTAATAGAAGATAGTCAATCAGTAGAAATCTTTAGTTGGTCCAAAACCTTAGCACTGCATGCCCCAGTAATAGGAAGGTGGTCAGTCAGTAAAATACCTTTAGTGGTTCAAAACCTTAGCACTGTATGCCCCAGTAATAGGAGATAGTCAATCAATAGATTACCTTTAGTTGGTCCAAAACCTTAGCACTGCATGCTGCAGTAATAGAGGGTGGGCAATCGGTAGAATATCTTTGCGATCAGAATAGAATACCTTTGCTTAATAAAGAGTTAAATTTCAATATGCTGTTCGATATTTGTCATTTTATGAAAATGCATTTGGTGCAATGCAACAAAGAGCAATTTTTACTATGGTCCTTCACCAAATGAAGGATTATCAGACAGCCTTTTTCTGTGCAAGAGAGCAAATTTTAATATGGTAATTACTGCTGCAATCTCTGGTTCATCTCAAGAACTTTTCGTACTGCTGGCAGTTTATTATACAGTTATAATTTTAAAAGTTTTCAGAAGTAAATACGAAACAATGAATTAACTGCTGGACACTCTTTGTATTTTTAAATATTTTTGCTTTACATCAATGCATGTTACCTAATACAGGGGTCATATTCCTTCAAGTTTGTAAAAAATGATTTTTTGATCTGCATATAAAACAGATTGTGTAATATAATTTTACAGTGTTGGACAATACTGTATTTTCTTCAGTTTTGAGAAATTTTCAACATGTTTATCCAAGATGCCTGTACAGATAATCTCATAAACAAACATTGGATATGTGCTCATGTTAATTAAGAGTTTCTATTGCTAGCAATTAGCAAAGAGTTTAATGAAGGGTACTATATACTTTTTCTTTCCAGCTAAACACTGAATGAATATTGTTAAGCAATATTAATTCATCATGTAACTTAAACACTGGTTAAGTAGTCAGTGTCTAAAGCCTGCAGTTGCCCCAAAGTGTGTAAATTATAAGAGTTAGCTAATGATGCATTTATGTTGTTCTCAGTAAACCTGTGGGTAGTGGCAGGCCTGATCAGCTGAAACCTTCTCCTGTTGTGTCCCGCAAGATTTATGACAGACAGGAGTCTACTTCTCCACGTACCATGAGAAGGGCCAATGCTTTGGCACAGAGCAACCTCTTAGGGAAGCCAGGATCCATGTAAGTGGACAACACAATGTACCTCTTTATAAGAGAAGTAAAATGACAACAGGATGTGCCTGAAGGAATTGGGCGCTATACCACATAAATTTTCGCACTGGAACATTATTTAATATGAAGCTGTTAACAATGAAGTCGTAAAATAATTTAGAACATGTTTCACCTACCATCATCTGCATCCTCAGCTAACTGTTGATGCTGGATAATTCACAATGTTCCTTTGAGGATGCATATTTTGCTCTGGTGGAGGTTTGATGTATTTAAAGTTAATGTTTTCATCCTAGAAAGTGTGAAAGTCATTAATCTATCACTGTATTTATAGATGTAGATTTTTCTCCCATGTTGCTAACTCTGTATGTCCCTGTACTGACTTTAATAATTTTGCTTTTTACTATGTCGTTATTCTCTGTTCAGAAATGAGATACTACCACTGATTTTTTCATTTGTATATTCCTTGAGTGTTCTTTTAATCTTATGCCTGTGTTTTTCTTTGTTTTCCAATATAGACTTTTTGGCATTCTGCACATTTTATTTGGTAAATCCTCTTTTTTCTCTCTGGTGGAATACTTTCATTATATTGCCATTCAGGAGGTTTTGAACATTAAATCTGTTTATTGGTGCCAATCTAATATTAAAATCTTTTAGAATATTTTGAAATTATTGATGATATGTGAATTTTTTAAAAATTAATCTTATCTTTTTCTACTGAAAGTGTTGCGGTTTCTTTAATAAGTTTTTGCCTCTTGATCTTCTGTATTTTTTTTTTTTGTGGACAAGTTTTTGCTAATTCCATTTTTAATCACTGTTCTTTCTATTTGTTTATACTCTTCAGAGTATTCTTTCATTGATTACTAATGCCAGGTTGCCTTGATGTTTTATTATTTTATGTCCAAGAATGGTAACATATTATCTATTTTCTGTTTTATATGTGAATGATGTGTTATCTTGTATTTTGGAAGTTGTAATAAAACTCAAGTCAACTTGTAATTAGGAGTCTACATTAACAATATGCATGCAAATCATCACATCAAAGCTGACAGATTGAACCCCAAAAAATATAAACATAGTAATCAACAGCTAATGCACAGACTCGTTAACCTATCCATTAACAAGAAAGAATACTCCAAAGAATACAAGCAAATAGAAAGAACAGTGATTAAAAATGGATTTAGCAAAAAACTAGTTCACAAAAAAGTACAGAAGTTCAAGAGGCAAAAACTTATTAAAGAAACCACAACACTTTCAGTAGAAAAAGATAAGATTAATTTTTAAAAAATTCACATATCATCAATAATTTCAAAATATTCTAAAAGATTTTAATATTAGATTGGCACCAATAAACAGATTTAATGTTCAAAATCTCCTGAATGGCAATATTAATGAAAATATTCCACTGGAGAGAAAAAAGACCTATTTACCTATTAAAATGTGCAGAATGCGAACTACTGCCATGGGTGGCCCAGATTGTTAAGGTGCAGACTTGTGAGGAGGAGCTCTGGGGTTCGAATCCCACCAAGACCATCTTCCACAGATTTTTTCCAGGTTTTCCTGTCCTGATAAATGGCAAATGCTGGGGAGGTACCCTAAACTTAGGCCTGGAACATTTCCTTCCTTTAAAAAATTCTTTCCCAATATATCATTTCATCTCATGTACCACCAGTGTCCACTGCCTGTGGTGCCTCAGTAGTAAAACGGGCATTAAACATAATTAAAAAAATAATAAATAAAAGGAAAAAAAGAAAGAAAAGAATGTGAAAATGTCTATATTGGAAAAACAAAGAGAAACAAGATTAAAAGAACACATTAGGAACATAAAATGCAAATAAATGCAGAAATCAGTGGTAGCATCTCATTTCTAGACAGAAAACCACAACATAATTAAAAAAGCAAAATTATTAAAGTCAGTACATGGACACACAGAGCTAGCAACATGGGAGAAAAATCTATAAATACAGAGACAGATTTATAACTTTGACACATGGGGATGAAAACAAACTTTAAATACATCACACCTGCACCCAAAGCAGAATATATATCCCCAAAGGAACAGCGTTAATTATCCAGTAGTCGACAGTTAGCTGAGGATGCAGATGATGATCTGTGAAACATCTTCTGAATTAAACAAGTAAGTGAAGCCATTAAGAGTGTGTAATTCCATTCAATCGTACAGTAATCTTAATTATATGATCTGCTTCACTCTATAAGTTCCAATGGCATTTCAAGTTAGTATTACTATTTTACTGAAAGCATAAAATGATACATTGCCAGCATCTGCATAAGAAATTACTTTATTTTCTTCTGTAAGAATACAGTTTCTTATCATTAAGTGATCCTGTCTCTCATAACTTTTGTGAACAATTTCTCTACCTGGAACACAATCACCATATCACTTGTCTGCAAGAATTCACTGCACATATGTAAGTTACAAGGGAAAGTGAAAAATTGTCTGTACACAAGCCATAACATATCAGACTGATCTCCGTTTATATATTAGAGTTGGTACTACTGTTATTTGACCTTGATCGTATTTTCTTGCTGCTGTGACAGTGTAAACATGGCTACTCCACTAGCATGTGCACCAAGGAGAAACAAAGAGCATTGATCAGATTTTTCTGATCAGAAGGTGTGTTAGAGTGCAATACCATTACAATTGTGTATGAGTGGATTGATGCCAGACAAACTCAATAGACAATACTGGCAAGTTGCCATCCATGAGGCCACATGTTCTCTGTATATTAATCATGTTTCTGCCCATCAAATCATCCATGACGAGCTTGGTTTCTATAAAGTCTGTGCAAGATGGATGCCAAAAGAGCATTAAGTGTTGAGATCTGCTAATGCTAAATCAACCAGTACAATAATGAAGGCATAGAATAATCACGGAGGATGAAATGTGAGTTTATCACTATGAACCAGAACCCATACTCTAGAGTATGTAGTGGAAACTTCTGAGATCACCAACAAAGAAGAAAATCAAAAGTTAATCTTCCTCATGAAAGGTGATAGCAAACCATTATTTTGTGGCTGAGAAGCACCTATACTGGAAGACTACTTGGAAAAGGGTGTATGATCAACAGTGCAAGGTACAGGGATTTTTTGGCCAACAGTCTAAAGCCTGCTGTTCGCACTAAACACCAAAATTAACTGTTGAAGAGAGTACTGTTTTTGCATCACAATCAATGCCATACACAACCAGTGTGACTATTGAAACCATTAACTAATTTGGGTTTCAAGGCCCAGATCTAGCTCCTGCTGACTACCATCTTTTTGGATTGCTCAAAGATTCTCTACAACGTTGTCACTTTTCTACAAATGAAGTAAGCAGTGCTTAAATGGCTGGACGATCACCAAAACCCATATGGAGGGAATGTGCAATCTTGTGTTTCACTGAACCATGTGCATCAAAATCCTTATGGAGGAAATACACAAACTTGTGTTTCACTGAACTATGTGCATCAAAACCCTTATGGAGGGAATATGCAAGCTTGTGTTTCACTGAACCATGTGCATCAAAACCCTTATGAAGGTAATACGCAAGCTTGTGTTTCACTGAACCATGTGCACCAATGCTGAACCATGTGCATCAAAAATCTTATGGAGGGAATACACAACCTTGTGTTTCACTGCACCATGTGCATCAAAATCCTTATGGGTTCTCATATATAAAACTTTTTCTTCAAGACTATATTTATGTCATGATCTAACCTGTGTACAACAATTAGCACACAATGAATGCAATGAGAAACATTCAAATGCACCACAACTCACTGATAAAGCATCTCTCAAACTAACTTAAAGCTGCTACCTGCACATGCATTATATGGCCTTGATGACTGACTTATCTAAGTATGTAGCTGTGCTGTGTAGGCCCTTAATGATAATAACCTTATTGTATATTACACTTCATAATTAAACAATGTTTAATCATAAACAAAAAGAAAGTATTTTTATTAAAATACAGAGTTGTATTTTAAAGCTGGATTCTTACAAGGTCTTTCAAATTAGAAGTTGAGAAAATGCAGTATATTATAATGTTAAAATTATTTTGAGAAACGTGTGATTTGGTATAAATAAGCAGATTACATTTACAGAATTGAGACTTGCTAATTATATTCAGCTATGCTCCTGTATAATGTTATTTGTATTTGCTCATAAATAGAACCTCTTATGTGCAAGTATGAGAATGCAATAAAAGCACATCTAGTAAAAGGATACTCTGGTGTAGAATCTTTGTATTCAAAGCTGCTTGTTTGGTTACCACATTAATTTCATCTTAATTCATTATTTAATTACTTAAAACTTAATCACACACTCCAGTGAGCTCACTAAGAAATATTTGGCACAGCTTCAAGAGAGGTCAGTATGTTTCTCTCTAAGATGCTGCATAGATACATTACTCTAGTGCATATCCAAGAAAAATCCCATGGACTTTAAAGGTATGGTGTGAGTGAAAATGGCTAATTTTGATTGAGTCAGGGATTGTTGAAATTGATCATTACTGGATTATTTTGCTGTTTGTTGGTTTAAATTAATTGAACCAGAATCTTAGCTGATGCTATTATCAACATCATTAAACTGAAAGTGTCTGGAGAAGAACTGTTCGAAGTGGGAGAGCTGTAGGACAGTTGTTGTTTGTTGACCAGTCTTGCTTATTTGAAAACTTCTGTCTTTGTATCTGGATGCTGCTTTATTTCTAGCCAGATTAAAGTATCCTATTGTTGCAATTACTTTTGTTTTTTCAGATTTTATTCCATGGCACTTTTGAATGGCATGTATTACAGTCACAGGTTTTTTTGGCTGATTAAAACATAAATGTTGCTGCTTAGCTTCCATGGATCTTCCGACATACAAATGTACTTTTCCATATTCCTGTAGAGCTGAGAGTATCCCATAGGTCTTTCATGGAATGCAGTTTTGACATCTTTTTGTTTTGGTTATGAAAATGGTTTTTATGTTGTTCTTTCTCAAACCTCAGGAACACATAATGTGACAGAGGAATTGTGATGATAGATCTCAAAGGTAGGAACATAATGATGATGAAAAGTATTGTGCTGAGCTGTTGCATCAATTACGCAGTGTCAAAGAGGAATTCATCTGCTGTACGACAATGAAACAGGCTCTAAAAATGGTGACTTCCAGACAGTCCATGCCATGCCTCTGGCAATTTTTACTTGTTTTCACAAACAATAATGAGTCAAATGCAGTTTTCTTACATTTTGTAGACAAAGTGTATGACATTTTTTTCAGGAACTTTGAAATCTAGGAATGTGAGAAATGCATTGAAGTGAGGGATGACTACCAGAGCCCGGAAGTTAGGTAAAATGTCTTTTCTATCTGGGTGGATATATTTAAAAGTCAGGTAGAAATGAACATGTTTCCGTACTTTTGGGGTAAGTAGAGCCAGTTATTATTTTGTTTTTTGATTTCTATTGCCTATTTTGAGGTTTAAGGCCTGTTCTTTCTTTTTTTTTATTGGTATGGATTTTTTCTGAGAATACATTTTTAACAGCACATAAAGAATTTCACTGTATATCGAAGTGAAAATAGTTATAAGAATCAGATGGCATGTTCACATACAAAAATATCTAGCGAGAATCTTTATACATTTATTTTTTTTTCAAGCAGTCAAAAGTTTTCTCCTCAATCCATTCACTTAAGCTCTTTAAATAGAAGAACTTTCATTAGTGAAAGGAATGCATGCTTGCCTCATGCATACAAATACTAGGAAATAGAGAGGTTGAGCAAAGTACCATAGTTTTGAGTAGTCCTGGCAAACTGCATGAGAGAATTCTAGGAAATTTGTGTTGGGGGGAGGGGAATGAGTAACTTCTCAGCTGCATAGCAACAAACAGTTGCAAGAGAGAGAGAGTGCAATAAACCATCTCTACAATGTGTTCAGTATGGAAGTAAGAGAGATATATCGTATACTAGTGTATTCAACATGTTCACACTAACTCCACTTACTTACATAAAACTGGGATATGTTTTGGAAGCATCAGCTATTGACTGACTACTGTTACTGGAAATGGTTCCTACTAGAGCCATCAGACACTGCCACAGGAACATCTTGTATTGCCACCATTTCGCGTAACAGTAGTAAGTGAACAGCTGATGATGGAAGCTATTGCTTCTGGAACATGTCCTGGTTCTATGTTAGTAAGTGAAACTATTGCAAACATTTTGAATACATTAGTGTAGGGTATATTACCACTCCATTGTCTACAGTTTTGTAAGTACAATTTATTTAAGTAAGAGAGATACTAACCTGATTCCCCTATAAATAAATGAACTCGAACAGAGCTGCGCTTCTTTTGCTCATTTGCCAGCATTATTCCTAACTACTTTACTTTGTCTTGATCAACATTTCCATGTCCCTGAAAGGTGAATATTCTGTTGTAACTGGTATGAGTCTTTCCAGAATAACTGGTTTAAATATTGTCCAATCACTTGAATGGAAGTAGTGTGTGTTTTTTTTTTTTTTTTTCCATAATGAAAATGTTTTCTCTGACAAGAGGTTGACTGTGACAATAGATAACTAGAAAAAACATCTTGTTGTTGCCTGTAATCAAGAAAAAGAAACATAAGTACTTGAATTAGGTGATAAAAATTATTAAGTATCTTAAATACTTATTTTCATTAATACCAGTAGTGACTGATATTACTCTATGTTGTCACTTTTAATAAATGCCTGAACTTCTGGTCTCTGGTGATTACCTTGAAAAACGATACCTTATTTTTTATTCTATCACCTATCTAACATGGAAACTTATGGATCACACCTTCTATCAACTTTATCATGAATTTTAAGAAAAATATAGAAAATAATGGTACTTTACTATTAGGAACTGCCAATCATTTGTCGCACATAAAAACTGCATCATTTGGTCACTTTAAATAGTTTTGTTGATATTCACTGCAGCCAAACTGACTGACGTATCACAGACATATGTGGATACAGGAGTGGAAGAAGCTAATGCTACTTAATATTTTGTTAGCTTGCTACGTGCAGTGAACAGAATTTTTCAAGGATTTAATAAGAGAAAGTTTAGCTTAAACAAAGACAGATAATTTTTTTCAAAGTAAAATATTGAAAGTATAGTATTTGATAAATGAAATGTATGATTGTAAATAAGAGACTTTAATATTCAAAGGAGTCCTATTTGCAAGTAAATACTGTATCTCTTACTGCTGTTTAAATATTTGTTTTTCATTTCTTTCTTTTTCCTCTCCAAACCTGATAGCCTAAACCCTGCTGATTGTTCTAGAGGGGTGTTTGTAGCCCTTTTTGTTTTACCACTAGTGTTAATGGTCTTAAGCATTTTGCCTGCTGCTTGGATCCTGCTCTCCTCTTTGTTGCCAGTTGAGTAAATTAAACCTTATACCTGCCAAGAGGTAACACTTGTGATACACCAGGTAGAGAAGAACATGACTGACGTGATTCTGGAAATTCCAATAAGATTGCTTTTCATTGTTGTAGACTTTTTGTCATAACTGGTGAATAACAAAAAGTCATCCATGTTGGCAAACTGGAAAACGACATACATCATATAGATTGGATCTAAAGCAAAATCTGGTATAAAAATATGCCTAGTGTTGTTGTAAATACTGTTACAGACTTTTGAAAGGAAATGTACTAGGTATTTTTGTGATCAGATAACGTTTTGCTGTTACACACTATTAACCCTTACTTTTAATAGCAGAAATCTGTAGATTACCTACGAATGGGGAGATTATAAAAACCATATTGCTGTGATAGAGTTTGAAAATGACCAAGTGCAAAATTTTCCAGAATCTTATAAAACTTAGATGTTTGTGCACTGGATCTAACAACTCACTGAGACTAATACTGTTGATGATACCTGTGCTGTACTCAAAACAGGGGCAGCATACAGTGATGGCCTCTGAGAATGCGTAGACAAGACTGGACTGAGAGCTAAAGCAGCAGAGAGTGTTGACTTCCTTTTACTAACAAATAAATATTGAATATTGAAGAAAGCTAACCATCAACATAACAAAGCACTAGGAAAGCTTTGAGATGAGGAAAACTGAATGTTGACATGTGGTAGCCCCATCCCTTACAAGTAAAACAGTATCAAGTAGCAACCCTCCCCACTCCTGTATTCCAGAATGTGAGCGTAAACAACTCCCCCTGTGAACATACATGCAGCCAGTCGTTATAATGGAACTGCAGAGAAAGCATTTTTGAGCTATGATTCTTTATGATTTCAAGAGTGGTTTAAAATACTCCCAAAGCCTTGAGTGCTTGCAGCATCTAGGGCAACAGTTTTCCACTGGTTTGCAAAATTTAAAAAAGGCCAAACTTCACTTCAAAATGAGAAGAGAAATGTGCATCGCTGTGGTGGAAAAATTGTATGCAAAAACAATCATGTAACATTTAAGGACATCCAGGTAGCCTTCCAAATTGGACTGCTAGCAGTTTCAAAAATCCTGCATGGTCATTTTCCTGTCAGGAAAATTTCCTCCCATGGGTGCCCCGCAATTTGATAGAAGCACAAAAGTGCACGCACATCTAATGGTGTGAAAAATGGTGCAGACATTTGATGGAGAAACTCCAGGCATGTTTCTGATATCATCACTGGTGATGAAATATGGACTAATTTGACCTGGAGACCAAATAACAGTCAGCAGTTTGGATCTTTCTAGATGACAATCTACCAGCGAAAGTGAAGAGGGGCCAAAGCACAAAGCATTGGAAAGAAAAGGGTGATGATAGTTTTTTTCAAAAAGTGGCATGTGGCCACAATTCCTCTGAAGGAGCAAAGGATGGTTACAACTCAGTGGTACACCACAGTCTGCCTGACGAAAGTTTTCGACAAGCTTTGAAAATGCTATCAAGGATAGAACTGAGCGGTATCATGCTTCATTATGACAATGCTTCGGCTCACATAGCTAATCACCATCCAGTTCCTGGGGTCCACAGCACTCAGACTCATGCCTCCATGGATCTTCAGCCCTCTCGTCGGATTCTGCACCAACTGAGCTATTATACCTCCTCAAAGCACAGCACCACAAATCCTCTCTCATCTTGGAGACCTCCCTAAGGTTGTGAAAGAACAATTTCCAATATTAAAATATAACATTTAATTTCGTGTTGGAATCATTACAGTGAAGCAAATATTATGTTCTTAATTATCAAATCGACTCAATAGATAATTAAGAACATGTTGTAATTATTTAACTAACACCTTGTAACAGTATTTATAGCAAGGCTAGTTATATTTAAAATTGGCAAAGACGCTTACTTTAAAAAACTAAACTTGTGAAGTTTCTAGTAATTGGGCATAAACTGCCTGATGTATTCAGAAGTAATGCCTCTGATTTGTCTAACGCAGTTGCTGTTGAATGCATTAGAAACATTAGAAACAAACAAATTGATTAGTGATATTCTTTTAGTTAATTAAACTGATACTAAACCAAAATAAAGATAAATAATATTTCATGTGAATTATGTGAAAGCATAAGAAATTTATTGACATTTTATTGTTATAACTATGGAAACAACTGTTCCCTTTGTGAACATATTAAAGAAATGCATTTTATTTGACAAGACAATGGATAAAAAAATTACAATGTTTTTGTTTACAGTTCTGATTGTTTCCTTATTTAAAACAAGTATAGACAAGAAATAATTACCATGTTTCACTAGTTCTTGTCTAGTTAACAGTGGAGAAAAATTACTCAAAATAGTGTATATATCTGCAAGAAATTAGTAGCTGAACATCTTAGGACAACAAAAACTGCAAATTTGTGCCGTAGTTGAAAGTTAATGGTATCCCATAAGTTTGTGCAAATATTTACCTTTTGAGGCTACATGTCACACATTCAACATCATGTGTTTCTTTAAAGCATATGCATTTACTTTTTATAACATCCCAGCTAGTTAGTGAGCATTGGCTGTTAGACTAGGGGCAAGGAAAACACTATTTGTCATGTGTAACTTTGCACTTAATGGGAAGTATCAAGCAATGTTAGCAAATGCACTCTCTGGTGCTCTGTTTCAGTGCTGATGAAAGTGTGCAGTCTTTGTGAAACTTGCATCCTAGGAATGATATGCATGAATTCAAAAAATGAAGTGATAAGAGGATGTAATAATACAAACAAGCATTTCAGTAAATAACACAATCTAACAAAACATTTTTTTTCATGCCTTTGCTTTCAGACCTGTTCTAGCAGTTATTTGGGATGCTGAGTCAGAAAATTGCACTGGATAGACCATATCAGCTAGTTTCGTAGATGTGGTTGAACTAGTTCAGTTTTTGTTCAGTTCTCTTCTGCAGATTTGAATATTGTAACAAGCTTTCTTATTTTAATAGAAAATGTATTTATTTCAATTACCCACATTTTTCTATGTTGAATTTGATTTCAAAATTTGTTTTCTTGCAATACATATTGAGATTAAATTACTCAACTGGCAAAATTGCTTTTGTTTTATATTTATATTTATTGAAATGCTAAAACAAAACACAAATATAATAGATCTTTTATCTCTTTAGCCCTGGCCATTCTTAGGTGACCCCCTACAAATACAGTTTGTGTGTTATACTTTCTTTACTAATTTATAACTAGAGATGCTAATAATTGTTATTCCAATTCATGAAACAATACTAAATAAAATAATGACAACATAATTAGAGTACCTCCTGTCTAACATCTGTGATCCTTGCTAACCCCTGTCTTGGTTCACCAGAAGACTCAGGTTCAGCAGTCATTTCAGGTAATTCTCTCAAAATATCAGAATGTTCTTTTTCCATTCTTTACCTTATTTATTTTCCTCATAATTGCTCTCTTTTAAGCTTCTACTCTGTTCCAATTATTCTTGAGCTCATCAATCACTGATTAACAGATAAACTTTACAGAACTCAGCATCATTTCAGAATAGCATTTTCTGATTAATTATTATAAATCCTAAACATATATATTGTTACAAATTTTAAAAACTAATTTAACAAACCACTAGACACTCATTTTTATAAACATTCCACTTATTTATAACCAATATACAAAAATTTGTTCACACTAACTCCATTCACTTACATAAAAATTGGACATGTGTTTTGGGAGTGATCCCTCCCATCTTCAGCCTGTAGACAAACTGTTGTTAGAATTGGCGGTTGGGTCTCTTGATGTTCTTGTGGCAGCATCTATTCTATTAGGAACTTGCTGAGTTCGTCCATTGGAGGAAAATCGAAACTCATTAAGTTTTCCTTGTTTTTTATAATGAAAAATTTTTTCCCAAGTGGAAAGTTCTATTGCGTTGTGAAGTTGTTTCAGTAGTTTTGTCTCTGGTTTAATTTCATGATTTTTATTCCAAAAGTGTGTTGCTATCGCTGATTTATCAATTTGTTTTAAGCGAATATTTCTAAAGTGTTCTTTTTTCCGGATTTCCAAATTCCTCTTTGTTTTTCCAATGTATTTTTTATCTCACTCTGCACATTTTATTTCATAAATACCTGATTTTTTTTCTGTTGGCATGTTGTCCTTTACTCTGCAACCTAATAAGTTCTTTATATTAAAATTGTTCTTTGGGGCTAACGTAATTCCTTGTTCTTTGAATATTTGTTTGAATTTATTGTGGTAAATTGGGTGGTACATGAAACTTTTGAATTTGTACCTTTCTTTTGTGCTTTTAAGTGTGGAAACATCTCTTATTGTTTTTTGATTTTATTGATGATTTTTATTAGTCTCTTTGTTGTACACATTAGTTTCTGCTCTCTTTCTGATTTGTTGGTATTCCAATTTTACTCTGTTACTGTGAGTGGAATGTTAATTAATCTGTGTGCTAAACTATAAAACACTGCATATTTATGTGGAATGGGGTTAAAACTGTCTTTTTTTATTTAATTTTCTGTGTGCGTATCTTTTATATGGATTCCAAAGGTAAGATATTCTTCATTTCTTATGATTTTTACATATAGGAAGGGGAGATATCCATTTCTTTCTTCCTCTATGGTGAACTTTAAAGATTTGTTGCAAATTCAGAAGTTTTAGTGCATCTGTTGTATATTTTTTTGGAATTATTGCAAATATGTCCTCCACATACCTATACCATGTTTTGAAGATTAGAGTGAAGGCTTTGGTGATATGCATTTCAAACAAACTCATATAAAAATCTGCTAGAAATGGAGATAGGGGGTTTTCCATAGCTAGTCCTGAAACCTGTTGGTAGTATTTTTTGTTGAAAATGAAGAAATTTCGTTCAATGCAAATGTTAGTAAGTTTTATCAAGTCTTCAATTTCTTGTGCCTGTAGATCTAAGGATTTTAACCAATTCTTTAACATTAGCATAAGTTTATTTGTTGGTATGCTTGCAAATAAGGCTTCTACATCAAACGATACCATTATATTTTCCGCTGTATTTTGTAATTTTTTATTTTTTCTACCAGATCCTGTGAGTTTTTGACACTCAAGCTTTGGTATTTTTTTAAGGATTTGAAAATGTCAGTTAATTTTTTTGCTAACAGGTATGTTGGTGAATTGATATTATTTATTATAGGTCTCATGCTATTATCTTTTTTGTGTAATTTGGGAAGTGCACACATTCTAGGTAATACTGGGTTGCTTTGTGTGAGTTTTCATTTTTCTGTAGTGAATTTTCTGTATTAAATTGAATTCCACTTATTTTTTACTCCTTTTGTTTTGTAACATTATTATGTGATAGCATCTAATGATTATTATCATGATGTCAAACTTGGAGATCCAGACAAGCCATGAGCTCTTCATGTTTATGCAAAACTTATACAGAGCATTTGCACTAGTAAACACATCAGAAGAAAAACTGCTAAATTTGTAATGCCAATGGTTTGCAGTGAACCCGAAACCTATTTTGATGATTGCAACTATTGTATCATTAAGTCATGAATTTATTACCAAAAACAATAACATAGTATTGTACAATGATATCAGAAGCCTCCTGAAGAAAATGGGTCAGTATGTAACCAAAGTAAATGGCATCTTTTCATGTATTCCAAATTTAATATTTTTGAAAATGTTGACACAAACTTCACTTATAGAGTTTTTAAATTAGAACATGTTTCAGGAACCTTCATTCTCATCTTCACTGTTGACAAACTGCTTGGTAAGTTTTAGTTTGTTTGGTATGATTATGGCTGGATCAGAGTTGCTTCTCTGTCAACATCTGTTGGCTGCAATATATTTGTCCAGAGGTGGCATGTAAAATTCATTAATTTATCTCAATTTTTCATAAAAACAATTTTTTTCTCATTCGGGTAGTTGTATTGAAGTATTTCTTGTAACAGAATGGTTTCTTCCTTAATTTCATGGTTGTGTTTCCAAAATTGAGTTGCTACTGCCAATTTTTTCAGTTGTTTTAGCCAGATATTTTAAAAAGTTTATTCTTTCTGGTTTTCAAATTTCTCTTAGTGTTTCCTATGTAATTTTAAATTTCAATCTAAGCATATGCCCGATTTTTTTCCTCTGATAGTATGCTGTCTTTTAGCAAAGAACCTAATAAGATTTTTGTGGTGTCTTTAGCATAGATGTCTTTAATGAACTTTTTGTGTTTTGAATTTGTTAATGTTTTTAACTATTGTGTTGGTGCTGTATTCATTGATTATTGCTATATTAAATATATATTGTAATTCTTGTGTCAACATTCAATTTGCAATCATTCATTGCTTCACTGTCAATAGCATCTAAATTAGAGATAAATGTAATTCAAAAATAAAGATTGGGTAAGAAAAAAAAAGAAAAGATTTGTTGGTTGCACGACATCAATGCATCTTTGGTAGCACAAAATAGAAGCATGCTGTCACCATTGCATATAAAGCTAGGCTTAATGAAACAATTTGTAAAGGCTTTGAATAAATGATTCATGTATTGAATACATAGAACATAAATTATCATGGAAAAGCTGAAGGCAGGAATTTTCTATAGTCCACATATCAGACATTTCATGAATGACCCATATTTCATAGAATTAATAAATGAAATTGTATCATGTGCCTGTACATTTGTTCATGTTATGCAAACCTGCCTTGGCAGACAACTACACTCAATCAGTAGGGGAGATACTCTTTCATTCCGGCAAGCTGGGTTGTAAAATGAGTATTAAAATATATTATCTGTACAGTCACTTAGTTTGCTTTCCAGAGAATGTAAGCAAAGAGCATAATAAAAGATTTCACCAAGATATAAAAATAATGCAAGGCATATACTATGAATCAATTTATTTCTTGCAATTTCTAATTTATATGCAGATATTTCACAAACAAATAAACATGTTAAAATCAAAGTAAATGATTTATATTTCCATATTCTCAATACATGTAAACTTACTGTTAAAACATTTAAATTTTCCACTTGCTCACCCTGACTTTATGGAGTTGATTCCTTCCGTACGCCGTTATAATTGACACCAGGTTGAGTATGTAATGGGGATATAAATTCATTCCTAAATAGTGTAACTGTCAACATTGTTGTTCCCATTTGTCTTGCTCATCTTCCCTAACCATTTTTGTCTCACCTTGCTAATGTATTTTCCAAGTTTCTTAATATTTTAGTCTGATTTTAGATTTAATCCTGTCTCTTTCATTTGGTAAGTTCTCCCACTTCTCTCCAATACTTGGTTTGCTTACATTCTAATATACAATGCCAAGTACTATCTGGTTCTTCACACATAGGATATTTCCCTTTAATATATCCATTTCTTATTCCACTTAAGTACATTATTCCTGTTCTAAACCATGCCAGTCCTTCCCTTCCTGCTTTATCACAGATTTCAATATATCTTTCTCTTCCCCTCACATTTTCTAATGAGCTGTATAAATTCATAGATTTTTTGACATTAAGATTAGCCCATTTTTCCAGTTTTTCAATCCTCAATTCTTGTTTTTATCTCTTTCCAAAATCCTTTTCCCATTCTTTCCCGCTCATACCATATTGATCCCACTCCCACTTCTTGTACAATATTTTGGATTTTAGATATCCAAATTTCTCTTCCCTTAATTTTTTCTTGTGTTACCAAATGCTGATTAATGATATTCTCCTCTTCTAATTTCCCTATTCTATACCAATATTTCTATGACCTTGCTTTTATAGCCCAATATACCTAGTTCCATTTGAGCACCCTCATTAGGTGAAGATCTAGTTTAGCCTAGGACAATTCTACAAAATAGTCTATTTATCACTTTCCATCCTCCATCTGGCCCCCAAATTTCTATTCCATACTTCATTCTACTCTCCACTATATAAATATATATTCTCTCTAACCATTTTACTTGCATGTTTGGTATTTTATTTACATAAGATCTGATTACACTAATGGCTGTTTTTCCTTCTGCTACTGCTTTTCTTTTTTAATGGCTCCATTTCCCATTACTAGACAGTTTTAACACCTAAATAATTAATTTTCTTGACAACTTCAATTTCTGTGTCCTCTCACCACCATTTCTCCTATTTTTTTAATTTGAAACCTTTTTTTATCACCATAATCTTAGATTTAATTTTGTTTATCTTGAGATCCCATTCTCTACAAAATGTACCTATAGCTAAAAGCAGGGTACAGAGGAAGCTAAAACGCTGTATACAAACAGGTGAGGAGACAGATAGGGACAATTACCTTGTAGAAAGATGAGGATACAGATGCTTATTAGAGGTAAAAAAGGAAGAGTGAGGAGAAAAGCTTAGCCAGAAGTTAAATGAGGCAGCAAAGAAGAATAACAACAAAGCAATTTGAGCAATGATAGGTAAAAAGCACAAAAGAAAGGGAGGGGTAAACCACCAACAGAGTGGTGTAAGTTTTTTCAGGGTCTTTTGGGAGTAAAAACTTTGGTTATTCAAGATAATTTGAATACTGATAATTTTTAAATGGACTTGTTAGATAACAAAATTACTTGAAGTAAATTTTTGGAACAAATTAAAAAGTTGAGACCTAACAGCATGTGGAATAGATGGAATAGCAGGGGAATGTTGAAAAGCTTGGGTAGAAAACCTTAATTGATTAAACATACTGGGACAGTTACTGAACTTAATCTTTGAAGAAGGAAAAATACCAAAAATTTGGAGAGTAGGAATTGTAACACCAATTTATAAAAGTAAAGGAGAAATTGGAACCCAGCAAATTATAGAGGAATTAGTTTACTTTCAATTATTGGGAAAGTCTTCACTGGAGTATTGACAAAAATATTACAAGAATGGATAGAGAGAAAAAAGAAAATTTCAATATTCCAGTTCAACTTGAGAAAAGGTAAAAGAACAGTTGACAATATTTTTATAATTAGAACATTAGTCAGTAAATATCTTAATAAGAAAAGAAATAGACTCTATTTGTTGTTTCTGGACCTGGAAAAAGCTTTCCACACAATTTCTAGAGAAGCACTTTGGATTAAACTGTGAAAGAAAGGAGTAAGCCAGAATTTTATAAAGGTAATTCAGAATATTTATAAGGAAAACAAATTTTATGTTAATCATGAGAGAGGCAGAGTTACAGAAAAAATATCAAACAATGTAGGTTTAAGACAAGGATGTAAATTAAGCCCAATTCTCTTCAATCTATTTATTGATGTTCTAAAAGAAACTAGCAAAGGTAATGTACATTTGTCAACTATAAATAATATAGAGATTCCAGGTCTGCTCTTTGCAGATGATTTGGTAACAGGTTCTTTAATAAGTGTAGGATTAAAACTACCATTAGAAGCTGTAGGCATATTTTGTGGAGAATGAGGTCTTAATGTAAATAAAAACAAATCTAAGATTAGGACAATGAAAAATGGTTTCAAATTAAAAAAACAGAAAAATGGTGGTGGGAGGCCACAGAAATTGAAGCTGTCAAGAAAATTGATTATTTAGGTGTTAGGTTGTCTAGTAATGGGAAATGGAGTGATCAAAAAAGGAAAGCAGTAGCAGAAGGAAAAGTAGTCATGAGTGTAATCAAATCTTGTGTAAACAAAATAGTAAATATGCCAGTAAAATGGTTAGAGAGAATATATGGCTTAATAGTAGAGAGCAGAATGATGTATGGAATAGAAATTTGGGAGCCAGATAAAGGATGGAAAGGGATAAATATGATAAATGGATTATTTTGTAGAATTGTCTTAGGCTTACCTAGATCTTTATCTAACAAGGTTGCCCTAATAGAACTAGGAAGATTGGGCTATAAAAGTAAGGTCATTGAAAGAGTATTGAAATATTGGTTTAGAATAAGGAGACTAGAAGAGGAGAATATCAGTAATCAGTGTCTGGTATAGCACAAGGAGAAATTAAAGAAAGAGAAACTTGGATATCTAAAATCCAAAATATCCTACAAGAAGTGGACATGGGACGAGTATGATATGAGGGAGAAAGATTGGGTTAAGGATTTGGAAAGAGATAACAATAAGAATTGAGGATATTGAAAAACAGGAAATATGGGCAAAGCTTAACACCAAAAAAATCTCTGAAATTATATAGTACACTAAAAATGTGTGAGGAAGAGAAATATATATTGAAACTTGTGATGTGGGAAGGGAAGGGTTGGCATGGTTTAGAACAGGAATAAAATATTTAAGTGGATTAAAAAATGGATACACCAAGGGGATATGTCCTATGTGTGAAGAACCAGTTGGTACTTTACATTGTATACTAGAATGTAAACAAACCAAGTTTTGGAGGGAACAGTTTCTATTATGAAAGTAGGAAAACTTACCAGATGAAATAAGAGGTAGAAGAATTTTAATTTTAATATTAGATGAAAACATTAAGGAACTAGGAAAATACATAGGCAAGGTAAGACAAAAATGGTTATGGGTGAAAAACACTTAGGAAATGTGCTTGAGAATAAAATTGTCAGATAGTGAAAGGAGGATGAAATGAGTAGGGGAGGGAATGGGACTAGTTATCTAGCATTAGTTAAATGGGATCCTTATACACCAATAACCAGGGTGTTAGCGTGTATTAGGTCCTAAGGAATAAGCAACTCTCAAGTATAGAAATTTGGCCGAATGGGTTTAATTAAAAAAGAAGGAAGGTTTAGTATTGTAGGAAATATAACTTAATATTGTATTGAATGTATAAATTATTTTTAATGTTGTGTTTTGTTTTTGGTTGGATCGGAGCCTGGTCCCCTGGATATTCCAGTAAGTAGCTGCTGATGAACCAGGGACTAGGGGGCTGAGCCAATCAAATTGGAATAAATTTTGATTGGAGTTAGTGCCTTCTGGAATTGCCAAAGGCACTGTTCCGAATTGTTATATTTAAAAGTAATGTTTTTTTTTATTTCAGTTTATTTTGTTAAAAAATTTTATATGTTGATGCATGAAAAAAAATACCACCACCACCTATACCTATAGCTTCAAGTGATAGTTTTAATCCTACTCTTGTTAAAGAACCTGTTACCAAATCATCTGCAATTATCAAAGAGCAGACCTGGAATTTCTATATTATTTATAGTTGGTGAATGTACATTACTTCTACTAATTTCTTCTAGAACATCATCAGTAAATAGATTGAAGAGAACTGGGCTTAATTTACATCCTTGTCTTAGACCTATATTGTTTGATATTTTTATCTGTAACCATCTCCCTTTCATATTAATATAAAAATAATTTTTCTTATAAATATTATGAATTACCTTTATAAAGTTCTGACTTTTTTCTTCCTCAGTTTGATCCATAGTGCTTCTCTAGAAATTGTGTCCAAAGCTTTTTCCAAGTCCAGAAACAACAAATAGATTCTATCTCTTTTGTTATTAAGATATTATCTACCAATGTTCTAATTATAAAAATATTGTCAACTGTTCTTTTACCTTTCCTAAAGCCGAACTGGAATACTGAAATTTTCTTTTTTCTCTCTATCCATTCTTGTAATATTTTTGTCAACACTCCAGTGAAGACTTTCCCAATAATTGAAAGTAAACTAATTCCTCTATAATTTGCTGGGTTCTTAATTTTTCCTTTACCTTTATAAATTAGCGCTACAATTCCCATTCTCCAATTTTTTGGTATTTTTCCTTCTCCAAAGATTAAGTTCATTAGCTGCCCCAATATGTTTAGCCTGTTTAGATCTTCTGCCCAAGCTTTCAACATTCCATCCATTCCACATGCTTTGTTAAGTTTTAACTTTGTGATGTGTTCCATTAGGCATAGACTAAGGAAGATGGGATTACATTTCTGTTAGAAACTTACAAGAATTGCCCTGGCAGTTCCCACTCTCAGAAGTCTTACAAAAAGGAGTTTCTGTTTTGAATGTATCATAAACTTATGCTTTTATGTGACATAAGTATATTCATTATATTACTCTTTTCTTTAATTTATAACATATTTCATATTAGAATTTATTAAATATGTTAGGATTAACTGCACTTACTTATACAACATAGGACATATTTCAGGGACAATTGCTCCCATTAGCTGTTGACTTGACTACTCAATGTGGTGGCTGGATCCCAAGGTGGCTCTGTGGCACTCTTATGGTTTGACTAGGAAGTTGTTGAGTTCATCCATGGGTGGAACAGAAAAATTCATTAAATTTTTTTCAATTTTTAAGGATGAAAATTTTTTCCCAATTAGATAGCTCTGTTGTATTGTAAAGTTCTTTCAGCAGCTTAGCCTCTGGTTTAATTTTGTAATCTTGGGTCCAAAAGTGAGTGCTACTGCTGCTTTATCCATTTGTTTTAAATTAATATTCTTAAAGTGTTCTTTTCTCTGAATTTCCCTTTATTTTTTTCAATGTATTTTTAATTACAATATGCACATTTAATTTTGTAAATTCCTGGTTTCAGTTCTATTGGTATGGTGTCTTTTGCTGTGGAATGTAGTAAATTTTTGTTATTATATTTGTTCTTTGGGGATACCATTACACCATGTTCTTTGAATATACTATTGAATCTGCTGTAGCAAGTCTGATGATATGTGAAACTTTTGAATTTGCTACTTCCCTTGATGTTCTTCAGTGCTGCAATCTCTCATAGATTTTTAACTTTTAAATTGATTGTAATTTTTATTGTTGTATCTTTGTTGGAACCACTGAATTGCTGTATTAATTATATGTTGATAGTTTGTTTTGTACTCTGTTTCTGTGAGTGGGGTGTTAATTATTCTATGTGCCAAGCTCTAAAATACCTGATATATGTGTGGGATGGGATTATCACTATTATTTTTTATGTCATTTTCTGTGTGTGCATCTTTTCTATGGATTGCAAAGTCAATCTGTCTGCATTTCTTATAATTTTTAAATCTAGAAAAAGGAGCCATCCATTTTTCTCCTCATTCATGGTAACTGTATAGATCTACGTTGTAAATTAAGGAATTTCAGAGCATCTATTGAATGTTTTTTTTCAACATTACCACAAATGTGTCTTCCAAATACCTGTAGCAAGTCTCAAGTCTTGAAAATTAATGGAAAGGCATTGGTGATAAGTATTCCCAAGGAGCTGATGAATAAATCTGCTAGAAATGGAGACAGGGAATTTCTCTAACTAAACCAGAAACTTGTTGGTAAAACAAGTTAAAACTGAAGAAATTTTGCTGAATGCATGTGTTGGTAAATTTTAGTAAGTATTTCTTCCATTTGTAAATTTGGAGATCAAACATTTGCATAAGGGATGCTGGGAAATACATAAAAATACCATTACTCTCATGTTGCAATTACTGGTCTCGTGCTGTTATGGATTTTAGGAAGTGCAAAAAGTCTAAGTAGTATTGGATGGCTTTGCATTTTTCAGTTGTGGATATAACTTTTTTTAGTGCTTTGGTTAAATTTTATGGCATCTATTGAGAGGATTCTTTTCATTTGGTTTGCAGTCTTCCCCTTCTGTTCTATTTATTTAATCATTTTTGTCCAAACGGCTATTTTAATTCCTTTGTGTACATTTATATATATATCACTAGTTTATCTTAGCTGTTTTAATGTACTTCTGTAACATTTGTTTTCATGCAATAAGGAGATAAATTGAACATTACATTAAAATATCCTGATTTTTGATGGGCGACCTAAAGGGTGGAATATGAAATTTTGCTGTAACTAAAAAACAAGAGCTGATGACAGGAAAAAAATTAAGTTCATTTTTGGAATCAGTGAGTCAAATATGCCTAGAAATAGGTCTAACATATGAGGCACCTTGGCCAGTGAAATGTCTTTTTCGGATATTCTTCCTAGCTTCACTTACTAAACACTTTATTAGGACATATTTTGTGAACCATTGTCTATATCCTCAGCTATTAGGCAATGGATCACTGGAGTTGATCTGGTTAGTATCTCAGATAGTTATGGCAACCAGAAAAATCAAGCTTTCTCATGATATGTTTTCATGAATATTTTAAATAAATTATTTTCCAGATGTTCATATCTTGTAGTTTTTTAATAGTTTATAATAATTTCACCTCTATCCATATCTCACAATTTTCACAAAAAAAATGTGGAGCCTATGCTGATTTTTCTATTTATTTATATTTCTCCAATATTCTTTGAACCTGATACCTATATTTCTTTTTGTTTTTCTCAAGAAAATTTTTCCACAATCCAAACAACTAGTATGGTAATACTCAATTTTTCTCCTATGACAAAAATTCAGTTTTGTTCAATTTTAAGACATTTTTATACTGTTATTTTATTTTTGGATGCTCTTTTGAAAATATTTTGAAATTTATGATTGGCCCCTAGTTGATACATGAATTTTTCCAAGTTCTAGATATCTGTCTGAAAGATCTGTAAAATCAATTTTTGTGTTCAAGATAGTGGTAGGTCCTTGCAGATGAATGTTATAACATTAATTTTATTTAGGTGGCCACACAAACAAACAATCATGGTATAAGAATATGTTGAGTCTGTATATTTCTACTGTATCCTTTCTTGCTGTACTGTATCTGTTTATCTATATTGTGTTCATGTTGAGGCTATCAAAGGGTAGTTAGGTCATTTTATCTGTAGGGTTATTCCTTTCTTTGCCATTTTATCTGCTATTTCATTTTCTATAAAAGCAATAATGAACTACAGCAAGAGAAAAAACACATGGCAAAGAACTTTCCTTCTGTGAACAGATTAACAATATAAGTAAGAAAGTGAATAAGAATAACTATATTAAGAAGACTAGCAGGCATTAAATGGGGAGAATCCATAAGTCTCCTTAATAAAATGTACGAAAGCTGCATAAAGCCATTTTTTCTGTGAAAGTGAGATAGTATTCACAAATACAACAGATATCAGATATGAATGGTTATCATTTCACAGGTAATGTTGGAGTCCTGTATAAACTTATTCTGACAGCTCTCATTGCCTGTTTGCCTTTAGCTTGTGCACATTTTACCTGTGCCTCCCATCTTCCATTACTTGCAAATCTCGCACCCAAGTAATCAAGCTCCTTCACTACTTCTACTGTTTCATCTGTAAATACCATTTCTTATCCTTTTATAACTTTATACCTTTTTTAAATGCCATTATCTTTGATATTTTGCTGTTTATTCTTAACCCCCATTCTGCACAATATCTACTAATCTCATCAATAGGCCTGTAGTCCTATCACTGTTATTGCTCCTACTATAAGATCATCTGCAAAAAGCAATCCTGGTACTTCCCCATTTCTAACAATGCCTATTTCTGTTTTTGATCCTTTCAATAATATCATCTATAAATAAATTGAAGAGTATTGGGCTTAATTTGCGCCCTTGCCTCAATCCAATTTTTTGGGTCATATAATCTGTGATCCTATTTCTTTCACATCTAACACAAAACCAATTCCATCATATAAGCTTTATAATCCCAGCACAATGCATTACTCACTCCTTTTCTTCTTAACTTATAAACCAAGGTGTCCCTGTTAATTGCATCAAATGCTTTCTCAAAATCTGCAAAGAAAATATATACTCTTTCCTTTTTATTTCTCAAATATTTATCCACAATAGTGCAGATTATCATTATATTATCTAGTGCTCTCCTTCCTTTTCTAAAACCACCTGAAACTCTGCAAGTTTACCTCCTTCCTTGCCCATTTATGCAGTCTTCTCCCCAATATATCAGTTCCCCAAAATGGATAACAAGCCAATTCCTCTATAATTGTTTGACTTATTAATATCACCTTTTAATTTAGTACAAGGTTACTATCATACTAACTTTCCAGCTTTCAGATATTACCTTCATCTCCTTTATTTTATTTATTATCTCCGTTAATAATCTGATACCTCCCTCTATTCCTCCAGAACTCCCCTGGAATTCCATTTACTCCTGGAGCCATATTCCTTCTCAGTGTTTTAATCTGGTCTCCTACCCCTTTTATATTAAAATCTTTATTCAGACATTCTATCCTATTTGCACCACAACTCCATTCTGTACACTCCCAACTGCCATCATATTTCTAAAGTAATTAGTCCATTCCTTCAGCTTTATTTTATTTCCATCCCTTTTCTTCCTGTGAATCCCCTTTATTACTGCCTATATATATTTACTATCTTTAGTTGCCACTACTCCCATAATTTTCTCACTCATTTTCCACTGCCACTCTTCCTTTTTCTCTTGTATTAAACATTTATAACCCCTTTTTAAGTTTAAATATATTTGCCTATCTACTTCTTGTTCTGATCTTCTCCACCTACTTAATTCCTTTGACACTTCATGCTTAGCTAATTTGCATTCTTGATCATACCATCCATAACCTTTTTTTTTTTTCTCTCTCTCTGATATTCCTCCGTTTTTCCCTGCCCACATTACCATGGATTCCCACCTTGATACTGCCTCCTCTATCCTAGCTGCTCTCAATGCTACCATAACTCCATATTTCCTTATCACTCCCATTGTCGATAACAAATTAGCCCAGAAGTACTCTTCATACTCAACTCTCCATTTCTAACATTTTATATATTTCAGTTCTATTTCCTTGACCTCCCTGTTTCTTTTCCCTAGGCTCATCCTCATTATTAATGGAAAATGTCCACTACCTACTACCATATCTAACACTTTAAATCCTAACAGTACCTGGTTTATTCCTTCAGTATATAACATATAACCAATCACACTCTGCCCATTTACATTTATAAAAGTAAATTCCCCTTCTTGATCCTCTCCTCATTTCCCATTACACTTAGTGATGCATTCACTTCACAGAACTCGATCAATTTACTGCCCTCTCTATTACACTTATCCAGATTCTTTCTTACCTTCTCATCAGTTCTCATCCATTGTACTTTTATTTTCTTGACCCACAGATCTTACATCACTTACTCCTACTCTTGCATTAAAATCCCCTGCTATTATAAACTCCGTATTGGGATATTTCATACTTAATTCCTCTATTTTTTTGACTTAATTGGATGTACGAGGTACCATTATAAAATTCTGAAACATCAGGTGAGGTGGATTATGCACTATTGCTACACATGTACATAATTTAACTTTCTTCACTTCACATACCTTCAACCACATTACCTGCCCTTCTTCTAACTTTTGTATTTCAGTCAATCTAATTCCACTATCTTTTCTTACAAAAATCCTATACCAACTGAAACCCTTCCTCTGTTACTCCTCTTTACTCCTTGTACACCTATATAATCAAAATCGTCCACCACTATTTTCTCATCCTTGTCCAACAAAGTTTCCACTAATGCAATCATGTCACCTTTCTTTAACACTTTGAACAGTTCACCATTTCTCATCTTTGACCTTAATCCCTCCACATTCTACAGCACCGCCCCCCCTTGAATCACACCATCCACTTCTAAATTTTTGTAGCTTCACTCTGGGCCTCATTCTCCTTTCCCCTGTAATCTCCTGCTCCTTTCTGCTTTTTCCATGATGCTGCCTTCTGGGGTTGACACCACCTTATAACTCCAAACCACCAACACTGCTGCATACTTCTCTCTCTAATGATGATGATGCCTTATCACTCACCACTGGTATTCCACATGCTGGGCAGCCTTTCTCCTCTTCTTCACCTATATTTCCTCTATTCATCTCATGTACCCTACTTCCCGCACTGTTGAATCCTGCATTTCTTCTGTCTAATCACTTCTGTTAATGGAGATTCCCAAGTAGATTTCCTTATGTGATCTTGCACCTTATCTGATATTATCACCATAGCTGTCTTCACCAATGTACTCTTCTCAACCCTGATATTCTTGCTCCATACTTCCTCCACTTGTTTTCAACATCCTCCTCTGGTTTTCTTCCTCTCTGGAAGGCTGGATTACTACATCACTCCCTTCCTTTCTTTTTAATTCCTACAAATATATCTCCTCCACTTTATTTGTACTCTTATTTTCTCCTGTCATCATTCTGGCTTCCATCCATACTTATTCGTTCCCTTTAGCTGTATTCATGTGTATTTTGGGAACTTTTTCCTCATCAATCAATAACTGGTAATTTGTTATATAAGCCTTTCTCCCTTGTATTCTTGCTTTTTTCATCCTCTCCCTTAATTTTCACAATAACATTCATTTGCTTGGTGATAAATATATCTGATCCTCTTGATCTTTCGGCTCTAATTAATACATCATATACCAACTGGACCATCGCTAATTTCATAATAATTAGCCTTGACTGTGCCTATCTCCCTGTGCAGCTTACCTCGGCATTTTCCCATCCCTGGATTTTTATATTAGCTTCTCTTCATTATTTGCACTATTTCTTCTCTGGGCCATACTCCCATTCTCTTTTCACTCCTACAAACACTAATCTACTTCTCTCATCCTCCATTATTTCCATTTTCTCTTTAACCATTTCCACTTCCCTCATAACCTCCTTCACTTCCTTTCTTAACTCATCTTTCATCTCTCTAACCATCTTCTCCATTACTTTACCTAGTTGAATTTCCATTCCTTCTACTCTGCCCATTTTCTGGTTCATGCTTTCCAGTAGTTCTTGAATTTGTAATGGACTTGGATTTTTCTCACCCCTCCATTTACCAGCAATATTGTAATTATACTCATTAAGAAAATTAAGTTTTTCACCATACCTCTGCCAACATCTTTCTTCATCTTCGAACTCTTTCCTATTTTCTTTCCCTAGCCAATGTTGCTAGGGAAAGAATGTGTTGCCAATGACGGCAACACATAGATGTTTATGTTTAGCTCTCTGCCAATGACATTGCCAATGACAGCAATACATAGATGTTTATATTTAGCCCTTAGCCAATGCCATTATCTTGTGCCTTTCCCAACCTCCATTTCTGCTCATTTTTATTTCCAAGTATAAAAATTTACTAACAACCTTTATTTCTCTTATCTTCTTCTATTAACCATTTTTCATCTTTATACAGTTTACTGCCCTTCTTAAAACACCATAATTTTAGTTTTATTGTATTCTTCAGTTCCCATTCTCCACAGTACCTCTCAATTTCATCTAAAGCTAAGTTTAAATCAATCACTGATATTGAACAAACCACAAGATCATCAACATAAAGTAGCCATAGAATATCCACATTTTCAATTGCAGGCATGTGAATATTAACGTTTTCAAATAATCTAAGATATAAGCACTAAATAAGTTAAACATTGCCAGAATCAACTTAAAATCTTTCCTAAAACCTCTCTGTTGCCTTATATCAGTTATTGCTCCAATAGCACATTTAATACAAAATCTATTTCAATCATATAACTCCTGAAGTATTATAATTGATAATTAAATCATTGGTAAATAAATATTTATCAATGTAAAGAGAAATATTTATTAAAGGTAAGAAGTACACTATATGCTGTATCAATTGATTTGAAATAAACTTATGAAAGGATGTCTATAGATATGCTTTGGTATAAATTAAATAAGAAAGGCTTAAGTGTTAATTTAAATTAAATAAAACAGGTTACAGGCCCAAAGAGAATAAATCCAGAACTTAACTAATTAATTATCAGCATTGTGAAAACAGAGAAATATAAGCATAAGGTTGAAGCATAGAATAAACAGCTATAGCATCACATTTATGGAATGAGATAAAAACAAGCTTCAAGTTGTGCAAGTGAATGGAGTTTAGTGTAAAAAATGAATACCTAAGTTTAGGTTAAGCTTCAAGTTATTAAAAACAAACAAAAAACAACCAAAGGAATTAAGCATATGGTAAAGGACTTACATAAAAAACATGAGCAAAACTTAATTACTGACATCCAGCTCTTTATTGAAGTTTATCACAAGACCACACACCTACTAACCCAACTTCAACAAATGATCCAACAGTCGTGTAACTGCTGAGAATGTCTATAAAACATGTCCAACAAGTGGAGCCAGAAAGAATGTGTTTAATTAGTTTGACTCAGAAGAAATGGCCATATTATGTATTTGTTCAATAAATTCCGCTGTTGCCCTTTAAGTGGTCATCTTCAAGACTGGTGTGACCTTCAGCTGTCTAATTTGTAATCATTGAAAAGAAGGAGAAGAAGTATGGGTATAAACTTTTTTTTTAAATTTAGCATGAATTTCCTTTGGCATTAAATCATCTTTTACAAAAAATTACTAAGTACTCAATTTTCTCCATTTTATGGAAAGGCCACAACATCTGCTCTAGAAAGCTGTATTAAAAACTATTTGAAACAATAACTTGATATTTCAAATGAATGCTGAAGACAGATGTAAAAAAACAATTATGTCTCCAATTGCATGGTCATCTATGGTCAAGTCAGTCCTGGTGGCATAGTGGTTACCATACTTGCCTCCTAAACCCAAGATCGCGGGTTCGAACCTGGCCAGGACCGATGGATTTTTTCGAGCGTAAAAATCCTAAGTATGGCTTCCTTCGGAAGGGAAGCAAAGCCATGGGTCCCGTGTCGTACATTTACGGCATGATAAAGAACCTCAAGCCTGAAAGAGAGGCCTCTGAGCAAAATTAGTCAGCCGTTTCACACCCTGAATTGAATGGGACGCTGATGACCTGAGATGTTAAAGAGCATCCATAAATAAATCAATAAAAAAAAAATCTATGGTCAAGGCAGATCACCCTTGTTAATATGCTGATGGTACATGTTTTGTAATTTAAAATGTTTTACAAATGTTGGAAGTTTACTGCACAGTGCATTAATACAGGTGAGTCAGAATAACACCAAGTAATTTTCAAGTATGACCTCTGGGAAATATTTTAATATGGGAATATATGGTGTTATTACGCTATAGGGCATTTGCTGTGTCAAGTTGAATGAAATTCTGCTGGACATATCGCTATGCCCTGGTATAAATTCACAATGCCACAGTAATGACGTGACATTTTACATACATACTTTATTGCCCAATAGCATATCAGAATTTAATACATGGTATGGCACTGCCAATGAAATGTGACAAAAGTTTGAGTTAATTACAAGTTAATTGTTCCTTAAGAAATTAAGAGTTTTTTTTTTTAATATTATATATCTTTGATTTTAAACAATGAATAATGAACACCAAAATTTATCAGCAAATGAAGCCCTTAGGCCTATCCTGGTGTATGTTAAGTTTGTTTACCCACATTTCTTATAGGATCAACAACTGCATAATAAGGTGATATGTGAAGCTAACTCTTTAGCAATTAAACTTAATAGCGTTTAACGCCCATTTTAACTACTGAGGCATCACAGGTGGTAACAACAAGGTGTTTAAGACGTATATTCCCTATATGAAAATACTTAAATACATTCTCTGAGTCATACCCAAAAATTGTTCGGTGTTATGTTGACTCACCTGTAGGTACATCTCAAATATCATTACTGTTCCACTTTAGGGTACTGAAAAAAATGGCAAGCATAATAGTAATTCTTTAAATTTGTTTTGTACTTCAGTTCGGGCATTGAAGTAAGAAGAGTAGCAAAATATTTTAAAACCACTATTACAGAAGAGCTCCACATTTCACCTTTGTTACACTTTGAAATTTCATTAATGATGTAAATATACACACTGCTATTCAGTAATGTGTTCCTGTCATTATTGTTTAGGGAGACAAACAGGAGGAGGCAGTGAGACTGCAGAAGTTATGCCCCCACCCATTCCTACTAAGATTATTAACTAGGGTTTGAAGATGTAGTAACCTGCAACTTTAACAAGTACAAAGTAATATTATCACCTGGTGATGGGCGAGATGTACATGGCTAGAAATGCTTTGTATCTCGCTGCTGTAGCAAATATTCTAACTCAATTAACTGCAGCACTCCAATAAGTTGTAACAATAAACTAATGGTACCTGTATTAGTTATTTTTTGTTTGTTCATTTTACAACATTTTCTGTGCTTTTGATTTTTGTGAACTTTTTCTTGGCCATATGCCATTGTGAAGAGTGATGGGGCTATAAGTTGCAGGCATACTCATTCCATAGGGGTTGATTGAGAATGCAGTCAACCTAAAAATATTAATGGAGATTATTGTACATACTTGAAAGTTGCATGTTATTTGTTGTGTTTGGAAATGTTTAATAAAGTATATGAAGTATTTCCTGCGTTTTTGAGTACAGCTAACATGTGAAGGCTCCTGCACTAATCTAGTTTTGAGCACAGAATCTGCTGCTGCTTAATTTGAATTGCATGTGACTAACCCACTGACACTCCTGCATACCCATAACACCAGGGAGCAGGGTCTGGATGGCAGCGGAAGTCCTCCCTCATCCCCACCTGCCTACCGCCGTCTCAACAGCCGAGAAGAGAATGTGTTCTCCCGCCTCACTTCTAGCACTACCACAGCAAGTGATCAACAAATTGGACGAGGTGTCATCACTGTCTATGCTGGCAAGGTGAGTCACTAATGACTTGAATATAAACATAAATATGAGAAGTTTTTATTTCACTTCTGATTCACTAACCTCAACTCCAACATTTTAATTTAAATATTATTCTCCTGCATTCAGACATACAATGCAATAGAAGATTGTAGATTGTTTCAGTAATTTAAGATATTCCAAAAATTGCTTTTAATACCATAGTCACTGTACTCATAAATTTTATGGGCTTGGATTTTTTTTAAATTACCAGCCCTTTTTCTACAGGATCAACCTAACTTTTCATGTAAAATTGCAGCCTTTGGTAAATGCATCATATTGTGTATTCTATAAGGAACAGATTCTGTTAAAGAGGGTTATTTGCTGTCATTTCTGTTGTATTCATTTTTCAAAAAGATATAAAAGTATCATTGTCTCTATGCAAGAAGCTGATTGCAGTTAAATTGATACTTTAATATATGTGACCCACTTTTAAATGTCCTTTCCATTTATGCAAACATGTAATAATAGGAAAGCATGATTGAACAGTTTGAAGTTCACCAACCCTTGGACTTAAGAGGTTAATTTGTTGATATAGCAAAATTTCACACCTGCCTCCTCATATTCATATCTGCTATTTTTTCCATCAGAACAGCTATATATATCACTTTCAGCAGTTGCTCATTTATTCCCCCCCCCCCCCTCTAGGGTGACTCTGTGCAACACTTTCAGTAGTTAGTTGTTTGTTTTTCAGAGTTGCCAACTTTTATATGTAATTTTACCATTACCACCAAATAGAAGAGTCCATTTAGATGTTAATACCACTCGTTCACTTGTTACATTTTTAAGATTGTTATGGATGTGCCAGCACACACTGATTACAATTTTACAATTTAAACCCTGGGTTAGATTTAACTTGCATGAAGATCCTTGTAATATGTAACCATAACTTACCGCCACAGGTGGCCGAGGTCATTTGCAAGCAGGAGGTTCAGGTTCTGTTCCCACCAGGACCAACCTCGCTGACTGAGGTTTATGTCAGTTTTTCCTCAGTCATAAATAAATGGCAAATGGTGGGCCTGGAGTGCTTCCTTCCTTTAAAAAAAAAATCCTTTCCCAGTTTATGATTTCATATCTAGGTTAGGTTAGGTTCGGCTTTCATAAAGATCCTTGTAATATATAACCATACCATAGGTGTTTGCTAAAGTTTGGCTTAAGAAGTTTGCCTTAATTCCATTGTATCCTTTATCCCTGCTTCTGTTCACTGCTATTGCACAATTGGAAAGTGTATAAGTAATTTTGTTCATTTAGTGCCTTTCTTGCTATTGTTACTACTATGATATCATCAGACTACAACCTTTTCTTCTGTCTGCTTCAATTTCAGCTATTAAAGTGTAAGTAAGTAAGGCGGGTAGGTTGGGATACTAGCTTAGCTACCAATAGTTTGTATATTCACTATCATCCATTATTCTAGGTATGTTTAAAAGTTTTACTTGTGGGATGCACATATAGACATTTTACTGTAGTTTGTTATATATACATAATAGTGTGCAGTAGAAAATGCTTATACTTCATTTACTTGCTTGAAATGTAGAACGTATTTCAAAAGTATTTGCTCCCATCATCAGCTGTAGACTAACATAACATCATTTTGCATTGGCAGAATAAGCTTGCCCAAACAATCCAGAGATGGAATCTCAAAGTTCATGACAAAGACTTTGTTTTTAGGAATAAAAATCTTTTCCCATATTGATAACTCTGCTGAATTTTTGACTTCTTTAATAATTTAGATTTCTTTTTATGGCATGATTTTAGAAATATGACAGAACTTGGATTTTTAAATTTGTTAATATTTAATATTCCTGAAGTGTTTGAACTTATAATTTCTCTTTGGTTTTCCTATATAAGAGGGTAGGCCCATAAGTTTCCGGCCTAACTATTTTCTAGGTATGACAGAGACTAAAACTATATTCCAATTTTCAATATAGTTGCCCTTTATTGCAATACACTTCTCACATCTTTGAATTAACATTTCAATTTTGCCCCAAAAATAGTCAGAAGTCTTATCTGCAAAATGGGCATGAACAGCATTCATCACTTCTTCGTCACACTTAAATTTTCTTCCTTGAAGGTCCTTCTTGAGTTTTGAGATGAGAAAATGGTCACTGTGAGCTAGATCTGGGCTGTAGGGTGGATGGTTGATTTCCTTGAAGCCACATTTCTTCACAGCTTCCTTTGCAACAAGAGCTGTGAGCCAGGCACGTTGTCATGAAGAAGGTGTACACCATCATTCAGCTTTCCTTGCCTTTTCTCTTTGATGAAAGCATGTTGTCTGTGCAATAGGCCAGCATAGTACTCCCCATTTACTGTGGTGCTCCTCTCCTTGAAGTCAATGAAGAGTTCCTTCACAGTCCCAAAGGATTGTGGCCATGATCTTCTTGGTTGACTGAGTGACCTTAGCCTTTAGAGGCGCTGCTTCACCAAGTTAATGCCACTCCATTGATTCTCTTTTGGACAAGAAATCATAATAGAGGACCATAGTTTCATCTTCTGTAACAATGGTTTGCAGAACTTCTCTCTCGTTGCCATGGCAGAGCTCCAAAAATGCCTGACAACAGATGACACGTTGCTGCTTTTGGACTGAGGAAAGAAGTCTAGGCACCCATCTTGCACTAACCTTATTCATGTTTAAATATTCATGAATAATTCAAAGGAGTGTTGTTTCAGAACGGCCCAATCTTTCTACTATTTCTATAACTTTGAATCGCCAGTTTTCCATAATTTCTTCTTCCACAAGAGCGATGTTTTCAGGAGTGAGCACCTCCAAGGGCCGACCTGCACGCTCTTCATCTGCAATGCTTTCTTGATCTATTTAAAAAAGTTTGGCCCATTTTTTGACAGTATATACACCATCCAATCACTGTTTAATTTCATTTGGAGTAAGTCCTTCTTTTGTGAAGAACTTAACAGCTGGATACTCCATTTTGAAAATGTAACAATCTTCTATACATAGCCTTCTTTATGCAACTTTATCTGAACAACTGAACACCGTGGAGCAGAAGTTACAGTTGCAATTATTTACTTAATAGATAAAATATGACACCAGATAAGGCTTTTGTTAAGGGGATAATCCTTATTGGCAAGGCCGGAAACTTATGGACATACTCTCATACATATATATATTTGATTACAATCATCGCAATTATTTGATAAATGCTGCATTCTTGTAATTTGGTACTGCACCCTTTTGAGATGATTTTAACACACTTTTAATGCTAAAGTTAATCTGGTATAAGCTTTTAGTTCGCACAGGCATATATCTAACTTAGAAGAAGCAGGAGGAGGAGGAGAAGGAGGAGGAGGAGCAGGTTATCTGGTGAACCAGCAAAGTTATACTGTATATATATATATATTTTTTTGCTACCACCTGGAAGCAGATAAAAAATTATTGTATATAACCTTGTATCTTAAAATTGAAAGCTGAGAAATGAGAAAAGAGGTAATTTACTCGCAAGAGTATATCAATTGGATGTCCCCTTACAGATTACTACAGCAAGCTTTTCTTTATAAACCAAATGAAAAAGGGATAAAGGACGGCCGATGAAATACCTTTGGCGCAGAACAAATAAACTCAGTCTTTGGAAAAGTAGAAGAAGAATTCTTGTATCTATATTGTCTAACCAAACACATTTAATAGAAAAATATGTTGTGCAATTTAAATTAAGTTTTGTTTCTTAGAATAAGATTATATATATATAATGTTTAATGAAATACCATATTTAATAAAATGAGTAAGAATAGATATTATTAAATAATGAATATTTCATTGTAATGCTCCTCAAATTTATAGGAAAGTATATTTTCAATATACAACTTTATAATGATTACAAATGTTATGAGAAGCAAGAAAAATATATATTAAAATTTATTTGTATGAATACAAAAGGAAGACGGTACAAGCTGGTAATGATGTATCTTGTTGCATTTAAATGGTACCTCAGTTTCAAGTGATCAGCATTAACTTCACAGATTAACCCACATCTTCCTGGTCAGTGTAATGTGACCAAAAAGTTCTGTAAGTTTCAGACAGGCATTTCAAATCATCATATTCTGAACAAAATATCTTCAGTATTAAATATAGTCACCATCACTGTCAATGTGAGCAGAAAGCAAACATCTATCTTGTACAGTTTCAGAATTGCTGTCCTCAGAGGTAGTTATTGAAGAAAGGAAAAAAAATAATAATATGATTATGCAATTGTGAGTACATGCATCCCAAACAGGTTGTAAGCCATCTTAGCTGTTTCATGCATTTCACATGTGTGGGCCTTCTTTTGCTGCAGTGGGAGATTCATGAGCTGCTAACTACCTTGCAGTGTCATAGAGGATATACACCAGCAAGTCAGTGGTAGCCATACTAGCCTACTAAACCCAAGATTGCCAGTTCAATCCTGGCCAGAACTGATGGATTTTTTTGAGGTTAAAAACCCTAATTATGGCTTCCTTTGGAAAGGAATTAAAGCCATGGGTTCCATGTCGAACATTTATGGCATGATAAAGAACCTCAAGCTTGAAAAAAGAGGCCTATGAGTAAAATTTTTCAGTCGTTTCACGCCCTGATTAGAATGGGACGCTGTTAAAGAGCATCCATAAATAAAGCAAATCAAAAAAATATTCCAGCAGGTATCCTGCTAATGCAAAACAGGCATCAAAGCATGCTGCCTTCTTAGGCATAGTCAACTATGATAAAGTTTATATGTTTTTCGTAGATGGAACCACATGGTTTCCACACTGATGTGAATTTCTGATGATTTCTGCACTGATGTGAATTTCTGTACCATGTCCTCCCAAGTCTGACTGTTGTTTATCTCAAAAGTCACTAAGACAGCCTCATTATCCATTTTTGTTGCTCTTCTTTTAATTCAAAATACATATAAGCTCATATAATCTGCTCCAGGGTAATTATGTTTGACTGTATTTCTTGGAATACTGGCAACACTAGGAAAATTGAACCTACTTGCTTAACAATCTAACAATTCATAGATAAGGATTTATACTGTATAACTGAATGTCCAGAAAAAAAGATATGTAGAGAAGAAATATGGATTAGAAATGGGATAACTTACAAATAGCAAATTTGATATTGATATTAAGTTTTTTTGGAATGGCAGTAAGGAGTTTTTGAGAAAAATTTGGTAACTGTGTAGGGAAGTTAAAAGAGAAGTAGTGGAAGAAAGTGATTGTATAAAAGGAAGAGAATATTTATGAGACAATATTAAGGGGTAGGTGGTGGAAAGTAGAATCTATTACATATGCAATAAGGGTATTAAATCTATAGATCCTAAAACAAAAAGCACTCCAAGAACAATTGTACAATTTGCAAAAGTTAATGTAAGGGAATATTGCAGAAATAAAGTATTCATTCAGTCTAATAACTCATTCTTGCTTTAATTTTAATTGTTGCCAGTACTTGAAATTTGAGCATCACAATAGAACTAACAGAATCTTTTTGGTCAACTGTATAGTAAACAAAGAAGAACAAAATGTTTATTAAAAGCCAATTAAGCCTTTTAGACTTTGTATCAATAAACAAAATAGGTAAAAAGTTAAAATCTAATTAATGCAAATGACATAATTTAATTGTTTATTGAAGTTGTCAATATGATTGAATTCCACTGTTTAGGTGCAGGCGAAAGCCCCACTACTGTGCACACATGTAGCAGAGGGACATTCCCGTGCAGTGCTGTCTGTTTTTGCTACTGACGACCTGCTATTCAGTGCCTCTAAAGGTAAAACCCACATGATAGTAACACCTACATCAATTAAAATAATTCTTTAAAACAAATATATAGTATTAATAACTAAATCATGTAAATAAATTGTATATTTATACTTTAGAGCCAAATAACAAAGTTTATTCTGTTCCTAGTAAACTTAGGTTAGTCCCAGGTACCACTAAATAGTGGTTCAGGAAATAAAACTGTGAAATAATCTTTAAAGTGATTATACCAAATTATTTTAATAGTGACATATTCATTATGGCCAGAATTAAAGTATACTGAAAGCAGGATAACATAAAACACATGCAGTCTTACATGTAGCAAGATATGAAGAACAGCAGAATGTGGGTACCTTGTTTCCAAGAAGAAGAGGCCAGAAGTTTGAATCCTCTCTGACAAGAGATTCTTTCCACATTTTCTCACTTCCAATATGGCAAATACTGTGGAACTACCCTATATTTTACCATGGAATGCATCCTTCCCAATATGCCCCCCCCTTTTTTTTTTCCTTTCCCAGTTTACTATTTCATCTCGTGTACAAGATCCGGTTCATATGCTTCTGGCGTGACATAGAAAGCCACAATTCACTGTTGCGATGTTCATGCTATCTGATATTCACATGTTTCAGGATGTAAATGCTGCATTTCCTTTCAAGGCATACGATTCATTTGCTTGGAGAAGCTCATCATAATAGCTACATAATTTGGAGGATTGCTCCAGTTACACTCGGATGTTTTTACTAACATTTTTTCATGATGGGATTCCCTTTCTCCACCCAAATGTGTTCATTTTGATGTCCATGGGCTTGAACTATGGCTCTGTGATGCAATTTTCATTGTAGAAAATGTGCCGTAGAACAGTAAGGGATGTTGGCTACTCCTCCTGGCAGACTTTTCAGAGACCCCCAGTAGTGGTTGGACATTGAGGAGCAAGGCACCGTTTCAGCAGACCAAATCCGCAAAAATCCATTGGTGAGGCATCTGGCACCTTCATAGGGATCCTTTTAAATGGTATCACATTGTCATTCATTTCCGCAGCTTTCTGATGTAGTAGACCTGGGATGATCAAGAAGTGTGGCTGGATACTTTATCCATGCGCATTCAAACATTTTAGGCACCCTCACAATCACAAAACCAGGAAGTAGCTTCATAAAAATTTGATCCATGACATTGCTTTGGTAGTAGGCTGCATTAATTTTTGCATTTTTGGCAACTCTATGAAAGTTAAATTTTTTCCCCAAGTGGAGTAACTTGCAACCAGCATGAACCTCTTGGAAAACTTTTCCTTGTTTTCTCTTATGAAGTTTTGGCATACTTGATGGTAGTATATAGTATGGGGTTTGTTTGGGTCATATAGATAAATCCATGCTTCATCCAAAGAAACTGCCCATTTCATCTGGCAGGTGGTGTTCATGCAATTTTCTTGCATTGGTGAAGCATTCTCTGATGTGTTTTTTTTTTTCAAGAGATGCCCTTATGCTTTATACTGCTGTTCTAGGCCCAAATGTTGGTGGATCACCATATAAATGGTCCCTTTAGATTTTCTAATGTGTAGAAAAGTTTTTTTGTGTCACTGCTGCCATCACCTTGCCTACTAGCCCCTTAGGTCATGCTGGTTGCGCCCATTTTCTTGTTTATTTTTTATTTTTATTTTATTATTGTTATTACTACTTCCCCCCTTAGATTGGGTCTCAGATAGGAATCCATTTTTATGAATTTGTGTTATATGGCCACAAACGATTTACTTATGGTAAGACCTTTCTCTTTATACCTTTCTACGACCATCAAAAGGCTGTAAATGCCATCAAAAAGCTCAATAATGTACCTCGGCCACAAGACAGTGAGTTTTGAAGCCATTATAAAGTAACTTTGGCATCAGACTGACCAGCAGACTGAAGGCACATACTATTGAACTGATACAATAGCACACATAAGCATGTCTCACTGGAAGGAGTGGACAAGCAACTCTAAATCATCTGAGGTTAGCTGGGGCATGATGACAAAACTGAATATAGAGTAGTGATTAAAATTTTAACTAAAGGACTTTCACCAAGTGATATTAAACACTTTGACAGTTTATATGGGGAAACTTTCCTGTGAAGGAGTGTCAAAATCACTTTGATCATAGATAATCCCTGTGAGGTTCTGAATGAAAGGCACAGAAATAAAGCAACTGTGTTTCACTGCCTTGCAATGCATAAGGTGTCCTGAATTCTTTCAGCAGTTCAAGTAGAAATGAAAGTCAGAAATTTTTGAGCCATTGCTCTAGTAACAAGAGGGAGTAATAGAATCCATCGAAACTACCATCTTCACTGCAACCTCTTTCAAAAAGAGAATCAATGGAGTAGTGGAAGAAGGGTGAAGCATTCCCTAGAAAGACAAGGTCCATGATGAAGATCATGACAACACAGCTGCTTTTGCTTCTAGGAGCTGAATCATACACGTTGCCCCTCAGTAGCTGTTATATGTTTTTAAAAGTGAAATTTTACATTCTAGGGAGAATATTCACAAATGATCATACGCTGAAGCATTCAAGTAAGGGGGAGACTATAGCTCTATCAGTTACCTAATGAAATATCATGTACTGCACATCATCTGTGGTGCCACAATAGCAGAAATGGGTATTAAACACTATTTAACAAAAAGGAAATGAGGTATTAGTAAAGTGTTGAAGGAACTTGGATTTGGCTATTAAACAGATTTCTGTCCAACAAAGGGTGCAGTAAGGCTATGACTACCAAACAGTTAACTTTCCAGAAATAAAAGTCATGGGGATCTTATCAGAAAGCCAAATAAAACATGTAACATTTTCATATTCATATGTCAGAGAGCAAGTGCAGAACAGACATGTTTGGAATTTATTAATCTTTTATAGCTGTGACTAATCTGTATATGATATGAAAATGCTTACAGTTCCTTCAGTAATTATAGAATGCTAGACAATATCTTTATTTCTTAGTTGGATACTTTTATATAATTTCCTTATTTCTGTAATATATTCAATATTTTATTTTCATTTAATTTCTACATTGAATTTAGCTACTTCTATTGTGTAGATGTGAATATCTACACATAACAGAAGTAGCTAAATCCAATGGGTTCAGCAAACAAATGAGTAATTTATAAAGGGTAAAAAAACATTTAAAAAGTTCACTTGCCACCTGTCAGCCAATAAGAAATTTCAAAAAAAATTTCAAGCAGTACAATATCATCTTAGCACCTCAAAACCAATACAGTGTTAAAATGTTATTCAAATTAAACAAAACACATTCCAGACACAAAGAGAAAAATCTTATTTACCAGTTTAATTGTAAGGATTGTGAAAAAATCTATGTAGGAAAGACCAAGAGAAATATAGGCATTAAGTTGAAGGAACATTGGAGAAACATTCATTACAAACAAATAGATAAATCAGCTGTGGCAGCAGATGTTCAGAATGAAAACCATAAAATAGAAAAGTATCAAGTTATTAAAAACTTTTCAACAACCAACGAAACTAAACATATGGAAAAGAATTTATGTATATATTTACAATAGTATCTTCATTTTGATAGCTGTCATCCCTTGCATATCAAAACATCTTTTCCTTTCTCTCTTTCAATCTGTGGTCATTGTCTTTGTAACAGCTTTTCATCTCTTGGCAAGTATATTAAAAACATAGCTCAAAAGTTCCAAGACCAAAATTATTCTTCCACTCTTTTAAAATCCTGTATAATCCCAGTGCACAAAACTTTCCAATGCAAACCTAAAAGTTTTAATAAGGACTTCATTAACCTTGTTACTACTTACGTGCCTGGAATTGAAAGCATCAGACCTATTTTGAAAGAATGTCACGATACTTTGTTAATGCATCCATCTTTAAATTATTTTTCTAAATTTGTACCCTGCCTTACTTTCAGAACACCCCCGAACCTTAAAAGTATATTTTGCCATAACCTATCCTCTCTGAATTTACCATGTCCCTTTGCTGGCTAATATCCTTGCCAACATCCTAAATGTAAAACCTGTGCACTAATTATGCCGTGCAATTCATTCCACAGCCCTAATTTATCCAGAGAATTTAACATTTCTTCATTTGCTACCTGTTCTTCCAAGAACGTTGTATATATGTTATCTTGCAAGCTTTGCAAAGCATTTTATATTGGTTTAACTTCTACTGTTTTTTCGCTACGTATGAACAATCTTAGACGTTCTGTTAAAATCAAGTCTCCCTTGCTGGTTGCCCAATATGCCTTATCCCACTGTAAGGATTTTGATGATGCTTTAAATGTAACACTTATTGATACGTTACCTACACAATGCTCTGAAAGTTTACTGAGAGATAGAGAAATGGCAGCAATATTTTTACTTAAAGCTCGTATACCACCTGGTTTAAATCTTACACATTAATTTTTTTCCTCCCACACTCTCATTTCTAGTTTCATTCCATGCATAACGTTACCTTCAGTGCTTAATATTTACTTTTATCACCTTCACTTGTCTAGCTTCTTGCCATAGAAGAACTCCAGTAGTTTGAAATATAGCAATTTCAAGTGTGACTTTATCTAAGTGTTTTATTCTCATCTACTTTTATTATTACTGTTAATTTGTTACAATATATATAAAACCATGAGAAAAACCGTATGAATTTCCATATGCCAAAAGCAGAGAGCATATTCAAGTTTATCACAAGACCACTAGAGTCAACCCAGATACCTACCTATCCAACTCCTACAAAGCTGATGGTATGGACAAATGTTCCGCAAAATATGCCCATGTTCTAATTATTTCAACTGAGAAGAGATTACTTTTCAGGGAATTTTTCTAGTTTTTCCTTGTCAAAGCAACTATATGTTGTCTTAGAGGGGAAAAGCATCTCAAATAGGTTGACATCTTTTTTACTATATCAGAAGTTGCATTGACTTTTTGACATTTATGAAGAAAATGCTTTGGGAGTCTCATAAAACTGTCAAGAGAAACTTTCCATATGACAGATAAGTTTTTGCTTTGATAGAAGCAGATTCCCCTTTTTTCTTCTACTCCAAGCTCATCGGTCCTAGTGGTGCATTGGTAACCATACTTGCCTCTTAAACCCAAGATCACGAGTTCAATCCTGGTCAGGATCAATGGATTTTTTTGGGCATAAAAATCTTAAGTATGGCGTCCTGCAGAAGGGAAGTAAGGCCATTGGTCCCATATCATAGATTTACAGCATGGTAAAGAACCTCAAGCCTGAAAGAAGAGGCCTCTCAGCAAAATTTATCAGCCGTTTCATACCCTAAATTGAATGGAACACTGATGATCTGCGATGTTAAAAGAGGGCCAAAAAAAAAAAAAAAAGATGCCCATTTGTTTTAACTCGGGGGGTATAGTCCCAGGTTACAATTTGATGCTAGAAACATTTCTCCTTGATCCCGGTATTGAGCTAAGAGCCTCTGACACACTCCCACAGTGCAGCCTTTTGATCCTCAATGATGAGAATTTGAAGAACCCAGCTTTCCAAGATATTTTGGTAATCCAAATCATCTTGAATTGAATTTATTAATCACTAATTTCTTTACACATGCATATTTACAACATCTTTAGTTTTACATTTGCTTTCTCATATTTACAATTACATCTGCATTTTGCAGTGTATCCTTTATTGAAATAATATTAATGTCCATCTATATGAGGCATCATTACACACAACCCCCAGGTTATCTGCCATAATGAGACCTCCCACTTCTTGTATTTCCCTTGTTAGCCCTCTTTTTTAGCTATTCTAATCTACTTCTCCCTTACTTTTCCTAAATATTCCCCTATCATTTTATTTCTCTTTGTCCCCATATCAGTCAACATTTTCCATACTATATTCTCTTTCTGTAGTTTATCCCATTTTGCTTTCCATATATCATCTCTCCATCCCTTCACACACTAATAAACAATGAAATATTCCTTCAGGCTCACCACACATAACACATCCATCTCCAACTTCTCCTCTAAGACCCCTTAAAAACAATGTTTCTGCTCTCATGCATGCCAGTACTTTCTTGAATTTATCACAACAGTCTACATATTTCTCTCTTCCATACTTCTTTTGAATTATTCTAATCAATTTTGAAGAACTCCTGTCTCCAAAACTAGCCCAAATCTCTTGCCTCTCTATATCTTCAATTCTTTGCCTTACTTCCTTCCAAAACCTTTGTCCACCTTTATCTCCAAATTCCCAAAGTTCCCCCATCCCAATTTCTTGCAATATTTTCCCCACTTTTCCCTTCCTGCTGTTATCTCTCTTTTTTCCCTTTGATATTTCATACACTGTTTTAGAACTTGTGGTCCCCTAATTTCACAATCCTATATCATGTTTTAAAATTCTCTCCACTACCACACCCTTCCTCCCCAACTCAGCTAAGGCTACTCCTTTCGATGTAGCTTTAGGCTATTCCAATATTTCTCTACAAAACATCCTATGAATTAAATCAATTTTCAACCATCCTTTTGAAGTTGCCCATACTTTTACTCCATATAACATTTTTAATTCCACTACCACTTCATACAATTTCTCCAACCAATATATTTGGAATTTTCTTCAAACACATTCTAATTGCTCTCATGGCTACTTTACCTTTAATAATAACATTTTTCTCTGTGCTTCCCACCCTCCTCTATTTGACAACCTCACCCCCAAATAATTAAATTCATTTACCACTTCAAAAGGCTCCCCATTCAAGAACCATTTCTCATCCCTTCTTAATTTACCCCCTTACTTAAACACTGCTATTTTTAATTAATTAAAATCAATTTGAAGTTCTAGTTGAATTTTAGCTGATGAGAACCAGATGTTCTTGAAACCGGTTCTATACATTATGACAAGTAAGTGAGCATTAAGAGTGTGTAGTTCAGCTAAATCATACAATAATACCAACTACTATTTTTGATTTCTTAACATTTACTCTTAATCCACATTCTACACAAAATCTAATAATCTCATTTTTATCTCATTGCAATCCAATTACTGTAGTTGCACCTGCCATTAAATCATCTGCAAATAGCAAGCCTGATATTTCTTTCTTTCCAATAACTGAACATGTGAATTACTTATAATTGAAATCATTTTATGATATAGTCGAACTACACACTCTTATGCTTCATTTACTTGTCACTATTGTAGACCGGTTTCGAGAACAGTTGTTCTCATCATCAGTTCAAATCTCCGAGTCGGAGCATAAGAGTGTGTAGTTCGACTATATCATAAAATGATTTCAATTATATGATTGGCTTCACTGTGAATGTTCCAATTAACATTTTTAGTTAATGTGAATTACTGTTTAAAACTTGTTCTATAATATCATCAATAAACAAATTAAACAAAACTGGACTGAATTTATAGCCTTGTCACAAATTTATATTTTGTTCCACCAACTCTGTAATCCCATTTCCTGTATGTTTTACACAGAACTTAACTCCATCATACAACTTTTGGACCTCTGCAATAAACTCTTCACTTACTTCTTTTCACCTCATTTTATGTACAAGTACATTTCTTATTGTATTGAATGCCTTTTCAAAATCTGCAAAGAACATGTACACTCTACCTCTTTTATTTCTTAGGTACTTGTTTACTATAGTTTGAATTATCATTATGTTATCAATGATCCTTCTACCTTTTCTAAATCCTGCCTGATTATTAACATAACCTACCTTTAACCATTCCTGTAGTCTATGGACCAATATGCATGTATAAATTTTGCCTAAAATTGATAACAAACTAATTCCTCTATAATTCTCTGGTTATTGAAATCACCTTTTTATTCATATAATGGTACTACCATGGTTAATTTTCAGTTTTCAGGAACCACCTTACTCTTTTTTACCTTATTAAAAATTTTTGTCAATATATCCCAAACATCACTGAACTAATAGAACATTTTCCAAAATTCCCCCAGAATCCCATCTCTGTGCCTTATTCTTTTTCAAAATTTTAATTTGGCATTCAATCTGTAATTTCCTTATTTAAATATTCAACTTTTTCTACTGTTTTGTTTGACATCAACATTGCACTTTTAACAAACAAAACACTTTCTCCATTCAGTTGGTGTAATCTCATTTCTTGTTCTATATTTCTTATAAATATTATTCAAAATATCCCATATTTCTTTTTTTTTTTTTTCTTTTTCCCTTTTTTAACTTATCATTAATTTTTGTTGGCATTTTTCCTTCTTCCTCTCAAGTAAATATTTATATCTTTAACAAAAAATGCTGCCTATCTCTTTTCCACATAGCTAAATCTCTAAATAAGTATTTTCTGACCTCAAAGCATTCCTCATCAAACCAATGTGTGAACCTTTTGCCTCTTTTTTGTACCATCTTCACACCAGCTCTTTTTACAATTGATTCCAAACTCTTCACTGCCCCCTATAAATTTCCTATCCTCAGAGTTTCTTCTTCTCCATATTTTATCAACTGGTTATCTTAGTCCTTGCCAATAAACCTCACTTAGCTCATCCCTCCACTTGAATCTACTTATAAATGTTAACTCCACTAATGTATCATCACTTCTACTACTTTGCCGAAGATTTATGTTTGTTAACAAGGAAAATGATAGCTACTAACCACTATATCAATCACTCTAAAATCACTAAACTTTTCATCTTTCATGATGCAGTGCATAATCAATCACACTTTGGCCATTTACATTCATAATTGTAAATTTGACATCCAAATCCACTCCCCTAATACCATTACACATTGTGAAACTGTTATCTTCACAAAAGTTTATTAATTTAATGTCCTACATATTACATATTTTGTCACAGCTGCTTCTTATCCTTATTTCTTCTTTCCCCCAATCGAAATCACTTTCTATAATCACAGATCTTATTTGATTTTCTCCTATTCTAGAGCATTGAAGTCCCCCATTATAATAAACTCCACGTTAACATACATTCCCTTAAGTTCATCAAACAACTTAGCATTATAATATTCAGATGACACAGGTAGATTGTATACCAAATCCAACACAATATTTATGTCTACTCCTTTTACCTTATGTTTATTTTTACTCGCATCACTTGATTTTCTTCCTTCATCAACACCTCCACACCTTAACTTTAATACTTTTATTTGCAAATACATCTATACCAACAGATACTCTTATCCCTGATGCTTTTCTTTACTCCACATTTTCCTAAAAACATAAAATCATTCAACTCCAGACTGTCACCTTGGTTGAGCCATGTTTTGCAACTGCTATTACATCACCCAACCATCTCGCCACTATTTATTTTTGTTTTAGGCCCTTTATATTCCAGAAAACTACACTCAGCATCAATCCCTATCTTGTTGCACTCCTCCCCGCCTTAAATTTCTCCAACTTTGCCTTGTATTTAAGTTGTTACTTCATATGCTGCTGTTAAATCTTCCCTTCTGTTTGCATCAATCACTTCCAATATGCTGCCCTCTGGGGTGAAAACAACACTCAAACCACCAATCTTGGCTCCTTCCCTCCTATCTGCTGATTTCAAAGCTGCCACCTCCTGTTTCTCTTGATCATCTGGTACAACAAATCTTCTCGGTGACGTCACATTACTGCTTCCTCTACTTCATTCTCCTTTACAACTGCTCTCTCTGTTACTTGCAGCCTTCTTTCTTCTCCTTACTCTATAGTTCTATTTGCCACATGTGCTATCAAGTCAGCAATTTTATCTCTCAACTAGATATGCTGACTCATAACTTGTTTCCTTCCATTAATCCACAGCTCACTTCCTCTGACAAATGCCTTTTCCCTTCTTCTCTTGCTTATTTCATTTTTCCAAATAAAAATGATTGGTCTCTTTCATCCCTAAAATCTTGGTCAACAAAAATCTTCATTCCTTTTAATTTCTTTGCATTCTTCAAAATTTTCCATTTAAAATCATTGCAGCCACCTTCACTATTATCGGCCTATAATCATTTCCTCTCTTTCCTAACCTAAAATAGTCAACTATCTCCAATCTGTCTACCTTCAACTCCAACTTCCTCACAAATGCTTCTTCCACTAGCTGGGTTAACTATCGTTCTATATTCACCTTAACTCCAAATATAATCAGATTCATTTTTCTTTGTTCTTCCACGATCCTTCCTTCTATTTGTTCCATTCTTTTCTTACATTCGGTAATTCACTATTCACTTCTCTTATTAAATTTGTAATGTACCTTTAAACTCCTCCATACTGTTATCAACTCTCTCAATCCTTTCCTCCATTTTCTTTAACTTGATTTTATCTTCCAAAATTTTCTTTAGCATTGCCAGCACTTGGTTTAAATCCTCGGGTCGTGGATATATTTCAATTTCTCCCAATTTCAATAATGTTGCCAATACTGCCGCTATCCATAACTGTTCCTTCATAACCATTGCACTCTCACTTTCATTCATATCATTTCTTTCCATTAGAACTTCCAATTCTTGCCCAGTACACTTCTAGGTTGTCCATCTTCGTTACATGATGGAGTGTTATCTATGTACGTCCACTCTCTATCGCTGCTTGTGTTAGACTCTTCAAATCATCTAAAATGATGAATTGAACACTTCCTTTACTTTCCATATGGGAAGAATCCCAACCCCTTCAGATGCTCGGGTGCAAACTCTGCAAATCCCTAGCACTCATTGTACTTCTGACATTACTAGAAGTGCACAGAGCCAGACACCTGAGCTCTTCCCTTCAGAGAGTTGTCCAGATTGGATTGGGCTCAATGTGGTATTTGACATGAAACTCATGAGATATTGAGGACTCCCTTATGTGACCTTTGGCATTGATAGGGTATGAGCTACCAAATATACTCTTGACTACCTACCTGCAGAGTTAGGCAGGTCAATGCTAGACATGCCCTCTTCCATCTAATCAGATGTTATTTTGGGTAAACAGTGCATTTACATCCATTCTCTGAGGAATTTGGATGATTGGTTATGGCCAGGACTCTGGAATTGAAGTCAATTTAAAGCATAAGGTACTAAACTATGTAAAGCTTATGTGGAGCCATTGCCCACTTACCCAGCGGCACAAATAGGGATCCTCTGCTACTTCCATAACTTAATCCCAACATCAGAAGCAATTTCAGAAATTGTCAAATGATCTTACGGCCCTGTGCATCTTATATGTTTCCATTATGCTCATCCAAGGTTAATATTGGTGGCTTTCATTTTCAACTGTTTCTTATCCTTCTGTGCCACTCAAATACTTAGACAGCATTTTACCCCAGACTGTGCTGTTAATCTTTACAAATTTGCTGTTTTATGCCTGCCCACACTAAAAGCTTAATAATAAATTATGTAATTGCTCAGACATGATGCTACTGACAAACAAAATGACTGTACAAGGCAAACCAGTTTCCTCCTACTGCTGAAATCTACCAACATTACATATCAAAGGCATATTTTGGTGGTCTAGTGGTAGCCATACTTACTTTATAGACCCAAGGTCACAGGTTTAGAGGATTTTTAGGGCATAAAAATCTTAGGTTGGCTTCCCTCAGAAGGGAAGCAAAGCCACTGGTCCTGCAATATAGATTTATGTACCATGTAAAAGAACCTCAAACTTAAATGGAGAGAGTTCTGAGCAAAATTTATAAGCTATTACACATCCTGACTTGAATGGAAGCAAAGATGTTAAAAAACACCTTAAATAAAGCTAATAATGCTGATGAATCAACTCTGCCTATTTCATATCCAAGTATCACTCCCATTCTGAAATCCTCATCCTTTCAACCATGAAAGCTGCCAGTAACCTTGTCATAGGATGCACTCCCACACTAATTACCCCTCACTTTTTCCTTGACATTTGGAATAACAAAAAAGTCCAGGGAGTCATATATGGACTGTATGGTGGATGATTCATCAGTGTCACTCCCAATTCTTGCAGAAATTCCATTGTTTTCAGAGCAGTGTGTGCAGAGACATCCTTGCAACCTAGATTTGTTTTCTGAAGACCCTGGGGAGGTAAACCAGTTGACAGTAAAGTGGAATTGTTGCACTATGGCAACTTGCTAAGAAGAAACTGGCAACCATCACTTAACCTTCACTGGGAGTTGTTTCCAGCTTTCATCACTTGTGAAGATATCATGGACAAGTCAAGAGCTGTCATTGTTGAAATGATGAGCTATTTCCTGGTGCCATTTCACCCTTGCTACCTTTTGTTCTTTTGTGAGGTTGTGGAGTACTCAACCAAAACTTTGTCACATGAAGAATTTCTGACCCTGCAATGAATATATGTTTAAAGACTGCTTTATGTTCCTGTAAGTCATTCATGGATCACTCTTCACTATGGCTTCTACATGAGCAAAGTTTTCATGTTGCTGGATTCTCCAAGGGCTCCTTGTCTAAACTCTGCAAACCAATAAGAGACCTTTTTTGCAAGGAAGCAGGATCTTAAAACCCTCTGTAATTTTTCCAGGCATTTTTGTTAACCCAGGCTGCACTTATCATTACAGAAATTGTTTTTTACCTTAGAATATCAGTGCTCATAGTTTCTTCAAATCCTGAAAATTAAAAGTTTCTAATTGAAGTAAATTTTGAAATATGTGTTTCATGAAAAACAGATTTAGAATACAGTTTCTGAAAATATATATCAATATTTATTAGTAAGATACAAATAAATTAATGTGTATTTCTATTTCTGTGTTCTTGAAGGAGTCTAATCAGCGTATATCAACTACCAACTACATTAAATTCTAAATAATTTAAATACAAAATATTTTAATTTGATGCCTCACAACCCAGTCCCTGCTTCATCAGCTGCCTACTGAAATATCCAGGGGACCAGGCCACAATCCAACACAATAATAAAATATACAAAATCCAAAATACCAAATTAAATTTTCCCATCCTTACAACTAACCTTTCTAGTTCTAACACTATTTAAGTATAAGTATTAAACTACCCACTAAAATTTCAATTAGATGCCATCTGGTATTTCTTACTACATGTATGTACAATGATTTTACCCTTAATCATTTTCTTATACACTTATACCAGCATGCATACATATTTAATTATCTAATTATCATTTTCTCTTGCTCATTTCCACTTTTTTTTTTTTTTTTGAATAAGTGTTGACCTATATTCTTGCAATTTGTGTTAAAAATATACTTTAAAACAATTGTTCTGTTCCATATAAGTAATTTTTTCCCTAAACTTTCCATTCTCCATATCTCAGTTTGTTTACTATCAAACACTACAGAGGAGTTCAAAAAAATGTATACACTGTTTGATCATCAATAACTTTGTAATAAATTGTGATGCAAGTGTCAAATTTGGTCATTGTGGCTTAATATTCAACTTAATGAAATCGCATGATGTGTTTGAAGTGACCACCATCAGCAGTCAAACACAGTCAGTGTCATGAACAACATTCTATAACATGTTCAGTGGAATCACTGTATATGAAAATTCAATGTTTTGGCTTAGTGCAGCCAGTGTAGGTGGCTTAGCCTGATACACAACATCCTTTAGGGTCCTCCAAAAAGTCTAGAGGCATTACATCTTAGGATATTTGACAGTGCCTCTTTGACCTATCCATCATCAGGTATTTTCTGACATCTGGATGGTAGTGAGCTGGGGCACCATCTTGTTGCAGATAAAACCTCTCATCAGCATGTAGCTCATAGATTGCAGGTAAATTGTATGCATGCAGCTTTTTTGAGATAAACTGCACTGGTAGCCATTATTTCAAAAAATAATGAACGGTCCACTCAACCCTGATAGGGCAATTTTTCCTGAATATGTGCATTTGTGAGACATGTTGATGGCTATGTTCAAAACTTTCTTCTCCATTGTGGCTGTACTGTAGCATGCTTCAAACTTGAAGTACCATTTTAAAATCACCACCCTTTCTTTGAATGATAGCCTTGTATGCTTCACTGTTCACATTATCTAAACAAATTAAACAAAAGTTATCTAAATCCTAGACACTAAGCTATATCTTGAGACTTGTATGTCAATTTGTTATAAGGTATTGTATAAATCTATATGTTCTACATTTTCTCTTTCCCTACATAACAAACAGTCACCTTACATAGTATGGTTTCTTTGCCCTTTTAACCTCCACACCCCTGTTCTTATCCATGCAATTCCCTCTTTTTCTTCTTTACTTGTATTATCTATATATTTTTCTCTTTACCAACTATTTTTCATTAAGACATAGAACTCTAGTGATCTCTTTTCTGTCAATTTACTAAATATTTTTTGTATCTTCATATTTTTCTTATATCCCTCCAGAAAGCTTTAATATTGGTCTATCTCCTACTCCACACATCTCCAAATTAATCTTTAAATCACTTGCACAACTCATTTCTTGATAATTGTTTTAATAAGTTCCATCATCTAGATACTTCAATGCTCTTTTCATAATTAATTTGAGCAACTTCATTAACTGCTGCAACTGGAAATCCTAAAACATCTTATATACCAAGTCCAAACCCACCCAGCATTAAGTCCCCATAATTCATTACTATATATCTGAGCCTGTACTACTGTACCCTTTCCAGCCATCTCTGCTTTTCCTTTTGCCAAAACTAATCTCTCTTGTTTCTCCCATCTATTTTAATTTCCAATAGACACAGTCACATAACACTTACATTCCTTCTGTTCATCCATCTGTCATACCTACTCAGTTTATTTCCTTTCTTAATAACTACGCTTTGTGTTTTTTCTCTATTTACCTTCAATCCCCATTCTGTACTGCATTTATGTGTTTCTTTTCACTCATATAGTAAACCTAAAGACACTATTTTGATACAAATAATGATATTTAAGACAGTAAATAGCCCACATTTACACAAAAATTATAATCCCATTTCTATTAGTATTAGGTTTAATAAAATACATACATATCAGAATTGCCCTGTAAGATGGTTTGTCTATCCTCCACATTAGCCACTCTTTCTTTAAACTGTCAATGTACATTTTCTATGTAAATGTAACAAACTGCACTCACTTATTCCCATATTCCTGCAGCACAGCTAACAATGTAGAGTGTAAAAATTCTTGTTTGCAGATCTCCTTAAGTTTTTGTCAGCGCCTCATTCGTTCCTTCTAGTGGAGCCCTGCTCATATGAATGACCAGGTAGCTTCTAACTTATCATTCCAAAGGGAATCAGTAAATAATCACAAATACTTATTCTAACAGTAGTGCAGCTTTATGTCACAAAACTTTCCATCTAACAAAAGCAATGTGATGTTAGCAACTCAGATACAAATAAACTCAAAGTTTATCAAGTTTTGATACTGTAATTTTTAATTTTTATTTTAGTCTTTTTCAGTAAAGTTGAATGACATTTAAGTGTTGCATGAATTTTAGAAGAAAGTATAATGCTTAAGTTATAGACCTTGTCCACTTAGTGTCTTACATCTCAGTTACTAGGAGTACTATATCTGGCAGCACCTGTACTTCTATCTGTTTCTGCTCCCCTGTTCTTGAGCATGAATAATCAGTTGATTTTTTTAATTGAATGAAACTCATTCATTTATTTATTTAATAAAAAATAATCAAATATAGTATAGATTTCTTTACATGTGAGAATATACAATGGTGACTTTGGACATAAAAAATGTTGATGCAGCCCTACCTTCACATAATTCGAAAATAATTTTCGGTATCTACTACGAACTTTTGAGGTAAAATTATACTGACATACACAATTAGGTAATAGTTGAGAATAGGTCATCTTATTCATTTGTTGTATATTTCTCAGAGCTGCCAATAGGGGGATGTGGATGTAGAGAACCCCAGAGACAAAACACAAGTTTTTTTCATTATACAGCAATACTAAGTGAGCACCATGGCGTAACATACAACTGATTGCAAACGCTTATAAAAACACATAAGCACTATAATTAAAATCATTTGATATATGTCAACCTAAACACTTATTGCTCCACTTACTTGTTGTAAAGTATGGTATTGGTTTAGAAGATCTTTGTCTTCATCCTTGGCTTCGGGACAACTGGCTGGAGACTCCACTGTCTTCACTGTATTAGTTCCATATATTTTTTTAAAAGAAGTTTTTAAAAAATATTTTAAATCGCATAAGCACTAGTTAATTTCACAGAATCGTGGATAACATTGCTGTGTTCATTTGGCACTTCCCTACAGTTGCATGAAAGTTAATCTGTGTTGTTATTATTTGTATATCCCTACTCCTTATTGCTGTGATTTTATTCATGCTTTCTGGGTGAAAGAAAAACAAATGAATAAGGCTACCTATTCTCAAGTATTATACAACATATGAGAGGTGTATAATTAGCTAGCTTCTAAAGGTAAAAACAGTAGTATCACACTACTCGCTTCAATATAATCAAGCAATAGTAATTAAAATAATAAAAAGCTATATTTTGTATAATTAGCTACCTTCTAAAGGTACAAACAGTAGTATCGTACTACTCGCTTCAATATAATCAAGCAATAGTAATTAAAATAATAAAAAGCTATATTTTGTATAATTAGCTACCTTCTAAAGGTACAAACAGTAGTATTGCACTACTCGCTTCAGTATAACCGAGCAATAGTAATTAAAGTTATAAAAAGTGATATTTTGTATAATTAGCTAGCTTACAAAGGTAGAAACAGTAGTATCGCACTACTCACTTCAGTATAACCGAGCAATAGTAATTAAAGTAATAAAAAGCTATATTTTGTATAATTAGCTACCTTCTAAAGGTACAAACAGTAGTATTGCACTGCTCGCTTCAGTATAATCGAGCAATAGTAATTAAAGTATTAAAAAGTGATATTTTGTATAATTAGCTAGCTTCTAAAGGTACAAACAGTAGTATCGCACTACTCGCTTCAGTATAATCAAGCAATAGCAATTAAAGTAATAAAAAGTGATATTTTGTATAATTAGCTAGCTTCTAAAGGTACAAACAGTTGTATCTCACTACTTGCTTCAATATAATTGAGCAATAGTAATGAAAGTAATACATTAATAGCTACAGATTATAAAATCACTATACCAGTAAACTTATAGTAACATATCAAAGCTAAACAATTATATTAATAAGTTGGCAAGCATAAGCTTATGCAGACTCCTGCGTTGCTGTGGAAGCAGGGCAGCCAATCGATGACTCACATTTCTCCCCATCCTAGATGCTGTCTATTTATTGGATTCTCCTTTTAGGCTGTATTTGCTATCTCAGAGCATGAGCAATTATTTACTGTTGCCAAGGCATCTCCTATGAAACAGGTAACAAGTGCAGTCAAATTTGTTCTGAAGGAATTGGACTGTACTAGAGAATACAGGTGTAAGGATCATGCAAAGCAACGCACTGTTACCAATAAATTTATGTGGCAGCACTCAAAAATGGTTTAAATTTGAGTTAAAAATCTAAAGTCATAAAATTAATAATTATGTATATACTGAAGTCTGTCTGTACCTACTGCACTGAAAAGCCAGCCCTGAGAATATGAAATTGAAGAAATAACCATTTGTCTTCTTATAGTATGAGAGAGAACAATGATATTCCTGTTATTATAAAGAAGTTATTTTTAATACTCACAGCTGATGATGCAGGCAAAAGCCTGTGAAACATGTTCTGTATAATTCAATGGTAAGTGGAGCATAAGAGAATTAAATCGATTCACCAGCTAATTAAGAATAAATGAATTGCCTTGCTGTATTAGTTCCAATGCAAAATTAATTTTAAAATGAAATAAATAAGTTAATTAAAAATACTGGTCTTTAGTTTCATTTTAACTTTTAAATTCCAATTATTAAGAAAAGAGCTCACCGCTTGGTAGCAGCAGTGCTTTGCATTAAGTGAAGGATTATCACATCAATGAAAAAGAAAAATATTGTAACAAGAGCAGCCACATTGTCACGGCTGCCAAAAGCACAGGAAAGGTTTGAGAGGTTTCCAGAATTGGAAGTAGCAACAACTGGGATAATAGAAGTTTCTGGAAACAAACACATAAACATTGTTGTCTTGAGTTCAAGCCCGAAAAACAGGACAACTGAGCATCTCAAGTGTTATGAAGCCATGGAGTAAATGTGAAAAGCAAACCAACTAAACAGCCACAAATAGTTACAATTTGTATTAAGAGTGCTAAACATGGAATAATATTTATTTTCAATATAAATGTGTACTACCAGTTAACCCAGAAATACGAAAATATATGTAAAATATATTTATACAATTTATATTGTAAATAACATAAATGATAAAGATAACTTAAAGTTAAAGAAATATTTACATACAATTCCTAGCCCTGAACATAACACATGTAGTATGTAAAAAAATAATTTTTCCTTATTACTCATGTAGGGGCAGATAACTTGTTTTTACTATGCTGTATAATCTCTCTCTATCTGGTAATCATTATTTTGATTTAAACAAGTTTGATTATTATATGCACATAAGTAAGATAAAATAAAACATTTTTCTATCAAATTGTTGATTTTCAAATTAGGAATGAGTGAAAAGGGCAAAATACTTGAAAATTGTATCAAAATTATATTAGTTCATTCAGAATATAATCGTTAGCTTAAGATCCAGTTAACAACAATTCATTAAAAAAAATTAAAAAATATGATTCCTTTACTTTCATCCAAACTAGTCATTTACCTTCATTTGGAAAAAAATCAGTTCATTAAATAATCAGTTGTGTTCAAATTAATAAAATCATTTCTTTTACATTTGAATATTCTATTGCTATCTAATGGTAAAATATGTGCCTTTAAGTTTTAGAGCAGCACATTTTGGCGTTTTAATATTCTTTTAAAAACAAATCATTGTCATGGGCTTGTAGAGTTTAATGAGAATTTCCCTGATCAATTGCCACTCTCCAGAGTTGCAATATACAATGTTGTACACAAATTTTAAATCTCTGCATTACAAAATAAAAGACAACAGTAAAAACATACACTTTTAAAGGAGAAGAAACTATAAAAATATGTCAGCATTGGTTTCAAACACCCTTTGCACTACCCTTGTTAGTGGCAAAGATGTAAAACATTGCATAGTGAACAAGGTTTATAACTAAAACCTGGTATTTGTTTAGTACATCTTTCTGGTAACCAATTAGTTTCTGCATCCTGACTGAACAATGTGCATATGTGTAGGAAGAGAGAAATGTTCAAAGATTGGCAGAAGAAGAGCAAATATTATCATTAACTAATTTGTTCAAATATCGAAATTAAAACCAGTGAGGATATTAAGCATGTTACAACAATATTTTGATATTAAGACTTTAAAACAAAATTTATAAAATGCTTAATATTTTGTCACCTATATTTTTTAATTTTTTTTATTTTATTTTATTTTAATTTTATATATATATATATATATATATATTTACTGATCCTTTTAATATTCCAAATGCTGGAATTGACAAAATTGCCTGTTGTTCTAAATGTTAGTATAATTCTTTTTATTTTTATAAACTTGCTTTGCTCAAATTATTCACACAATTAGAAATTAGTTAACTATAAAGCAATAAGTTATTATACAAAATAGAATATTGGTAAATCATAACACTACACTTCACTGTAGTTATTGGTCAGGACAATGTTTTCAGAGCTCTTGCTAACATCCTAGCTGCAAACCAACTAGCATTGACATTGTAAAGCAGGGTTGTGCATAATTTCTTAACAAAAAGCCAGAACCTCAGAGGCAAAATTATTGAAAGCTGTCAAAATTTCTTTGAGTTTACAATTAGGGAGAACTTTTTATTCCAAAAAATAAAGATAGTCATAAATTTCAAAATTCCACCAAATGTGGAATTCCTGTGTCACTCACATTGGAACCAACAGATGTCTCCAGATCATCTATCTACAACCTAATGCCAGTCAGTCTATAAACATAGCCTGACCAATAAATACAAGTGAAGTATAGTGTTACAATTTACTGACACACTATTATGTATAATATAAGGAGTAGTTTATACAAATTTTGCATTTCAATTTTACAGAAGTTTATACAAAAATTAATATTAACTGTGTAACTGAAATGGTTAATTGGTAGTTGCATATAAAATAATGTGGAGGAATTTTAAAAAAACTTATTCTTGCATCAGAATCTTTGGGAGCACAATAGTACAAAACTTAAAACTTCTTTTGTTGTTATATCTACTGTTAAAATACATATACTGCGATATTACAAGGGTAATTTAAAAGTTCTCAGAACAAAGTATAAGTCCTTGAAACTCATCATATTTTTCAACACGGTTTCTTTTAAGATTAATGCTAAAGATGTTTCAAAGACTCGTACCATCACATTAGATTCCTTCAAGCTTGCAAAACCTTCTTAGAGCTCTTCAACTGTCGAAAATGTCTTAACCAATTTTTCGATAAAGTTGGAAATCTGGTGTAGGTAACTCAAGTGAAAAGGCACATAGGGTAACAAATCATATTTCAGTTCATTATTTTTGTTCTTGCAAAGACAAGTATGGGAATAAGGAGTGTCTTGATAAAAAACGAGTTTCTATTTTGATAAACCCCCTTTTTTGCATATTTTTTTCTTCAATTGGTTCAGAAGTTTAGGTTAGCTTAGCTTACCTTAGTGCTCCTATAACGGTTGTACCAATAGGAGGATTCCTTGCATCCAAGAAAATTGAAATGATAATTTTTGTGGCTCTTCACAGACTGCTTGAAAATCAGGATGTTTTCATTGCAGTTTTGTTTCTGATGCATAGCTTGGTCGCTAAGTTTCATCACTCATCCTAAATCAGCGGATAAAATCTGTTGGATTTTTTTGAAAATGTGCTAACTTCTTACTGAAAATTTGCATTTTCATCTTGTTAGATCAGCTTTCAGTAGTTTTTTTCAATTACAACGTTTTAAGCTTTATAAGTCATTCTTACTTCCCAGTAGATAGATGGTAAATTAGGTTTTGTCCTTTTATGTAGATCTATAACGCAGAATTGAAGCAGAAGGTCCTTGTTCATATTGTTAATTGGTTCTTGCAGATTGTGGATGCAGGTAAACTTTTTTATGTTAATTTTTAGACACATTTTAAGGTATAAAATTATAGTTGGAAAGGGGTTAGAAATGTTCTGAAAATTTATACAAAATATGCTGATAAAATGACTCTACTCAGGTCTAACCCAATTACATTATCATTCTTTATTTACTGTGGCAAATAACATAGTAACCAATAATTAGGAAGTAAACTAGGCTTCATTTACTAGGTTTCAACTGGATTACACGCAACATTTCTAGGTTTTTAAATGTAAGTTGTTGGCACTTTGAGCTCAGAAGGACCTTAAATATGGAGAAACTCCACTCAACATCTATTGAAACTAATAAAGCATATTTTGTAAAAACATGGAAAGGGAGTTGTGAAACTTGATTGTTTCTCAAAATGAATCCAAATTTGGCTTTGGCACATCATCAAGATTGTTCTTCGCAGTTGTCATTTTCACACTGTTGCTATTTCTCCATTTTTTCTTCTTCTAAACTCTGAATCACATGAGATAATACATTCTAATTCTTGGTCTTTGTCGTAGAGTAGTTGTTGGGCATGCTTGATGGCTATTGTGTGTTGAATCTAGAGCACACATGAAGATTTTAATTTTTTCAAAGTTTCATACAAAAAAACTTCACATCTTATCCAAGTTCCTACCTGGTTATGACAAAGAATTGTTGTAGGAGAAACCCAGTAACTTCATTTGAGACTTAACAGGAATCTTCATCAGAGCAGCAATGAAGTTATTTTACCATATTGTGTTCCTCCCTGACATTTTTATAAACACTATGTAGTCCATGTGTAATACACATAACATGACCTTCAGTTTTTGGAAAGCTGAAAGCATGTAGCATGGATCATCACCACAAGCCTGGCTTTTTTGTATTGTAGCCTTTGGCATATCTTCATGCATGAATCATTAAATGACTATATTGCTGTGAAGGCATTTGTCTTCTGAGTTGGTACATCTCTAAGAGCACAAGTCTCATCCTTGCACCAGATAATGGAAACACCAGTACATTCAATAGATATCTTTGCAGGGCATCAGTGGTTTAAACTAGCATGAATCTCGCATGAATGTTTGCTGACCACCTCTTTTATTTTCTTGAAAACATTCTCATAATTTGGCTTTATGTAACTTTTTCTCAGGGTGCTTTCATTCGGTACTGACTTTTACATGTACTTCTTCAGGACTGATTTGAATACAGAGTTTGTTAACATTGTGGACTGGAATTCCTGACTGGACTGATGCTATGGTAATATCTGCAGAGAACTGACTCGATGACTGCTGCTTTTCAGATCCTGAAGTGAAATTATGTATCAAGGTAATTTGCTTAAGCTACATTTTGTGGAGTTCAACATTCTTCACATGTTTGCCATACTGGATGTACTGTTTATTCTGGCTTCTCATTGATCCAATATTTACATCACAGATGCCACTTTGGTGAATTATCTCTTGAATTCTTCTGAAAGGCATATAACTTAGTCTTCTGACCTCTTGGTATGGTAGAGTACTCGGATTACAACAACACAAACATAATCAAGTAGAGCAATTAGAGATATGCGCACGCAAACTACACAGAGAACTGTGGTTCTAGTGAATAGCTTAATTGAAAGTTGTGGTTTCTCTCACAGGTTTTGATACATTAACTTGGAAACTATTTAGGCTGCAAATTTATAAATATACCACTTTATAGCTCTCAATCTACTCTACAAAATAAGACTATAGGATTTTCCTTAAGTACTCAAGAAGAGTGAAAAATCATTTATTTTTTTCACCTAATTTTTTAACATAACTTTAAAGAAAAGGTTTAAAAAGGGTGCTGAAGCATCAAAGAGGGGTTGAAAAGGGGCTAATTCTCACAAAAATGTGCAAGAAGGTGTTACAAAATTTATCTAGTTTGCTTTATTTCATGTTCTAAAATACAAATTTCAAACGATTAGTACAAAAAAGCTATATTTTGTCACCTTAAAATCTGTTTTTTATTAATTTTGAGTAGGTGGCCAGGCATAGTTGACTCTGAACATTGCTACTGCATCCTTTCATGCTGCTTGCAAGTAATTATTCTAGGTACTGTTTATCGATTGTTATGATTTATTGTTGATTTTTTGCTTTTGTTTTATACTGTGTTTGTTTTTCTTAAGAGTGATCTTAGCCTACAGAAGGGTAGGAAGAAACAGACTAGAAAAAAGTCATGGTCAGAATTCAAACCACTTTGACACTGTAACTAACTGAGCTACAATGTCTTCCTCCAAGCATGGGACCTCTCTCATCTGATTTATATACCCCACAGATTATCTATAGTCGGAAAGATTTACTCCTTAAGAGGCAATTTATAATGCTACAAGGACCTTATATTTCTCTTTCTTGTTTTTCTATACTCTGCTCTTTTCCCCTTGTTGCTTGTTTAATCTGTTTCCACGCATCACATTACTTTCAACATTCAATATTTACTTACCACTTTCACTTGTCTTCTGCCTTTGAAGGACACAAGCAGTTCAAAATGTTGTGCTTTATCTATTTGTGCTTCTTTAGTCATTTATATTTTACCTACATCGTTCCAAGAGTTACTTTATTTTTAATTTTTATCACACACACACATATATATATATATATGATAAAACACAAATAACACAATAAAATGTAACTAAAATAACAATAACTAGATAAGAAAAAGGATAAAATATTTAGAAAGTCACAGATTAACTATCACAATGTTTCAAACAGCTTATGTTCTTGAATCTGTCGTCTTAACACTCTTCATGCTTCACTAACCTTAAAAATATACGGAACCGGTTTCAAAGATATGTTATCTCCATCTTCGGCCGTGGACGACTCAAGGTTAGTGAAGACTAAAACGACTAAGGTTAATGAAGCATGAAGAGTGTTAAGACGACAGATTCAATTCACATGAGCTTCACCGTGTTATTCCATATGAAAACTTTTTTAAAGATTTACAATTTTTAAAAAATTTTGAGCTTATGTTCTTCTTAGGCAAAAATATATAAATAGTTCTTTGAAGTAGCCTATTATTTCTATAGGAATGTAAAATTGTATACACATATCTATATATGAATTCACCCCTATATAGCAGGTGGTTAAACTAGAACCCTGGGTAGCATTATGAGTTGCCTCTTAAGGAATAAATTTCTCAGTAGAGAAAACCTTAGGGAGGTATCTGAGATGTATAGAATCGGATAGGAGCTTGGAGTAGGATGCAGTAACTCAGCTGGTTACAGTGTCAGTCTGTAAAGTGACCCAAATTTTTCTGATTCATTTTAGAGCCATTAGTAAAAATATGTAGCCAGAGATTTTGTAAACATTGTCTCTATGCTTAATACTTTAAAAATTTCTTCACATGTCTTTGTTTCTTGACTTTTTCTAGTCAATGAAGATTTGATTCATATTCTAAAAACTTTAGTGAATTTGTAGATTTAATTGCAATTTCTGCTTCTAATGTGAAGTGTATTTCTTCTGTCTACTTCTATGTATCACCTTAGACATACAATACATATATTTTCTAACATTTATAATTACATAGCATCAGTACGGTTTACAATGCCTCCTGTTCTTATTAGCATTTTATTTAAGTTTTTGTAAGCATGGGACAAGTCATACTTTAAAATATATATACAAAAACTCACAAGTTGTGTTGTTTTATATTATATTATTGTTTTATATTATATGTGAATTATTTTAAATTATAAAATGCATTTTTGCTAGATAATTTGTTATGACTTTCAGTGTTGCTTTTGTATGATTTATTTCTTTTGGTAGTTTACTATATATTTTTACCCAGGGAGTTAGTAATAAATTTATTTTAGGACTTCAAAAATTATATGAAGGAATATATATTGTGTTAGATGTGAAGGTAATAGATCTACAGACTATACAATTCAAAATTTGGGGTTGAGATAGGGATGTAAATTCAATTTGATATTTAATTTATTTATAGACGATATCCTAGAAAGATTAAGGAAAAAAATAGACATTGCCCAGTTATTGGAAAGAAGGAAGTACCAGGATTGCTTTTTGTGAATGATCTTGTAATAGGGGTAGTAACTGTTTTAGGATTACATGCCATGAATGAAATTATTAGATATTGTGCAGAATGGTGTCTAAGGATAAATAGTAATAAATCAAAGATAATAGTACTTAAAAAGATATCAAAATTAAGAAAAGATGAGAGATGGTTTATAAATAGATGCACAATAGAGGTAGTGAAGGAATTTGATTATTTGGGGGTGAGATTTATGAGTAACGGAAGTTGGGAAGTCCAATCTAAATGTGCACAAGTAAAAGATAAAGTTGTATAAAGTTCCCACGTTTTCAATGAAATGATTAGAAAGACTATATGAGGCTGTGGTTGAGTCAAAGATGATGTATGCAGTAGAAATTTGGGGAGTGTCAAAGGGGTGGGCAAAGGAAGACGTAATGCATAGAATGTTTCTGGGGTTACCAAAAAGTTCACCAAGGAGGGATGAATATGGTAGAATTAAGAAAAGTAAGAAGGAAGGGAATAATGGTGGAAAGAATCTTAAAATAATTGTATAGATGTTTGAAATAATGAATGTCTTATGTATCAAAGAGAGTGTTGGCTTGGAGAGGTGGGGAAACTATTAGAAGAAATTGCAATTGGGTGAGACAGAGGGTAGAAGACCTAGAGAGGCAAGAGATCTGCACTAGCTTAGAGGATGCAAGTTCCTAAGATTTACATAAAGTAGTTAAAAGAAATTGGGGACAGGAGAAATATATAGATATTTGGACTAATTTGGAAGAATAGGTTTTGCATGGATGTGTACAGGGGTATTATTTTTCAAAGTACTAAGGATAAATTATAAAGAATGATGCATTATGTGTAGGGAAGTGGAAAGTCGGTTCCATTATTTAATTGAATGTGAAATAGTAAAAAGGTGGAAATATAGTATCTGGGATGGAAAAAGGGACAAATTACAACAAAAAATAGTGGCAAAAAAGTGTTATCAGAAACGACAGTATAGAAAATGATTAAGATAGGGGAACTTTTAGAAAAGTAAGGGATAAGTGGAGAAGTATAAAGAAGGAGCTTGATGCAGTGATGAAAATTAGTAATTCATTTTAGGGGTTCTTTACCATACAAATAACCTGGTGGTTGAACTTTAGCCTGGCTGAAGATGGGAACTAAATGTTCTCGAAACCGGTTCCATACATTTATGAAAAGTAAGTGAAGCTTTAAGAATGTGTAGTCCAACTGAATCATACAATGATATCAATTAATAGATGAATTAGTTTGTTATCTATAGTAGGTAAAATATATGCTGGTACATTAGCTGTAAGGCTCCAGGAGTGGGCAGAGAGTGAAGGCAAAGTATCAGAATTTGAAGAAGGTTTTAGAAAAGGAAGAAGAACATTAGATTTATAATGCTAATCTGCATTATAGTAGATAAATGTTTAAGAAATAAGAAGGAAAGGTTTTTTTTCCCTCCCCAGATTTCAGGAAAGTATTTGATACAGTAAATAGGGATGCATTGATATATAAATTCAGGAGTAAAAGAGTGAGTAATGAGTTTGTTAGAACTTAAAAAATTATATGAGGGAAGTTGGTTTATGTTAGATGTGATGGTAATAGAGTTACAGATTATATGACTCAAAATAATGGATTCAGACAAGGGTGTAAATTGAGTCCGATACTATTTAATTTATTTATTGATGGTATTCTTGAAAGGCTTGTGAATAAAAATAGACATGGCCAGTAGTTGGTAAGAAGGAAATACCAGGACTGCTTTTTGCCGATAAGCTCATAACAGGAGCAATAATGATAATAGAATTACAGTGTGCCATTGATGAGATCATTTGTGCAGAATGGGGTTTAAGGATAGATACAAAAAATCAAAGATAATAGTATTTAAAAAAGGAATAAAGTTAAGAAAAGATTAGAAATAGTAAATAGATGGAGAATTAATAGAGATAGTAAAAGAATATGATTGCTTGGGTAAGATTTATGAATAATGGAAGATGGGAGATACAGTCTAAATGTGCACAACTTAAAGATAAATTAGCAATGAAAGCTATTAGAATAAACTTTATAAAGTTCCAGCATTATCCATGAAATGGATGGAAAGAGCATATGAGACCATGGTTGAATCCAAAATGTTATGTGCAGTAGAGATTTGGGAAGTGCTAAAGGGATGGATGAAGCTCGATGTGTACACAGAATGTTTTGCAGATAAGTTCTGGGGCTACCAAAAAGTTCTTCCAGGAGGGTAAGTTTTATTGATTTAGGAAGGATATGAATGAAAGATATAATTCTGGTAATAAATTTGAAATATTGGTATGGTGGCCTCAAATTAGATAGGAGTAATGTATTAAAAGAATGTCTTATATATCAAAGAGAAGTTTTGGAAAGGGGGAGTTGAGATGGAGAGTTGGGGAAGATCTTAGAAGAAATATGAATGGGGGATATATGGAGACTGGGTGAAAGCAATGTTAATGGATTTTGGAAGATGGTGAAGACAGAGGGTAGAAGATATTGAGAAACAGCAGATTTGGGATAGCCTAGAGGATAACAGTTCCTTGGTTTTACATAAAATAGTTAAAAGGGGGGGAAGAAAAATATATTGAAAATTGTGACCAAACTGGAAGAATGGGTTTGGCATGAATGCATACAGAAATAATTTTTTAAAAAGGACTCAGGAAGAACAATGGAGAATGATGTATTATGTGCAGGAAAGGATAGTATGTTTCACTGTCTAATGGAATGTGAAAAGGTAAAATGGTGGCATGATCATAAAGGAATAATTTACAGAAAGTTATGCTGGTAATAAAAATGTTAGCAAATAAGAGAGTAAAAAAGATGGGAGACTTTCTAGGAAAGTAAGGGAGAAGTGATGGAGAAGTATAAGTAAGGAGTAAGAGGATAAACATAATGAATGAAATTGGTTTTTTTTAGGATAGAGGTTTCTCACCATACATACGCAAAGTGATTAAGGTATGGTGCTGATAGAATATCCAAATGTAAATGTTATTTGTTAATAAATTTATTTCTTTTGGAAATGAAGTAAAGCTGCTGACCCCATGTCATAGAAAGAAGAGGCCTCTGAGCAAAATTTATCAGCTATTTCACACCCTGAATTTAATAGTATGATAATGACCGAAGATGTTAAGAGTGTTCTTAAACTAACTAATTTTTAGATTATAATTATGTGTCATACAACTATATCAATATGTCTTCTTTTGCCAACATAATCCTTATAAAGGTAGTAATAATTCAAGGTGATATTCTTTTTGACCAGGAAAACTAGTGCCTTTACCACAAAAATTAGCTGTATGCATTACAGTTTTCCGTCAAACAGAATATTATTATGAGGCTGTGCCTAGAGATGGCAAAGTATTGTGTTATAACAAACATAGAACTACAACTGCCATTCTGAGAACTTTTTAAATAACGCTCGTACTTGGACTCCTTAATGACATTTATACTCAATGACATTTATACTTCCAATGTGCTTGCTTTTTTAAAAAAAGTATTTATAATATTAATGATTTTAAACTTTCTCAACTCTGATTATTTTACGGAAAATCAGCTGAGTGAAGACATTGTCCTCCAAGCTTATTGCCATCTTAGCTCTGTGGCCTTCTTCAGGGTCTCTAGTGTTAAAATGTGTGAAAAAGTTCATTTATGTACATGGGATTTTGTCCAGCAATCAGTCCATTGTTAGAATGAACTGGAGCTAAGTCGGAATAATTTTCTGGGTGGTCTATAACAGTCTGTGACTGAAGTCCAGCAGATGCTGTTCCTGCATCTATTGGTCTTCCTGGTCAATGGTTCCCTGCTCATTGTGTCTAATCATAGTGAAGGCCTTGTACAGTTGAAGGTATAGGCCTTGCATAGTTGAAGGTATGCCCTTGCAATTTAATTTCAATAGCAGATTGTGTGCTTGAAATGAATCTGGTGAAGTTGCACAGCACAGCGAAATTCTTTTTTTCATCTCGTTCTTTTGAACCTTTTTCCATAAAAGTTTTACCCCCACATATCATCAAGACTGACCACAGGGTTCTTTTTTAACATACTACCACCTTAACCAAAACTAACAGTTACTGGGATCTCCTTCTTAAGGAAGCTTGAAATTAAATTGCAAGGACATGCCTTTAACAGAGATTATGAACTATAGCTGAGCAAGGCATGGAAGCTGTCCTTAGACACACTGAGGGAACCATGGATCAGGAACAGCTTCTGTCACAACTGTTAACAGATCAACTTGAAAACTACTTCCCACTAAGTGCCAGATCCTTCTAAAAATTGGCCAACAGACCTGCCAACTATTTTGGATTTTCCATAATTATTACTGATTTCCCCTCAGTATTACACTCAAAAGGGAAAATATTATGAAAAAGCAACATTTCTAATTCTGAATTCTTTCGCAAAGGTGGCAAGACAGCTGACTTTAGAGCAATATATTTTTGTTTGTGTTTAAATGTTTTTTTGTAAATATGAATCAACTCATCATGTTCACGAGGAATTTATTCAGAAGTTCCCTGGGTTATTGCCTCCTACGATAACTTCAGTTCACAATATTGTAAATACATTTGATACTACTGGTTCAGTGAAAACCAGAAACACACACAAAAGTATACAGTTTTAACAGAAGACAAATTACACAAAATTGGTGCAAATCTTGAACATTTACATATAAAATCACTATGAATTTAGCACAACAAGTTGGAGTTTCAGTGTCTTCTGCACATACAGCAACAAAATTTTTAAAACCATAGCTTTACAAGTGTATACATATCCATTGTCTGTGACAAAGCGATTCCATATCACAGGAGCGTTATTGTGAGTGGTTTCTTTCGTCAGTGACTGAAGGATTGACTAGCTCACATCTTTTCAAATAAGGCATTCGAGAAAAATGGTTTTGTGAACACTCACAACACTCAATATTGATGTTTTGAAATTTCAAATTGTATGCAAGAAATTGCTGTTAATGATTGGAAAAATTGGAGTTTGAGTGCAATTATTGCAAGACACATAATCAGTTCTATTGTTTACAAGCAGACAGTTAATGAAAAGGGTACTGAAATGACATTCTGATCCCATTTTTAAATCAATTGATGGAAGAAGAGAATCTGTCACTGCTCATACAGCAGAGGAGTCCTGGCTAAAATTAGGAAAGTGTTTGAAGACAGAGTGATTAGTGCTGATGTAGGCCCTCTTGCTCCCCAGATCTAACAGTCTGTGAGTTTTATTTGTGCAATAGCCTGAATGGCAAAGTGTACGAAACAAATCCTCACATTGAAAGAACTTGAGGAAAACATGTGAAATATGTTCCAGCCGTGAAAGCCAATGTTCTCTCATTAAGTTGTTTGTTTGCTGTGTTTATTATGCAATAAAGTGGCTGTGATTAGAGCATGTTAACTGTAAGTGAATGTTTTTTTTTTAATTAAACATACCAGTTCTCAAATTGCATCCACTAGCAAGGAGGAATGACTGTGCCTAGTTCCTTGACAAGTTAGTGAAAAACCACATTTTGTGCAATATGTGCTATGTAGCACATGATGGTCAAAAAGACACATTGATTCTGTTTCATCATTTATTGTTAATAATTATGAAACAAAGATTAGTAATGCTGATATATTTACATAATTTCTTTTAGAGCACACAACAGTTTTTCAAAAATTACTTACAGAAAAAAGATTTACACAAAATTTTAAAAATAAACACTAAACCTGCCATTATATCAACTGACCCTTTACAATATATAGATATCTAAATCTGGATACAAGAAGAATGATCTACCTAAAGTATTAGAATTGACAGCACTTAGTACTTAGTAAACAGCTATTATATGACTGATACATAATGAAAAGTGTACTTGAAAACAGGGAGCAGGTTTGGAATATACTGCAAAGAAGTCTCATAAATACGGCATAAAGGTGTTCACTCTAACTGACTCACGGACATTTTTTGATTCCAATGTGGAAATTTATCTGGGGAAACAACTTGATTACCCTTTCAAATTAAATCAGTGTCTTCAGAGATAGTGGAAAGGTTAGCTCAGCAGGTCTTGATTTAATCTTACAGCAGATTTGATTGATTTTCCAGCATTTAAGGAAATGTTTGAAACTCACAAACTAACAACTGAATGCAGGCTGAGGAAGAACAAACTGGAGCTACCACCACAATTTGTCAGTAATGCTAGAAGAGAAGAACATTCCAGTCTTTTTGGGTTTTTGCAAAATTCCACCCTTGTATCCTATATTTCTAAACAGGGGAAAACTGTTATATTGTCGTTCACTATACACAACAGCAAATCAGTTGATGAAGACACAGGAGGTACCAAAAGTCTGAAATTATCACTTTTATAATAAGACAAAGGGTGGTGTTGATGAAATGTGTTCCCTGTATACCATTGCAAGATAGCCCTTGACAGTATTTTTCAATTTACTGAATATAAATGGGATGAATACTCAGTTGCTACTGGCTCTGGGTCTAATTATGGATCATCTAAAGTCTAGAATGGAACAGAAGAATTTGTCATGATACCTATATAAGGTATGCGTGTGGATCACATGGATAACTAGTTTCAAGGACTGTTTATAAAGTTTACGGCAAGTGTAGACATGCTTAGTTCAACAGTTCTTCATCCACACATTGAAATGTAAACTAATATGTTCATAATAAATTGTCACTTTTGTTTCAAAGCTTAAACTAATTACATTTATTATCTAAAGTATGTTAATAAATATTAAAGAATATTCTACAAACAAAATAAAATATTAAATATAAAATTTAATTTCATGTCAGAACCAATACAGTGAAACAACTGTGAAGATAATTAAAAAAATAAAATATGTTGTTATGCATTAATTAGATCTTTAAGAAATAAAATAAAATGAGTCAAGATGTCTCAATGTGATCATTACTGCGTTAAGCAACAAAGTATAATGAATTACAGTTACCAACCAACGTGTGGGATTAAAGGGAAATGAGATTGCTGATTGCAAAAAAAAGGAGCCATCATAAAATTAAAACCAACTTTTTAACTAGAACTTAAATTCTAAATTGAAACTCTTAAAAAGATTAATAACTGAACAACAATAAAATATTCAACAAAAACTTAAATGAAAAACCATATGAGGATCTAAAGACTTTCAAACATCTTTTTATGAAACTAAGAAAAATTTAAGTTGCCCATTTCGCTTAATTGTCAGGCATGATTGCCATCAGAACATCTCTTTAGGATAAAATTGATCAAGGACAGCTACTGTCCATTGTGTAAGGATGTTAATACTATCCTAAACAAAGAACATTACTGAAATCGGTCAACAAACAAATGAAAAATAATTTAGAAGCCCTTTATTGGAAAACTAGGGAAAAAATGATATCAGCATCCCTAATGGCAACCAGTAACCATCTTTTAGAACACAATATCTCATTAGCTATTTCTGGCCATTATAGAAATTTATTGAGAATAGTGTCCCTTGATTCTAAAATAACAGAATTATGACAATGTAGAATAGCAACTTGTAGATATAAAAGATACTACAAATAATTTTTTGTACAAGTAATATGATCTAAACATAAAATTCTTTACATTTGCCATTACTGCAGAATTTGCACGCTATGGAATTACTAATAACCTATTTGAAAGGTTGGCAGGCCTGGACTAATCACCAGGTCTTGGTCTAGTCCCTCATACATGCAATGACCAACTTCAGTCCAAGACCCAGTCCCCAAACAATATCCTGGAGAAGGCACAGAGGCCTTCTTCAGGATATATGGCTGAAGGCTTGGAGGATAATGAGATCTTCACGTCATTGACTTCCCATTAAATTTAAAAATAAACATTTAAGTACTGGTTTCAAAATAAATGAAATATATGCTGCATGTGAATGAATGCAAACTTGTGAAATCTGAGTTTGAGTCTCAACCATAGCACTTAAGATAGGCTAGCTAGTGCAGAATGTTTCCTTATTTCAATAAATCCATTTTTAAACTACTAATTCAAATAAAGTAAGTACACCAAAATATTTCTCTGCACATTGCTACACCATGAATAGAAACATGCACTTTGTATTCTAGAGCCACCATTCTTACCACAGTTCTGTCACAATTTTCAGAAATAATTATAAGATTGATTAAATATAATGATTTTTCAGAAAGTTCTTGATCTGAGAAAGCAATATAAGTGCACTTATATTCATTTTATTTTGGTATGTTTATTATCAAGATATGTTGACATGCCTTATTATTGCAGAGTGCCCTTCAATTATCCTCAGTTCTATTTGCACTTGAATTTGAATTTATTTCCAACAAACATGAACAATTACAATTATAATTTACATATTTCCAATATTATGCAAATTACCAAATACTATTATTAATTCTGAAACCTAATTCACAGTTCATTAGTAGTGATCTACTTGGATATCCAAGGGACCAGCAATGTTAACCAACACTATATTTATTTAGCACCAATTATATTATAAAATAGATATATCTTTCAACTACTCAAAATGTTTCTGTCCCAATACTCCAAGTTGTTGATGTATTGGAAACCAAATTATAATCAATTAGATCACTCCCATTGCCTTCTCTGCTCAAGTATTCTGCCATCATTATTAAATTTTTATGTGTTTTAACTCCTAAAATCTTTCTTATTAAACTTTCCATACCTGTAATTACCTCCACTTCTTTTTATGCTATGATAACTCACCACATATGGGACATTCATTCCCATAAATTCTCAGTCCCCTTAGCTTTCTTACTCCTGTTCTGGCTCAAATGAATCCTTCCCTCCCTAATTTCTAAATACTTCTCCCTCCCACAAACTCTTTTTACCTCATTAAAACAATTAAATTCTCCCGGGCTGTGTTGCCGTGGTCCATGGTTTAAATTACTACCATAGCTTTCACCAACTACTCCGGTTGGCATCTTCAGTGGACGAAGAGTAACACCTAACTGTTAACACGAATACAGTATTGATCCGTCTCTGTCTGACTGTAGAGGACGATCGATATGTGTCTGGCGGAAGTGGAGGGGAGGTAGTTGCTTGTTTTTAAGAACTGGTTTCCATGCGCTGCTTAGTCTTTTTACCTCTCAAATTCTGAGTGAGCTCTTTTCTCTAAAGCTAGCAAACATTTCCCAATATCTTCAATTCTTTTCTTACTTCCCAAAACCTTTTGTATCTATACTGTTTATTTACCCAACAATCCCCCATACCAATTTTTTCAACAATATCCTGGATTTCAAGCACCCATGAGCTTTTTCATTTAGTCTTCTTCTTTGCACCAGGACATTCCTTAAAAATCACTCCACCATTTAAATATTCTATATAGGTATTTTATAATAATTTCAATTATTCCACCTTTGCTACTTAGCCTACCCAATTCTACCAAAACTAAGTTATTAGGTGACACTCTTGGTAGTTCCAGTATTAATCTACTAATTAAGTCCAGGTCTTTCCAGCTGTTGTCATATCCCCAGATTTCTATTCCATACGTCATTTTCACTTCTACCACAGTTGTATATCATTCTATCCATTTAACATTTATTTCTAGTATTTTCTTTAAGCATACCCTTAACAATCCCCTTAAATATTTTTCCCTTAGCTAATACCATCTTTCTCTAATCATTCCAACCGCCATTAGCATTTAACCTCACCATAAGATAATCAAATTTCTTAGCAACTTCTATTTCACATCCATGAAACCACCATTTCTCATTTTTTCTCAGTTTAAAATCCTTATTAAAGACCATTATTTTGTATTTTTTATTATTTACTTTTAAGCACTATTCTTTACAATAGTTATGGATAGCTTCAATTGCTCTTCTTAGGCTTCCACTTGAAATAAAACTTACAACCAAATCATCTGCAAACAATAGAGCTGTTATTTCCTTATTATTAATTACTAGCGAATGTACAGCTTATTTTTGAATTCCTTCAATAATATCAATAAATTAATTAAATAGCATTGGGCTTATTTTAGATTCCTCTTTTATACCTATTAAATTCTGTGTGCACTCTGTTATCTCGTCTCTTTAACATTTCACACAAAATTTGTTATCTAAATAGATTGCTTCTAATACATTTGTAAAATTTTTATCCTTTTAACACTTATATAAGGCAATTACAGCTTCTCAATTTCCTCTTTTTTGCTGCTAAGGAAAGGGTATTTATAAAAGATAACCTAAACTTTCTGCTTAGTTGCAAAATTAGGAGAACAGAGAAAAAGATGGTTGTAATGGTATTTGTGGTTAGGACTGAACAAACTGTTAGACCAGCAATGCCAAAAGATATACATTTAAAACAGAATATCTGTTATCTAGTGCATGTTGCAACACACATTATCATAATATATCATCACTTATGAAATGAAAGCTTCAAGCATAACCAACTAGGCTCCTATAAAGAACATTTCAAAGATTTTATCAGTTGTTAATAATTTTATTGAAGCATGCACTGCAAGCAGTACCTAAAATAACAGCAGGGTTATTGGAAGCATTATTATAGTGCAATGTGAACAGTTTGGAGTCCAAGGTTGCATGCAACCACCCTTAGACAAACAGTATGTTAAGATTATAGCAAAATTCCACACTGAATGTTCTAGTGCACGTTTCTATTTTTTGCTATTAGGACAGCTCTCTGCATCTTCTTTAGTCATTCTTTGTATATTTTTCACAGTTGCCAACTGTTATATAATTTTACCCTATATCAATTGGTGTAACAGTAATTGTAAAAGTTGACAGTAAAAGTATAATTAAATATGCTAATACCACTCATTAATTTAAACCTAACTAGGAATTACATTTTAAAATTGTTATGGACTGTATGCGTGCACCAGCATGCATATGATCACAATTTAAAATTTAATCCCTAGGTTTGGTTGAAGTTTCACGAGTATCTTTGTAATAACGAATATTTACCTATTAATTAAAGAACATAGGCTTTCACGGTCAGTGTCAACCATTCATACTGAGTCTTCTGGGCTGTAAGGCCATGGTGCAATGTGATTCTCACCCTTCATCTTCCCAAATGACTGTGGTGGACATAATCTTCTTGGAGACTAAGCAGTGACTGACTCATTAATTCAAATTGTCACGGTATATATAGTAGAGTCCTGTGGAACTGGGTGCTGATTGCTTTCCTTGGCTAAGAGGGCTGAATCTGATCTGGAATTCATGGGTGCTTTTAGTGGATTGTTGGTTAATATTGTCTTGTGTAATTTCTTTGTCTTAGAATTTTTTTAAGCCGAATATCATGCTGAATGCAATTTCTGAGCTGCTTCTTTCCAGTTAAAATTGTTTCTATGCTTGGAGACAATTGAAATTTTCAAGCATAAAAACACTTTAACAGGATAGAAGCAGCTTAGAAATTGCATTCAGCTTGTATATGGCTTTACAAAATACCAAGATGAAGACAAAATAACCAACACTCTGCCAGAGGCACGCACAAGCTCCAGCTTAAATCCAACCCACTTAGTCAAGGAAAGCAATCAGTGCTCAGTTCCACAAGTACCTGCTGTATATATGTCAACACTATTTCGAGAACTGCTTTGTCTCCAAGAAGATTACATCCAGCACACCACTGCAGTCTTGGATGAAACATTTGGGAAGATGAAGGGATAAAATCCCTTAAACCATGCTCTTACAACCCAGAAGATTCAATTTGCATTATTGCATAATTTACTTGTTAGATTAGCTGTTTGCTTAAGTTTGGTTTAAGATACTTGCCTTTATTCAGCTTTTTTCTGGGTTGCTATTGGGCGCATTTTTTCACACGGTCTAAAAGCATACATTGATTTTTTTGCATAATATTTCATCGGAGTGTGTATACAGGCAACATTTGCATTTCAATGGCTATGGCTGGTTTTGTTCATTTGGTGCATTTCTTATTAGCGATGGTATAACTTAAACTTCAGCACACTGTAGTGCCTTTTTCTTATTATTGGTCAGATTTCAGCTGTAAAAATCAACTCATCTTTTGGTGCTGGTGGGTAGCATACTAGCTTTTAACATGTTCACATCATTTCCTAATGTTTATATTTACTCTCCTGTTATTTTAGGTTAGTTTATTCTTGTACTCTGTACTTATGTGCAAGCTTCAACATAATTTTTAATTTAAAATTTTACAGAACTTTGTTAACAGAATGAGTTATGCTTATCTAAGCCATTAGTTGAAACTGAGTCTGAAAATACTATGTGCTTTGAGTATAAACATTCTAAGAAATCTATCTTAATGTTTCTGTTAGATCGGACAGTAAAGGTATGGGACTTGCAGGCTGGACGTGAGATTCAGTCTCTGACAGGACATCCCAACAATGTCGGGTGTGTAAAGTACAATGAGGAATCTCGCCTTTGCTTCTCCGTCTCATCAGCGTACATCAGAGTTTGGGACTTAAGGGAAAATCCTGTGAAGACTGTCAAGATCTTGTGGTATGTATCAATTCAGTTAAACATTAAACAGATTTGCTTTGTTGTATTACCACAATAATTATCACTGTTTGGTACAGTTCTTCAGGTCTGACATTGACTGGCAACTCAAACCTCACTCAATCGCTGCCAGCTGGGGAGATTCACCTGAATGATGTGGCACTGAACCATTATGGCACAGTATTGTACTCTGCTGCTGGTGATAGAGTGCGAGTCTGGGATCTTAGGAAGTGAGTGTTACATGCATGAGATTATTGTGTACACTGCAAGTCCTTACAACCTAGTTTCAGTCTTAACAAAGGTCACAAGGAAAGTTTTGAGTTATACAATATGCAAGTAGTCATTTATGCAACTGCTAAAGAAAGTGATGCATTTCCTTACAAGTGAGATGTTTACAACCACACTGTAGGCATGGAAATGGAAATTTCTTAGTAGTTCCCATAATATATTTTGTCAAAATTTTGATTAAATTTTGTACTGTTGCATTGAGCATAAGTTTGTAGCAGTTTTTGGCTATGATAAAAGTTTTTATTTGGGATGAATAGCACACAAAAATTAAACAGTAAAATATTTTCCTGCATTATCAATGGCTCTCTCCCAATGTAGTTTCGTGATTCCACGTATGAAGAAATCTGCTGGTTTGGAACTGAAGAAGTCATCAAGCCAAGTTTGTAAAGCATCTTTGTTACCAAAGGAGTTCTGTGGAAGATTGTTGAACAGAGAACAGAAAAGGTGGAAGTCTGCGGGTAAAAGATCAGGAAAATATGGGGGATGTCCTGCTAACCAAGCTCCTAGATAGCTGCTTTCTTCATGTTAGCAGAGTGTGGGCATGCATTATTGTGTTGCAGCAGCACTTAATGGTCTTTTCAGCAGGCGGCTGTAAGGGTCTGAGTTCTTGATAATGAATTTCAGAAGCTATGGTTAATTATTGGAAAGTAATTCATAGTACACAATGCCTCATTATCCCACTAGACACATAACATCTGCTGTGAATGAACAGAAACTTTTGCGAGGGATGTTTCTCTTTTGTTAGAACTTCTTTTTGTCCTGTTTACATAGGGGCATCATTTTTCATCACTAGTAATCTTGGATTGGAATAGTTGATGTTGCTCAAAAACTACCGGATGATGAACATACAGAGATGTACAAATGACCACCAGCAATTTTTGTAGTTTTTAGCATGCAATACCCATACATTGGATTTTAAATCTTGCCCATGGAATGCAAATGTTGCATGATGATTGACTGGTCACAATTAATCACATTTTCTCAGGTTGACTGGCATGTAGTCAGTCCTGATGGTCTACTGGTAACATTATTGCCTTGTAGACCCAATATCATGGCCAGGATCAAATGAATTTTTAGAGCATAAAAATCCTAAGAATGGCTTTCTTCGGAAGAGAAATAAAGCTATTGGTTCCATGTAATAGATTTACGGCACATAAAGGTTCCACAAGCCTGAAAGAAGAGGCCTCTGAACAAACTTTATCAGCTGTTTTATGCCCTGAATTGAATGGGATGCTGATGATCTGAGATGTTAAAGAGCATCCATAAATAAACCAATTAAATAAATGAGTGATGTGGGTGAACCTGAATTAAAGAATTCAAGATATCATTATCCAGTGTTCTTCATGAAAGTGGCAAATAATATCAAAATAGCCCTGTTTGAAACAATATAATGATTTTCTTGCTGTGCTTTCTCCACTAGATGGCACAAATGTTTCGGCCCACCTCCACTTCCTTTGTTCTTTCAATAACCCCAAAAAAAAACAATATGATAGAACTGTTCATTTTTTTCACTTTCTATTTCATCCTCTTTAGCTTGCAAATAATGCAAACTTTCTTAAAATATGCCAAATTACAGACATATTTATAAGCACAACACTCCAAAAAAGAATAACAGATGACAAATAGTAAACAATGTCCTAACAATGGGGCGTTGTGATGATGAACAAAAACACTATAAAATTATCCATCAACCTAGTTAGTATATGTTAAAGATGTAGGTGTATATGCCATTATTACACCACCCATCATGAATAGCTAAAGGTAGCTATGAAACATTTGAATGAGACAGAATTACATAAACAAATTATTGTAAGATTCTAAAGAAGTTTTATATAAATCTTCAAAAGCCATGGGAAAATTAATTCCTATTAAAGCAAAACAAAGGTGCAAGAAGGAGTATAAAGAATTCTGTTGATAAGCCTTATTGGATTTCTAATGGTGTATGTTTGATAAAGCTGTAGTGTGGAAAATGTAAAGTACTATTCTACAGGGTGCAGTCCATAAGTTTCTAGCCTGGCATAGAAGTGCAAGATTCATTACTTATATGTGTTTAGAAGTTGTTGAATGGGTATAAGTAAAGACCCTCTGAAAATTTGCAACGATACCATTATCAAAGAAGTAAACATTTTTTCAGGTATACCAAAATACAAAATAATCCCACGCAGTCCTTCTCTACCAAGACTTCCAAAAATTTATAAACAAAAATACAGCATGAGATCAATATCACAACATCCATTTCCCTACATACCAACTAGTAAAATGGCTTAATAATAAATTCAAAATTTACAAAGCCAAAGTATTAAAAATTCATATAATCTAGGTGAAAAATTGAAATACTTCATAATTTGAACATATCATATAATGTCTATATATTTACAAACAAGAAATAGAAGATTTAATAAAACTCACAAACTTGTGCATATAACAAACTTTTTTGTATTCAACCAACAAGTATCAGTAAACCCATTTTCTCTATTTCTGCCAGACTTTATTCATGAGTCTTTTTTAAACACTTTCCTATTAATTTTTAAAATGTACAGATCTGCAGATGGTACCAAGGAAACATTCATTGGTGCTCTAAAACTCCTTAATTTACCATAGAAAACAAAGAAATGGAGAACTCCTATTTATATATTTAAAAATTGTTAGTAACTCAAGACATTTATTGAAAAGGCACATAAACACTAAATAAAAACAATAACAGTAACCCAATTCCACCTAAATATCCCATTTTCAATAGTTTGGTCACAGATTAGTTAATCTCCTAGTACACAGTATGAACATAATAGTGAAAAAATGAACAAATTCAAAAGACAAAATACCATTAAAGGCATTTGTACACTTAAAAATATCAAAGAGAATTACAAATACAGCATATTTACATATCATCCAGAATATTATCACAATTTGAGAAGATACTCATAACATGACATAGAATTAGTACCACAAAATAAATATAATATAAAAACTTATTAGGTTCTTATTAAAAGACAGCATATCACCATGGAAAAAATCGGGCATTATCAGGTAGAGAATGCTCATATTGCAATTTATAATACACAGGAAAAATTAAGAGAAACTCTGGAAACCAGGAAGAAATCATTTATCATGTGGCTGTCTCCCAGTTGTGTCTCAAAATTTTCTATTGACTATCATTTAACTAGTGCTGTAATATGTAGTTTTTACACACATCAAATATTAAATGTTCTTTCATCTATCTATAAATTAAATTAAATTAGTGAAACATCAATCCATCATTCCCAGAAGCATTGTTCTCACAGTTCCATTGTTTGATTTATGTAGTCCCAGACGATAGAAATGAAACATACATTTATCGTTCCTCAAAGTATCTTTTTCCTACATCAATCACACTTTTTTTTTACATATAACTTGGTACTTGATTGATAATTTTTTTTATAATCACAAACCATCGATAAATTGCAACAAGTATATGGTAAAATGTTTTTTAAACATATAGTAAGGTGAACATTGTTTTCTCATGGCAAGGCATTGCTTAATGGAGTGCACATGCAAATGTATCTTAGCATGAGGAGAAAATGCACAGAACAGATAACAGACAAATGTGCAAATGAATATAAATACCTATTTATTAGATATTTCTTCAACTGATACTTAAATTTTGATATTTATACAGATTTGATCTCTGTTGGTAATTTATTGTACAAGAGGGTACCCATTATGCTTACATCCTTACATACTATTTGTTTATTATAAACATAGCTATTTCTTGTATTATAGCTATGAATATCATTATTTTTTATAAAGTTCTTTGCTTCATTACATATAAAGCCTTATACATAGAGTAGATAGTTAACATTTCGTCGGTCCTGGTAGTGTAGTGGTAACCATACTTGCCTTCTAAACCCAAAATCGCTGGTTCAAACCCAGCCAGGATCGATGTATTTTTTCGGGCGTAAAAATCCTTCCTTCGGAAAGGAAGTAAAGTTGTGGTTTCTATGTGGTACATTTACGGCATGAAAAAGAACCTCAAGTCTGAAAGAAGAGGCCTTTGAGCAAAATTTGTTGACTGTTTCACGCCCTGAATTGAATACAACACTGATGACCTGATACGTTAAAGAGCATCCGTAAATAAGCCAAATCAACAAAAGTTAACATTTCATGTTTTACAAATGCATCCTTACAATGCATTTAGAATTAACCTACTACATTTTTTCTGTAATATAAATAATTTATCCATATGCACTTTTGCTGCATTCCCCCAGACCTCAATACCATAATGTAAATGAGAGTAAATTGTACTATGATAATAATTTTTTAACTCTTTGGAGCCAAACACATCTTTAAAAAATCTCAACAGATAGGTTGACTTATTAATTTTGCTACATATTTGATTGATTTATTTGTGGACGCTCTTTAACATCTCAGGTGATCAGTGTCCCATTTAACTCAGGGCTTGAAATGGCCGACAAATTTTGCTCAGAGGCCTCTCTTTCAGGCTTGAGGTTCTTTTTCATGCTGTAAATGTACCACACAGGACCCACGGCTTTACTTCCCTTCCAAAGGGAGCCATACTTAGGATTTTTACGCCCGAAAAAATCTATCGGTCCTGACCGGGTTCGAACCCGCAATCTTGGGTTTAGGAGGCAAGTATGGTAACACTGCATCACCAGGACAGACTTGCTACATATGGTATCTACAGTTTTGTCCATGTTAATTTACCTTATTCATATCCTCCCCCCCCAAAAAAAATATTGTATGTATCTACATGCTCACAGATTTTATTTTCAATCATACATAAATCCACTAGAGCATTACTTTTAACTAGAACAAATATCATATTTTGTTTTATGCACATTACACACAAGATTGTTGATTTTAAAATATTTTGGGTTTTGCTCTAAACTTGGAGAGATGGTATCCATTAGAGACTTATCACAGTCACCCCAAAAATTTACAGTGGTATCAGCTGCATAAGACGTAATAATAGAATTACAAAGCTGAACAGAAGATCACATTTCACACTATCAAAAGCTTTTGATAAATCAAAATATAAGGTACCCACCTTTTTATTCTGTTCTAATAACTCTAAAACTTGATAAACATAATCACTAACAGCAATTATGGTTGAGAAGCCTTTTCTAAAGCCATGTTGAAAGTTACAGAGAAAAATCTAGAATAATTCTTTCGTAAATTTTCCCCAGTCTCAGATGTTAATGTAATTGACCTGTAATTATTAATATTGAATTTATCACCCTTTTTAAATACAGATCTCACAATACTTTGTCTTTAAACAGTGTGGAAATATTCCTTTTTCTATTGAGGAATTTATGAAAACCATGACATCTTTTGACAGATAGATGCAATCCCACCTCAGTATTTTGATATTTTTAAACAAATATAGTAGCACATTTCTACATTATGCAGGCTTTCTTTCATTTAAGTTGTTAGTTTCTCCCCCAAGCCAAATATGCCCATGTTTTAGATCCCTTTCTTCTGTCTTTATATTTTTCTTTTTCTTATCCTATGGGAAACAATTGTTCAATAGTGTTTAACACCCATTTTAACTACTGAGGCACCAAAGCATTATGGGAAATGATGCATCAAGGTTTCAGTATATATGTATATAATCATTTTTTAACAAAATCAATGTTTATTCAAGACCTTAGATGGAGAACACAGTTTTTAAAAATAACACAATCACTTTTTTTCAATTTATTTTTGAAAATATATTTCCAAAAATTTCCAAATACATAGTAACAGGCTGTATCATTTATAGTAAAGATATTCTTAGTTGTCAGTTTTTAAGTTTGCATTTTATAAGATTATATTGGTTTAGCAATGCTATTTACAGGATGCCATTGTTTGATTGTTTATATTGGGAGTAGTTGTCAGTCATAAAATAGAGAGAACACAATTTGAGATTACAGTCCTTGTAAAGCACTACTGGAAACAAATAGTGCTGCAGCCTTGGCTGGAAGAATGTGTGAAGTGGAGAGAGAAGGTGTCATTAGTGACTATGTAGCACAACAATAGTTCCTGCATTTCAATAATGGGAAAAAAAAAAAATGAAAAAAACAAGCAAACAAAAGATTCACCAAGTCCTGGAAGATCTAAAGTATTGGGATATTGAGACTACATTTGGAAGAGAATCTGCAACAAAGTACTTGTAGGCATCAGAAGAACTTGGTGCATCAAATGATAGCATACATTTTAACATTGAAATACTTAAAAATCATATAGAAACTGTAGATCTGTACCTCATGAATTGATACCTGAAGGCCCAACACAGTGCATGTCTGTTGTCAGCATATTGTGGATATAGATTTATTAGGAGAGTGGTCACATGTGATGAAAAATGGATATATTACTGCAATACTTCAAAATGATTTGGTAACAGGTTCTTTAAAAAGTATACAATTTAAATGATCATTAGAAGCTGTAGGCACATTTGGTAGAGAATATAAATGAAAATAAATGTAAGATAATGGTGATGAGAAAAGACTTCAAATTAAAAAAACAAAAACAAAAAACAGGGAAAATGGTGGTTGGAGGGCACAGAAATTAAAGTTGTAAACAAAATTGATTGATTAGGTGTTAGATTGTCTAGTGATGGGAAATGGAGTGACCAAAAAAGAAAAGCATTAGCAGAAGGAAAAATAGCAATGATTGTAATCAGATCTTGTATAAATAAAATACCAAATATGCAAGAAAAATGGTTAGAGAAAATATATGGCCTAATACTGGAGAGCATAATGATACATGGAATAGAAATTTGGGGGCCAGGCAAAGCATGGACATGATAAATAGACTATTTTGTAGAATTGTCCTAGGCTTACCTAGATCTTCACCTAACGAGGTTGCCCTAATGGAACTAGGAAGATTGGGCTATAAAACAAGGCCGTAGAAAGGGTACTGAAATATTGGTATAGAATAGAGAGATTAGAAGAGAAGAATATTACCAAATAATGTTTGATAGCATAAGAAAAAATTAAGAGGAGAGAAACTTGGATATCTAAAATCCAAAATATTCAATAAGAAGAGGCATGGATCAATATGGTGTGAGGGAGAAAGATTGGAAAAAGGATTTTGAAAAGAGATTAGATTAAGAATTAAGGGTATTGAAAACCAGGAAATATGGGCAAATCTTGATGCCAAAAAATCTCTGAAATTATATAGCACACTAAAAAATGCATGGGAAAGAGAAAGATGCATTAAAATCTGTTATAAGGCAGGAAGGAAAGGACTGGCATGGTTTAGGACAGGAATAATATATTTAAGTGGAATACAAAATGGATATATTAAGGGGATATGACCTATGTGTGAAGAACCAGATAGTACTTGGCATTGTATATTAGACTGTAAGCAAACTTAAGTTTTGGAGGAAATAGTTTCTATTACGAAAGTGAGAAAATTTGCCAAATGAAATGAGAGGCAGCAGTTTTAAATTTAAAATCAGCTGGAAATATTGAAGAGCAACTGGGAAAATAAGGTAAGACAAAAATGGTTATGGAAGGTGGCTAAGATAAATGAGAACAACAATGTTGACATTTGCACTATTTAGGAGTGAATATAGATCCCCATTATATATTCAGCCTGGGGTTAAATGTAATGGGATATGGAAGGAATGCAACTCCATAAAGTCATGGTGAGCAAGTGGGAAATTTAAAAGTTTATTAACAGTAGTAAGTTTAATTGATATCATTGTATGATTCAGTTGAGCTACACACTCTTAAAGCTTTACTTACTTTTCATAAATGTATGGAACCGGTTTCGAGAACATTTAGTTCCCATCTTCAGCCAGGCTAAAGTTCAACTGTCAGATCATTCGTTGAGCTGTGGGAATGTATATTCTGCTCTGGTGGCAGTGTGATAAACTTGTAGTTTATGTTTTCATCTCCGGCAATGTCGAAGTTCATTAGACTGTTTTTGTATTTGTAGATTTTTTCCCAGGTTGCTAGTGCCATAGGTCCTTGTACTGATTTTAATAATTTTGCTTTATTTATTATGTCATGATTTTGTTTCCAAAAATGATATGTTACTGCTGATTTCTCTATTTGTTCCTGAAATGTTCCTTTAACCGTGTGTATATCACACATCAACACAGCTTCTCATACATATTTAAGGTATGGTACAGATATGTAGACGATATATTTGCCATAGTTAACAAAAAACTCATTGATGATGCCTTTAAACTTTTGAATATACCAAGATATAAACATATCATTTACATACGAAATAGAAACAGGTAACATGTTGTCATTCCTAGATATTAAAATAATGAAATATCAAGAAAATCTTGAATTTGGAGTATATAGAAAGAATACACACCCAGATAATCACATCAAAACTGACAGTTTTAACCCCACAGCACACAAACCTGCAGCAATTAACAGTTTGACACGCTGGTTAGTTAATCTACAAATTAGCAACAAAGAATGTTTTAATGAATACAAACAAATAGAAGAAACAGTGGTTAAAAATTGTTTTAAAAAATAACTAGTACACAAAAAGGTGCAGAAATTCAAGAGACAAAAACATATCAAAGAAACCACAACACTTTCAGCAAGAAAAGATAAGCTAATTTTTAGTTCAACTGAATCATACAATGGTATCAATTAATATTATTAGCTTCACTGTGCAAGTTCCAATTTATATTTTAATTACTAGTAAGTTTACTTGAACTGAGAACATGAAAGGAAAATTGTATATTTTGATTTTAATATGTTTACTTGTTTGTGAAATTGTATGAAATTGATTTTATTTATATGTTAAAACACTTTATTTTATTTGCATGCAAATTAAAAATTGCAAAAAACATAAAAATAATATTAATTTTGTTTACATATGTTGTTTATATTTACAAGATTCCTAATCATACAATTATGGTGACATTATTTTTGTTTATTACATGCAAAATTTGTAATAAACTTAAATTTCAATGGAATAGCTGTACCCAAGTATTCCAAATATTCCAAAAGAAAATTGTTGATGAACTGAAGACAAAGGTTCAGTAATCAATTAAATTAGCAAAACTAAATGACAATTTATTGAAAATGAATAATTTCTTGATTGATATAAATTATGAAGTAATGAAACTAGTTATAAAGTTGGGAGGGGGAGAATTGTAAATTTAATTGTAATGTTATTTGTCAAAATAAAATTCATTCATTCACCTCAAAACAATCAGCTTGCCAAAGTCATTACTAAACAAAATTGGTTCAGTCCCAAAGTAATGTTAAGTGTCTGGTGAAATTTTAAAGGTGTGATTCACTGGGAGTTATTCCAAACAGGCGTGCAGTCAATGTGAATCTTTATTCTTAACAACTGGAATGAGTTCATGAAGTTTTGAGACAGAGATACTCAGCAGTTCTCTTGTAGCATGACCATGGAAACCACACCCAGCATATAGTCCTGATCTTGCACCATTTGTTTTGATCCATGGCCCATTTTCTGCATAGAAGAAATTTTGAAAACATTGAAGCTGTGGAAATGGATGTTGCCAAATTCTTCACATCAAAATCCAGAAACTGGTACAATCCTGGGATAACAAACTTCACTGAAAGATGGCTCAAGAACATACAATGTAATGGCTGTTACATTAAAGATTAGTTTTATTTCATGTCAGAACACATTTCTAATAAAATTTTCCTTAAAAACCAACATTACTTATGAGACAGTATCTATAGATGACCTTCAGCATGTTCAATTAGTTAAACATTTTCAATAATTTTCATGCCTAATTATAAAATGGAAACTATTATTGTGTTTAGTAAAATATTATTTTGGCATGAAAGTAAACTAACACTTAATATAATATGCTGCAGAACTACACACATAAATTATGGTTTTTAATTTATTGTGTTTTTTACACATTATACATGTAATGTCAACCCTGGTTACAGATTTGAGTCAACTGGGAAGTTGAGTGGAGGACACCAGGCTGCAGTGATGTGCCTTGCAGTAGGGAAACTGTCTGAGGAGGAGGATGTTGTGATAACGGGCTCTAAAGATCACTATATTAAGGTATTTTTCTCAAAGATTAACTATATCTACTAACCAATTGGAGACTCTTAGTGTTAAAGTTTAAAACTTTTTCAGGCTGTGGCATAGTCATAGTTTGAAATTAATCCAAAGCTCAAAGTTTAAAACTTCCAAGTAGTGGCATGATTCATAGTTTGATACTACTGGGACTAAAGCTTTTGTAGGTTTCTGTGGCCAGCAGAGAACAATGGCATAAATGTCACAGTATTTTAAATATTTTTATGACACCTCTCCATCTCACACTATTGATGATGCTGGCCACAGAAGCTGGCAAAAGCTTTGATTTAGTGCCAAAACATTTGCATCAGCACAACAGCCTGGAAGTTCTTAACTTTAACAGTAACGAATTCAGTCATGAAAGTCTAAGATGTATTATTAGGAATACTCTTTTTAACCATAAATTTGTTATAAAAATGAATGAAGTTCATTCAAAAAGCAGGTTTCTTTATTTTGAAAAATAATATTAAATATATATTTTATCTGTGAAAGGTTTTATTTGCACTGCAGAACTCTTATTTTTGTTTCCATACAGTCTCCTTTTTCATCCAAATATTTTAATACCATGATACGAGTTCTTTACAGCAAGTCCCACATCACGTTTTGTTTACACAGCCACCTGTTTGTTTCACATTTTATTTAATCAGCACTTTAAAATTGTTGGCCCGGAATGTGCTTGTTGGGTTAAAGGGGCAAGTCACTTGGGACAAGTTATAGTGAATACAAGCCTGTGTGCACAGCAGGTGCATGAAATCACTTGAATGCAAGTGCACTGATGTAGAGATTATTTTTCAAAGATAAAAAACAAAGAAGCCTACTTTGTGAATGACCTTTGTATATCTCACAGAAAATATTAAGAAGATAGAAAATAAAAGGTAATAATAATTATTTTTAGATATTTGTTACATAAATCCATTTTAAAATTTGTATTTACATTTAAAACTACATAAACCACTCAATGGTCTAAACAAAAATATCTGATGCAGCATTTGTTTAAGTCAGCATTCTATGTAAAATTTGGACAAAGAAAACTTGTGAGACACCACACATAAGCACTTTAAAGAAATGCACTGATCCCTATTACTATTTACTTTAGTCAGATGCTTCCAAGCTACTGACTATTGGTAGGGCTTGGATTCTTAGGTAAATAGATATTTTATTTGCACTGCAAAAGAAATTTTGCAAGCATGTTTTAAACTTTGGATGTGGTAAACACAGCTTATAATGCATAAAAATACATATTTCTTAAAATATATATGTAAATAAATCTCGAGTATATGTGTAAAGAGAAATAACTCCAAAAACTTAATTTTGTTATAAATTAATTATAATCTTTACATCAATGTGTAAGCTTGCGCTTTGAAAATAAATCTACTTTTGTTATAAATTGTAGTACTTTATTGTATTGTGAAATTGGTGATTACATCCTTCCATGATTTATTATTGTTGATCTTTACAATTAAATAAAGGGTGTTATTCTAATCATTACTTATCTCATTATGTGCCAAAGTTTTATGAGATACCTGTCTTTTCACTACCATGTTCACAAGTTAATAATAAGAATTCCATTTTATTTTGTCCTAAATAAACATTAATACAAAGAAGTACAAAGTGCAGGAATATTATGTATGTTACATAGGTATGCAATATTGAACTGTTGTTTATACTTTAATGAGCACCTAAGTACATAAAGTTGCAATTTTATTAATGTTCTTTCTATAAACATTATGCAATATTTATTTCACACACAAACAAGTAAGCATGTGGCTCAATACTGCATGGTTACTACTTAATCGTAAACTATATCATTATGGGCTGCAGAAAACATGAAATGACCATCATTCAGAATGTGAGCTGCATAAGGCAGAAGAGTCGTCACTACTGTTTAACTCCTCATGTGATACACAGGGTTGATGTATGAAAGCGAAGACCAAAGATCTTTTTTCTTCTCATCTGAAACTGGAACAGGTTCGTTGTAATTCTAAGGAGTCTCAATATTGAGTTGGCTTTTCCTCTGTGGGTAAAGTTGATGGCTTGAGACGGAAAATTTTTCCAGAATAGTCTTATAAAACATTATTCTTGGGCTTTTCTTCTCACAATGACACTATTTTATGTCTCTCCAGTTAACTTTGTGACCACTTTCATTTATTTTTGTAAGGTGCATTGGACCTTTCGAGAGAGAAGAGAAATTTTGAAAATCATTCAGGTTCATTTCAGTTACAAGAATAGGTTTCTTTTTTCCTCTCTGGCGCACTAACTGGAACCATACATGTGGATGTTTTATCAGTTTTGTGAATCTCTCCATTTTTTCAATTTCACTGTGGTCAACATCACTTTACATATGAATATGTCCAGGCAGAAGAAATTGATAAATTTTTCTTAGTGAACCTTGAAGTGCTGTCATACACATAACTATGTTTGTTTGTTTTGGCCTGACATGTGTCTGAGTATATAGTTATAAATTTTACTAATTGCCCAAGACCTGTTAGATACTTATATAAACATGACCCAATGTCATTAGTTCCTCTTCCTCATGCCACATTAAACAGTGTGCTTGGATCTTGTCACAGTTATGTGTCGCCAAATTGTACATCCAAAGCTGATTTTTATAAAATAACACGGAATTGGTGATGCCTGGTGTAGGTAAACACTGGTGCAGCTCGAAAGTTATTGTGTTCTTCTCCGCATTGTATTTTTAGAATTTCCCTTATCAGCTGACTTAGCAGAATAAGCAAGGTCAGCTTGACGGTGGTGTTCCTCCAGCTGAGCTTGTACTTCCTCTTTGTTCTATGCCACACTCATTTGCAAATTAAGCTTGTCTCATGTATGACAAGTATCAACCTTTGATTTATTTATAGCAAGCCATAAATCATGAAATATATTTTCATACATTTGAATAGTTTGGGATTTTTACAATAAAATATAGTATCATATAACAAATTATTTATGAGGAAGTCACTCAAACTTCACTAGTTTTAGAATATTTTCATACATTTGGCAACTTACTGGATTTTTGGAACATATTTTACACAATCATCATGTAACTGTGCCAAGGTAACGAAAGGTATCAAATACTTTCTTTGAGAGTCTTTATGAGTGTAGTGACTTTCATAGAATGGAATAGATATAGATATAGGTGCTAACGAATCTCTCTTATTTAAGGGAATTTTCTGCAGAGGTTCATTTTCCCTCTTTGGTCTTCTTGTGGAATTCCAGCTTCACTTGCAGTCTTTGTTTGGATTATGAAATCAATAAATCTGTTAGATTCACATAATGTATTATGCAAACATGCTTTGAAAACAGGCCTATTTTCACTGTTTTCTTCAAAGCTATAACTTACAGAAATCTGTCTGTGTTGCTTATTTGGATCTTGTTCCTTTGCTCAGATTCTTTTACATACTTTATTTTAATCATTTCTGCAATATAAGATTGTTGATGATTGTAATCTTCCATAGCTCAATATTCATTAAAAATAAGTAGTCTTTCTCTGTCATGAAATCAATCTAAGCACTTCAACCTGTAAGACTGTAGTGGTTTCATTTTTCTCTCGGAAATTACATGCTCAACTTTTGTGCAGTACTCTTTATCTAAATTGCACGTAGTCTTCCTTTCATCCCTAGATTTTGTTGTATTTCCTTTTAAACCTCGAACCTACTACTTCTAGGGCCTTTCCATTTTACCATTACTACCTCTTGCTTCTGTTCCAAAATGTGGTTTCTGATTTGCAACACTTTCAATATTTTTGTTCAATTTTTTCTTATCTTTACTACCATTTTCCTCAAGGATCTGTTCTGGGCCCTCTTCTTTTTCTGATATATGTAAATGATCTCTCCTTATCTATCCAAGATGTAGGGAATGCTGTTCTATTTGCAGATGACACAAGCATATTGATAAATGGAAAGAGCCTTAATAATTGTGCTATTAAAATAAATCTGGTTCCAAGTTCATTGTGTGTATGGTTCAAAGCAAACAAATTGTCTCTAAATCTAGATAAAACAAATGTTTGAAATTCATCACTCACAGATCCCCCAGATCCACAATTACAGATAGGATATTATAACAGTTTAGGTATGATCTTATCATACCTAAAGTTAGCAATGCATGCTATGCAATATGTGCATTAGTAATGTTGGAGTCAGCTAAGACTTTAAAACTAATCAAGTTGGTTGAAGATGGAGTGGATGTCTCTTCGAAACCAGTCCCACCATATTTAAAATTAAGTAAAGCATAAGAGTGTGTTAGACGACAGATTAGATAGATATAAACAATGTAATACAGTTAAGTGTACTTACAAAGCTGTTGACAATGAAGTGGTATATATATATATAAACAAAGTAATGCAGTTTTTTTTCACACTAACTCCATTCACTTACATAAAATTTGGAACATATGTTTTGGGAGCGATCCCTCCCATCTTCAGCCTGTTGACAAACTGTTGTTAAACGTGGCAGTTGGGTCTCTTGATGTTCTTGTGGCGGCATCTGTTGGTTCTATTAGGAACATTGTCAACAGCTTCGTAAGTACATTTAATTGAGATTAGATAGAATTTACATTTAATAATCACTGGTATGCATAGCAGACATTCAGGCAGAAACCTCTTTAGGAAATTTGAAATTTTAACTCTTCCTTGTGCATATATTTTATCTCTCATGAACTTTTATATAAGAAATAAACAACAATTTGTTCTAAATCAAAATGTACATGACAAGAATACTAGACAAAAATCAAATCTACATCGCCCAACTTCAGCATTTTCATGCCATCAAAATGGCTTTTATTATGAATACATTTTAGTACACAATGCTCTTCCCTCTGGCCTAAAAGCCTTAATAAACAATGATTAATCCTTTAAATCTGCTCTTAGAAAATACCTATGTAAAAAGGCCTATTATTCTGTAAAGAATTATGAGTGACAATATTATACTGCACAACATATCAATGTATATGTACATAATAAAATTTGAATGATTAAGTGACTAATCAGTTTTTTTTGTTTGGTTGAGTTGTTCTAAGTGTTCTTTTTTATTTTATTGTAATTATTTATGTAGATGTAGGCAAATTTTTGTAAAATATAGATTGAAAGCTACTGTAGTAATTGTATATGACATGTTCTACATTCGTAGGTTTCTGTGACTGCTCCATGAATTCACTGAATGCTCCAGGAACTAAACCTAACTAAACTACATGCATAAGAGACATGGCATTACTTCTTATTTCAGATTTCATTATTAAGCATTCTGGAGAACTCAGAATTTCTTTATTGGAAGACTAATGTCATCCTCACAATCATAATCTTGTATCTAGAGCGTAATCAAGATCTAGAACGCTATCATCTGAATTTTCCCAAGTTTGCAACAGTTTATTTGGTAATGTTGTAGTATCACTTGAATCTGAAATAAGAATGATCACATAACCTGTAATATACTCCATCGAATTTTCAAACATACTTTAACATTACATTTGCAATTCATGCTAAATAAATGTATTAGGTACCATTGTTACTAAAATTGCAACAACTTTATTGTTCTCAAATTAGTATCAAATTTATGTATAATGTTTTTCTGTAGTGTAAAAATAATTAAATTTCCATACCCTATTCTTCACCTTCTTTAGGGAAAACATATTTGGCCTGCACTGGATAATACATTCACAACACAACTTAAATCTGCAGCAGAGAGCAGCAACTGATGTTGTGGGACAGAATTGTTGGCATTCCCACCATATTCTTGCTGAATCCAGACATTGTTGCTGTGATCATTCTCACTTACTCTATTGGCATGCAGTAGTGAGAAAAGAGGTATAACTCTTGAGTGTATCTCTCTTTTCACAATGAAACCAGTGTAAAGAGAGATATCTCAATTGCGATTGAACTTTATATCTCTTTACATATCACAAATTAAGAAAAACGAAGTTATCCCATAAGACACTAAGATTTTACCCCATGATTACCGACGATATGAGGTACCTCTCTACACACATACCAATTGAAAATAAATCCATCATCATTTCTGGTTAGATATCTCATTTTCCACAATTTTGGAGTTGCCTCTCTTTACACATGCACCTGAGAAATATTTTCAAATATTTGCATACAAGCATGTAAAATCTATAGTTGATAGTTAGCTGAGGATGCAGACATAGGCCCATGAAACATGAATTAAATTTAAACGTGTGCATACAGTCAATAAGAGTGTGTAGTTTGACTCAATCATACAATGATATTAATTATATAAAATCCAATTTTAATAAAATATAAAGTTTATTCGGAAATTGTTTATTATAGCAAATTTGCTGTACGTAATTTATTATGCTCCATGGTGAAGTGCACTTGGGATCTCTTAATATACTCCCCACCAACATCTATACACTATTACCATCTTATGGCATTGCAAAATCATTGTTGGGAGTAGTATTCTGCCATTTGTGAACAGCTGCTTGAATTTCCCTGCTCTTGTAGAATTTTTTACCTCATAGTGAGTCCCTCATGTTGTTGAATAAGGCTTAAACAGATGGAACAAGATCCAGTGAATGTGATGTGTGCAGTACAAATGAACCCTAGCAATGCCAAATTTTCAGTCATAGTATTGCTGGTATGAAGCCAGGCATTGTCATGTTGGAGGAACACTCCTGTCGATACTTCCCCTTTCGCTATTGCAGAATCCTGCAACTAAGCCGTGTAAAGGTCTAGTAATATACCTTGCTGTTGACAGTCATTCCTTGTGGAAGCCAATTCATTAGCAGTATGCCTGATGTCTCAAAAGATGATGCTCATCTGCATGCCCACATATGGAACAGCCCAAAATTTCTTAGGCAAGGAACTTCCTCAATGTTTACATTGCATGGATTGGACTTTCTTCTCTGGTGTGCTGTAGTGATACAATTATTCACACCAGTCACCAACTTCTCCAAAAAAATCCAAATCTTCATATGCATTTCCGGTAGCTGACAATGGACTTCAGTCCTTTTATCCTTTTGTGCCCATATCAATTGCTAACCAAAATGTGCACCCCTATTTCATAATAAAATTGTTGTAAATAATGGTGAAAGTTGTGCAACAGAAGCCTGCCTGACATTCCAATTCATCAAAGGTTATGTGCTTATCGGCCTTAATCAATTCAACACAGCTTCATGTTCCTTGTTGATGGATAACAGTACTCACATTCTTGTGTGCAGATTTCCTGCTGCTGATGAACTCATTGGTCCAGTTGTAAATGGCTTCTGCTTGGAGCTTTTTGACCACATACCAAAGTTAAACATCTGAATTTCTGCAGTTTTGATGCCTACTTTTCACAAAAAACCATGTAATCTTCTGTGCCAATTACAGTCCCCTTCCATCTTATCCACATGTTTCTCTTGCTAGACACAAACAAGCACTATCCTTTCACTGCACACTATACTTACCAGCACTATCTAGTGTCTGCATGGCATACTGTTATCAGTTCATTGCCCTACAAATGGACATGTCATATACGTAAAACACTACATTGTAAATCTTTTCCAAATGCCCCTCGTGTTTCTGTATGTTATGTAGGCTTCAGATGAGACAAATTTCAAGAAAGTAATGTGAACTCTATGACAAGATAATGTTAACAAGTTAGATATTCTTTGTTTCAGGTGTTTGAGGTCAACAGAGCTACAAGCAGCAACATCTACACTCCCAAGATGAACTTGAATCCACCACATTATGATGGCATTCAATCGCTGGCCATCAGGGGTGATGTGCTCTTCTCAGGGTCAAGAGACATGTGCATCAAGAAGTGGGATCTATCAAAACAAGAGCTTATTCAGGTGGGCAGATATTCTCACTTAGTGTATGGTAAAAAGTAAATTGCTAGTCCATAAAGAGAAAGTGGTAAGTACAGCACATCGTAACTATCAATTTTACAAAGTTGAACATCAGTATCAAAGTCTTCCATAAACTATAATACAAGTTAATGCTGTTGCATAACTTTTTAACCAATTCCATTACATCATTTAAATTTGCCTAACAACCTAGTGCTTATGTGAAAAGATTCAGTACCAACTCTATAGAAAACTTTTGTGTCTGTTCATGAAGTATGGAACCTTGCAGTTGAATATACAGGATGATTCTAAAGTCCTTCCCTGGTTTCATGAGTCGATAGAACAGTAACCATAATAGACATAGCTGAAATGCTTATATCAATGGATAGAATATCTCTCAAAGTTTTGTACATACCTTATAGGTATGTCCTGTAAAGTATGTGTGTCCTCTGGTGATGCAGCAGATGTCAGTCCTATAGTCCAGCTCTTGCTACATCATCCCCACATCTGATGGTCAATACCATGCAACTGCATGCATGATTGATTCTCTCTTGCAGCTGTACTAAGTAATGTGGCAAAAGTGGCACAAGCACACTATCTTAGACATAACCCCATAAGAAAAAATCTTATGGGGATAGGTCAAATGATCTAGAAGGCCACAGAAGAAGAGGAAAGTCATCTTAAACAGCATGTCTAATCCAATGACAAGGAATTTCAGCATCGAGGTACTCATGGATATCATGATAAAAATGGGGTGGGGCCCCATCATTCTGATTAGCCACAGTTGAAGCATATCCAGGTGTGCTGAACTGATAACAGTTTTCTCTGCAAAGAAAAAATGGGCTGTACACTTTTGATAAAGAAACAGCTCTAAACACATTGATTTTAGGGTAATCACAGATGTGTTCTACCACAGCATGGTTTTTTCATGCCCACCCCAAATGCATACTTTGTGACAGTTCACTTCGCTGCTCACATGAAATGTGGCCTCATCAAAAATTAGTTTCTAAGCAGAACCATCTACTCTTAATCACCCTTAAAAATCAACACAGAATTAGAGATGTCAATTGTGATCTTCAGGACTCACACCTGCAACAGCTATATACAGTTTCACTTTAAGTTGTTGATGTAAAATATGCCAGACAGTTGGTTGAAGAATCTGCAATTCCTGGTTCGCAACCTGTAGATATTTAGGGCTGCTGACAAATGTTTCTTGCATATGCTCAATGGTCTGAACTGACACTCTTGGCAGTCTCTTTGTTGTCCGTCACTTAAGCAATCAGTCGCTTCAAAACTTTTTGCTTTGTTTTAGCTTTAGATGGTTCTTGTTGATGTTTTGTATGAAATCATTGTTGTGCTGTCACATATAGTGAATTGTAACATACATAAAGCTTTATATGTACCAATGAACACCATGTTTTCACCATGACTGCCTTCCAGTAGCTAAATCTATAACATGGTGCCTATTACAAATGCAGATATAAGCATTTCTGCAATATCTCTGTTCTATCAACTTCTGAAACCAGGGAAGGACTTACGATTAACCCACTGAAGCATTGCTTCCTCCAGTTGAGGGTGACTTGATGTTTAAAACATTTTCTCTTTCTGACACAAAACATGAATCATTGGACATTGTTTTGTAAAATGTATGTTAGCATACATATTAGCTGCAATACCAAATTCCACAATGATATCTTTCTTGTTTCTCATGTCATGAATCAATAGTAACTTTTCACTTACACTAAGTCTTTATTTAGGATTTGCTTCATCTCCATGGTGTTCACTTGCCTGTAGCCTATGCAGACTGAACAAGTTGAAAAATACTTAAATGTAAATTGGAACTTGCACAGTGAAGCTAATCATATTAATTGATATCATTGTATGATTCAGTTGAACTACACACTCTTAAAGCTTCACTTACTTTTCATAACTGTATGGAACCGGTTTCGAGAACATTTAGTTCCCATCTTTAGCCTGGCTGAAGATGGGAACTAAATGTTCTCGAAACCAGTTCCATACAGTTGTGAAAAGTATATGAAGCTTTAAGAGTGTGTAGTTCAACTGAATCATACCATGATATCAATTAAGTTGAAAGATGTTGCTCTTGTCATTATTATCATGTAGATAAACTGTTTATCTACAGGCTGAAGATGGGAGGGATCACTACCGAAACATATGTCTAGATTTTTATGTAAGTGAATGGAGTTAGTGGGAAAAAAACTGTATTACATTGTTTATACTAAAAAGACAGTTTTCCAGCTTTTCAGTCTTCAGCACACTACAGATGATTTGCAGCTTTAAATCAGTAATGCTTTACTAAAAGAGAAAGATCACATTAAATATCTTGGAATAATACTTGATAAAAAACTTTCCTTCTTTTAACAGTTTGACAATATAATTAAGAAAATAAATAAGAACAACAACATATTAAGAAGATTAGCAAGCATCAAATTGGGAGGATCCATAAGTCTCCTTAATGACAAGTACAAAAGCTACATAAAGCCCACTTTGCTCTTTGGAAGCAATATGTCCACAATAAACATCCATTTTAAATTAAATTGAATAATAGTAATAATAATAACAACAGCAATCCTATCCTGGTACGTTGTTTCAAACATTGGGGTGTGTATTGCAAATTCTTACACTTTATTTCTAAATTACCAAATTACATCCTTACATTATTATTTTCCAGGTGATACATATACCTAGGTTACAATTAGAAATTTACTAAAATAATAAAAATAACAAATTTGATAAATAACAAAATTACATTCCCTTCAACTACTTCCTAATTGCTGGAAACCAGCGATAATCGAGCTACTACTTCTACTTAATCTTTAACTCTAAATTAATAACTACTATTCACTGGTAAGTTAATCAACACAGGAATAAATGGCTTCATATTACTGACATCACACGATTAAAAACATAACAGACTTTCAAAAATTACATATAGAAAGAAGATTTAGGCAAAAATAAGCACTAATCCTGCCATTATACCAACTGATCCTTTGCAATATATAAATGTCGGCTTGAATCTAAATTTGGATACAATGGTCTCCAAGAAGAATGGCCTACCTGAAATATTAAATTTGACAGTACTTTAGTACACTAAACAACTATTATCTATCATAGTGTAGAGTTATATGTATACTTTTTGAAGCTGTTTACAGTCAAGTCATCATATTTAAAATGATACACTATGGGTAACTTATTTACACACTTCACTTACTATTAAGTTGGAACAATGTTTCCGGAACCAGCGTTCCCATTCTCAGCCATTGACCCAGTAGTTTCTGATGCTCGTGTTGGTCCCTTGCAAGATGTTGTGAGAACTGTGGTAACCTCTGGTAGATCTGAAATGAATCTAGAAAGGTGATCCCACTGTGAAAGGTCAAAATTCATAGCGATTTTATGATATTTTAAGATGAAAATATTCTCTGAGATGGTGGATTCTTTATTTCTTTTAAAAATTTCATATGTGGGTTTATTTCATGATTTCTCTTGGTTTTTCCTATGTATTTCAAATTACAGTCTAAACATTCTATGGCATATATTCCGGATTTCTTTCTATGGGTATCTTGTCTTTTAATTTTGAGCTTAAGAGGTTCTTGATATTGTATCTGTTGATTGGACCTAGCTTTATATTGAATTTTTTGAAAACCTTTTCGAATTTGTAGTACAGTTGTGGGTTATACGTGAATTTGGAATATCTTGTAATGTCTTTGATTACTTCTAGAGTTGATGTCTTTCTCATGGTTTTCTCGTGTTTGTTAGTTTATTGAAACTAAGGAAAATTGAAGTTATCCAATTGCCCTTAATTGTCGAGCATGATTGCCTGTCAGTACATCTCTTCAGAATGAAAGAAGGAGAGCTACTGCCCATTGTGTAAGGATGTGAGTACAATCCTAAGAAAAGAAAATACTGAAATGCAGCCAACTTGATACCAATTTACACATGAAAAATAATTTGGAACCTCTTTATTAGAAAGATAGAAGAAAAATTATATATATCAGCATCCCCAATGGTAATTAACAACCAACCAGCATTTTACTTAAAGCACTTGGAAAGCCATTACTGCTTAATAATGTAATTTTAAATAAAGAACACATGCATCTCATGTGAACACATGCATCTATGTGTAAGCGATCATGCAGAATGGTTTTTTTTTAATTGATTTATTTATGGATGCGCTTTAACATCTCAGGTCATCAGCATCCCATTCTATTCAGAGCGAGAAACGGCCGACAAATTTTGCTCAGAGGCCTCTCTTTCAGGCTTGAGGTTCTTTTTCGTGCCGTAAATGTACGACACGGGACCCACGGCTTGCCTTCCCTTCCTAAGGAAGCCATACTTAGGATTTTTACGCCCGAAAAAATCCATCGGTTCTGGCCGGGTTCGAACCCGCGATCTTGGATGCAGAATGGTGACATACTACCGTGGGAAATCTGTAACATGTCTGCCAGTCTGTTATTCATCAATCTTCCAGAATAATGATGTAGCTGTGTTAATAATGATTTTCACTGCACTAGTTGGAGCATCTGAACTGCCCTGCTTTGTTGCTAAATCACAGCCCTCCTTAAACTCATTGAACCATCGGTATGGTTGTTTGTGGAAGAACATCATTGCCATATGCTTGCTGTAATGTTGTGTATGCATCCATACCAGATTTCTACATACAGAAGGAAAATCTCAGAGTAGCATCTTCTCATTACAAAGCAATTCCATTTTATGCAGCCAACTGGCAAACATTTGCTCTTTGCTGGCATCCTGTACTAAGACACATGCACATACATGCTTCCAATTTTTTCCACCAATCATGTGAAATATGTTTTGATGAAAAAAATGTTCATCACCATATTTCCACTGTGTAATAAGAATAAATATGATTGTAAATTTGAATAGTTTGGGATTTTCACAGTGAAATATAGTATCATATAACAAATTATTTCTTCAAAAATAAAATATGATTGTCTTTATTGACTAGCCCCCCTATATATATATATATATATTGCTAAACATGAAATATAGTTTTCTGTACTTTTTTCAGTTACCTCTTTGAAAGAAATAATAGTCATGAATATCAAGCTAACCAGAATACCTAGGGTGTCCTCGGTATATACACTTTCACAGTAGATATCTATTTAATATATTTCAAAGTTGGACCGAAAAACAACAGTAATGTGTAGTAGTATGATATTCTGTAAACAGATGTAACTCACATACATTATGGTAGCGTTGCTATGTGACAGATAAATAAAAAATGAACATATCAAGCCAAGATTATCGTATGATGTTCTGTAAACAGATGTGACTCACATTATGTTATGCTAGTGTTGCTACAACAAAATGGAGCCAAAATTATCGTTTGAACAGCTGAAAGCAATTTTGAAGTATTGGAAAATGGAGATGTGTGTACAGAACAGAACCACCAATGCGAATAACAAATGCACACATTTGAGACAAATTTGAAACTCATGGTACCGTGTACAGTAGAAAAGCAGCTAGACCAACAGCACTTCGGGAAGAAATTGAAACAGCATGTGCTGCAATTGCTGAGGACACTTTTGTAAATGTTGCTCAATCAGAGTTAAATGTACTCAGAAGTGTATCTATGCCGTTGTGGGCATTTTGAGCAACTGTTGTAATTGTAAAAGTCTAAGATGATTAGTGCTCATCATTTTCTGTTAGTGTGAATTTAGTTTTGTTATGTTAACACAGTTTTTTCTTTGCTTGAAGTATGTATACATTTTTTTTGGTACCCTCTGTATGTTTGTTTTAATTTCTACAGCTGTTTGCTTCAATTCTAACTGGAGATAAATTATGTATTTCATAATAAAATTCAACAAAAATACCTAATTCTGTTATACAAACAGCTGCTTTATATATAAACATATTTTGTACATGCCCCTCTATGTAGAATGCCTTAATGTACTTATTTAGACTTTGAACTATTACCCCTTGATTCATGGTTTTAAAGAAACAGTATGAGTTCATAAATCTTGAATCATATTAGATGTTACATTTGTTGTTTGCAGTCACTCAATAACGCTCACAAAGACTGGATATGTGGCCTAACATTCATGCCTGGAGGACAAATGATCTTATCTGGGTGCCGAGCTGGTGTCGTCAAGCTTTGGGCAGCCGATTCCTGTCATCTGCTGGGTGAGATGAAGGCACACAGCTCACCAATAAATGCCATCACAACAAACTCCTCACACATTTTCACTGCCTCCAAGTAAGTCCTTCTGAAACATTTGCTCATTTAATAAGGTAGTTTTAAGGAGCAGGAATTTTCGCAGTGAATTATAGTATCATTATGCAAATTTTATGAGGCAATCCTTCAAATTTCACTAATTTTGTTCTACTTTGACTTGAGTGGAACCATGCTGATAATGAAGGAAAGAGCCTTTGAAACATATCCAAATAAATGGAACAAAATTATTGAAATTAAATGATTTCCTCATAAAACTTGCAAAATTATTTGTTCATTTATGGTGTGACATAGTGATATGCTGCAATTTTTAGCTAGTAGTAGTCTTCATGATATTCACATCTCACTATTCATAGTTACTTCTCCAAGGAAGCTCTTGATTCCTTGTTTATGTACTCCATATTGGCATAGGATTATGTATATACACTGGAGATATTTGCATAATGTGTAACACATATTTCAACCATGAACCCTTACAGGAGTATTACTTAAAACTGTAAACAACAATATAATTAGACAAGATATTCCTCTGAATTTCTATTACTACCCCTACTACAGCAATTGTTTAGATGTGGCTTTTGTGTCAAGACAGAAGAGCTGACATGTGTAAGCCTGAGCAACAGGCTGTGGGAAGGATTTTATGAAGTGCATTCAAGTTGTAAAGGCATCTGGAAAATGAGATGTTTTAAAATATTGGACATTCTTAGTGAATAAATGAGACAAATGGCAACATAGCCTGACATAGGATTCTGATAGCATGAGCTGATTTTAGATGTAGAAAAATAATGACATTCCTATTAATTGATATCATTTTTTGATTCTATTGAACTACACACTCACGATGACATTCCTGTTGTCAAAACATCATGTAATCATCTATTTTCTCCATTTGTGGGATGACATTCACAGACATTTAAGTGCAAATTGGGAAAGGCTTTCATTATGAAATGAAAGTATCATCATCTGATACATGGAGTTTATGGTGCTTATCTGGGAGAAACCTTTAACATTTTGAACTTTTTCTGCAGGAAAGTTGGTCTAAAGGAAAAATCTGATAATAATGAGAATGGCAAGTTGAAGACTGAAGTATATGTAAGAACTAATGCTTTTAACAATTGTTATATTAACCCATCAACTGCCTGCTTCTTAATGTCAAACCCACTGGTTGAATATAAAAGTGTTAAAGCAATGTTTTTCACCCCAACTGGATATGATCATGATTTAAAACCAAATGAGTTACTTCTGGGTTACTATCTGTGTCAGCTTTTCCTGTTCATTTATACACCTGAGAGTGAGGTGAGAGTACTATCTTACTTCTCATTGGTTGTAGTTGGTAATAGAGGTGATCCCGTTAATAGTGTTTGCCAGATGCTGTGGAACTATGTTTATGTTATTTGATTCTTTGAATATTTCTATACTTTTGACGTATTATTCCTTTGTGTAAAACCATTAGGAGTTCTGTGATATGACATGTTCAGCTATGGCCGACTTGTTGATTTAGTTTCTGGCTACTGGTGAGTTTTAACCAATCTGCCTGCCTTGTCAGTCATATTCAACTTTATATATATATATATATATATATATATAAATCCTTCAAATCAAAGGTACAGCGATGGGCACCAGAATGGCCCCTTCCTATGCAAATTTATTTATGGCAAGATTAGAAGAAAACTTCCTTCATTCAGAACCCCTAGCCCCTTTGGTATGGCGTAGATTTATCGATGACATTTTTATCATCTGGACCCATGGCATCGCCTCTTTTGATGTTTTTTTTGCCAGGCTAAACACTAATTACTCAATCACTTTTACCTCCACAGTCTCTCGAACCCAAACCACTTTTTTAGACATTGATATCCAGTTGGTCAACAAAACTTCCTAACATCGGTGCACATTAAACCGATCAATTTGCAGCAATATTTACATTTTGACAGTTGCCATCCTCCCCATATTAAAAAAGCTATTCCTTTTTCCTTATCACTTCGGGGACACCGCATCTGTAACAATCTTAAGTCACTAGATGACTATAACACCAAGTTAATTGACAAATTGACTGATCGTGGTTATCCTCATGTCATGGTTCAGTCTAGAGTTTTGTCTTCCCGCCAACACCATACGACTCAGATCTCAAAACAAACTGATAATAACCAGCTGAATTTTATAGTCATCTATTTCCCCGGTCTAGAACGCCTTAAGCCCATCCTTAAGGATTGTTTCAGTGTTCTTAAGCAGAATCCTACTACATCAGCATTGTTTCACAAACCACCACGCCTAAGTTTTAGTCCCCACATAACCTAAAAACCATTCTCCGCAAGAAACTTAATTCCACATTTGTTTCTCAACCTACACCTGGATCTTATCCCAGCAATAGAACAAAATGTAAAACTTGTGCCTTAATAACACCCAGTACATCCTTCTTCAGTCCCATAGTTAAGTCAGAATTCAAAATTCATATTTTTGCTAATTGTGTCTCCACCAACATGATATACATGCTCCAATGTAAATTTTGTCCTGCTTTCTACATTGGTTTAGCCTCCACCGCAGTTTCACTCAGAATGAACAATCACAGACGCTCTGTCAAAACCTACCTGTTCTTCTTTACCCGTAGCCCAACATGCCAACCTTCACCATTCTGCTTTCGATACTTGTTTTGCTTTAATACTTATAGATGCTGTACTTCCTACTTCTCCTACCAGTACTCTCAGAGACAGAGAGATGGCAGCAATTGTTCTTCACGAGGCACGTACCCCTCCGGGCTTAAACATCTCTCTTTAAGAAGGAAAAAAAACTGCATCTTGAAAGTTCAATTTTTTTTGTTGTTGTTGTTATGTTGGTTTCTCTGGCTGCCAATTCAGCAGACTGTAAGGAAGGCACACAAGCTGTATGATATACTAGACTTAGTCCTTGTTCTCCTTCTACGCGATCAAGAGCCCATCCTTGCTCAGTGTTCTACAGTGACCTCAACAGTGTTCCACATCGTATTACAGTGCATCTAACAGTGTTTTTTAGTGTTTTTATGTGTTCTTCACTTTAAATGTGGCACGCCTTTGTGCATTTTAAGTTGTGTCATGTCTCCTAAAGAGAGCTTTTTACATTCATTTTAAAAATATGTATACATGGCATTAAATAGAAAATTACTCATGTCTTTGATTGGACAAAGAAATGGTGTGAGTTCATTTTGTAACTTATGTGGTGAGCTATTCGACATGAATTAGGAATTCAGGACAGAAAAACTATACTGTTTTATAGTTTCTTGTCCTTTATGAGTCCTTGCCATTTTTCACTTCACTCAGAGTGAACTCTGAGCTTTCCTTGAAAGTGTCTGACTGTTGGTTAGCTGCGCCCATTTGTCGTGCTGTTGCCTCGCCACATACCTGCCCTATTTCCATTTTATCACGTAGCTTTATCTATGATGTTTTATAATTTTGTGATTTCCTGCAGTCTAGCATTAGAGATCTTGTCTCTTAGTGTTATACCTAGGATCTTCCTTTGGCATAATGCCCATGCTCCGCCACTGTCTGTTGATAAGAGACCAGGTTTGACATTTGTATACCAGCACCAGGAAGAGACACAAGTTAAGTGCCTTAAGTCTCAGTTTCTTATTTAGAGATGAATCTTGCAATATGAACTTTAGAGACCAGAAGGCTTTCCAAGCTTGTGCTACTCTCCTCTTAATCTCTTTGTTCATTTTATCATCAAATGAGATGGTCTGGCCTAGATATATGTATTCATCCACATACTAAATCTCTTCACCATTTATTTCTATTGTCCTTTTTGGCATGTTGATCATTATTTTAGTTTTAGCATGATTCTCACAAGGCCGATAGGATTGCTGTACTTGTTTAGTTCTAGAAATATCTGTTGTAGGCCTTCTGGTATTCTGAAAAATAACGCTACATTATCCACGAATCTTAGGTTGGTTAGTGTGGTACCATTTGTGCTGATGCCATATTTGCTGTCCCATTGTAGTAGTCTGAAGGCTTCTTCCAGAACTCAAGTGAAGAATTAAGGAGAGATTCGGTCTCCTTGTCTGACTCCCCTGTTTACATTGAAAATTTGTCCCACTGTTTCCATTCTCATATTTGCTTTGCTTTGGCTGTACAAATTGTTCATGATTCTGACTTATTTTGGTTTGATTCTATTTGTATAGTGCTTGTAATATGCTTGTGTGATCTACTGAATTGAATGCCTTGCTATGGTTGACAAATACTATCTGTAGCGGTAAATTGAACTTTTCAGATTTTTCTATAACCTGATTGAAAGACTGAAGATGATGTGCTGTGCTAAATCCAGAATGGAAGCCTGCCTGTTTGTTGTGTTGATTCTCACCCAGGATTTTTGTCAGTCTTCTAGGTAATACCTTTGAAAATAATTTATACATATTAGACATTAAGCTGATGGGCCTGTAATTATCTAAGTCATCCTTAGGGTCTTTCTTGTGCAATAGTATAAGTGTGTTATACTGCCATTGCTCAACGATAATTTCTCATACTGTATCTTGTTGAATATGATTGTGATTAGTTGTATTCAATATTCTGCTCCAAATTTCAAATGCTAGTTCCATATGTTGTCCTATCTGGGAGCCTTTCCATTTTAAAGTTCACTCTGAAGAATGATGGAACAATGTAGTTGGGCTCATTTATAAATGCTGTTTGGTAAGCTGCATGTATACAAGGACTTGTAGTATCTTGTTGCTTCTACTAAGATATCTTTCCTTGACACTGTGCGATCTCCAGATGGTTTGAGTAATCGGAAGTTATAATCCAGATGGTTTCTTGACTCCAAGCATCTAATGTTTCCCCATGCTCAGGCTTTTTCGTACATTTTTTGTTTATTTGGTGGATTCAAGCATTTGTTTTGTAACCACAGTGCAGTGATTGCGGATGTCTGTGCATAATGCTCTTTTTGTAATTTTATCTAGTTCTCTATTCTGCTTGCTTCTCAGCTTGAGTGTTGCTGTCTCTCTCAGTTATAAGAGTCGTTGTTTGTTGCTTGAGTTTATATTTGGGTTTCTTGACATCCACTTATCTAAAGGAGCTGTTGCTAGCATGAAGTAAAGCTTTCTATAGAGATTGGGGAGTTCTAAGGCTGTGCAATTTTGTTGATGGGATCTTCTGATAGTTGGTTCTGTAGTCTTACTAGGAATCCCTCTTTACCCAGCGCTTGTGAGTGGTCTTCTTGATCTGATTGGGTGAAGTCTTCTTTAATTACTGTGAAAATGTGACAAATTTCCATTTTTGTACCACTTTTATGTCCTTTAGATCTTTCAGTGTATCTGCCAAGATGTAATCAACTTCATTTAGCATTTTTCCATTGGGAGAGTGCCACATTCATCTTGTAGGAACCGCCACGGGTGGCCGAGGTCGTTAAGGCACGGACTCGTGAGCGGGAGGTCTGCGGTTCGAATCCCGCCAGGACCGTCCTCCCTGACTGGGGTTTTTTCCAGGTTTTCCTCAGTCTTCACAACTGGCAAATGCCGGGGAGGTACCTAAACTTAGGCCTGGAACGGTTCCTTCCTTAAAAAAAAAATATATCCTTTCCCAATTTATCATTTCATCTCATGTATCATCAGTGTCCACCGCCTGTGGTGCCTCAGTAGTAAAAACGGGCGTTAAACACTACTCAAAAAAAAAAAAAAAATCTTGTAGGAGATCTTTTCTTCAAGTAGGTATTTACTATCTTCATCTCATGTGAATGTGCAAATTGGATCAATCTTTCACTTTTGTTGTTCCTCTCTCCATATCTCCGCCCTAACAGTCTCCTTGTCTCCAACTTCCTTCCATCCTACTTTGCTGTTAAAATCTCCTATTATGAAATTCTTTGGTGATCTATATTTTTCTAGCAGAAATCTTCTATTTCCTCTTTGTTGCTGCTTGAATGACAGTAGGTCTAAATCTCCTTGCTTTCAGGAGTAATGCTGCTATCCCAGGTTTTAATATTGTACATTCTGAGAATGACTGATATTCTATTATACTTCATGAAAATAAGGAAGATTGGCCCATTTAAAATCTCATATTTTCAGGAGAAATTTCAAACTTGTTATGCACAGTCTCTTGGCATCTGTTTATGTGTTAGAATATCCTAACAAATTGTTTCATCACATTGTATTAATATTCACCTCACCTGGTAATAGTTCAGCTCAGTGAATTAATGCACCTGTGGTGCCTCTGTAGCAAAAACAGGCGTTAAACACCATTCATTCAGTGAATTAATGCATTGATCATGCCTCTTTATGTGGATGGAGTGTGATATGAAGAATCTATTTGCATGAGTGGTTTTTCTGTGTATTTCCTTGAAGACTGTTGAAATGTCGAAGGAAGCTGTTTATGGTTTTAGTGATGTGAGGCCATACCACAAAGGTAACATCTACATATCTAGGCTGCAGCGCTAGTTTAATATGGTATGCACCTGTGTATGTGTGTGTTTTTTTTTTGTTTGTTTGTTAGTTTAATGCCCATTTTTATTACTAAGGCACCACAAATGGCGGACACTGATGATACATGAGATGAAATGATATATTGGGAAAGGATTTTTATTTTTTATTTATTATTTTTTTTTTTTTTAAGGAAGGAAGTGTTCCAGGCCTAAGTTTAGGGTACCTCCCCAGCATTTGCTATTTATGAGGCCTGAGGTAAAACTGGAATAAACGGTCCTGGTGGGATTCGAACCCCAGACCTGCTCATGAGTCTGCACCTTAATGACTTCGGCCACCCATGGCAACCTGGTATGTGTCTAGGGCTGTGTTCTCTAATTCTTCTAAAAAGAGATTCAGTAACACAGAATTTATACTGTCCTGCAATAGTTTACAGTAAAAGCATAGAAATATTCAAAGAATCAAATAAAAAACAGTTCCACAGTATCCAGAAAATACTTAACAGGATGTGCCTCCAACTGTGATGATTAGAGGCAAGAAGGCAGTACTTTTACCCCACTTTTGGACACCACAAACAACAAGTAACAACATTTTGAAACCACTAAATCATATTGTTAAGCATAGATAGATGATCATATCAATTGAAATTGGCAGTGATTAAACTCAAAATGGTTCAGAACAAGATATAAAGAATTACAGGCCTATTTCACTACCCTCTATCTTATCAAAAATTATAGAAAAAGTTATGTACTCAGAACTGTCACCACTACCATGGGTGTTGGTCCTGGTGGTGTAGTGGTTACCATAGTTGCCTCCTACACCTAAGATCGCAGGTTCGAACCCGGCCAGGACGGATGGATTTTTTCGGGCGTAAAAATCAAAAGTATGGCTTCCTTCAGAAGGGAAGTAAAGCCATGGGTCCCGTGTCGTGCATTTACGGCACGAAAAAGAACCTCAAGCCTGAAAGAGAGGCCTCTGAGCAAAATTTGTCAGCTGTTTCACGCCCTGAAAATGGGACGCTGATGACCTGAGCTGTTAAAGAGCGTCCATAAATAAATCAATCAAAAAACAAAAAAAAATACCATGGGTCACTGAGTTCGTTAAGGCATAGATTCATGAGCAGGGTTTTGATTTCAACAATGACCATCCTCCCCGACTGAGGTTTTTTTCCAGGTTTTCCTCTCTCCTCATAAATGATAAATGGTGGGAATGTACTCTAACCTTTGGCCTGGAATGTTTTCTACCTTAAACAAAAATATTTTCCTAATTTCTTATTTCATCTCATATATCATCAATGTCCACTAATGATATAGTGATGTCTCAGCAGTAAAAGAAGAGGATTAAACACTATTAAAAATAGAAGGGAAAAAACTGCACATAATTTTAAAAAGTATGATTTCATATCCTATAAACAAGATGGTTTTCCAGGAGCAAGGTACACATTAACAGTGGTAGCAGATATCTGCATAAAAGATAAATTGGCCTGGACTTTTCCAAAGGTATTCAGTTCAGTTGATTACAGTGCTCTTTTGAACAAATTATAAACAGTGGAAATACAAGGTATAACAAGAAAAAACTATCAGTCATATTTGGTATACAAATTATATTTAAAACTTATGAAACGAACATAGTAAGACATAATACTTCGGGGGAAAAAAAAAGATTATTAAATTCAGAGTTCCACAGAGTTCCATCCTGGAGCCATTGCGTTTTTCAGAGTATATCAATGACTTAATTACTAGTACAAAACAGAAGCACTAATACACATTCTCTTTGATTTCCTACTATAGAATGTCGAACTGAATAATTTCTGTGTAGAGTTGCTCTGTTAAGCACAGATAATCTTGAATTTGATGGCACTATTTTTGGTACACATGTGCTTATCATGACAACATCAGTATGAATCTGGATTTGTCTTTTGTACAGCCGCATGCAAGAGTTGTTGAAAAATGGTATAAAAATTATACTCTGCAATGTACACACATAATTTACACTAGGAATATAATGCAAACTTGACTTATAAATAAATCCTTGAAATGCAATTAAGTGCTATGTTGTGTTTATGTTCTTGTTTTTGCAATCATGGGATCAGATATGACCAACATTTCTTTGGGTTCAATTTTTTTAATTGTCACAATAAGAACATATTTTACATTACCTTCTCATCACAATTATATCAACAAATGTCTAAAATATTTCCAACAACAGCTGCAATACTGCCATCTCTTGCTTATTCTCACAGAAATTCTACATATTTTACCATTTCTCATATTTCTAACATCTCCCATTTGCTTGAATGCACTTTATATTTTGGAAAAGCTTATAGTGTCCACACCTGATAGACCAAAGGGAAATAAAATTAAAATTGAAAGGTAGTAATAGCATGACAAAAACCTTTAACATGAAGTGCTAATTGAAACTTATACAATGAAACAAATCATTTAATTAAGATTAATTGTATGACTGAGTCGAACACACACTCTTATTGGCTTCACTTATTTGTGTATATTTAGAATATGTTTTGCGGACTATTGTCCACATTCTAGCTAACTGTTGACTGCTACGTAATTCTCATTCCTCCTTGGGGAATGCATATTTTGCTCCAGTGGAGATGTGATGAACTTAAAGTTTGTTTTCATTCCCAAAAGTGTTTAGTTTAGTTTAGTTACTAGAGTATTCAGTGAGTTCGCGAAGCAGACACAGAAACCTATGAACATAAAACTTATTATAAACAATTACTACAGTAACATCAATCTACATTTACAAAAAATATTATGTACATAAATAGTTACAATAAAAATGAAAAAGAACACCTAGATCAATGCAACCAATTGACAAAAACAGAGAAGCAGAAACAGAGAAGTTGTTTCTTACTACATATCATATCCTATCATATCAATTTTACTACATATGAAGGTAGGCCCATAAGTTGCCGGCCTAACCATTTTCTAGGGATGATAAAGTCAAAAAGTATATTTCTTTTTTCAATATAGTTACCCTATATTGCAATACACTTTTCATATCTTTGAATTAACATTTCAATCCCCCCCACCCAAAAAATAGTCAGAAGTTTTGTCTGCAAAATGGGCATAAACAGCATCCATCACTTCTTTGTCACACTTAAATTTCCTTCCTCGAAGGTTCTTCTTGAGGTTTGAGAAGAGGAAATAGTCACTGGAAGCTAGACCTGGGATGTAGGGTGGATAGTCGATCTCCTTGAAGCCACATTTCTTCACAGCTTCCTTTGTAACAAGAACTGTGTGCACAGGCTTGTTGTCATGAAGAAGGCACACACCACTGCTCAACTTTCCTCACTTTTTCTCTTTGATGGAAATACATAGTCTATGCAGTAGGCCAGCATAGCACTCCCCATCTACTGTGGTTCTCACCTTGAAGTCAATGAAGAGTATTCCTTCACAGTTCCAAAAGATTGTGGCCATGATCTTGTATGTTCTGTTTTTCATAAAAAGAAAATTAGAGACACCACTACACTTACTCCCATCAAAGAGAAAAATAGAACATACAAAAAATTCACATACCACCCATCATCCTTTCATAAATTTCAAAAGATTTTTAAAAGATACAACATTGTTTTGGCTCCAAAAAATAATTATTCCATTAAAAATATCCTTAACTCAAGACAAAAAGAAGATAACCTCAACAAGAAGATAAATCAGGAATATAGCAGATGAACTGTAATGATTGTGAAAAAATTTATGTTGGAAAGACCAAAAGAAATATAAAAACAAGAGCTAAAGAACACATTAGGAATAAAAACAAGAAGAAAAATCGGCGGTAGCTTGGCACTTTTGGAAAGAACAACATAACATTAATAAAAACCCCAAATCACTTAAAAATATTAAAGGAAAAACTGAACTTACAGTCTGGGAAAACATCTATATTTGGAAGAATAAAGAGAAAGTTTTTAATTTCAAAATCCTGCCAAGTGATGTACTAATATAAAAGTTCATTAAACCTCCACCAGAGATGAATCGACCTACCACAAACAACGAGACCGGCAGTCGACCAGGAACTGATGATAGGAGCGATGGCTCCCGAAACTAGTCTTCCATTTTATTGAATTTTAGTGGTGTGTATGTTACAATTTCGACTCAATTTTTTTAAAATGTTAACCTTATATTGTTTAAATGTTCATGAATAATTTGAAGAACTGTTGTGTTATAAAGGCCCAACCTTGTTGCAATTTCTGTAACTTTTAACTGCTGGTCTTCCATAATTTCTCCTTCCACAAGAGCGATGTTTTCAGGAGTGTGCATCTCCAAGAGCCAGTGTGCATGTGCATGCTCTTTGTCTTCAATGCTTTCTCGACCCATTCGAAAAAGTTTGACCCATTCTTTTATGGCAGAATATGAGGGGGATGCTTACCCATATATACCATCAAATCACTGTTTAATTTCGTTTGGAGTAAGTCCTTCTTTGTGAACAATGTAATAAGAACTGTATACTCCATTTTGAACAGGTCACATTCTTCTACACATAGCCTTCTTTATGCAACTATATCTGAGCAACTGAACACAGCAGAGCAGAAGTTACAGCTGCAATTATTTACTTAACAGATAAAGATTTGGTGAAGAAGATATTCATTTATCGGCAAGGCCGGAAACTTATGGTTGTACCCTTGTACATGTTACATATACATTGATGTAAAATTATTGCAATATTTTTAACTCATTATAATGCATTGTCACTCATATATTCCTTTACAGAAAATATAGGTGTTTTCTAAGAGGAGATTTAAAGGAATTATCATTGTTTATAAGGCTTTTAAGCTAGAGGGAAGAGCATTTTGTACTAAAATGCATTCATAATAAACTCCTTTTTGATGGTAGAAAAGTGTTGAAGCCGGTCTATGTAAATTTGCTTTTTGCCTAGTACTCTTGTCATGCATATTTTGATTCAGAACAAATTTTTCTTTATTTCTTATATAAAAGTTCATGAGGGATAATATATATTCATAAGGAAGAGTTAAAATTTCAAATTGTCTAAAGAGGTTTCTGCATGAATACAATTAATGATGAATGTAGGAATTCACACAGTGAAGCAATCATAAAATCTTAGGCAGATTCTGCACAAATGTCTGCTGTGTGTACCAGCAGGTAGATTTCTGCACGAATGTCTGCTGTGTGGACCAGTGATTATTCGTATGGCTTTTTTGTGTAATAGGAAGACACATTCACTTTTAACTGAATTTCCCCACAATATTAGACCATATTTCATTATTGAGTTGAAATAAGCATAATAAACTAGTTTTAAAGTCTTAGATGACTGCAACATTACTAATGCATGTATTGCATAGCATGCACTGCTAAGTTTAGGTATGATAAGATCAATGTGATCTTTCCATTTCAGATGGTTATCAATTATTAAACCAAAGGATTTAATATAATTGGTTTGTAGAAGTACACTGCTATAACATCCTATCTGTGAGTGATGAATTTAATAACATTTGTTTTATCTAGATTTAGAGACTAAGTGTGAAAGTTCATTACTCTGGCTCTGTATTTGAATTTTTGAACTAATGAATTTTTATTAACAAACAACATAACAGTTGGATACACATCAATTTACACTGCCAGCTAATCTGTGAATTTTATCAATACCAACACAGAAAATTATGATTCTCCCATACCTTAACCACCCAATTATATGTATGGTAAGTAACCTCTTTCATAAAAACCATTTTCAACCATTTTGTGTATGCCCCTGCTCCTTCCTTATGCTTCCCACTTTCCCTTTTTTTCTAGGAACTCTTCTAACTTGTTAATTTTTTCTACCCTCTTATTTGATAATATTTTCATTGCCACTATATCTTTCTGTAAATTGTCCATTTACCATCCCAAATAATGTCCATCACTATTTTACCATTTCACATTGCATTAGACAATGAAACACATTAAGTCACTTTCTGGCGCATAATACATCCTTTTTTATTACTTTTCCTTAATCTTTTTAAAAAGTTTACATCTGTATGCATCGATGCTAACCCCATTCTTCCAATTTGATCACAATTATCAATATATTTCGCCTGCCCCCAGTTTCTTTTAACTATTTTGTATCAAACCAAAGGGCTTTTCCCCCTCTAAGCTGGCCCAAATCTCTTGCTTCTTAAATATTCTACCCTCTGTGTCACTACTTTCCAAATTCCACTATTATTACTTTTACCCAATCTCCATATATTCCCCATTCCAATTTCTTCTAATAACTTCCCCACCTCCCCAAATCAACTCTCCCTTCCCAATACTTCTCTTTGATAATAAGGCATTCTTTTAATACATTATTACTGTCTAATTTGGGGCCTCCATAACAATATTTCAAAATTTTCTCCACCATTACACCTTTCCTTCCTACCCTTCCTATTTCAACAAAGCTTACCCCCCTTGGCAAACTTTCTAGTAAACCCAGAATTTTTCTACAAAACATTCTGTGTACCTATCAACCTCCATCCATCCCTTTGACGCTCCCAAAATTTCTACTGCATACAACATCTTAGGCTTGACCACAGCCTCATATAATCTTTCCAACCATTTCATTGATAATGCTAGGACTTTATACAAACTTATTCTAACCGCTCTCAAAGCTAATTTGTAATTTGCCTTTAACTATGCACATTTAGACTATGTCTCCCACCTTCCATTACTCACAAATCCCACCCCAAGAAGTGAAAATCTTTCACTACCTCTATTGATTCTCCATCTATAAACAATCTCTCATCTTTTCTGAATTTTGTTCCTTTTTTATATACTATTATCTTTGATTTTTCAGTATCCTTAAACTCCATTCTGCACAATATCTAGTATGAATATTGAATATTTATTTATATCATTTAAATACAAAACACATTTTTTAATTAAAGTAAATTTTACAAACAGCCCCAGTCCTCATTTCATCAGCACATTTCTTCTGGTCATAGACACAAATAAAGGAACGGGGGGGAAAAAAAAAAAAAAAAACATTACCTTTAAATATAACAATTAGGAACAGTGCCTTCAGCTATTCCAGAAGGCACTGAATCCATTCAAAATGTATTACAATTTGATTGGCTCAGCCCCCCAGTCCCCAGTTCATCAGCAGCTACCTACTGGAATATCCAGGGGACCGGGCTTATATTCATCCAAACACAAAAGACAACATTAAAAGTAATTTATACATTCAATACAATATTAGGTTATATTTCTTACAATACTAAATCTTTCTTTTAATATCTAGTAAACTCTTCAATGGCATGTTGCAATCCTATCACATTTATTTCTCCTCTTATGAGATCATCAGCAAAAAGCAGTCCTGGCATTTCCTTCTTGCCAATTACAAATGAAAACTTTTTTTCTGCGATACGATTAAAAATAGGTGACTTTTATTAATTTTGGTGTGCAGAATTAAAAAATATATTCCATTTTTCCATAGCACATCTCGTTTTGGCAATATGACAATGTTCAATGAAAATATAATTGTTAAATTTGCAAAAATATTATACACTCATATACAACTTTAAAGAAAATAATGAAGAATAATAACATGAAAGCATTCCTGAATGCATGTTACTTATCTTGTATACCCCTATTTCTTTTCCCATGGAACTGGAGTACATAATTTTCTCAAGTGTTCTCTGGTAGGTACATCATATGCAAGACACTAGCAATAATCGGCCATCATAAATACGTCCTAACATCCCTGATAGCATCGTTCAACATCTTTCAAATCCAGGTGAATCCTTTCACTTTGCTCTTCACTGACAGCACCTAAATCGACGGGCAGTAGTCAAGATGTGACTTGAGGAATGAAGCTTCAAACTCATATTGCAGCCGAGCAGTCTGAAATTTTCCAGCATATTTCTGACAATTTCTTTGTATTGAGGGTCTTTCACATTGCCCAGAAATGTCTTAACAACCTCTCTGGATCCATTCCATGCTTCTTTTTAATTTCATTCAAAGAGCTGTTAAAATTAGCCTCTTTCATCAATTTCCTTATCTGTGGTCAATCAAATACTCCCTCTCTGATTTTAGCCTGTGACAATGATGGGAACTTTGTGCATAAGTTACTGGAAGCAAGGGCAACTTTTGTCAAGTGCTTTCACGCATTGTTTCATTATGCCCAGTTTTGTGTGTAATGGATGGAGTAAAATTTTTTGACGATCAACAAGAGGCACGTTAGTAACTTTTTTTTATCCAGGTTCCAGTCTGCCTTATGGGCCATTGGTCTGTTTCCCAATGTTTGTCCCTCGCCCTGCTAACTCATTTGCAAAGAAAACAAGTACACTGTTGTTCTAACGAACCAAAGACCAAGTCACCACATATTTGCCACTCATGGTTGCGGTACTTAATTTTCTCAAGAACACACTTCAAGAGTTTCATAAGACTTTCTTAGGTTCACAGAATGTGCAAGCAAAATTGAAGCTAACTTGTTGCCATTATGAAGTAACATTGCCTTAAGTAACATTTAAGAGAAATTGAGTCGAAATAGTAACATACACACCACTAAAATTGAATTAAATGGAAGACTAGTTTCGGGAGCCATCGCTCCTATCATCAGTTCCTGGTCGACTGCCGGCCTCGTTGTTTGTGATAGATCGATTCGTCTCTGGTGGAGGTTTGATGAACTTTTGTATTAGTACATCACTTGGCGGGATTTCGAAATTAAAAACTTTCTCCTTATTCTTCCAAATATAGATATTTTCCCAGACTGTAAGTTCAGTTTTTCCTTTAATATATTTAAGTAATTTTGGGTTTTTATTAATGTTATGTTGTTCTTTCCAAAAGTGCCAGGCTACCGCCGATTTTTCTTCTTGTTTTTGATTTATATTCCTAATGTGTTCTTTGGCTCTTGTTTTTATGTTTCTTTTGGTCTTTCCAATATAAACTTTATCACAATCATTGCAGTTCATCTGATATAAGAAAGACCAAAAGAAACATAAAAACAAGAGCCAAAGAACACATTAGGAATATAAATCAAAAACAAGAAGAAAAATCGGCGGTAGCCTGGCACTTTTGGAAAGAACAACATAACATTAATAAAAACCCAAAATTACTTAAATATATTAAAGGAAAAACTGAACTTACAGTCTGGGAAAATATCTATATTTGGAAGAATAAGGAGAAAGTTTTTAATTTCGAAATCCCGCCAAGTGATGTACTAATACAAAAGTTCATCAAACCTCCACCAGAGACGAATCGATCTATCACAAACAACGAGGCCGGCAGTCGACCAGGAACTGATGATAGGAGCGATGGCTCCCGAAACTAGTCTTCCATTTAATTCAATTTTAGTGGTGTGTATGTTACTATTTCGACTCAATTTCTCTTAAATGTTAATAATTTACACCACTGTTACAAAAGTTCACTATATTTTATACAATTGCCTTAAGTACTTTGTTTGGAAGAATCAATGAAAAGATCGCACTTACTTGGCTTACTTACACTTACACAGCGGGCACAATCCTTTGTCAATTTTTACCACACATAATGTCATTGTTCCTGCACTTGCTCATGCTACACCCTCCTTACCCTTTTGTCACAACCTCATTATACTTTTCCCTGCCCCACTCTTTTTTAAAACTCCTTTAATATATGAGAGTCCTCTTATCTCTTAGGCTACCAAATATTTCCTGTTTCTTTATATCATCAATCCTTGCTTTCACTTTTATTCCATGTGCCTTGCCTATTTGGTGACTGTAAATTAACCAGCTCTTCCAAACCAAATTTTCTTAAAATTTCCTTTAAACTACCTACCGAACTTCCCCCCATTTACTTCTTGCCCCTCCCCCCAAGCAGTCTTTGAGAATATTTCCTCCTGTAGTAAAATGCATTATTTCATAACGCATTTTATTACTAGAACTTTTTAGCTCATACTTCCTAGTTCCATCAAGGCTACTCCATCCGGTGCTGCTCTAGGTAATCCCAATAACATTTTACAGGCTGCTCTGCGAATCTGATCTATGAATTCCCTCCCTTTTTTCTGTACCCCATATTTCTATCCCATTCATCATTTTCAATTCAACTCTAGAAGAATATACTCTCTATAACCAGCTAATACTCACATTTGTTATTTTCTTCAAGCACGCTCTTATACTATTGGTAGCTAATTTTCCCTTCCATAGCACATTTTTCCTTTGTTCTATCCATTTTCCATTATTGTTTAGCCTAGCCCCCAAATACATTTCCTTACCACTTCCATTTCACTCCCCATTTATCATCTCTGCTGAGCTTGTTCCCTTTTTACATATCAAAATATTTTATTTATCTTTAGGCTGTCGTAGTTCTTCATTGGAGCTTGTACCTGAATAGATATTGAACCTAAAGGCATATCTGGATCATGATTATCAGAAAGGAAGAAATAGACAATTAGGCATATTTTAATTATTATTGTTGTTATTGTTATTATTATTATTATTATTATTATTATTATTATTATTATTATTATTATTATTATTATTATTTCCAGTCAATAGACTTGTAATATAAGTTTCTGACATTGTCAAGTATTAGTTACAATACTGTATACAAAATATTAAATTACAATTTGTCCAATGAATATAAACATTTATTTATGAGATATTTCTTCAACTGATACTTAAATTTTGTTTTTTCTACAGATTTTATCTCTGCTGGTGATTTATACAAAGGGCTACCCATTATCATTTATATATATTAAAAACATTAATAGACCCAAAACCTTGTGGGACTCCATATTTTACTAATCCATATTGAGAACTTACTTTAGATAAGAGATCATCTTTTTCAGTATAAATGTCAGTTGTTTGTTTTGTATGCTTAAGATAAGATTTACATATATTTCGTGGGAAATCGCTCTAATCTCATAAGATTACAACATACGAGGTACGTCCAGAAAGTAAGTTCCGTTTCAATTTATCTCCGCTGCAGCGCTGCGATCGCAGTTCCGCACATGCGCGGTAGACGCTCTGTATCAAGGAGAAGAAACGTGCGCCATTTTGAGATCGTTGTCAGCCATGTACGCTTTGTTGTGCTTGTTTACAATGTCGGTGTTGATTGAAAATCCCGCCGCTTGTGAAATCAGATGTGATTCGTTTTCTGAATGATAGGAAAGTGAAACCAATTGAAATTTATCGGCAATTTATCGCTCCTAGCGACTTTCATTTGTTCTTACATCTCAAGTCTTTCCTTAGCGGTCAACACTTCAACAATGACGAAGAGGTGAAAGAAAATGTTTCCAACTGGTTGAAGACACAGGCGGCAAACTTCTATGAAGAAGGTATACAAAAACTTGTGCCACGCTATGCAAAATGCCTGCAAAATTTCGGCAGTTATGTGGAAAAATAGTTTAAGAGTTGTAGAATTTTGTGTAATAAATAATTTTTCTGTATCTGTACACAATTTAATTTTATTACCAAACGGAACTTACTTTCTGGACGTACCTCGTATAACAAAAGATCATGTCTCACATTATCAAAAGCTTTTGATAAATAAAATTATAAGATACCCACCTTTTTATTCCATTCGTATAACTCTTGATGAACATAATCACTAACAGCAGTTATGCTTGAGAAATATTTTCTAAAACCATATTGAAAGTTACAGAGAACCTTTCTACAATTAAAAAATTTCTATGAACCAAGCTAGAATTCTTTCATAAATTTTTCCAATCTCAGCTGTTACTGTAATTGGCCTGTAATTACAAATATTAAATTTATCACCCTTCTCAAATACTGGTCTTACAATACTTATCTTTAAATAGTTTGAAAATATTTCTTTTTCAATTGAGGAATTTAAGAGATACTCTAAGGGTTTTGCTAATTCATTCTTACAGTATTTTAATAGTCTAGAATAATTTCATCCCAACTTGATGTATTTTTACTCACTAAACAAGTTATTATTTTAATAACTTCATCCACGTTCATAGGTTTTACATCACAGTTGTATTTAAAATATTTGTAATTACATAATTTTGATTATTTTCTGATAGTTGAGGTATAACATTCAGATAATAGCTTTTAATATATTCACAAATTTTAATTGGTTCTTTTCTAAATTTCCCATTAATATTTATTTGTAAGTCTTTTGATTCAGTTTACTGCCTCTTTTTGATTTAAATTTTTTCATAATGATTTAAATGCAGCTTTAGAACAATAGATTCTCTGCATAAATGCTGTTTGTGTATGCTCTTTTAACTGTTCTAAATATTCTTTTATAAGTTGTTTATATCTAGTTTTATAAAATTCCATTGCAATGGATTTATAAATTCATAGTATTCCTTTGCCTTTTCGTTTATGGAGGATGATGGATGTTAGGTAATTTTAGTAAATAATAGCCTTTGACTTTTCTGCTTAAAATTGATGTGAATATCTTTGAAATGAAATTAAAACATTAATAAAATATACATATACATCTCCGTAAATCCATTACTAAAACTTGTTCGTGATATGCATATAATAAACTGAATAAAACCCTATACTAAACTCTAAATAAAATTCCTTTAAAATGTTCTTTATAACATGAAATTAGTAATACACTGAATATGAGTTAACACAAGATTTGTGCACAAGCATTTAAAATAAGAATTAAAAACAAGAGTTGAAAACACTCTACTCTGAGATGGCAGATTTTACTCTGACAGTATCTTAAGGCATAGCCTCTACTTACTCATGGTGTAAGTGTACAGCAGGACAATGGTCAGGGTGACATTCATCGTGAAGTTGGCTCACAAAGACCCCAAAGAAGCATACCTCCCCATTCGGCCAAGGAGCTTTTATACTGTCCTCCTTGGGCATTGTCTTATGACATCACAAGATATGAGGAGTAGCGTCACCCGTCCGGTTGGACTTTGTCGGCAACTTTTCCCTGCCAACATTAGCAATAACAGTTAAATCTTTACGCAATGGGGTAAGCTTCTTTGGATATCTTTAAATGTTAAGGTAAAATAACTTTCTTAAATGTCAAGGCAGAGAAAATTTTGAACCACCAAGGGTCCTTGAGGAGTATCCGGATGTTCATTGTTTTTACATACACAGTTGTTTTACAGTATTCATAATAAATATTTATCTAAATATTTATGCACAATATGTGCATTGGTGTGTTGGATTCAGTTAAGGCTTTAAAATTATATTATTATGCTTATTTCAACTCAATAATGAAATATGGTCATATAATTAGGGGAAACTCAGTTAAAAGTGAGCATGTCTTCATAAAAATCCATACAAGTAATTGCTGGTACACATAGCAGGTATTCTTGCAGAAACCTCTTTAGACAATTTGAAATTTTTACTCTTCCATGTGAATATATAAAGAAAATTTTGTACAAAATCAAAATGTACATGTCAAGGCTATTAGACAAAACAAATGTACATAGACTGGTTTCAACACTTTCCTTTTCTGCCACCATTTTTGTTATTGTGAAAAAGAGAAAACAAATGATTGTATTTGAGCATTTAAAGCTTGCAGTAGTATTGTTCGACTGTCTTAGTTCGGAGGCAACTGCTAGGCGCAATGGCACTTGCTCATCCAATAGCGTACGGTACAGCAACTTTATGAAACAGTTTCAATCACAGATTCAAATTAGCTGCTGCGCTTTTGTCGTCACCACTAAGCAATCATAACTAGTCTGCTTTCTTCGCTACAGTTCGCCACTTTCCACTCGGGAAGAAGTGATTTTCTCCCATGTTGCTGGCTCTGTGGGATCCCTGTGCTGGTCTTATTTATTTATTTATTTATTTATTTATTTCCAATATATTAAGGTTCTCTTTCCAGAAATGAGATGTCACCACTGATTTTTCCATTTGTTTATATTTAATGGTACTGAAGTGTTCTTTTAACTGTGTGCCTTTGTTTATCTTTGTTTTTCCAATATAGATTTTTTCACATTCTGCACATATTATTTGGTGTACATATAAAGTTCTGAGTAAACAAAGAAAAGTGACCAACCAAAATAGAAAGTTTAGAAATCTTTACCAAAAACCTAAGAAACCTACAAATCCAAAGGCCAATTATATGGAAAACCTATCCAAAGATATTTTCAAGAAGGAAGAGATAACATTTCTAAATAAAGGTCTTAAAATATGTGTACAATACTCCAATAAAATAAAAGATTATTTTATAGAATTAGAAGTGGCAATTAAAGGGCTAAACCATAAAGAAAAAGAGGCAAAAATAGATCTGAAAAAATATTAAAAGAGATAAATGAGGGAGGAAAAAAAACTGAAAACGACCTACAAAAGTACAATAAAATTTATGTGAAGGATGTAATTTATATAAAGGATTATAAAGAGAACAGAATAGTGATCGTGATAAAGAACAATGAACTACGAGTGTGCAAGAGTTGCAAAAAAAACAAAAACATTAATACATGTCCAGTCGGACTCATTAAAGGGATGTATTAAATCAGTCAATGAGGCAACATGCACAGTTATCCCAAAAGTAGCGAAATACAAAATAAAACAGAATAACTGAATCAAAAATTCACAATACTGGTAATGGGTATGTAATCCATTATTAATAACATCATACTATTTAGCAAAATGGCTATCTAATAGATTCAAAACATTACTAAAATTTCAAAGCTGGAGTATAAACAGTTCATTTCAGTTAACAGAAAACATTAAGGATATAAAATTACAGCCCACTTATATTGTAGTATCTTTTGTCATAGAATATCTGTTTACAATAGATTAACAGTAAAATTTAAAGAATTTTACAAATGGGAAAGTGGATAGTGCATTCCATTGTTTAAAAGCATGTAAAATGGGGAAAAAAAGGTGAAGGAATGGTATCTGGGATGAAAAATGGGATAAACTACCACAAGATGTAGTGGCAATTAAAATGTTGGCAGATATGAGTATACAGAAAATAAACAAGATTGGGAATTCTTAGGAAAAGTAAGGGATAAGTGGAGGAGAAGTTTAAGGAGTGAGCTTGAGGGTGCACACAGTTGTGAAAATGGTAGTTTATTTTAGGGGTTCTTTATCACACATATAACCGGGTGGTTAAGGTATGGGAGAACCTAGTTTTGGTATTGCTAAATTTTTAGATATTTTGTTTGTTTATATTCATTTTTATTGTAATGTTTTTTGCTGAAATAAATTCATTCATATATACAAGTATAGATAAACTTCTAACTTATCTCCATGATTGGCTAAGAACAAGTGGAATTAATGATGCATACATAAAGGAATACAAAAGATTAAAAATATTGTTCACATACAGAACAGAAGTAGATAATATGCTACCATTCTTGGACATTAAATAATAAATCATAAAGGAAACCTGGACTTTAGAGTCTACAGAAAAAAACATGCTTGCAGACAATAAGATCAAAGCTAACAGATTTAACCCCAAAAAACACAGAAACATGCAGTAATCAACAGCTTAACTTGCTCACTAGTTAATTTACCCATTAACAAGAGGGAATAGTCTAAAGAAATATGCAAATAGAAAGAACAGTGATTAAAAAATGGATTTAGCAAAGAACTGGTTCACAAAAAACTACATAAGTTCAAGAGGCAAACATAAAGAAACCACAGCACAGAAAAAGATAAGATAACATTTATAAAATTAACATATTCTATAAGATTGTAACATTAGATTGGCACCAAAAAACAGATTTAATGTTAAAAATCTCCCAAATGACAATATTAATGAAAATATTCCATGGGAGGAAAAAGCAGATATTTACCAAATAAAATGTGCAGAATGCAAAAAAAAATCTATATTGGAAAAACAAAGAGAAACACAGGCACATAGTTAAAAGAACAATTCAGGAACATAAAATAAGCAAATTGGGAAATCAGCAGTGGCATCATATTTCTGGACAGATAGCCACAACATAGTAAAAAAACAAAAATATTAAAGTCAGCACAGGGATCCATAGATGCATAGATCAACGTGGAAAAAAATCTACATATATAAATAAAGATTAATGAACTTCAACAGAGGAATACATAAACTTTAAGTGTATCACACCCCTACGAGAGCAGAATATGCATCCCCAATGGAACACCGTGAATTATCCAGCAGTCAACAGTTAGCTGAGGATGTGGATGATGGTCTGCAAAACATATTCTAAATATACACAAATAAGTGAAGTCAATAAGAATGTGTAGTTCGACTCAGTCATACAATAATCTTAACCTTTAACATATTTGTAAAGGGTAGATAAACAGTGTACATATTGACACAAAAGTTAAACTTAATGGTAGCACTTTAGTTTTCTTCCTGCATGGTTCAACATTATAGGATAAGAAAGGCATGAAATAGCAGAATAGAAAATTCAATTATAAAAGTCAGGCTCTAATAATTCTAATGAATAGATGGCATATCAGACATTGCACAGTTGAGATGAAGTGCCCGATGACAAAAGAAGCATTGTAGAGCTCAGGTGCACGAGACCTCACTAACTCAGCATGTGTTCTAACAAGTGCATGTTAAATTTAACCTTCAAGAGATAGATGGTGTTGGTAAAATTCTGGGACATGTTTTGGTGTTGTCTGGTTGCAGTTCTGGAGAGGTGAAGATCTGGAAGGCCCCCCAGTGCTCCACCATGACAATGTCGACTGGCAGGGTGTTCGAACTCTCGCTGTAGAAACACTGTAGGCTTTTCTGTAGATCTTATTTGGTGCAATGTAAGTACTGCCAACATGCCAGAACAAGTGTTTGCAGTCCTTACATGCTGCTAAATAAAAGTTTTATAATTCTAAATATCTCTCTACCTGTTATTTGGTGTGGACTAAAAGATTGCACTTAGTAGGTACAACATTGTTAGGTTGATGATGGCAGCACTTACTAGCACTGTAGTTCATATCACTTGACAATATTGAGATAGTGCAGATGTGGGAGTGTTGCCAATACTTTAGTGCCTCTCCTACAGATGTATATGGAATACAATGCAAGTCATTAGAATATTAGAAGATGCTGAAATATGAAATAACATTAAAAATATCCTTAGGCCATATCTAATCATAATTGTAACTCTTTCATCAATCACATAACATACCTTTGTCTTACTGTTTCACTTCTTGTTTTTATTATGAACTACCATGCTGTTACCTCTTGTGAATAGCAGGGGCATTGTTTACACTGTCCCCTAACATTTAAACATTTATTTTACAATAATGCTTTATGCATCATTATGCATTAAAAATGTCTGTAAGGGACTTCTATCTTTCACAGTAAGTTTTTATTTGTGGTTATTATTTGTAGGGGACTTGGTTTGCAATCTTGCTGCAAACCATTGTCTTGGTAATTTTGTGAAGTATTTTCACTGGGAGAGGTCAGTGGAAGTGGCAGAAGGAACCTCTTGACATAATAGCCATGTTGGTATACACCAACTGAACTTCACTTCTTGTCACATGCATTCCCAGAAAAACTCCTCAAGTTTTGTTACAAAGTTGAATGAAGTATTTGGTAATTATAGTGAAACAGTGCATTAATGGCAACATAGTCTTATGTACTAAATATGGGGAAATTTGCAGTTATTTCAATATCAAACAATATTACACTTGAAGTAACAATGTTCTCATTCAGATACCCCCAGCAGTCATTTTGTTAGTAGTTAGCGGTTGTTGAATGGCATATTAGTGAAGTTTCATGTGAATTTGTGAAGTAGTTGCTTTATTTTGTTTTGTGCTAATTGAACGTAAAGAAAGTGACCCCTGTACAAAACTTAACATTCTAAGCCTTTTCTGTGTCATTATTGAAAGAGAAAATGGAAATTAACTGACAAATGGTTGCTATAGGAGCATTTTACTCACAGATAATTTTAAAGCCTGAAAACTTTTTGATTCCTTATGTTATTTGTTTGTATTTTTTTCTAGCTTTTTGTTCTTCTTGCATAAGCTGGTGCAATATGAACAGAGCAGAACAGAAAGTTACAAGACCATACTTATAAGAACTTTTGTACAATAGGGCTCTGGATTATTTTCATTATCATAACTGCCCATAATTAGGGCCTCCTTAAGATACTGTGATCTATTGTGAGGCATTTCTCTCATTGTGTGATCAACCACTTAGAGGTTTTTCTGGGGATGTCTGAGGATTACTGTAACCAAAATGAACATCCATTACTGACAATTGTTCTTCATTTTAAAAGTTTCATTGTCATACCAAACCTTTTTTATCCTGAAAATTTCACTTTCTTTTGAATGGTCCATGTGTACCATTACCAAAACATTGTCGCCAGCAACCTGTCAAGAATATTTTCTGTTTAATGAGAAGACTTTAGTGGCTTAGTTTGTGTTTTTTTTTTGGGGGGGGGGGTTGATACCCAAGAATTAAACACATATCATATGATTTTGTTGTGTAAAAATAAGTATAGTAGAGGTTGAAGACTAGTTAATTTAGCAGTACAACAAAATTCGGGAGAGCTTTACATTCCTAATTTTGCACAGACTTTTACTATTATAGCTTACTCATAGGAAATGATAAATCCCTTAAATACCTAATATGAATGTATTCATTTAATTTGCTTAAAATTAAAATAATAGCCATAAAAATAAACAAAATAGTATCATGAGCAAAATGCTTATGTACAACCACTCACGGAACTTTTGCCTAGCAACCATTCCTGGGTTAAATAACTGCAGACCAACTCCAAATTTTAATTTAAGCCAAACTGTGATTTCAAAACATAGGAAGTGTACAGAGACAAACTTCATCCTGCTGATTCCAGATTTTAATGTAAATGTCATTGACAAGTTTGTTGTCATGAAAACCAGGAAAATAATTCTGCATTACTGTGATATTTTTATTAAATTTACTCTCTCTGTTGCTCGCCTTCAGTCATGCATGTATGATTGTTAATTAAAGGTGGTCAAATATACTTTCAGTCTTGCTCATGTAACATGAATTACTTATGCTCACTGTTGCAAGGAGTGCATTTGGTTTGAGAATTACTCATAAGCAGCAAAATCTAACTACAAATAAGAGAAGTTATATGGAGTTGATAGAGGAAGAATGCTTTCATTCATGCTCTTTCGTTACTGTATATATTTCCTTCCTGTGCAGTATTAAACACAGTGCAAGAATATTATGCTTCGGTCTCTCATGTATGATTAAGAAATCTCAAGTGCCTCATTACCAAAAGGTTACTCCCATTTTATGAGATTCTTATAGTGACATTTTTGCACAGTCACTCTCACTTACAAAAACGAGAGAGAATAACCCAGCATTTGACTGCCCTAGTGTTAACTCTAATTGTTTTAAGATTCTAGAAGCTTGCAGTCTTTATTTAGCAGTAGGAATAGTAAAGTTATGCATCCGAACTTTATGCTACTGCTAGCCATTGCTGATGGATGGGTATCTCATATTGCAAAGCTTTACATTGTTTGGACTGTTTCAACATTAGAAAGTATTTTTGTGATCACATATTGTAATTCAAGAATGCATAAAATGCTATCAATCAGTTCCTATTCACTGCCTGTTCAAATCCCTTTGCCTCTTATGTTTTCTACAAAATTTTAAAAAAATTTAAATATTATTTCATACATCAACCAGAAGGCACCTCGATTAAAACATATTTTTTAAAAAGAAACATATTCTAAAAAATATTTGGAAACAACACAGTGAAATAAATATGCAGTGTTTCACAGTTTAGCACACAGACTAATCAACATCCCATTGACTGAAACCGAGTACAAAATGGAACACCAACATATAATGAAGACGGCTATAACTAATGGTTTCAACACAGACTCAATAACAAAAATCATCAAAAAAGCTAAAAGACAAAAATCGATTAAGGAAGTCTCCACACTTAAAAACACCCAAGACAGATATAAATTCAAAAGTTTCACATACCACCCAACTTACCACAACAAATTTAAGAAGATATTCAAAGAGCATGGAATTATGTTAGCCCCAAAGAACAAATACAATATAAAAAATTTAGTAGACTGCACAATGAAAGATACCATTCCCACAGAACAAAAATCAGGAATATATGAGATTAAATGTGCAGATTGTGAACAGAGCTACATTGGGAAAACAAAAAGAAATTTAGAAATTCGAAGAAAAGAACATTTTAGGAACATTAGATTGAAACAGATAGACAAATCAGCAATAGCAGCTCATTTTTGGAACAAAAATCATGAAATAAAACCAGAAATTAAATTATTGAAACAACTTCGCAAACCAATAGAACTATCCACATGGGAGAGAATTTTCATTTTAAAAAATAAGAACAACTTAATGAATTTTGATTTTCCGCCGCTGGATGAACTCAGCAAGTTTCTATTAGAGCCACGAGATACCACCACAGGGGCGAACGGGCGTCCATCCCCCGTTTCGAACAACGGCACTCAGTCAACAGCAGCCGATGATGGGAGGAACCTCTCCCGAAACTAGTCCAAAGTTTTAAATTAGTAAGTGGAGTTAGTGTTAACAACTGAAAGCATTAATGTAGCATATATTACCACTCCATTGTCTACAGCTTCGTAAGTACAATTTTTACTTAACACAGTGAAGCCAAGTCATATGAATAAAATCATGTGATATATGCCATACTAAACATTTGTATTGCTTCACGTACTTGTGTGATATTTGGAACTGGTTTCAAAGACCTTTGTCTTCATCTTTGGCCAAGGGTACGACTGGTTGGAAAATCCAATGGCTCTGGAGATGAAGCGCTGCCCTGGTGGTGTTTTTATGTACTTAAAATTGATGTTTTCTACCTTTGGAATATCAAAGTTTATTAATCTATCTCTGTATTTATGAATGTAAATTTTTTCCCAAGTATCCAGTTCTATATGTCCTTGTGTCTCTTTTAATAAATCCACCCTCTTCACAATATCGTGGTTTATAATCCAAAAATGATTTGCAACAGCTGATCTATATGTCTGTTTATATTTTACGTTCCTGAAATGTTCTTCTAAACGTGTGCCTGTATTTCTCTTTGTTTTTCTGATATAGATCTTAGATATAGATCTTTTCACATCAGAAAAACCTTGGTCAGGAAGGATGGTCCTGATGGGAATCAAACTGCAGACATTCCACTCATGAGTCTGCACCTTAACAACCTTAGTAAATCATGGCAGTGTTAATACATTGAAGTCCAATACTCATACTACATAAATATTCTTGGGACCCAAGGTCAGGCATACGTTTTTATCATTTTAGCTCATGTAACCATAACAAGGCTTTGAACTAGACAGAGATTTCCACCAATTTTCTCTTTTCCATGTCTGATAGGTGTTGCCATCTGTGAACATTTTAGGAAACTAATAGGAAAAGAAAGAAAGCAACATTACCAGCAGATTTTGCCAACATATCATAGTGTTGTATATATTTGTTCTTCTAAGAATGTCGTATATATGTTACCTTGTAAGCTTTGCAAACCATTTTATATTGGTTTAACTTCTACTGTTGTTTCGCTTCATATGAACAATCATAGACGTTCTGTTAAAATCAAGGCTCCTCTGCTGGTTATCCTACATGCCCTGTCTCACTGTAAGAAATTTGAGATATATTTAATTTAACACTTATTGATGTGTTACTGACTCATGTCCCTCCTGATTGAAAGTTACTTCATAGTAAGAGAGAGGGAGAGAGAGAAAGCAGTTGTATTGTTGCATAAAACAAACATACCACTGGGCTTAAATTTTATGTGTTAATATTCCCCTGTCTAGTTTGTTGTTGTTATTTTTTTTTCCAATTAATATATTTATCTTTTTTATTTTTCCTCCCCTGATCTTTTCCCCTTGTTGCTTGTATTATCTGTTTTTATGCATTACCTTTCTGTTCCTACCAGATTCAATCTTTACTTTTACTACCTTCACTTGTCTTTTGTCTTTGAAGAACACAAGTGGTTCAAAACATAGTGATATTTGTGTTACTATTTAAATGTTTATCTATTTCTGCTTCTCTAGTTCTTTTTATTTCAGTTACATTGTTCCAAGTTACTTTATTTTTCATTTATATATATATATATATATATATATATATATATATATATGATCTCTCATAGTAGAGAAAATTATTTACATAATATTACCAACACTAACTCACATATTTAACACTTTGCTAATGACTAGTACTTACCCCCCACACTGGAAATTAGCCTTTATTCGCCCTATATCGAAGTATAAAGTACACACATATGCACAAGATTTCAGGCCTACACACATTCTCCCTCATCAAGTATAGAAACTATGGTCTGCAATAAAAGTATTATTACCTAAAGTACTGGAACTCATTGTACATACTAGCTGCACTCTAATTACCACCTCTATATTGATGATTCACAACTCTGCTTTCACACCACCCCTCATTCTGTCCATGATACCATGACTGTAGTAAATGAAGATCTAACCTCCATCTTCCTTTGGACACAAAAATTTGACAAACATTTGGACTAAAACTAAAACCACTTAATCACAGGCTATAGCCATGAGACATAAACAGGTACTATGTAAAATAAACTCAAATGATGGGTCACCTATCATGATAAACAACAATATAATTAATTATACCAGCATTGCAACGAACCTAGGTGCTTAATAGACTCCAATCTAGAATGGCACAGCAAGGTAACCCATACAAGAAATAAAAATATTTTCCCAAATTCACACATTAAAACATGTAGCAAAAGATCTACCTCTTAATCTCAAAAAGAATCTCATTCAAGTGCTCGTTATGCCTCACTTTGATTATTGTGATGTCCTGTACTCTAATCTGAATAGACTGATTAAAACCTGTTCATAATACCTGTGTTCGTTTTGTCTTCAACACTCATAAATTTGATCATGGGATATCCCTGCTCAATCAATTGTCATGGTTACCTCTAAAAGAAAATATCACTTTCCCTTACATTTCTGTTCAAAATCCTCCATACCTCCAGCCCTCAGTATATTGCCTTATGCTTCGGACCCGAAATATGACTTTACTGTCTATTCCTTATCACCAAAAACATTTCTACTCAAATCTCATCCAGCTTGTCAGTTCCCAGAATCTGGAACTATCTTCCTGTTGAAGTCGGAGATTATCAGACAGTAAAACAAGTTAAACATAGATTAAATTGTCATCTCAACAGTTAGTTTCTCGCTTCCCACTTTTCTTCCCCTCCTTCCTCTCCCCTTGTACCTGAGAAATATTATTGAAGAACAAGTGAAATTCTAATAGAATTCTAATACTATCTTTATCAACTTTCTAACTATATTAAAATGTGTAATATTTACCAGCAGTGCATGTATTTACACACACACACATATATATAAATTAACAATAATTATAAAATTATCCTTTTCTACTTTTATAATTACTGTTAATTTGTTACATTGTTAATAGTGTTACTTTATTTTTCTTTTTCTTTTATATTATATATATATATATATATATATATATATCTTTAATTTGGCCTTTTATGTATTTTGTGTAACTAAGTTTATTGTACTCTGTATTATTTGCTGGTTTTATCACCTGATAGAATGGAAGAGAAGGCCCCATGGCCTTAAATCTTGCCAGGGTAAATCAATGAATAAGTAAAACCTTAGGGTGGTCGTGGTCTCCATTATATAATTATATAAAAGAAGAGGCCTCTGAGCAAAATGTGTCGGCCATTTCACACCCGGAATTGAATGGGACGCAGATGATCTGAGATGTTAAAGAGTGTCCTTAAATAAAATGAATAAAAAAAAAATCCATTATATAAACAGTGGCTGGCTGAGAAATATTCTTTGTTCCATGCTTGGAGTACATGACATGATGCTCAGATGGTGACAGCGTCAACACAGAAGGCTGAAGATCCTGGCTGTGAACCAAAAGTCTGATTCTTCCTTAAGTATGTCATTGCTAAATCTGCACATTTCAGGGATAAATGTAACAGCACCAGATGATGTAAAACATTCATCATTACTGTTAATGTTTTCACTGTGTTGGATCTTTAACATGTTGCTTATGTAGTTTGATGCACAGCTGCATAATTACTTATTTGAAAACTGAATAAATTACGTCTGCAAATCTCAAGTGAGAATTAAAAGAATACCACACTGAAAGCAATAATCAAATCTCGTAAGTTCAGGCGACTACTAGGAAACATATTCTCGCAAATGACTGGAACTGTGAGATGTACCAAAAATACTCTAGGAGACTCTATGCATATTTATCATGTCTCTATAATTTTCTGTTGCTGACATACTCTTCCTCACATAATTTAATTACTGCATCTGTTTGGAATTTGCCATTTTTCTAACATGCATATCTCTTCACTTCAACTGTTGGTCCAGGTGATCTAGTGGTAATCACATTTGTCTTATAGACCCAAGGTTTTGGATTCAAACCAAACTAAGATTGATGGGTTTTTTTAGAGTGTAAAAACCCTAAGCATGGCTTCCTTCAGAATGAAAGTAAATTATTGATCCCTTATTATAGATGTATGGCACATTAAAAACATCAAGCTTATAAGAAGAGGCCTATGAGCAAAATTTATCAGCCGTTTCAAGCCCTGAATTGAATGGGATGCTAATGACCAGAGATGTTAAAGAACATCCTTAAATAAATAAATTCACTGTAACTAACAGCAATACCTAACAACATTATCGCACAGCTATTGCTGTGGAAGATGGCCGAATTTGATTTGGAACAATTGTTGTAATCTGTGGGTCGTTCCAAGAAATTTTCAAATGACCCTTGCATGTACTTACTAAGGTCACTAATACTTGCAAAGCTTTTTTGCAGAGATCAGAATATTCTTAATTCACAAATAGCCAAAACTGACTCAGTGGTTTTTGAATTTGGAATTTTTTTTTAATTACTGAGGCATCACAAGCGATGGATTTTTTTTTTTTTTTTTTTTTTTTTTTTTTTTTTTTTTTTTTTTAAGTAAGTGTTCCAGGCCTATGTTTAGAGTACCTCCCTTATGAGGACTGAGTAAAACCTGGAAAAAACAATCTGGGGTGATGGTCCTAGTGAATCCCAGTCCTCAAGCTCATGAGTGCGCCATTAATGAACTAGGCCATCCACGGCATTAAAATTTGCAGTTGAGAATTATGTCAAAAAAAAAGTTGAACTAAGCTTTCCTTCTCCTGAAAATTGAATCTCTGGCAATCCATGTTATTTGTGAAAGGTTAATTATTCAAATATTACCAAGAAAGTAAATTTTAATGTGCTTAAGATGTTGGTATATACATTTTTTATTTATGTCAGCAACTGTAATAATTCTTGGAGAAGGGGGAACATTTCTGTAAGATATTTTCTTGAAATTTAAAAAAAAAAAAAAAATGAATATTAAAATTGATATCTCTAATTTTCCATCATGGACTGGCAAAATAATTTTGTAGACCTTTATTTGAAAACTGCTGGTCTATGGGAGGCAGATGCAAAAAGTTCTGTGGGCACACTCCCATTGGCACTGCAACCCAATAAGATGAAACAAAATGCATTGACACCAAACTAGGACTGCTTATATCATAAACACCTGGGAGTGTAGTAGTATTGGCTGCACTGCTACATCTGTAATGATGTGTAATAGCACACAGTCAGTTGTAACTGTGGATATGCAAAGACTGAAACTGGAAGCTTGTCACTTTAATGTAAAGCATATAATGTCAATAGGCCTATGCATGTCAGTGATCTCTTCAGCTAAAGCTGTTTTTGTAATACTAATGAGTGGGAAATGTTTTTAGTTGGAATGATCTCATTATTCATTATCTGCATCAGTTTTATTTTATTTTTAATAATTTAATTTAGACATTGATTATCTGAAAAGTCAAATATCTGAACCTACATTTTTCTCCTTTTATGCATTATAAGGTACAGTATGTAATACTAAGTTTCTTTCATCATTAATGGCTGACTTTTTTTTTATTTAAAAATAATGGCTGTAGCATTGTCAAGTTTATACAGTATCATTATATTACTTGCAGACTATTTTCTTTGGTGCATGAAAATGACTCTACAATATATAGACCAGGAACAAAAGGTTAAGTTATTCTAAACTTATACTAAATATCACTGTTACAAATGTCCACCATATTTAACTAATTAGACTAAATTGTTGAAGAGTCATGTCACATTGAGTATACTGTTCTGTGCTGTAAAACCTGCAGTCTGTGAAGCTAGCTGTATGAATTACAAGATGTGGCATCTTATATTAAAAGTAATTGTAACATGTTGACAATAGAGACAAAATTAGAAATTTTATTGAAGCTTCCATATAAGTATGCAACACAAGCACAAATTTTAAACTTGCATAAACTTATTGAAAAATAACAGAAGGGTGAGTAGAGACATTATTGCAGTATAGTGTGAACTGTTTATCCAGATCTCAAGTATCTGCCCTTAGACTTAGACAGTGCATTATTAATATAGCAAAATTCCAAACAGCCTTGTTCATGTGTGTCTTCTATTTTTCCCCACCCTCTGTGCATTACTTTCAGTTGTACCTAATTTATTCTTCAGAGCTGTTCGGACTATTTATACTTATGAATATTGGTCCTCCAGTTGCTAGAAATCACCCAAGGTTAGGTTAGATTTAGGTTAATGTGTGTGTGTGTTTTATTTTTTTTCCTTCTTACTTCGACCATTTTCAACTCTCTTCACTATATGTGTATGCACTATTCATTCCTATCCCCCCTCCCATCACTTCCCTTTAGTTAAAATTTAAGAAATTTGTCTTTATCCCTTACCCCCTCCTGTTATGCAGTACTATCTAATGCTTTTCTTGACATCACCACACTAAACTGTCAGGTTCTACTAGGTTCATTTCAGTTATAAAATTGATAATTCTTTTTTGGGGTGGTATGTAGTTTAATAGCTTACAATGCATTCACTTTATCAGCTAATAATGTTTATATTCACTTTCCTGTTATTTTAAATAAATTTAAAACTTCTGCTTGTGCTGCATACCAATAAGAAAACTTCACCAAAATGTTAAATGCCTAGTAAAAGGAGGAGTGAATATTCTCTATCAAAAGATATAATATACTATATTTTATATAAAATGCAATTGGCATGACATTTTACAATTTGCAACCAAACTGGATTCTAAGGATGATTGGAAATAAAGGAATAATATGATGGAAGGAAATGCTTGCACTATTGATCATGCAGTTGCATATGGTCTGTGTGAAAATATTAAAAAGGAGGATCAATGGGAGGTCCATTGCTGTGCAAAAAGGCATTACAGCTTAATAAAAAATTGGGTGACTCTTCAAACTTCCAAAAAAATGTAATTTGTAATTTCTATTAATTACTGCATTTTGCATGCATTTTATTAGTAAAATTATCTTATAAAATTCTATGAATTTCAGAGATAGTGTGAATGTTCAGTTATCCAAACAATCAATGATCTGGTCCCAATTAGTTCAGGTAATCAACGTCTTACTGTTTTGCAAACTGAAGAGTATTTGCCAATGTCAGTTAGTTTAAGGTTGATATCTCTGTTGTGGGTATAAAAACAAAAACAAAAAAAATTGCTGGTTTTAGACAACTTATGTCTACAGAGATCTTTTGGTAGAATTATATCAGCATCTCAATGTGAAATGATGAGTAAAGCTGGAATTGTCTTCTATGAGTGTACAAGGGATTAGGAAACATCAACTGTTCTTGCTCAGTTTGAGCCTTGAAACACAGAAGGGTATATATATATAATATTTAGGGAGTAATTTCTGTAATTAAAACATTTTAAAAATTCATATGAACATTGTCCTGAAAATTTTAAAAATTAATTTATTGGTAAGAAACAAAACTTCAGACAATAAAACAACAGAATTGGTCAAGTAGTTTGTTGCATATATATATATTATTTTAAAACTGCAATAATATGAACAGCCTTCTTAATGAACTGTCAACTGCTGTTGCCAGGTTCCATATGAATTTGAAATGAGGTTGTTGGTATCTTATTATTGGAAGTGAATGAAAAAGTAAAGGATTTCATGGCAGTACTATAAAACAGAAAAATGCTGCAAAGTACAGTATAGTCTTAATAAAATTAGAGTAGGCTGCCTTGGTAAAAAAACTACGATCATGCTGAAAAAGAGAGTATAGTGTAAATAACACAGCAGTATGGTACCACTATTTTTGAAATGACTTTTTGTTTCTGAATCTATTACAAATTATATATATGCCATGGGTCAGTCGATCACATTGAAAATTTGCTTAATATATCTTCTGCAATCCCTCTACAGTTAACTGTTAAATTATTATTGTTATTATTATTATTATTGTTGTTGTGTTATTTTTATTCAGTTTTCTTGCATGGCATTGTTCATAATTGTGTCTGGTTGATCATATTACACAGTATTGTTATCCTGTGCAGCTAGGTTATGAAGCCATCATGACCAATATTACTTGACTGGTATTAGTTAAAAGATTGTTGTTCATTCTTTTCCTAGTTTGTTTTTATTGTTATGTCATAGTCTAGTGTGTTTTTTCATTTTTGTTATTTCTTGTTTGTGAACTATCCTTGAGGAATTATTCTTTAGTTCTGCATTAAATTAAATTATTTGTTGATTGTAAGCTCATCAATGTTTTGGTGGATTGGATGTTTGTTCTTTTTTTAGGCTCACTTTTATGAGGGTACCCATTGAAAGTGCATATGTAATTTGGAGAGTGTTTTGATTGTCATCTTTTGTTGATTGTTGAAGAGAGGGGGCATTTATTGCATTCTATTGCTGATGTAGAACCTGAGAGGATCACTGCCTAATAAAATACTTGTAATCGGTAAATCATTTGTTTTAGTGAAATGTAGATTGGCTTTGATTTCTCTATTGAAGTTTTGTCTTATTTGCAACAGTTGCAGTATATAAAATCATTAAAACACAGAAATAAAAATTTTATATTATAAATTCTAAACAAAGAATTAATAAAAAGTGAACAGAGCAAGCACCTAGATGTTAGATAACAAACTTAGCTGGAAATATATCAATTCCACTGCCATTAAAGTCAACAAAAGATTAATCCTAAAGATTGAAGTGCTTAGAAGGAGCAATGTGGGGAAATGTTCAAGAAACACTGAACAATACATATAAAACAAACATCAAACTTATAATGAAATAGGGTCTGAAAAAATGGCCAGTACCAACACTACAAATATAGAGAAACAACACTCTAAGACTAACAGCTGGGCCAGTGAATTTATACACTAATTTACCTATAAAACTAGAAGTCAAACAACAAGCTACAATTTCTAATATCAAACAAAAGGCTTTTGCAAACTTAGAATGAGTAAAGTAAGTCCCAGACTTCTTCACCTTCAATACCCAAATATCTCCAAATAAAAAACAGCCAGGATTTTCTACAATAACTATAAATCTTCAATCAGCAAAACACTAAACCCACCAATGCGTGGTAATAACATGAATGTGACATTAATGGATGAAGTCAATAAACAAGAAACTACCTCAAAATTGCTCAAACAAACAGTCCTAGCTATATTACCAGAAAGAATGACTAAGAATCTACACAGATGTGTCACCAATGTTTTATGAATAGATCTGTTTTATTTGGTTCCTATTTTCATGCCATTCTCCTTCCACATCATATTCTCCAGCAATCTTTTTTTCATAGTTGCGCCTCTGTCAAGTCCTTGGGTGCCATGTATATTTGTTTGTTTAGGAACAAACTTCCTTTAATTTTTTAGCACTCATTCTTTCAATCAAACTGTTGAACTAATGCTGAAAAAGCAGATTGAGCAAATACTTTACACACAGCACTCAATTGTATATTTTACTGGAAGTTTGAGGTACATTTTAAATTACTGTTGTAAGATATGCTATAAAGAATTTTCATTTCTATCTTCTTTCTGTACTTCAAATTATACAGCATTATCAAAATTTCAATTTGTCTCATACTAAGATATTTACAAGATAGCAATCTGCTAACGAAGCAGTATTAAGAGTGCATAGTACTCTCATGATGAATTTTAGAAAGAGAACAGTTTATTATGTGATAGCTGGAAAAGATAAAAAGGAAAAGAATAGAATTAATTATGTGCTTACTGGCATTTTAACATTTAGGTTAATTCTAGGTATTTATTATTGTAATAGATACTACAAACAAAATAGACATTTATAGGCACTATAGAAGTCATAATGTTCTAAACTCACAAAATGTAATTACATAAAAGAAAGCTTTCTTACTAAGGGCACTTAGACAAAAATTCGGAGCTTAATAAGATGTGCAAAAGCAAATAAATGCAACCTAATCAATAAGGGCATAAAATTTTGCCACAGTAAAAAAGTCCATAGAAATTTTAAACATTGTGATCTAATAAGCACAGGACAGGAGTTAAAGAGGAGGGTTGCATTAAACACAAACCTAAACAGAAAGGAGATTGGCACATTTTTGGTCAAAGGAAAGATCCATATCTCTTAAAAATGTAATCATGGTAAGCAGTGAAGTTGAAATCCACTAACAGAGACACAGGACCTTAATGAATTGGCATTGGTAAAGGGATACAAGGGGCAGTCAAATATTTTGTACTTAACTATGAAGGAAACGAGGTATAGTACTTCTCCATATATTCACCACATCCTTCACTTCCTGAAGCCTCCATCTGGATCTCAATTCACGTTTGTAGTTCACTAATAAGGCTCTGATTGTTTGAAAAACATTGCCCAGGAAAAGTCAATCAGTGTTAAATCCAGTAAATAGGGTGGATGCAGCAAGATGTCACACATACACACACTCTCTCTCTGCCTCCTTGGATGTCGTTAGCTGCATGAGCCTCAAGCAACAAACATCTCTGACCATGTTTTTTGTGCATGATTTCTTTTCATAAGTTTTTGAGGAGAATTCATATAGAACATGAAGGTGACACTGTCACCATGAGGAAAGCAGAGAGAATTATCCTCAAACAGTCCCAAAAGACAAACATGACCTTTCCTGTAGAGGGTACCACCTACATTTAGAATGTTTTCATTGCTTGCTGTGACTCTTAGTCGTGGGATCATAGAAATGCACCTAGCATTTGTTCACAGTTACCAATCTATGAAAAAAAAATTGTTTGTCATCATTGCAAATGTCCACTTAGCATGAAAAGGGAGAGAATCTACCTGGGAAACATCTTTGACAGATGAAACTGCTCATGCAAAATCATTAGTATGGTTTCATGACTTATTCTCAACTCAGTCATGATTTACTCCAAAGTTATTCACCTATCTGAAAGGACAAGGGCCTCCATTTTTGCAACAGTGACTATATCATCTGCAATGAATGGACTGTCGATCTTTGATTCACCTTGAATGCAGCTATGTCTTGTTTGGAAATGATTTTTTCACAGTGTCATACAAGGTCAGACATGCTTACATGCAGCAAATATTTCATCAATTTCTATTCCATTTGACACCTAGAGTGCAAAATGTATGTGGGGGAAATGTTAACCAACAGGGTGTCTTAACAGTGATACACAATAATGCAGCTGTCCAATTTCTTAGTAAAGTGCAAAAAGTGCAAAACGTGACCACCCCTTGTAACAACTTTAAAAAATTATATTTTACTATTAGTGAGTAGTGGAAAATGTCTTGATATTAAGGCCTTACTGCTGTTGTGAAATGTAATTATGTGAGAGAGAATGTGTATTCAAACCTTGGCTTGGTCAAATAAATGGCTAAACTTGGCTTAGAGAGAGATTTGGTCATTCCACCCCTTCCTAATGAGAGGCATGCTGAAAAGTTTTTGGCTGTTTGTATGTAATATTTATTGAAATGCTAAGAAAAGTACAAGGAGCACCTATCTGGCCTATGTGTGACTCACCATGATGACAATTAATGTATTATAAATTGATTATAATTATTCTTATTCACATTCATAGAACAAAACAAACTAAAATAGAGGCTAACACAATAAGCTCTAACTTCACTTCGTCAGTAGCCTCTTACTGGAATTCAGAAGACAGAAGTTCAGCCACCACTACAGATAGCTCTTTCACAACATCAGAGGATTCTCTTTCAATATCCTTTCCTTGTTTATTTTCCCCTTTATTATTTTGCTATTTTAAGCTACTTCTCTGTTTACCAAATGTTAATTCTTCTTGAATTCATTAATTATAATATGCCTCTTGCTAATTGACCATATTTATTTATTCCTTACTTTGTATAAATATTCTCAGACTTCATTTGTGACCTATCTTCAAAATGTTTTCTATGTGCTATTTCTTTATTCATTTTGAATCATATCTGTTTCAGTGAATTCAGTTTCCATTGTTTTGTTTCTGTACATTAAAAAATAAAAATTTTCAAAAGTAATGCATACTTTGTTTTAATAAAAATTTAAGATTTTAGAAAAAATACAAAGACAAGCCAATTCTTATTTGTTAAAAGAATTTATTTTACAAATATAAAATCTTTCCATAGTAAATGTTGCATGAACTGTGACATCAAATAATTTTTTTTAATTAAAACCTATGATTTTTTTTCACATTTTCTGATAAAGCACCTTTGTTTTTATCATGCTGCACGACGTAGCTCAGCCTACAGCTCAAGTGCAACTAACAAACAGAAAGCAGGAGACTTAGCAACAAGCCAGAAATTCCTCATTTTCATTCCCTCCATCCCTCTACTAACTGCCGACTGTCTTTATATTGTGTTGTCAGTTTATGTTTATAAATATATATGTATTCATATAATCTTACAGTTTAGTTATTGTAATAAAATAATACCCATTAATCAACCACAAGGGCAGATTGATTAATCTGGTAAAAAACATAGTAAATGACATTTTTTGCAAAAACAAAACTGTTTTTTTACAATCTTCTTTGAGCTCAATATGTCATTTCCTCCAGTGAGATTACAATTTTTTATTCCCTCTTTTGAACTGTACATAATATTCATTTACAGCACGGGTGAACTATTCATTAGATGAAAAATTCCCTGAAATACATTTTTGAGGTTAGGAAAGAGGAAAGTCACAAGGGGCTAAATTTGGGGAACAGGATATATGGAGAACTATTTCAAAGTCCAACTTAAAAAAAAAAAATGCCTTCGCTTTTCCCGCCATCAAATGATTTTAGCTTTAGCCGGTGCACTTTCCTTTTCCATACCACTGTTTTCACTGCCGTTTTGTATCCAGGATGCAGTGGTGGATCGAAGGTTAGTCCACAGTCACAAGTCAGAAGTCATTCAGATTATGTTGCAACTTTTACAAACATGATTTTGAAATGTTCTTCCCCAAGTGTTCTTGGTCTGAAGTCAACAAACCCGGCTCCGACCGCACACTCAGCTTCTTCACTTGCAGAACTTCTTGAAGGATATTATGTATCCATTCAAACAAGATGCCCATCATCTCGGCATTGTCACAAATCTTAAAGCGACAGTCTTATATCACGATATCATGAATTTTATGGACAATTCCTTCAAAAGAATCCTCCTATGAGCATCCAGAATGAGCAACATCTGCAGCACTCATATGGCCACGTTTAAATACTTTTATCCAGTAATAAATGCTCTTGAGTACTAGTTGCAGAGCCCCCACAAACTTCCTTCAGCTAGTTTGTATCTGGTCACAGTTCACTTTTTTAAAAATGAAAACATTTATCACTGCAGGATATCCGTCTTTATCTATTTCTACGAAACTTGTCACACGATCACCTAAGATAGCCACCAACAAAGAACTACGCATTGCATCTGTTTGAAAAGTTGAACAAAACCATTACAAGAATCATGGTTATCAACAGTTATGCCACTTAATAAAATTTCCCGCCATTTCGTTGAAATTTACCAGACTTGCTAATCAGCCCATATATTTATTAATATAAATATTATGGCCTTCAAGGTCACTGCATGCAAAGCTAAACTAGAGATCTAATTTTGTGTGTGTGCTTAATTACCAGATGAGATGACAACTTTATCGCACTTATTTCACTTAATTTTAAAAGAAAAATGTCCATATACCATACTGCCAAATGGTTCCTAAGTACTTTTTTTTTTCCCCGAAACACTTTAGACTCTTCTCAGTTTTGTAGCTGGATCATTATAATAAATCCACATTTTATAGCTGCAATAAAAGTCTTCTGACTTTTCACCTGAGTTCTTAAGAGTATAAATTTATACCAATCAGCGAGGGTAACATCACTTGCTGCATGAACATTTGTATGGTGTTTTAAGACTGCTATCTGAAGAAAGCAGATCAGTATCTGTGTTTCAGGTGGCTGTGTGAGAGTAGTCAAATCCAGGGTTATCATCTAGCTTTCACGTTCTGTAGCCTAAATTTATTCCCTGAAAGGGTCTTGTCAACTTTAACAACATTGCTGTTAAATGTTGCAATTTTGAAATAATAGAAAATTCACAGCATCAAGTCAGATCTTGTAAACTCTCACTCTTTCTTTTACAGTGCTGCCATGTATTAATATTAAGCTATCTATGAATCTATTAACAGTGAAATAGTAAAATATAATGTGATGTGTAGTTGGTTTGATGATGCATGTACTTCACATATTTATTTTTAATTAGACATGTTTCGGGAACATTCACTCATCAGCAGAAGACCAACTGGATGGAGCTGTAGGTGACCTGAGAAATTTATTGAACATATCCAACATCACAGTACTCATAATGCAGTTTTTATTTTTGATAATATGAATGTTTCCCTAGTCGTAAGTTTCAAGGGATTGAAGTGTGTATCAATAATTTTGTTATTATATAATTTCATAGTTAGGCTACCACTACCAATTTCTCTATCTGTTTGTAACTGATATTTCTGAAATGTTTTGTGGTATGGGTTTCTAAATTTCTTGTAGTTTTTCCAATGTAAGCCTGATTATAGTTTTTGCAATTGATTTGATAGATATCTGACTTCTTGTCAGAAGATATAGGATATTTACAGGAAAATTTTTATAAATTTTTAATACTGTGGACATTTTGAGGAGCCAAAATGTTATTTATAATAGTGAACTTGTGTCTTTGACTTAACTTTGTCTTTACTTCTTTTATATTTTTCTAATTTTTTGTGGAAATCGTTGTACAGTGCTGTGTTGATGATATATTCATATTCCTTTTTGTATTTTTTTATATTGAGTGATACATTCATCAATCTGTATCCAAGGCTATTTGGGATGTCATGCTAGTATGCTTTGGGATTAAAACTATTATTTTTAATGTAATTGTCACTGTGAATAGGTTTTCTATATATTCCAAAGATTAATATGTCATTTTTATAATGTTCAAATCTAATGAAAGGTTTAACTCATTATTTTCAATTTCAATTAAAAATATGTTTAATTCAAAAACACAGCAGCATGCCATCCTCAACAGCCTCACATACAGATTAGTGAATGTTTCACTCAGCATAAAAAAATACAAAGAGGAATATGGATACATCATCAACACAGCACTACACACTGTGAATAAAATTATTAAATAATTTAAAAGAATTAATGATGTCAAAGACACCAATTAGCTATTACAAATAAAAGAAGATACGCAATTAAAAAAATTCATATACTACTGTAATGCATTCAATAAATTTTTTAAAAATTTTCCAAAACAAAATAATTTTGGCTTTTCAAAACATCCACAGCATTAAAAATTTACTAAAATCTTCCTGCAAAAATTCTATACCTTCTGACAGGAGCTTGGGTATCTACCAAATCAATTGCAAAGACACGACCAGGTATGCATTGGAAAAACTAAAAGAAATTTGGAAATCTGTACCAAAGAAAAGTTCACAAATATCCATTGCATGCAGATAGAGAAATCAGTGGTGACAGCCTCTCAAAGTATTCTTTTCTGACATTAATATTATGCATTCTCTGAAACCATTTAATAAATGTGATTGAACAAATAGTAATATGCTCATATATTCTGACTCCAAAGCTAAAGAATATTTAACTGATCACCCATAATGAGAAATACATTTGAAATTTATAATGTGATCAAACAATTTCAAAGCTTAAACCAAATAGTTCTTAATAGATGTCAGTTCACTATGGAGTGAATGGAAAAAAATCAAAGGTTTCAAAATTATTCTAACTGCAAAACAGAGGATTTCATAAGAAATAATTAAGAGAATAATTGAATTGACAATATATTAATTTTAAATGATGGAAGTTATTTTTTTTCTCTTTTGAAAAATTTAATTATAAGGATTTCCAAAATAAATCAAATATAATCCCACAACTGTCTGAGTAAATATCTAAATAAATTTGGGTGCCAACATCTTCAAGTTGCCATGCTCCAAAGATGAAGAAATGAACATTCACCATTTGGTAGGAAGTGAAAATCTCATGACTCAAAATATAATTTCAAAATATTGGGAAGCAAGAAAGAAAATAATTGTATTATAAATTCTGAGCTTTAGAGAGAGAGAGAGAGAGAGACAGACAGACAGACAGACACGCGCCTGCGCCCATCCGCGCGCGCGCGCGCACACACACACACACACACACACATGCACACACAAGTTTCCTGCCACACATTTTACTCAATGCAGTTCATAACCTCCAGCTATATGTGCAATCCTCAAGTTTCTGGCCTGACCATAATACTTTGATAATACAGATATCATTTTTCAATGTAGTCTCCCTAGAGAGACTAGGATAGTAATTGATATTGTTTAGGATAGTCTCTTTTTACTTCAATGCATTTCTCATGTCTCTGGATTAACATTTCAGTCCCCACAAAAATTAATTTGAATCTTTACCTTCAAAATGCTGGAAAGCACCGTCTTTCTACTCATTATTGTTCATTAGTCTCCACCTTAAGTTTTGAAAACAGAAAATAATCGTAGGGAGCAAGGTCTGAGCTGTATAGTGCATGACCTAGTTCCTGAAAGTCACATGTATTCACAGCTGCTGAGTAAATTCCATGCCTCTTTTCTTGATGGTACTGCAGTAGCTCATCACAGCACTTCCCAGTCACTATTGTGTTCCTTTCTTTGAAGTTTAACATCAAAATTTCTCTACAGTCCCAAAAACTGATCTTCGTTATAGATGTGAAATCTTGGCCTTTTTAGAGGAAGCTTCGCCATTCTTCTGATATTACATCGACTCTCCTTTTGGAAAAGGGTCACAGACTAAAGTTTCATTTCCCACTGCAAGGATTTCATTACTGGCCTCTCATTACCATGGCAAAGGTTAAAATACTTTCAACAACATTCCATATACATTTGCATTAACTGATGAAAGAATTTGTACTGACCATATGCATATACATGTGATGGATGCAAAGCACAGTTGTTTTAAAGAGCCCCAACCTTGCAGTTATCTCTTGTGTCAACACATCTACTGATCTGTTCTCATGTGCGGTATCTTAAGGCTCTCTCTGCCCAAATGAAATAATTTTGGCTACTCCTTCACAGTATAATATGTAGGGGAAGTTTCCCCATACACACCATCAAGACTGTGTTTTTTATTAGGTAGTGAAAGTTCTTCTTTAGTTCATAGTTTAATCACTGCTCTGTATTCAATTTTGAGTATTGTGAGCTTCTCCAAACAAATGAATGATGTAGCCAGGAAAGAAATGTAGTGTTTACACTCCTGAAACAACATTACAACAATGAGTCTATGTTCTATTTCAGAACAAAAAATTTTTGACTGTATTTCACACTTTTAGGGTCCTCTCAAGAAATATGATTGGATAGTCATCTTCGATCTTTCTCATTGTGACCTTGATGTCTGTCTTGGAGTGTTCTAAGTAACTGCTGTTTGAAGCTAGCCAGTGCAATAAAGATTTTCCTCCCTCTACTACTGTACTTCACTGTACTAGTTAAAAACTATGGCACGTGAAGGAGCAGACTCCGCTAAAGTATCTGCCAAGGTTTCATGACACTGCCGCTGATATATCCTATTTTTAAATTATAGAATATCTTATACAAAAGTCACATCTTCACAGGTTCAACTTGCATTTCACACTGGCTCTCAACAACTGAAATACTTTTATCGCTGAAATGTAAACGAGTAGAGAAAATGCTTTTCTGATAAAAGACAGTAGCTATTAAAACATCAGACTTATTGTGGCACTTTAGACAGTAGTAGTGCATGTTTTGGCAGTATTGTATAGTATGTACACACATACATTGCAGTGTGCTCTGGACAGAGTTATTAAGATAGCTTTCAAGGAACATAGAATGGAGGGGCATGATGATGTATGTGCAGAGAGACATGGTGGTATTAATATCTTTTATAAATGAATCAATCTTATTATAATTAATTGATTACATTAGTTTATAAAATTAATTGTCTTAATTATTTCTTCTTTAGTTTCTTCAGACAAGAATGGTATAGACTGATAGAGATTAAGAACAGAACTTGCACCTAATGTTGCATAAGTAAAATGATGTGATTTAGGAAATTAGCAAGTGCTCTTTTAAGTTAATTTGAATTACAACATATTTTGTAGAATCACTGGATCGTTTTATTTAGTTTGCAACATATTTGGTGGATGTTTGGATAGATTTTGTATATTTTTTTCTCTCTCTCTTTCTTATAGTAAAAGAAATGCTATGAATCAAAATATGTTAAAATGTAATGTCTCTCCTAATACTTTTAATTTTTGTAGCAATCTTATTTTTGCAACATGATTTTTATTTTTCTGCATTGAGTAATTTGTATGCATAACAATCTAGTGACTATCAAATATGTCGCAAATCTAATTAATTTAAAAGAGCACTTGCCAATTTCATAAATCATATCATTTTACTTACTCAACATGAGGGGCAAGCTCTGTTCCTAATCTCTATCAGTGTATACCATCCTTATCTGAAGCAACTAAAAAAGGAATAATTAAGACCTAAATAATATTATAAACCAAGGTATGTAAGCAATTAATTATAAAGATTGGTTTAGTTACACATATTAACTGATAAGTAGCATCCTTTACTTAAATGATCCCTGTGGATCTGTAGCATGTATATTCGTTTTCATGCCACAAAGGAAAAGGATGCTTAATAATATAATTCATACCTTCATTTCTCTTGACACATGCACATTCATACACGCCTTGAAACCAATATTAATACTTATCCTTATATAACAGAGGCTCTTGTCACCTCTCTCACGAATGCGAATGGAGGGAGCGGAGCCGAAGTGAATTCAACATATGTGACATGTTGTAAATGTCGGCTTGATAGTTTGGTTGTCAGAACATTGGACTTCAAGTATGAAGGTAGTAGTTACTAAGTTGGGTCACTTATGTGCAAGTATATTTTTAATCTTCATGATTTGTGTTCCCTGTTCTTAACATTATAAATTTTAATTTTTAATATTACTTATTAGATAATATGCCATTTTGACACAATGGCATGATAGCTCAGATGGTTAAAATAATTAAGCGTAGGCTGTGAGACCGTAGCTTGCAGCAGCAAACCCCTGGGTCCACCAATTTAATTTCTAGGATTTACCTGAAGTAAGCATTAAGATTAGTGTGTGTGTGTGTGCGTGCGTGCGTGCGTGCGTGTGTAAGAGAGAGAGAGAGAATTAATTGTAAATTTCATTTACACAACTCGTGATAAAAAGTAAAATTTTTGATATTAAGAACACAGAAGACAAATTGTGAAGATTGACAAAAAGAGAGATAGAGAGAGAGAAAGAAAAGAAGATGCACTTGGGGAACCGAACCTAGTAACTATTACCTTCATGCTTTTAGTCCCAATGCTCTAACCTGTATGCTATCAGGCCCAGATGGACAATATGGTAGTTATCCTCCTGCATGTTGAATTGATTTGGGCTCGGTTCTCTCTGTTCACATTCATTAGAGGAGGCATGGCAAGAGCCTCTCTGTGTAAAGGATCTTAATGACCTATCCTAGGGCATATTGCAGTATATGTGCCTACAATACTATACAAAAGACTTATAAAATGCCTTCATGCCATGAAAAATTCAAGCATATCTAAAAACTGTAGGCATGTCCGTAATATAACATGAAGACATAGCAAAATGATTTCAGCATGCTTCTTTTACATTATAAAATGTTTACAGAAATGAGTGTTAAATGCTTCCTATCACTTTTGTGTCAATGTATACTCAGCTGCTATATAGCAAATAGCAGTTATTTCTCATTAAGTGAAATAAATAATAAGCTTGTGCAAGTTTTAACAACTGTGCTAACTCTCTTTTGTCTCATTTGCAATGTTGACAGTTGTGAAATGCCAAATATAGTTTTCTAGTACTGATTTAATTTGTAATGTACACTATATCATGAGGCTTTATGGGAAATAAAACAATTGTAATTGCTTGTTATTCTTGTTGATGTCATTACCACTAATTTTTATAGCATTGGAGGCTATTTTCTGGTAAATTTAACAGAATATTTGCCGTTTAATTCATTTCATTGTCTCATAAACCCACTACACACTTGCAAGTCTGGGGTATCTTTAGTGTCTTGCAAGGCATCAGAAGAGCCGCAGCAACAATTATCATGTATAGTTGCTGATATGAGGAAAAAACAGTCTTTTTTTTGAGATTTCAGCCAGGTAAGTTGTTTATAAACATCATGAAGCTGATGTGCTAGGATTATATATCAGCCATCAATGGCAAGTGAAGAAAGAACTGACTAATTATTGGTTAGGCCTTGACCAATGGAGTACATTGATGCAGAATCCATTTTCTGAAGTTTAGTTCATTGCTGAAATAATTCAGGATGTGTTTATCCATCCACATCATCAGCTGTTTGTAGACTGTTGGAAATAATTGAGTTGGCTTATGAGGTAGTCCTGGTAGCCTGAAAATTACATTATCTGCATTAGATATATTGAAGCTTATTAAATATTGTTCAAATTTTATACCAACTATGGGCTCTTGATAAATTTTGAAAAAGTTTTAAAGTCTTCAATATCATTTTGGCAGCTCAAATTAAGCACAAAATTAAATATGTGAAATTTAGAAAAATGGATAACTTACTGTGGAAAGTAAAAGCAGGCATTTATCAGATTAATTACACTCAGCAGAAATGCAAATGGAAAGGATCTTGGGTTATTCAGTTGATGGAAATTTTAGAAAGACATGGATAATTGATGTGTGTAGAAATCAAAAGTATATAATAGGGGTTTAACTTAGAATTGAAGATAACTGGATAACAAGAGATATTTAACAGTTTGGAAGATAGAAAATTTTAAGGTTATATCAAGTTATTAAATAAGGAAAAAAATTAAAATTTATCAATTTATGTGACAGGATGGAGAGGGATTTGCGTGGACAAGAACAGGAGTTTTAAGGGGTCTGGGTTAGGTACAGAAAATTCCTCTTATCCGGCACCCAGATAACTGTAAATACCCAAACAATAATATTTTTCAATTAGAAAAGAAATAAAGTAAATATATATAATATAAAATCAGTTTGAAACATGCGATTGTTTTGGTGAAATGTTCATTGTTTTCTAGTAGCACCTTTCAAGTTAATCAATAAAGACAGAATTATATTTTCATTTACAAAGTATACTAAGAAGAGTCGAGGTTGATTGGTCTTTTTTGAAGTAGTCCCCATTGAGTTGTAGCATTTGTCCCATGGTCTCTAAACGTTTTTGGACATTGTCTTCAGAACCGCTTTTGTCTTCTTCATGACAGCCATTGACTTGCTGCTCGTTTTTGAGACGAGGAACAAAAAAATCATGGTCCGGGCTGTATGGCACAGATTCCACGTTACAACACTTGCATTGTCATGGTGTAAGTGCCAACCAGATGGATGCAGCTCAAGGCGTTCAAAACAGTCTTGTAATACTCCACATTAACCGTGTTTGAGGACTTCCTGTTGATAAACTATTCCACAACACTCAAAGAAAGAAATCACTGTAACATCTCTTGCAGACCAAACAAACTTACCTTCATTGGTGTCAGCGAAGCAGACCGAGCTCGCCTGTTTGCTAATGGTGAAGCCATGCTCCACTACTCACACTATCTTCTGTTCAGACGTTAACAATCTCGTTCGATCTTCCCGAACAATGATGGCAGCTATGTTAATCATTGTCAGTGGTTGATCGTAACCGAACAACATCGCTATATGCGTACGCTGCCATATCGGATTTCTGCAGATGGAGCAGTACACTGCTCATTAAACAGCAACTGCATTTTACATAGCCAACTGGCAAACATTCGCTAGCATCCACGTTCCTGTGCACTTCCAGTTTTATCCTCCAATCATGTGAGATTTGTTCTCATGAAAAATTATTTCACCACCACATCTCCACTGGGTGACTAAGAAAAAAAATAATATATGGAAGAATCATCATTGACTATAACTTCATCGTTCATAGTTGCAGTCAATTGTGATGTTGACTACCCTGATTTTGATGTCATATGACCACCAATTAACATTGATATCAAGTACAGCAATTTTAAATGAATGTTTAGTGTCAAGTACCGAAAATAAAAGTCGGTATATTTCATTTTTAAAAATCTGCAGGAAAAAATGTTAGTGTAATATGTACTTATGTAATCTATAAAAATATTTTCAAATTATAAAGCAAAATAGATTATCTGTGCCATAGTTGCCAGATATGAGAAATTTACTGTACTTGTCCTATGTGTAGAAACAGATAACAATTTTCATAATTTGTTTTCATAGTAAAACTAAAGAGATGGAGGAGACAAAATATGTGTCAGGGAAGTGGAATAATTTGGAGAATTTAGAAATAAAATGAAGGAAATACTGATTACAGACTGAACATAAGGACATGTAGACAACTTGGAAGTAAATGTAGTTTTAGTTTGTAGAATGATAATTTCAACTTAATTTTATTAATCTTGCATGGATGTATTTAGGCAAAAACCATGGCTGCATCTTAATGTACCTAATTCTTAAAGACAAATGTAATTAATTTACTAGAATTTATAATTGTAAAATTGACATATTGAAGTCAATAATTCAATTTAACTGCTGCTTCCAAGATAAGAGAAAGGCTGCATGCAACTGTTTTTATGGGTCAGCACCAGACCTGCAGATATATCGGACTATAGTGACATGGAAAATGTAAATATAAATACAAGTAATGTTGAGAGTGAAACAGTGTATCACTTGATAATAGTAGATGGCAGTAGTAACACTATTAAACTTCACTTTTTGTTTTAAGAGCATTTGTTCCCAATATCAGCTGTGGACTGATTGACATCTTGTGGCAACAGCAGAATAAGTTTGCCCAAATAATCCAGTGGTGCAATCTCATAGTTCATGACTACCTTTATTTTTGAGAATAAAAATCTTTTTCCACATAGATAACTGTGCTGGACATTTGGCTGTTTTTAATAATTTAATTTCTTTTTAATATTATGATTTTTAGATCAGAAATGTGCTGCAACTGATGATTTTCAATTTACTTAATTTAATATAACTAAAATGTTCTTTGGTTTGAATTTATCTTCTTATAAATATATTTTATTACATATAAATACATATTATTAAATACATTTTATCGCAATTCAATATATTTCAACTTTCTTGTAATTTGATGCTGCATATTTCTGAGATTTTTTAAAATAATGTTTAAAGCCCATTTTTACTGCTGAGACATCACAGGGGTGGAAACTGGTGATACATGAGATAAAATGATTAATTGGGAAAGGATATTATTTTAAGGAAGGAAATGTTACAGGCCTAAGTTTAGGGTACCTACCCAGTATTTGCCATTTATGAGCACTAAGGAAACCCTGGAAAAAATCTGCATTAGGGAAGACCTGGCAGGAATGGAACCCCAACCTCCCTCTCACAAGTCCATGCCTCAATGACCTCTGCATCTGTGCCAGGAACATTTTGAGATGATTTTAACAACATTTTAATGTTAAATTTATTCTGGGAAACCAACGTAATGTTTTAAAATTTGTTAACTGCTTTTGAGTGGTAAGTGAATTTCTTGTACTAGCCATTTGCATTAATTTTGTGAATGTGAATGTGTTTCTGATGTTTTTAATTTTATTAGTTAGCAATTTTTTTCTGATGAAATTGTGGTAAAAACCTGTGTTGAAGATGCATTGGTATTCTGTCTTATACTAGAATTTAACTGTAAATTCTCCTTAGAAAATGAGCAAGATGAATATTTGCCCTTCTTTGACCTATAAATAATTAGATATATTTATTGGAAAATTTGGTAAAATATGTTAACTCATATTATTTAAAAATAGCACATTATGGATTAATTTGCCCACATCTTCAATATGGAATTGAGGTGTGGGGTAGCTCAGTATGATAAACATAAACAGATTACTGGTACTGCAGAAGAGATGTATAAGATTTATCTCATATTTAGTGTAAATAGTAGATAGTTGTGTAGAATTATCTTTGTAAAAGCTGAAATATACATTATTGTTTCATTATACGTATACAAAGTAATTATGTTTATAATAAGTAAAATGCTATACAGATAAATGAAAGTCATAGTATAGTATAAGAATACAACATAAATATTATAGAGAAAACAAGTTATAGAAAAGGATCCCCTTACAGTGGGCAAAATTTTGTACAGCAAATTACCTTATGACTCAAACTTATTAAGGGTTAACATATTTCAAATTAAGTTAAAAACATTATTAATAAAAAAGTGCATATGTAGAATAGATGAAATGTATTACAAATGCTGATGGTGCTTGAAACTTCCAAAAAACCTATAAGCTATCAGAAAAACACATACACACTTTAAAAATGAATGAAAATGGTAAGAACTTATCAATCAAAAGCAGATAACACATTAAAAAAGGTTATTAAAGAAAAAAATTATATCCGTTCTCCAGAATAAATTTATTAAAAATCATCTCAATAAGATAGCGAGAATTACTCCTGTTAAACCTCCTGTTGTGAATAGAAAAATAAATCCTAAAGCTCAGAGTGTAGGAGCTCTAAGATCCATAAATTGTGGCAATCATCTAAAGATCTTAATACCTGTGGGCACAGCAAGTGCCAAATTACAAGAAAGCTGGAATTCATCAAATTAATGGTGATGGTTACACATAGAAAAACAAAGACTAAATTTTGTTCTGCATAGAGTTCATTCTTTAGACTTCTGAAGAGCTTTTAAACATTTCATGTCAATTTGCCTTAATACAAATTTCATACACCACCAGTTTGTAAGTACAATTCCAAAGTAGATGGTTAAAGAAACAAATAATATAAATATGCAATTATCAATTTACACATATTGCATAGAATAAGAATTAACATGTTGAGTACAGTATACCTTAGAGCAAAAATAAGCCCTTTGGTAATATTTATAGGCAATTTTTATAAATGTGATTTGGGCCACTGTCTGCAACAATAAATTTTAACATGGGACCAGTGGTCTGCAATAATCCACTATGAATTTATTGATTTTAATTTGATTTGTTTACTAATTGTAAAGAATGTGATGAAAAATCACACTTTTGCTTGCAATGCTTTGTTAATTTTCAAAATAACTATTTAAAAATAAAACTGTTTTAGCAATTCATATTTTTTGTACTAATTTTTGTATTAGAGCAAAATTCATTCTTTGAAAGTAGTGATAATTAACATCAGCATATAAACAAACTTAAGATAGAATATAAACGTGGTGATGTACTGCCATGTTCTAACAAAATCTACCAACAGTAGGCCCTAGGGACCACTCAGGCATTTGTGTTAAATGAGAATGAATTACAAATTTTTCTTTAATTCATCCACTCTGTGGAACCATTTCTCAATCAAGAATTATTTTAGTTCTCGCTCAAATTTTATCCCCCCCCCCTTTTTATTTTTTATTTATATATTTATTTTTTACAGTGCCAGGTAGGTTGTTACACAGGATTACACTTACAATAAATTGGTCTCATTATAATCATTTTTTGTTGTTTATGGTGATTTTGTGTAGATTATCTTTTCTCCATGTGTTGTAGCTGTAGTTTTGGTTCTTAAAGCCATATTTATAATTGGTTCCAATAAAAAAGATTTCCCTATATATGAAGTCTGTAAATAGTTCTTACACAATTCTTCTATATATTTTATTTAGGTAGCTAATTCCTGTGCCACCACAGAGTCCTACCTTATCATACCGTAAATGAGGATATTCAAAGCATTAATGAACTATACCAAAATCATTTTAGAGTGTGTAGAAGGTGTCTTAGACAAGTAATTTGAGATAGGGAATGCATGGGCTATCTGTTCAAATTTCGAAGCTATGGGTGTAAGTCTCTAAACAAGTAGAAGATGTCATTTAATAAACTGGAAAGTAGTGTGATGTGGCTGTCATCTATTGGATATCTTTGCTTGTAAAGTTCTGAAGCTACTAAACTATTAGTTCTTAACTAATTCTTAACTAATTAAACTATTGGTTCAGTGAGCAACTGAAGATGGGAGAGATTCTCCTGAAACGCATCTTACTTTTATGTAAGTGGAGTTATTCTAAAAAATGAATACCTAAGAGTTTAGGATATATTACCATCTATTGTCAACAGCTTCCTAAGTACAATATCTATTAGTTCTTGTTTATGCATAAATCTGCCAGTTGAGAGAAGGTGTAAATTTCTCCATTTGCCTCACAGACAATCTGCAGTATGCTAAACATAGTGAGCTTATTGCAGCATTTCTTCCAAGCCATACCTGATATTAAATAAATAAAAAATAAAAAAAATGATCTGCCTCAAGAGACTCAAACCTGTGACCTGCCTTTCACAAATATGCATTAGGCCACATAAGCAAGTAGGACCCTGCTTCTAGACGAGGCTATGTAGCACAAAATAAATGTTCAGTAGCACACTGTCAAATGATTAGTTCGAGATTTGAGATATTTTTGTTGCAGTAAATCTTGAAAACAGTGAGTCACTAAAAATTAGTATTTCTCTGTTAGTGAAGCACTTTTGAAAACATTCAAAATAATTTTTTCACCTGACTTATCGGCATCTGATGTCAACACATTAAATGCTATAGACGTGTGCTATTTTTAGTAATGGTTTAGTCGTGGATCCTATCTCAAATTGCTTGTGTACAACCACTCGACTAACTCCAAAATTACTTCAATGTAGTTAAAAGCTTTTACCCTTAAAAGATATAATGCGACGTTTATGTGATCTACATGCTAGTTGTATGTCAGATTCTTATGAAGGTATAATCACAAGAAATTAAATATTCAGTTGATTCTATGTTTTTTTCCATTTAACATTATTTCTGAGTTATAATTGTTATCACTATAATTTAAGAAATGTAAAATTTTAGTTACTCTTAAATTTATATTTAAATTGGTATATTCAAGGTTTTGAAGTGTCTGCTATTAAATGTTTCATACTCCAAAATAGTTGCAATATATCATTTGCATATGAAATGGTTTTACAATTCTCATACTGAGGGATATCATTCACATATATAAGAAATAAAATATGACCAAGAACCAAATCATGAGGTACTTGACACTTCACTGTATCATACTGTAAATTAAAAAGTTTTAATATTTTTACCCCATTTTACTCTGTATTCTGGTTCACTCTTTGTGGTATGCTATTGCTAATTTCTCAGTAGTTGTATTTTACATTTCACATATGTTCCTTGAAATGTACAGTGATGTTTCTTGGTTTTTCCTATATATTTCATGTTGCAGTGTTTGTAACTGATTTTGTAAACTGATTTTTTGCCTAGTGAAATTCTGTTCCTTGTGTTGGATTTTAAGAGAATTTTAAACTATATATGTTTACTGGAGCCAAAATAATATTCTTATCTTTGAATATTTTCTGAAATTTTTGCTGAAATGTAAATTTCTTATACGTATGTTCATTGTAACTTTTCAATATGCTGATTTTTCTTATTTTAGCAAATTCCGAAGGAATTGTGGTTGTATTGATGAAACAATTTTTGAAAATTTTCTTCAAATCTACACCGATCAAACCTATTAGCCACCAAAAATGACAATGAAAAGAATGTGTGTGTGTGTGTCAATTAACACTCTAACGCTTGCAGTGTGTGTTTTTTCTCAATGAAACTCAGCATATAACCATCAATTAACAAAGTATTGCTCAAGTTTGTTAACCAGCAAATTTATGCCATGGGGGGGTTTAACCTAAAGTGATTTTTTTTAAAAAAATTTTAAAATTTTATCAACAAAACTCCGAATATTTGCTTAAAATAAATTGATAAAAGTATTGCTGAAAATCAGGGCAATCGTACCATTAGGAATGTGAGCATGCCTAAAAAACGAGTGTGGGAGTGAAAGCAAAATTTAAAAATTGCTTTAGCTGCCGCAATTTTAAATTTTTAAAGGAAACTCAGTATATGCCATTGAAATAAAATAAGACAAATAATTTCTAAAAATGAGTGAAATTGGAATATTAGGATGGGATTTTACCTGAAACCCAAAATTTAAAAATTGCTCTAGCGGCATTAATATTTGTTTTTGTCACGACTTTCCATGTATACCATTTAAATAAAATATAAAAAATAGTTTCTGAAAATCAGGAAAATTGGGTCATGGGAGTGGGGGGTTTACCTGAAACCCAACATTTAAAAATCACTCTAGCAGCAAAAATATTTGCTTTTTCACAACAAAACTTGGCATATACCATTTAAATAAAATAAGAAAAATAGTTTCTGAAATTGACCATTTTGTACAACAAATTGGACCATTTGGAGTAGGGATATACTTGAAAACTAAAATTTAAAAAGCATTTTTTGCATATAATTTTCTCTGTATTGTTTTAAAATAAAAGGACAAATTAATTCAGGATATAAACTGTATTTATAACAATGCATATATTTTATATTTAATAAAAGCATCATCATGAAGATAGCAAATGTGAAATATTAATCTAGTTTATGTATATGAATTACACTTATATGTAAGAGCACTCTGTAATAACCTTCAGAAATTGTTTTCATTACATATTTTTACTACAATAACATGCAAATTGAATTTTCAAGCCAATGAAAATTTATGGAACTTTCAATTGTTTATTGTGTATATTTGCTTGGTACATTGTGTTGTTTTTAAATGGTTTTTTTTTTTTTTGAAACATATGAACATCTTAAAATAAGCTATGTCACTTGAAACTTAATGTTATTTTTCACTGTTTTAGTGAATGTAAAGATGATATCGAGGGCTCAGTTCTTAAACATGGTTACATTTAAAAATACCCACACAGTATAGCTTTCTTTATAGAGTTCATATATTTCATATGATTAATTTTTTGGGTTTAATCTTGTTTTAATAATAAGATTAATAAAATTATTATTATTATTATTATTATTATTATTATTATTATTATTATTATTATTATTATTATTATTTTAATAAAAATGTGGTTTCTCTCTTTTATACTTATAGATTACAAGAATTCTAATTTTGTTCCTTTAACTACACAGTAATGCCATAACTTATTTCATTAATTAACAATGCTATAATTTGGATTTTATATTCATTTTTAAAGTTACCCTACTAGGTGAGGAATTTGCGTAGTTTATGCAGTTCCTGACACACTTGTATTTTTTGTTTTCTGAATTTTTATATTTTCTTGTTGGCCAGATCTATTGTGTAGCCATTTTTCTGCACTTTGTTGGTACTCAGCTTTGTATTCTGTCTTGCCTATGGGAAGTTTTTTTTAATTTGAAAACAAGGTTGCTTATTATTGCAAATTTATGTTTTGGACTATGGCAGTTGTTTTTTCTGTAAATGTCTATGTGTGTTTTCTGAATATGCCAAATTCCAGTGTATTGTCTGGGGGAACTTTTAATTGTGAATTTAATGGTGTTATCCTGTGCGTTTAATAATTTTATAGCGTCTGCTTTCCTTTTTCACTCATTATTGGGAAAATATCTAAATAATGATACCATCATTTGAGAAAGCCTCAATTCTAAGAAACTCTTTATATACTGATAAGAATGGTCAGAATGGATTACCCATGGCCAAACCATTCCTTTATGCATAAATACTATGTATGAATGAGAAACAGTTTTGAGTGATGCAGATTTTGTTAGTCTCAGATATTGCTCTTTTATTTCAAGTAGACTTACATAGGTCAGCTAAGCAATCAGTACATGCTGCAGAGCCAGGTTTTATTTCCAGTTAGGTTGGTTTCCTAACTGAGGCTTTTTCAGGGGTTTTCCCTCTGCTTTTTAAGTAAATGCCTGGGAAATTAAGGCCACAAAGTTCCCTGAACTCATTCAACCAAATTATCATCTATCATCCTTAGATATATTAAATATAAACACCTTGAAAACTCAGCATTTGGTAAATTTCTGGTCTGAAAAGCACACATTAAAAGAAATCCTATTAAAAACAGCAGAGTCCAATGCAGCTATCAAGTGAGAAATGAATTTTAGGCTAAAAAACAAATACTTTGTCTTGAATTTTAAGATTCCACAAATTTGGGCAAGCTTATTCTGCTGTGACTAGAGCACATCAGTTGGTCTACAGCTGATGATAGCAGCAAATGCTGTTGAAATAAGTAGGAAGTGAAAAATACTAGTGTTACCACTGCCAAATGCCATTATCAAATGGAAATAATGCTTTTCATAGTACAAAGTGTGTGGTATGGTATTAATAATGTACAATCTTTTGAAATAAATAGTTTGCAGTGAAGTACAAAAGGTGAGTAAATACATCATTTGGTAATTCATTTAAGAACTTTCAAAAAATAAGACATTTTTAAAAAAAAAGGTTGTTGGAACTCACATGGTGAAGCTTGTTAAATGTAAATTATATCTAATATGTCATCTAACACACTCTTATGCTTCACTTACTTTTAAATACAGTGGGATCGGTTTCGAAGAGACATCTTCAACCAACTTGACAATTCATAAGAGTGTGTTAGACGACAGATTAGACATAATTTACATCATTTGGTGTTTTATTCTGTCTACAGTTACATGTAAAACCTGGCCAGCCTGGTCACTGTAGCTTCACTTACTAGTAGACAGAACTTATCATATATTTAGTTTGAAATACTGGTCCATTAAAGGAGCTGCAGTTACATTTATCACCATAGAAACCCTTTGTTACAGTGACAACACAGTACGTATGTGGAAACTTCGTAGTCGATTTGATGTCTCTCCAGATGCAAGTGATGGAATCTGAAATCTTCCCAGCTTCCAGCGACCTTCCCAGTGCTGCAGTTTGCAGCTATCCTCATTGCCACATAAAGCATTCACCATAGAGGCCTGTATGCAAAAACTGGTGCACCCCATAGAAAAGACTGATGTTATGAGCACAGTATTGATAGAAGAAAATGAACATTTTAACTATCGTCCTTTCTTAAGATTGTTTGGTTTAATTTTTACATCACTATTATTTTTTTATTTGTTTTTATGAAATTTTTTGGTAGCATAAAGGTTTTTAGTACATATTATGTATTTTATATTGTGTGCATCCTAATCTGATCACTACACATTGTTAGATGGTGCAGTGCAGGCAACTACAGAACTAAAATTTAACATTCCTGCACACATTCCAGTATTTAATGAAATAACTTACTGTGATATAGTAAATAATGCAATGTAGGTAGCATATTTTATTAAGATACAGTTCATTTGTAATAATAAAATAATACACTTTTAGCATCACATATGGTTTATGAGTGCAACTTGAGAGAAATTATGTTTTAGCAGATTATGGCTAGTGAGCATTTGTCTTTAATAATGGAAGTGTTAAGATATTTAATAAGTCTAGATTTAGAATCTTTTTAATAGAAATTTTAATTACATGTTTTAGAATTCTAAACAGTTACATCAAGATTATTTAAAATAAATCCAAGCCATTCTTCCTAGTTCTGTAGAGCGATAAAATTGAATAAAAATGAAAAGGTTTAGTTTATAATACAGACCTAAGTACATGAATAGAACATGCAGCTTTGTGATTATTATGGCTAGGAATTTTTATTTTTTATTTTTACAAAGAATGCAAAGCTGATAATTCAATTTACATACATATACACCAAAATATGTGCATTTTATTTTGCTTCTCCCTTTCCATTTTTGCCAATTTTGCTGTTTGGCCTTTTTCCAAGTAAATATGTTTTTGTTTTTGCATTTTTACAAGGATTTTTATTTTATTTTCCTCCATTGTATAGTGTATTACATTTTTCCAAATTGTTCTGATATCTTGAAGTGTCTTGGCTTGCTTCATACAAGAGCTGTTTGATAAGTTCATGCAAAAGCAAAGAAAACCACTATTTTTGGAAAAAGATTGTTTCTCAACATAATCTCCTTTCCAGTGATTTTCAAATCTGTTAATCCATCAGATCTGCAAAATACACCTTTTTTTGGGTACAACCTCTTCATTTGTTGCAAATTTCTTTCCTGCTAGCCATTTCTTCATATTCGGTGGATGAAGGAAAATAGTTTCAGGACTTGAGCCTTGCTCACTGCTGACCCTTTGTGCATATGCCTCCTGTGGGGCACCTCCAGGATGAAGGGATGCTTATGAAGGAGATACCAAGCAGCCAGGGTCTATGGGCAGTGACTGTGCGGATGCATTGGGGATCCCTAACATGTTTCCAAATAGCACAGCTCGAAGTTGGTGGAATTCCTTCCCCTCCTCCCTGAGTTATGCAAGCCCCCAGGCACCAGTGCAGAAACAGTTTCAAGGTGCAATCCACCATTACACCATGCCTGTCCACCTCGCCATGGCATTTTCGACTGAGTAACCAAACCAACAGAATGAAAGGATATGAAATGGATTTTTTTTTTTTTTTTTTTTTTTTTTTTTTTTTTTTTGATTTGGTTTATTTATGGACGCTCTTCAACATCTCAGGTCATCAGCGTCCCATTCAACTCAGGGCGTGAAACGGCCGACAAATTTTTTGCTCAGAGGTCTCTCTTTCAGGCTTGAGGTTCTTTTTCGTGCCGTAAATGTACGACACGGGACCCACGGCTTTACTTCCCTTCCGAAGGAAGCCATACTTATGATTTTTACGCTCGAAAAAAATCCATCGGTCCTGGCCGGGTTCGAACCCGCGATCTTGGGTGTAGGAGGCAAGTATGGTAACCACTACACCACCAGGACCGACACATGAAATGGAAGAGCAGAATATTCATGGAATATAAATACCCATCCCAGCATTCGCCGCCGCCTCCCAAAATGATCAGGATGGGGAGTGAACACGCCCCACCCCGCTCCCCAAGTGCGAGTGTCGAGCATTACCGCTTAGCCACCCTACTCTGTTCATGTTGCAGAACAGCAAATCCGGAGAATAGAGGGGTGAGGAAGGATTTCATAACTTAAATGCAATAATTTTGAAGTCGCAGTGTGTGTTGCGCATTATCGTGATGAAATAGGATATTTTTCTTGGCCAAATGAGGGCAATTCTTGTTCGCGTCGTTCAGTTGCTCCAATAGCATAACGTAATATTCATCGGTTACGGTTTTGCCATTTTCCAAAAAGGCAATTAAAATTACGCCATGGCTGTTTCAAAATGCGGTAGTCATAACCTTTCCTGCTGAGGGGGGTGTTTTTACCTTCCGGTTACAACACACAGTTTCGACTGCTCCTTCGTTTCTGGCGTATAGTGGTAGATTCACATAAAATTATGTTTACGAATTTTACACTTTTACTTGGTACTTATTAATTCTTCTAATTATATGACAGTATATAGGCCAAATAAATAGATGCATTCTATGTAATCTACATACAAATAAGGGGAAATGCCTACAAAATATTTCTGTATAATGTTGCATCTTAATATACAGAATGAACCAAAAGTTCACCCATTGTGAACAGAAATTGATAAATGTGGTTGTGATCTTACCGTTGATTTAAATAAGATCGAATACATTTACCAGACCCCAAGAGTAGGGAAGGAGGGAGGGAGGGAGAGAAAGAAAGAAAAGGAGGCAGAAGTCCTATTGCCAATAGCAAATGTGAAACTTTTACGCAATATTACGTTTACAAGATGACATTATTTATCTTTTTAAGTGTATGAAATTGTTTATAAACACTAACCTCTAATTTACTGGACATCCTAAAACTAATCGACGTAGATGGAACAGCATCATATTCATTATCGTCTATTTTAATGAAAAGAACATAGTCTTCCTTGGCAACAGTTATAAATGGGGGTCGGTCCTGGTGGTGTAGTGGTTACCATACTTGCCTCCTATGCCCAAAACGCGGGTTCGAACCCGGCCAGGACCGATGGATTTTTTCGGGCGTAAAAATCCTAAGTATGGCTTCCTTCGGAAGGGAAGTAAAGCCGTGGGTCCCGTGTCGTACATTTGCGGCACGAAAAAGAACCTCAAGCCTGAAAGAGAGGCCTCTGAGCAAAATTTGTCGGCCGTTTCACGCCCTGAGTTGAATGGGACGCTGATGACCTGAGCTGTTAAAGAGCGTCCTTAAATAAATCAATAAAAAAAAAAAAAAAATAAATGGTTGTATCTGTCTTGTCTTAGCCTCACTTGCAAAGGAGTCAAAACATAATATCTTGCTCACATCATTCATTTAAACGCCCATTTCGCTTCAGAACTCACTTAATGCATTTTTCCGTATCTTTCATTTCATTAGTAACCCCCACAATCCCATATTATTATAGATTAGGGAAGATTGCAAAAGAAAAATGTCCTCCCGAACCACAAATTTTGGTACGAAATGTTTAATACACTACAGTTTCATCATTAGCTTCAAAATAGGCATGGCATATACTTATTAATCATTTCTCCTTTAATTACTGCTATTTAGGAAACGTAAGTATTATGCGGTGCACTGTCATAATTAAGACATACAAGACAACCTATATTGTACTAACCACTTTCTATTACACAAGTTCCTGGTGTGATTTCACTAAATCAACATTAACGTAATAAAAACTAAAGAACTAACATATTACTTTTTATTTACTTCTAACTATAAAAGGTAACTACAACAAGCCAAAGAAACAAACCTATGTGTTAATAACAACAAATATGGTTAATTTACTGTGGGTGTTGTTTTTACGTAACCTCACTTTCAAATAAGTCAAAATATGTTATAACATCACGCTCACACCATTCATTAAAACTCTCATCATTTCGATCCAAACCCCGCTTCATACGCTCTTTCGGACCTTTGCTCTCACATACGACGATAGATTACAGAAATAAACGCAAGGAAAATGTCCTCCTTAACCACAAAATATGGTACGAAACGTTCAATACATGCTACAGTTTAATCATTGACTGCAAAATTTTCACGAATTTTACCCACTCCTCTTATAATTACTGTTAATTAGGAAATGTAAAAGTGGTATTTACATAATTAAGGCATACAAGAGCAACCCATGTTATACTACCACTTTCATTAAACCAATATTAACGGAAAGAAAAAACGCTATTGTTTATTTAGTTCCAACTATAAACAACTGTAATAAACCAGGTAATTGCAACTAACTATATTAACAAAGTCAGCTAATTAAAAGCATGCACCACGTTTACCGCCATTTTTTCTACTATCGACACCTACATTGGGGTCTGGTAAATCAAGGCCCTTTGTCGGTCTTTGGCAAATTCAGATCACTTCATTATTATTACGCGTCTTTTGTTTATATCAGATGGTATGTTATGTAACCAGTAGAGTGCCTTGGTATAATTTTTTTATTTGTTTATTTAAGGACGCTCTTGAACATCTCAGGTCATAAGCGTCCCATTCTAATCAGGCCATGAAACTGCCGACAAATTTTGCTCAGAGGCCTCTTCTTTCAGGCTTAAGATTCTTTATCGTACCGTAAATGTGCTTTCCATACTTACGATTTTAACGCCCGAAAAAAAGCCTTTGACCCTGGCCGGGTTCGAACCGGCGACCTTCGGTTTAGAAGGCAAGTATGGTTACTACTACACCACCAGGACCGACAAGTGCATTGGTATGCAATCAAATAGCCGATGTTCGACATTGTTGATTCACGTTTGTGAAGATGTTTATAATTACAGGAAAGGTTTTTTGTTTTAAAAACCTATTACAAAGGTGGCTATAATTTAATCAGTAAGTGGAATAAACATCGCAACGTTGTTCAACCAACACAGATAGACAGTCTACAATTTACGAAAACGTTTTGAGGATACCGGATCTGTAGCAGATGGCCCCAGTTCAGGTAGCTATCATTAAGTGATGAAAATAAGCTGAACGTTTTATAAGCGATTATCCAGATTCCTAAAAAATCTACTCTTATGATGTCTGGTGAATGGGCAGTATCAAGAACTTTTGTTCGGGTAATTTTACATGCGGCCTAATTCAAGGGTTACATGCCTCGCTTTATATATGATCTCTTGGAAGTTAATCATGATCGTAGGATTCAATTTTGCGAGGTTATGTTAAATGGGAAACGAGAGCTAATGACATCGAGTGGTATTCTAAAATAATTTGTAGTGATGAAGAATCTTTCAAATTAGCAGGCCACGTCAACAGAGATAACCGCCTATTGGTATACCGAGAACCATGGAATTGTCTTTTAAAAGCAGCTGAGTCAACCTGGTGTTACTGTTTAGGGCGCAATCGCATGTCATGGAGTTATTGGGCCTTGTTTTGAGGGTCACTATATGAATATTGAGACACACGGCATTGGCTACCCCAAGGAAAACCATTGTTGCTGGTTCGGAATTGTTGATTCACTAGTGTTGCCTTCATTACGACAATTTCAACATACTGTACTTTCAATATGATGGTGCTCCACCACATTATGCATTATCTGTAGGAAACTGTTGATGAGTCTTTTCAAGGTAAAGTTAATGGAAAGGGAGGGTTAATAGAAATGCCACCTAGAGTGCTAGACCTTGCACCATGGATTATTTCTTTTTGGGGCTACGTTAAAGATAAAGTCTATGCTACAAAATCACAAACGCTTGAGGACTTGAAATAAGCTATTCAAAATGTTTTTGAAAAAATCTATGTAAATACACGTTTGTGAGAAAATGTATTCCTAAGCGTCCCAGATCGCCTGCAGAAATATATAGACAGAGACGGAAAACACCTTGAGAAAGTTTTATAAATAATAATAATCATCATCATCATCACAATGTATCTTCAATAAAGTGCTGATTTCATTAAAATGGATAGTGAATTTTGGCCCACCTCTATGATATAAATGGATGTCAATAGGTCTGTATACCATATACTTTTTATTTTGCTTGCGTTTTATTCAGTCTTATTTTCAGTTCAGCAGTCTCACTATATTCTTGAATGTTTTTCTCTTTCTCTTTTATTTATTTTGTGTTTATTTATAAGATTGTGGTGTATGGATGACTTTTCTTCTTTTTGGCCATGGGAGAATAACGTTATACGGCATTCTATTTCAGAACCGTTTTATTAATATACTTAAGTTTTCCGATATACCTGCTAAACGTGTACCTGGGAAAAATTAGGGTTTGTAGTATTTGAAGGATGATTCTTTTTAAATAAAAAAAGAAAAATGTTTGCCTCACACATTATGCAAGAAATGAACCGTCAGGAAACTAGCCTTTCTGTTAACTTTAGCAGCCACTTTTCTTCGAACTGGGTCCCTCGGGAAGGTTTTCAAGTGACGCATCCAAATGCACAGCAATATGGCATTTTCCCCTGAAAACCAGAATAATAACATAATGTTCATTTTTGGATTCGAAATCGCGGATTTTTCAGATTTTTTAAATTATTTAAATATAGTCAACAATAAATATTATTAAATTATTTCTAATAAATGTATAATTTGTAGAAGTGTAAGTTCCCTACACTTACCGTCGATGAAGAAAATAACGCAATATATGTGCTTTTAAAGTAAATATGTATGACCTCTATGGCAAACACATGTCTTGGAATAAATGTACAATAAGAACGAATCAGAATCAGAGCTCCAAATGGCGAATACCAACTTCACTACAGTAGGTCTTGTCCCTTGGCCATACCACATTATGGTCACATTATCCCAATAGTCCCAATACGCTGTAGCGTGAGATAAAGACCTCTATTTGTACGAATATGTACATGTTTTGCGGCGGAATTTGCCCACAACCGAGTTCCGTGATTGGTTCGCCAGCATCAGCCGCCATTTTGGGCCTGATGTCTAAGGTTTTATTGTCTGATATGTGCCTGGAGCCGTACAAAGGTTTCGGCCTTACAGGAAAAAAATTTACATTTGTGTTTACAATTTTTTGCTGTCTCTTTTTACAATTAGCGGGGTTATTTGACGCCCATACAGTTCCCTGCCTTTCGGGTTCTGAGGACAGCGTCACTGTGTTAATGTCCATTATTTGCTGTTTGACCGGATGAGTCCTGTCACTTTAAATGTTTGCCTTATGACGAAAGGGTTGTTTTTTTTTTTTTTTTTTTTTTTTTTCCTTTTCCGGAACCACCATTAATACCTGTTATATATACTATTTACATGTCATTTACACTCCGCCGCCTTGTATGGATTGAATGCGTTAGAATTGACGCAAGTGCCGATATTTCCTGTGGATGGGCTCCGCCCCCCCCCCCCTCCAATTCCCTCAATGCACGTGTTGGGATGGCAGCGGATTCTTTCCCAGGTACGCCTGGCCCGTCTCCCAATAGATTGTGCAACTGACGGCATGCACACCTCCTCATGAATTATCTGATGTCTATGTGTTGTGTTATATGCTTATATGGAGAACATTTTTTTTTTTAATTTAGTTAATATGCCTGGGTATTGTGCATTTGGTTGTACAACTCAAGGAAAGAAAAGCGTTACGTCATATCGCATTCAATGTTTAATTTGGTATGTAAACTGGATTTAAAACAACTTATGTAATGTAATGACAGATTTGTCAAATGGCTCTCTGTTGTATTTGGCGGTGACTATTACTAAGTTTAATATACTTACAATATTATTACTGTATTACAGTATGCTCTGCGCTTATTCTCGAATACATTTGTTATAGCTTTCAAAAATTAGATGAATGTATGTAATTTGTGATGGTGTTTTGATTTTTTTTTTTTTTTTTTTTTTTTTTTTTACATAATATTTTGCCACAGTCATGTAGTTCATTTGCAATGCCACTACTGCATAAAAAATAATTTGAAAAAATGTAACATGCTACTGTAAGACAACTAAATGCGTGTTCATAATTGGAAGAAAAGAAATAGAAAATGCAGATCTATGGATTATGAATAGTTTAAACTCTCAGTTTTATCGTTCAGTTTATTTATATCTTGTTTTCACACACAAATTAAAAATACGGGTTTCTGGTTATCACAGCCATTCTCATAGAACTAATTTAGAGCAGAGAAATGTTAAACTAGATGAAGTTGTTTGTTCTAAATTGAATTTGGTAGGTAGCCCTCTAAGTCCTATAATTCTTATAATTCACTCTTAACTGACAGGTTGACCGTAGGCTTTATACAGTAAACGTCAACACTGATATAATAAATGCGTTACAACAAATAATTTAAATAGTGAATAGCTAACTAAAATGAGAAAATTTTATTTTAAGTTTCACGAGTTAAAAGAATGTAATTAATAAGGCCTACGTTTAATATTGCGATTTTTGTTTTAACCGATGACAGACTTTTCCACGCCGGCAAAGTCATTGGGCGCTGAGTTCGGATGCGGTACTACGCGAAAGTGCCGTAACTATAATTGACATAGTCTCAAAAGTATGCATTTTCTGTCGGACCTAGGCCTGCTAATGCAGAAAAAAGGAACATGAGCAGACGCAGAAGGTATCATTCAACAGTGTAACACTAATATTTTAGGAAATAACTGTAAGACAATCAAGTAAAACGACAGAAACTTAACATGTAGTCTTATAGGAGTTAGAGACGGTAAGCCCAAAATCGAGCGTGTCCTTACTTGTATAACAGGGCGCTTTAACGTGAGATGGTTTCAAACGCCTCTAGCGTTAGCAATTTGGATTACTGAGCAGGCAGTTATCGCTGTTGCAAACAGAACATCAGATAAAATACAACATTGTGAAGACTGGGTTCTTACCATTATTGTTGTAGTGTAGCTAATTTTGGTGTTTAATTAAAGCTTGAACTGCAATTCGTAACACAAAAATGGGCAAGAAAAGAAAATTGGATCGCAAAGAGGATGAATTTGAATTTGATCCAGTGCCTAAACATCTCGTAGTGGCTCATATGAGGAATCAGGAAAAGCGTTTGATCATCATTCTGGAAAAAGCTCAGTTAGAATCCGTAAAAGTAAGTGATCACAGACATTTGATGAGGTAATTATCGTTTGCTTTTTACAGAACATTTATGTAATCCCCAAGTGATGGCGAGGGAATACAGAGGTTATGTAGGTGCATCTGTATCAGATTTGCTATTATGTAATGCAAATAGAAAGGTTAACAGTGTTAAATTGATTCAAGAGTGATTATATGCAAAGCTCGATATAACCCATGAAATTAAAAGGATAAACTTTGTTTTATTTGCACGATTATAACTCCCGTAATCGCCTAATACTATAAAATGAGCTGCTGTATTTAACTAAACTAAACTATATTTATCTAAACATAGTCAGTCTTGAATGAGCGGAAGGTAGAAACCCTAAATGATGCAAGGCACACAACTGATTACACTGTTGGAGACTGCACAACTATGACGGTGGATGGCGGGGGAGATAGTGGCAGTAAGTGGCCGACATTCACAATAAACGCTTTAAATGTCCCTTATTGTAATTTTGAAATATTCTGTATATTTGGGAACCCAGAATAATTGTATTTAAAAATGTAATATCTGATGTGATTATTAAAGTAATAAATAAATTCATTCACATGTACTTGAAATTCCCACATGGCTAAGAATCCAAATCCTCTAATAAGTTTGACAGTGAAAAGAGATTGCCTTCTACTTTAAAAACCACTCTTATTCTAGTTTTCTGCTGATCTATGATACATTTCAGGGTGAAACTTCCATATTGGCACACCAGAGTAATTAAAGTGTTAAACTTGCCTAGAATAATAGGAGAATTAATAAGAAAACAGTATTAGAAGATAATGTGACTTAGTTAAAAGTTACTGTATCACCCATCATTTCATTTGACCGTTCACATTGAGCCATTCATCTGTAATTTTATTTTTAGTATTTTACATCTCCCAAAAAGGTGCATATACCTTTACAGCTAAAATTAAAGGAAGACTGACAAATCAGCCCCATAGAGTGTTTGTCATGTTTCACCAACAGTAAGAAATACATCACAAATGGGAATATAAAGGAAATCACACTCATGTTCAAATATAGTGACAACAGTAACAAATGACAAATGCATCCATGCTCTAGCAATGCAACATTTGAAAAAGTATGATTAGTAATAAATCCACATTAACAACAGTAAATCCTGGGAACTGGTGGACCCTGTGGTTTACTGTGACTTGCTACAGTCTGGCAGTAGTAATAAATCCATATATGCCACATTAACAACAGTAAATCCTAGGAACTGTGAACCCTGTGGTTTACTGTGACTTGCTACAGTCTGGCGGTCTCCACTAGTCCTATTCGGAAAAAATATATGTGGACATGTTGGTACATAAAATTATATAATAGTTGGGTTGGCAACTCAATAACAAACACAGAATCACTCGAGCAGATCAAAAATCTAAAGATGGCACAGATTCATCCTTACAGCAAAACAGTAGTATATGGTAAAATTATATACGTATTGGTACCTCTGAAAAATAAATTTTGAACCACTGAAGATAGTTTGTAAAGCTGCCCTTTAGGGCAAAAATAAAACAAGCACGCGGCATAATAATGTAGAAATTTACTGCATTCATTTAAGTTTACTACTGGATACTTATGACCACAAGCTTTGAACTATAATAATGCCTGCACTGATTCTCCTGTTATTAAACTTGCTGTAATAATGTATACACTCACTTTGTTATAAGTTTTTAAATTTTGGTAGAGTGGTGTACCTGTAAGGAAGCTTGTTTCATTTAGAAAATATAATAGGTACTGAATATTTTTTATTAGTTCCATATTGGTACCAGCAATGAACATTATTTTGATAAAAAGTTGCTAGGTGTTGTTTGGTTTTTATATGCATGGAAATCACTTGATTTTTATAACTATGGGATGTTAACATAAATGCTATTTATTTATAAATGACAATTTCATTTCATTATATTTCACCATTATTTGAATATCTGGTTTGTAGGTTGGCAATGTTTTCCAGCTACTGAATTGTGATGACCACATAGGTATCCTAAAGAAGTACAACAGAGAGCCAGGCTCATGTAGACCTGATATTGCACACCAGTGCCTACTTATGTTGATGGACAGTCCCCTCAACAGAGCAGGTCTATTGCAAGTTTATATACACACAGAGAAGAATGTCCTTATCGAAATAAACCCACAGACGAGGATACCCAGGACATTCAAGAGGTTTGCTGGACTGATGGGTAAGAGTGTATGTCATGCAGATGTTTGTTCAGGTAGTGAGAATGCCAGCAGTTCCTACAGTTTGTAATAAACATGTTGCAGTTCAACTGCTGCACAGATTCAGTGTCAGGTCAAGTGACAGTCCCACAAAACTACTGAAGGTGATACGCAATCCAGTGACAGATCATTTACCAGTGGGCTGCCGCAAGATTGGCACATCATTCTCTGTACCTAAAGTGGTGAACCCACGAGAACTTGTGCCTGCAGATGAGCCAATCGCATTTGTTGTTGGGGCTGTAGCCCATGGAAAGGTATGTAATGTCATAGAAGTAAAGAGCAGAATATGGTATGTGTGAGTTAGAGAAGTTAATTTAACAACTTGGTGTGTTGCAGGTGAACCCAGATTATGTGGAGGACTGTATTTCTTTCAGCAACTACCCACTGTCAGCAGCACTGACGTGTACTAAGCTGTGTTCAGCATTTGAGGAGGTGTGGGGCATCATCTGAGTCAGGTCCCATTCTGGCATTTCATACATACATGTATACATAGTGTTAACAATTTGAGAAATGATTTGATAGGACATCAGTGATGTACAGTTTCTAATATAAAAACATTTTTATTATCAAGAAATCCTTGCGTACCATTTCCTGAAACTGTGGGTGGCTCTGCCTTTTTAAATATTCTACAGTTATTAAGAATTTTCCCCCACATTTTTTATTTTGCATGGGTTGTCTGAAATAATTTTCTTTTTCTTTGCCTCATTTAGCACGCTACATTTCTGTAATATATAGAAAAAATGAGAAAATTAATTTAGGCAATTCCATCACACCCAGAATATAAGACCACTGCAGTAGTCTAGATGCAGCAATTTCACTTTCCATGCAGTTAGCCTGAGCTCAGTTCCTAATTGGGTTTGTTTTCTAATTGAGGTTTTCCAGGGGATTTCCCTGTTGTTTAGGTGAATATCTAGTAAACATATGTCACAAAGTCCCCTGAACTCTTTGGATCAAAATATCAAATATCCTTCATCTGGTACAATAGGACTTAAGGTCATGGTTCTGTGATCATTAAAAAAATAAAAGAAACCCCACACCCTGAACATATGGCTTACCAAAAGTACATAAATCAGGAAACAAACTAAAAGTGATAGTAAACACAATAAACTCACCCATATAAACTTAGCTATTAAAGAAGTTTAGAACCCTACCAAAATATAAAACTCCAAGCATCAAAAAAACTTCTAACTTAATAGAAAAATCAAACACATCACACTAAATAAAGAGATATGCTGGTTTCTTTTGATGCAGTCTCTTTGTTCCCTAGTAGCATCAACAAAGAAAAACTACTTATTCTTTTAAAAATAATCATATCTGTACTCCTACCTAGAGCAATACTACAAGGGGTAAATTATATCCAATCTGTCGTCTAACACACTCTTATGCTTCACTTACTTTTAAATACGGTGGGGCAGTTTCGAAGAGACATCCTCTCCATCTTCAACCAACTTGATGGCTGGTACAAGATACTAACATCTATGAGGACCTGTGGATCCGTCCTGGTGTGTTTTTTTCTTTATAAACTGGAAATTTGTATTACATTCTCCTATAATGTCGAAATTCATAAGATGATCCCTATGTTTATGAATGTAAATCTTCTCTGTAAATTGGACACAAATAAAGAACATCACCACCCTAAAAGTTGTAAATATGAACACATTTCAAGAATTTTGCATTTCATCCACTGGATACCAAAAATTTAAAAAATGTTTAAATATTAGAATATTATTTTGGCTCTAGTGAGTAAATGCAATTTAAAAACGTTCTAAAAACCAACAACAGACAAGTCAACTGTAAAGACTGCACCACAAAGTATTAAGGCAAAACCAATACAAAATATACTTTCCAAAGAGCATATGAGAAAAATTGGCAAAGCTTATTTAAGTTGAGCTTTAACCTGGTTGAAGATGGGAACTAAATGTTCTGGAAACCAGTTCCATACATTTATGAAAAGTAAGTGAAGCTTTAAGAGTGTGTAGTTCAACTGAATCGTACAATGCTATCAATTAATATGATTAGCTTCACTGTGCAAATTTCAATTTTACATTTTTTTAAAAAAAATTAAAAATAATTTAGAAGCTAGGGAAAAAAATGGTAAGTATCAGCATCCTCAATGGTCACTAATCAACCAACCAAATGTGTGGAAGCATAATGGGAAGTAGAAACTTGCCTAAAATAATAATAATAGAATACTGTTTGGTTCCATGCACTTGTCTTATGTTATTAATATAGCAAAATCTCGTATTAATATATGTATTCCACTTTTTTCTCACCAGGGAACCCTGTGCATCACTTTCAGCTTTTCCTCATTTATTTGTCTTGCCAACCATTAATTTTACCTTATGCCAATATGTTTATACTTAATGAATAGGAGACGAGTGAAGGCTGTGAAAATTGTGGTAAACCACTGGGTCCTCCAGTTTCTAGGATTCACCAGAGGTTAGGTTTAAATTAGCATATGTATATATAAATCGATTAGGGGTTTCATTTTAGCCAATTGCTCTTTGTACTTATTTGTATATTTTTTTTTTCTTCTGATAATGCTGCCTTGTCTGCATCTATGTTGTCAGTTGTCCGACCTACAATGTTGTGCTTTTATATATATATATAACACTCTGCCACTACTTTTGTTCTTTTGATAGAATTTCAGCTTTAAAAGCATATGCTCTTTCTGGATGATGAGTGGATACCTGCTTTTGACTTATTTCATCTTCTAATAATGTTAATATTCATATCCTGTTATTTTAGGTAAATTTCTACATATGTTCCAGTTTCACTAAATAAGCAATCTTACATGCTGAAACAGAATGTAGGTTTTAAATCATTTTTTTATCTTCCCATATCACAGGAATATACAGGCAAATACTTCATAGAAGATGATTCCATAGCCTCAAAATCAGTAATAGCTCACACCCATTTAGTACGAGTTACTTTCATCAAAGTGACCCACATTGAATTATTTTCTGAAACTTTTCTGCCACATAAATCCTTTGGAAGTTTTTCAATGATTGTATTAACAAGAGATAGCCAAATTCTAATTCAATTACCTGCAGTATTGATGTTCTATATATGCATTTTGTATTCTTGATAATAGCTGTTCCAGATGCTTAAAACTAAAGAGGTGGGAAGGAATAAAACTGTTTTTATGGAAATGTGTTCAGTTACATATATATGATACTGTATTTTAAGGATCATTTAATGCATTTTTTCTTTCTATTTATTTTATTCAAGTAAATACATAAAACAGATAATAACAATAAGTGAGTTGCAATCCCAAAAGTGCAAAAGTTTGTGCTTCGGTTTTTTATACACATTGAAATGTTCTACATATAATTAGTAATGTAAATTCATAAGTTGAGGCAATATAAAGCATAAGATGTACATAAAATAGAAATCTGATTCTGATTCCAAGATTAGTATAAGATAAAAAGACATATACCGATGTGACATAAAGAAGAGGTTAAAACTAATATATGTAAAGCTTATGGTTAAAACCTTATAACAATTATATTTATTACACGAGTGCAAAATAATAAGTTATATATCATGTGATCAGAAATATAAATTAAAAAACTTAAGTATACAAATCATATTAGCAAATAGTTATTTCTATAATTAAGATTATTAAGTGAATCAAACTATATACTCTTATTTAAATCTGTCGTCTAACACTCTTCATGCTTCACTAACCTTAAAAATATTCGGAACCGGTTTCAAAGATATGTTATCTCCATCTTCTGCCGTGGACAACTGTAAAGAAAACTTGAAATTTGGCATGTATAGAAAGGACACACATGCAGATAATTATATCAAAGAAAATGGTTTTAATCCTATGGCTCACAAACATGCAATTTTTAATAGTTTGATATGCAGATTGATCAATTTACCAATTAGTAAAGAAGAATATAACATGGAATTTAAAAAAATAAAAGAAATAGCAACTTTAAATGGTTTTAATGAAGATTTAATATATAATAAGACAAAAAAAAATTCCAGAGAAAGAAAAGAATTGAAAATTTCACTACATTATCAATAATTAAAGAAAAAATGTCCTTTAAAAATTTACATATGATCCAACAGTGATGTATAAATTTCAAAAAATATTTAAAGATGTTAATATAAAATTGCCCCCCACTAATAGATTTAGTCTAAACAACGTTTTGAAGGACAATACTACAGATAATACCTCTAAGGGGAAAAAAATTAGGAATGTATAAGAGTTCATGTGCTGAATGTGATAAGATTTACATAGGAAAAACTAAGAGAAATGTGGGGCATGTCTAAAAGAACATGTGAGAAATTTAAAATACAAACAAATAGAAAGATCAGCTGTAGCTTATCATTTTTGGGCCGAAAATCGTGATATAAAAAAAGAAGTTGAATTATTGAGAGCTGTACAGGAACCAGTAGAACTGGATATTTGGGAAAAGATTTACATCTATAAACATAAGGATCATTTGATGAATTTTGACATTCAGAAAGAAGAAAATATAAATTTTAAGTTCATAAAAGTTTCACCTGAGCGGAACATTGCTTCTGATACTACGTAACAACAACCTTTCACACCAGTTGTCCATGGCCGAAGATGAAGATAACATATCTTTGAAACTGGTTCCGAATATTTTTAATGTTAGTGAAGCATGAAGAGTGTTAGACAACAGATTTAATTCATTTGAGCTTCTCTGTGTTAGTTCCATATGAAAAATTTTTTAAAGTTTTTACAATTTTTAAATACTCTTATTTGTTTAAATGTAGTATATGTTTCACATATCATTGTCTGCATCCTCGGCTACCTGTTGTCTACTGGATAATTCGTTGTTTCTGAGGTGTACATTCTGCTCTGGTGGAAGTGTAATGAACTTGAAAATTTATGTTTTCATCTCTAGTGTTGAAGTTCATTAAACTGTCTCTGTGTTTGTAAATGGAGATTTTCTGCCATATTGTTAACTCTGTAGGTCCTTCTACTGATTTTAATAATTTTGCTTTATTCACTATGTCATGGTTTCCATCCAGAAATGATATGCTATGCTGATTTCTCCATTTGTTTGTATTTTATATTCCTCAAGTTTTTTAACTGTGGCCTATGTTTCTCTTTGTTTTTATGTAAACTTTTTTGCATTATGCACTGCTGATTTGATAAATACCTGCTTTTTTCTCCAATGTAATACTGTCATTAATATTGTCAGTCAGGAGATTTTTAACATTAAATTTGTTTATAGGGGCCACCTGATATTAAAATCTTTTGGAATATTTTGAAATTTTTTGTATAGGCCATGAATGATAAGTGACTTTTTTTAAAAATTATTTTATTTTTCTCTGCTGAAAGCACTGCAATTTCTTTAAAAGTTTCTCTTTCTTGAATTTCTTTCTTTTTTGTGAACTAGGTCTTTACTAAATCCATTTTTAAACACTGTTCTTTCTATTTTCTTGTATTCTTCCTTAAATATTGTACTTACGAAGCTGTTGACAATGGAGTGGTAATATATCCTAATCTTAATTATTCATTTTTTATACTAAACTCCATTTACTTACATAAAATAAGACATGTTTCTGGAGAATCCCTCCCATCTTCAGTTGCTCACTGAACTGCCATTACTTGAAATCATTTCAGTGAGCAACTAAAGATGGGAGAGATTCTCCCGAAACATATCACATTTTATGTAAGTAAATGGAGTTTAGTGTAAAAAATGAATGCCTAAGTTTAGGATGTATTCTTCCTTGTTAATTTGTAGGTTAACTAGCCTGTGTGTTAAACTGTTGATCACTGTATGTTTTGGAGTTAAAACTGTTAGCTTTGATGTGATTGTCTGCGTGCACATTCTTTCGGTATATTCCAAATTCCAGGTTTCCTTGATGCTTCATTATTTTAATGCCTAAGAATGGCAACGTGTGTGAACAATGTTTTTATCTTGTATGTTCAGAAGTTTTATTGCATTGTCAATGTGTTATTTTGTTAACTGTGGCAAATATATCATCAACATATCTATGCCAGGTGTTAAATATGTGTGGGAAAGCTGAGTTAATGTGTGTTTTAACCTGCTCATGAAGAGGTTAGCTAGAAATGGAGATAAGGGCCTGCCCTTAGTAAGTCCTGATTCTTGTTATAGAGTTTACCCTTGAATGAAAGATAGGATTAGTTTATGCAAATATCGGTGAGCTTTGTGTATTCCCTTATGTGCATCATTAATGTCACTTCTTCTTAGCCAATCATGCAGGTAAATCAGGAATTTATTATTAGGTGTGCTTGAAAACAGCAATTCTACGTCAAAAGATATTAATGTGTCAGAAGATTGTAATTTTATAGCCTTAATTTTTTCTATTAGCTGAAATGAATTGTTTATGCTCCTGCGTTAAAATTTTGGTAATGTCCTAAATCTATTAGCTAGCTATTTTGAGTGTGTTGATATTGTTAATGATGGGTCACAATCACTATCAGTCTTGTGAATTTTAGGTAAATCATATATTTTCACTATTGTTGGTTCTGTTTTATTTTGTTTCTTTTGGTAAGTGCATGTTTTCAGAGCCTCATTGACTGAACATTTCTTTAATGGATCTGAATGGACCTCTACATATCCTTTCTTACTTAGCAACTCTTGTGTCCATGTAGTATAAACTTCTTTATCTAATGTCACTATTCTGTTCCCTTTGTCAGCTTTTGTATAAATTACAACTTTATCATTTAACGATGTTGTTGTGTTCCTGTATGTCTTGTTAACTTTTTTTTTTCTTCCCTTTTTATTTATCTCTTTTCAAAACTTTTTCTGGCCTATTTCTGACCCTCTCTTTTTCTGTATGGTTTAACCCTTCAATCGTCACTTCTAAATCTACCAAGTGATCTTCTATTTTATTGCAGTATTGAACGCAAGTTTAGGCTTTATTTAGAAATGCTATTTCTTCCTTCTTGAAACTTTTTGGACAGATTTTCTACATAATTTGACTTAGGATCTGGATTTTTAGATTTCTTAGTTTTTGATGTGGATTTCTAAACTTTTTTTTCTGATTGGTAACTTTTTTGTTTACCAGATACTGTATATGTTCCAAAGCTTTGCTGATTATGTTATCTCATACTATGAGCAGCCCTGTATCCTAATTTCTAGCTACAAGAGAAGCGCATGTTGTTGACATATGCGTCATATAACATATAACATGTTACCATTCCTGGACATTAATATAATGAAATGTCAAGGAAACCTGGAATCTGGAATTTACAGAAAGAACATACACACAGACAATCACATCAAAGCTGACAGTTTTAACCCCAAAACATAAATATTCATTGATCAAAACTTAATACACAGGCTAGTTAAACTACAAATTAACAAGGAAGAATACTTTAAAGAGTATAAGCAAATAGAAAGAAAAGTGATTAAAATGAATTTAGAAAAGAACTAGTTCAAAAAAAGTACAAAAAAATCAAGAGGCAGAAACTTATTAAAGAAACCACAACACTTTCAGCAGAAAAAGAAAAGATAATTTTTAAGAAATTCACATACCATACATGGGCCACACAAAAATTGCAAAATCACGTAAAAGATTATAATATCAGGTTGGCACCTTTAAACAGATATAATGTTAAAAATCTCCTGAATGACAATATTAATGACAGTGTTCCTCCAGAGAAAAAAATGGAAATTGCCAAATAAGATGTGCAGAAGTAAAAAAGTGTATATTGGAAAAACAATGAAACATAACCACACTGTTAAAGAACTACAAACAAAAGGAGAAATCAGCAGTAACATCTGATTTCTGCATAGAAAACCACAACAATAATACTGTATATATACAAGTATTTATATCTATTACAGTCATTAGTCTCAACTTAATAAACAGTGATTTATAATGAGCTAACTTTAATGATTCTGAAATTATTCAGTTAATCTTTTTTTGCAATACAAGTAAGGCAGTAACTTGTGAACTGTTTCCCCAGAGTAAAATACCATATGCTATTATGCTTTGGAAAAAAGTGAAATAATCTGATCTAATATAAGATTCAAGTATATGACATTTCAAACTTATAATCAGAGTTTAGAAATTATATAATATGTGGTACCCAAGATAATTTGTTGTCTATTACAAAGCCTAAAATGGTATATTATTTGATCTGTTATCTATAGGAAAATTCCTTAAATTGAATATCATGTTTTACTTATATTGAGTAAAAATCAATTGGCTCTGAACCATTTATCAGCTTACATCAATGTGTATTCTGTCATGTGATATCACTTAGCAAAACAAAATAAAGTAAAGGATATCCTACAATTATGTATTCCACTTGCTTACACTAAACTCCACTTGCTTACATAAAACTAAGACATGTTTTGGGAGTATTCACTCGCATCTTCAGTTGTTGAGCGACTACTGTTACACAAAATGGTGGCTGGATACCCAGACACCACCACAGAAGCATCTGCATATCCAGCCACCATTTTGTGTAACAGTAGTCACTCAACAACTGAAGATGCGAGTGGATATGCAGATGCTTCTGTGGTGGTGTCTGGGTATCCAGCCACCATTTTGTGTAACAGTAGTCGCTCAACAACTGAAGATGCGAGTGATTACTCCTGAAATATGTTATAGTTTTTTGTAAGTAAGTGGAGTTTAGTGTAAGCAAGTGGAATACATAATTGTAGGATATATTACCACTCCATTCTACAGCTTCGTAAGTACAATTTATTTAATAGTGCAGGATTGTTGTCTTTGTTCATGTGACATCAAATGGCATCTCTTCCATGCTTTCACACTGACATTTGTGCACATAATCCTAGTTTGACTGATGGGATCTTATTTTTCACAGATAAGGTGAAAGCCATTTGGTTAGTCTGATAACATATGTCTCAGATCATAGTTGCCCTTGCATCTGCAATGTAGATGTCATTCCATATTTCAGCTTTCTTGCACACTGGATCTTGCAAAGTTTTTTTCATATCATTTTGTATCTGGCAGGAGCCTTATGATGCAGTAAAATTGTTCTCCAGCTAGTATATATGTTGACCAAAGTATAAAAACAGTCTAATTGTGAATGTTGTCCAAACAAACAGGTAAAGTTTGAAAATATTATTGATTTATAAATTTGTTAATTATTACCATTCATCTTTGCCAAAACTTGCTCATGATCTCTTACTGAGAAGCATTATTATACAAGAACCAGCTTATTAGAAAATTATTTATGTACTTTTAGTTAGTTATGCATTTGTGCAATTGTTTTATTCTAATCAACAGTAATTACATGTCAATGATGGTGACTTAAGAATTTGCTGTCTTACTAATCAACTCACGATTACATTTGTTTCCTTGCAAAATTTATTCAATGAAAAAAGAAAAATAAATGTAGCTTTCCTAAATATCATGCATCATGATCATGCTGTTGATGAACAATATCCAACACAGAAGCCTGAAAAAGCTTGAATTGTAAAGTTAAAGGACAGTGATGCATACAGAATGGAAAATGAGGTAAGTTCTCAAATCAAGTTGTGGACATTTATGCCCAAGTAACTGAGTGGGGTGACTCAGGCAGTAATGCTTGGGACTTGAATGTGGAACATCTTGGCTTCATTCCCATTGAATCAGTCATCCTGACCTTGAGTTTCACCATGTCACACAAATGCTGTGATGGGTGATCAGATGAATTTTCCAAGTAACCATTTCACATAATTTAATTCCAGTTCTCCTAGTAAAAGTCAAGTGTCAGGGTGAGGTGGACAGAAGCAGTTTGATGGAGGTTTGTACTGTGAAAAGTGCCTGCCCTGGCTTCCGCAACGTTTCTGAGTGGCTCTACCACGTTGGGGTGCTCGGTCTAGAAAAATGTTAGGGATCCCCATCTGAGTCTGAAAGTTGATGTCCAGTGTCTCCCTCTCAGAGGTGCCCCATTGGGAGGCTTAGTACAAACGGCCAGTCCTGAGCAATGCCCAAGTGCCTACCAAAATTATCCTCCTTCACCCCAAACTCTACAAGCATATCTAAATATCTCCGCCCATCAAACTCTACAAATATATCTTAATATCTCCAACCATTGAACTCCAAGTATATCTCTAAATGTGTCCATCCATCAAACTCCTAGTATATTTAAATATCTCCATCCATCAAACTCTACAAAACCGCCATGACTGACCGAGGTCATTAAGGCGCTGACTCGTGAGCGGGAGGTCTGGGGTTCGAATTACACCAGGACCGTCCTTCCTTACAGATTTTTTTAAACCATCATAAATGGTTAATGCCAGGGATATACCCTAAACTTAGGCCTGAAAGTTGCCTTCCTGAAAAAATCCTTTCCCAATATCATCTTTCATCTCAAGTATCATTAGTGTTCATTGCCTGTGGTGCCTCAGTACTAAAACGGGCGAAAAAAAGCTATATCTCCATCCATCAAATTCCAGATATATATATATATATATATATATATATATATATATATATATATATGTGTGTGTGTGTGTGTGTGTATTTATTTATACTGGCAAAATTAAGGTCTTAAGGCCTTTACTTCCACTCAGTCAGTCTTACATGGATGTACATACCTATTAAATTACATTAGTTAAAAAAAATAACTATAAACGCAAAGCATGAGTTACAGTTATTGCCAATAAAGATCATATTTACCAGTTACATATAAATTAAGTGAAATATGTGGCTACTAAAATGAGCATAATATAATTTTTTTTTAATGCTAAACTCTCATATACACATTTGTTAAGTACCATTTTTTAAACGTGCACATGTATAAAATATTGATTTAAAACAAAAAAATGTAATAATTCTTTCAATTTGCATTTAAATATAGCTTCTCAGGTGGTATGTTTTATCTCCATGTATCGAAATCCGGAGTGTATCTCTAAATGTCTCCATCCATGGAACTCAACAAGTATATCTCTAAATATGACACAGTAAAATGTGTGTGTGTATTAGTTTTTTAAATTTATTATTATTTATATATATAATATTATAAATAATATATATATATATATTATTTATCTACTTAGTCGAAGCTAACTTGCGGTATAAATTTCCCACTTTTCAGACCTAAGTGGGAAGAAGTTTCCCGGGAGCATGACTAACTGCACACAAGCTGGAAAATTAAAAAATCTGAGCCAAAATTTATTTTATGGAAATGGTGTCATTTAATGTCGTTACTTTATTTAACACAAATGCAAAAAGGTAATGGATTCGCCTCTTCCATTCATTGCGGATGCTTGACTAAGATTCTTGTTAATTGGGTTTCCTTCCTGTCATTTTAAAACCTGAGGTACCGAATGGTGACTACGCTATTTCCCAAAACTACCCTAAATATTTACAAAGTGTAAATTAGGTGTGCAATAATCCTGTTACACTAAATAAGGGAAAACAAGTTGTTAGGGGGGGTGGGGGGCTGAGGTTGGTTGGGCCACGTAAGGTTATGTTAGCCGATGTTGGCAGTACTGTAAGTGCGTGCAGCTGAGTGTGTTTGTTTATACTTAGAGCTGTTGAAATCTGTGTATGTGAATAAAAGGCAGTCAGTTAACTTTGACTGAAAGGGTGGAAGTAAGTGAACGGTAGAGAGTGAAAGTGAAATTTCTTCATTAAATTTCATAAATTGTCAGAGCTTTAGGAATTCTACAATGACCAGAGGTATGGCAAAAACTTTCAACTTTTTTTTTTTTTTTTTTTTTTTTAATAATCAGCGGATGATCCGTCACTTGATACAGTATCTTCGCCGCAGTACATGAAAATATCTATTATACATTGCGTTTGTGAAGACAACTGTTAAGAATTGGCATGATTCGTATAGTACCGTGTACCATATAGAGATAGCATTTTGGGCAAGAGTACTGATTAGTTCATCCAGTACATATGTCGCTTTTGCACGCGGTAATGGTCCTGTTGGAACAAGACAACTCGTAATTTTTAAAAAAAAAAAAAAAAAAAAATTGTAACAAGGAACAACATATTGCAGCCAGAAAGGTAAAAACAGCATAACCTTTACAGTTATCTCTGGAGCACTTGGATCTACTAGCTAGTAACCCAACAACCCTTCCGGGCAGTGCAGTACTTGTATAGCCAGAGCCGCAGACACCCCTACCACGGCAATTTTAAGAATGGGCAACATAAATGGAAATCTTGTGCAATTTTAGCGGAAACTCGGAAAAAATTAAATTCCCAATTAAACCACTCTAACCTAACTCTTACGCTAACCTTGAGAAAATCCTAGAAACCGTGGACCCAGTGGTTTGCTGACGGCCTAGGCTCTCCTCCTTTTCGTAAATGTAAATTGATAGCGATTTGTGTGTTACAGTATTAGGCGGTAAATCGTTGTAGTGGTGGCAAATCTGCTTAAACTCCGGCTAAAGATACGTAGTGTCATCTAGCAGCAGAAATCATGAGCAATTAGTCAACAGCTAAATAAGTGAATGCAACAACAGCCTAAGTGTGAATGAACAATTCGGAATAATTACCGCGTTTTAATATGATTGACAAACAAATTAGTAAGTGTGTTATGTTAATTTTAAATGTATATTTATCTCTGTAACATGATAGTATAGACATATAACGTTTAGGCCATTATATCTCGTGAGTAAATAGAATTTCAGTACACACATATCAAAGATTTCGTTAAGATCTGCGTAATTAAAGCTGATAAAAGCGTTATTAACCAACATGATACAGGAATAGATATTTCTAAGTGATATTCGCAGATCTTACGTTTATTGAATTTTTTTAATTGTCTGCAGTGCTAAAGAAGTAACTTCTGCACCGAGCATGTGACCGATTATTTTATAAGTGCATCACTTTTTGTTATAAATCAATTAATATAATAAAATATATAGCTAAGTGGCCTAGGTTGGGGACTGTGTGACATGTTTTGCACATTGCAGTTGTCCTGACTAAAATTACATGTAATATTTTTCTATATCCTTTAAATGCATGACCGCGGGTGGCACAGATCGTTAAGGCGCGGACTCATGAGCGGGAGGTTTGGGTTCGAATACCACCAGGACCGTCCTCCCTGACTGAGGTTTTTTCAGGTTTTCCTCAGTCCTCATAAATGGCAAATGCCAGAGAGGTACCCTAAACTTACACCAGGAATGTTTCCTTCCTTTAAAATAAATCCTTTCCCAATATATCATTTCATCCCATGTCATCACTATCCATCGCCTGTGGTTCCTCTGTAGAAAAACGGGCGTTAAACACCATTCATTTAATAAATGCATGCAACTTTCAGTTTGCTTACAGAATTAAGACTCTTTACTTTGTTCATGTACAATGTTGCCATTATATTCTCTCATATATGTGAGTTTGGTGTACTTTCTCCTCCCCTTTTCAGTTTTCTTAATCAGAAAAGAATTGCCTTTTTACAAGAAGTTAGAAAATGTAGTGGAATGAACACATGATTGTTCTTGGATTTACTATAAGTATGAATCTTTGGAAATATACAAATGGACTAAAAGTAATCATCTGTTTTGCATATTGAAATTGCTTATAGTAGCTGGTGAAATTTGGGTCATGCTTATACTCAATTGGTATCACTGTAGTTTAGACTGTAGTGTATATATTTGTTAAGTTGATAGACATGACAGAAAGTTATGATGTTATTGCTTTAAATTATTTACAGTAAAATATTGAGGGTATTGCTTAAGTTATCTTGCTTGTCACTGCAATAGCATGCAAATTAGTGCAGCAACTGCTGTGGATGGACTGGTATAATTTTTGAGGTAGAGATTTACTATTGCAGTGATTGGTGAAGATAACGTTATTGAAGTGGATGACATGAAATTTAGTTGTCATTGTAGCCTCAGAAATATAGAGGTAATTTATGGAATTTCTTGTGTTTTGTGATATGCTTAAGACAAATTGCAGGTTAGGTTAGCTGTCCATATATAAATAGTTTGCTTGAAAACTGTGGTGCTGATCCCATCCCAGAAACAATAATTTGTTGATTTCGATATGCCTTAACTTGGCTAAGGTAAAATTAAAAACTGATGTATAGCTTAGCAATGATTTAAATCTTGTGCATACCAACAATAATATTCATTTGTTTTCCCATAAGGCATTTGTGTTTAAATAAAGCATTAAATTGCATTGTAATGAAGGCAATTTTTTTTTAATTAAAAAGTGATAAATAAGTCAACAAAAACAAATGTTCTCATTTTATCAATTCCAGCAATGGTCTTTGTTCTTAAAAAAATTGAGCTTAATTTTCAAATTAAGAGCTTTTCAGAATTATTTTTAAACATAATATTTAAATTATTTATTTTTAATTTTCCTTGCTCTGAAAAATTCAGGGGACCTAAATATCAATTTTGGGCGCAGTAAGGAAGAAAGAGTAAGTTATTTGTTTAGTTGTCGTTCCACAGATCCCATATGAACTAATTCTCGAGGATATGGAACATGTCAAATACAACATTCTACATATCAAGTATCACCATTAGATAAAATAAGTTGTATAACAAGCAAGTTCAAGTGAATAAATTAAGATATGTGACAAATTAAATGCAACATTTTTGGTAAAGGCTATAGCAAAATATCACATGACAGTGACAAAGTACAATGTGAAATATGCAAGTGCTTCAATTTAGCCTGTGGAACTGCTAGATACTGTCCAGAGCATGAGTAGCTATGGAATGTTTTTTAAGCACAATATCTCAACTAAAATTTAACTTTGCAATATTTTGTTAGCTTAATGTGTAGTGTACATGTGATACTAGTAGCTGTTACTTCCAGTTATATCCTTTCCCAATTTATCATTTCATTTCATGTATCATCAGTGTCCACCGCCTGCGGTGCCTCAGTAGTAAAAACGGGCATTAAACACTACTCCAAAAAAAAAAAAAACTTCCAGTTCCTGCCTCAGAGAGGTGAGAAAGTTGAGACATGTTCATTTATTTCCACCTACACAATATGGAGGTGACATGCTTGATGCAATGAACAATAAGCTGCTCTGAAATTCTGCTTACGTCTCAACATACCTTCATCTGAGGTGTGTGCAAGTTCAGGAGGCCGATGAACAATTTGTTCTTCCCTTAATACAGCTTGAAGATGTTTGAAAATGTTTAAAGAGCTAAAGTAATCAATTTCAAAGGAATATAAATATGGTGCTCCAGTTTGTACTCTAATCAAAGAAAACACTAAAAACCGCTGCTGTCAGCATGAGAGAGGATTGTCAAATAACATTAAGAACATTTTCAGAAATTGTGAAAATTTCACGGGGAGCCATCTACATATTAGTAACTGAAAAGTAGCACATGAGATGTGTTTGTACTTGGTGGGTTTTAAGACTCTGTTATGGAACAAAACCATTGCATACAACTTAAACTTAGGTATTCATTTTTTACACGGAACTCCATTTACTTACATAGAATTAGACGCATTTCGGGAAAATCTCCCCCATCTTCAGTTGTTCCCTGAATCACCGTTACTCGAAACGATGGCTAGACTCCTGGAAGTACCTGTGTTGACATCTGTTGACTGGAGTAACCTAATGAACTTCGAGTTTACTCCTATAGATGAACTCAGTCATTTCCTACTTCAGCCTCTTTATCCCTGCGCATGTGCATTCCTATCCGACTAGTGGTGCCATCTCTAGGTGCGATTGGGATTTACTTTCTGGATGCCCCTCGTACCTCCACATGTCACTCTTTATGTTTTAATAGTAGGTGCTTTAACACACATAAAAAATGACTTGATTTTTATTTTTTTGTAATAGGTTGGCATTCAGGAGAGATGGAAATTTGCATGGCAACAAAAGTTTCTTAAAGGGTTTTAAATTTAATTTGTTCACAGTTGTGTAAATGTATATTCCTTTGGAAAAATGAATATTTTATGAAAGACTCATATATTTCACTTGCTGGAGAAGGGAGGACATTAAAAATATCAAGATGATACCCGTCTAAAAGTATAGTAACATCTAAGAGACATGTGTGGGTAACAGTGCATAGGAGAAAGAGTGCTAAAAGTGAAGAATTTCTGAAACTGTTAAAAAAATTATCTTTTTGATAATGTAAAGATATTTAGTTTTATGTATGTGCCTTTTTGCAAATTGTGTGAATTGTGTCTTGCTGTTTGCATGATTTTGTTCGCAAGTGTGCTAGATCAAATTGTTAATGATTTACAAGCTAAGAAGGTTCTCACCAAATAAATAATGTAATTAAATCTAAATTAAGAGAGAGACTGCATGAGAATAGCAAGTACTATATGTGCTTTTTGCTGCAGGGAAGAGGTCAGATGTAGAAGTGGAAGACAGGGGACCAAATGAGGCTGGACCAGACCCCTCAGCCCCTGTCACCAGACGGGGCGTGCTTACATCCTTCTTGAGTGGCAAGTCCATGGAAATTCCTGAGCAGGATGTGGTAAGTGCAAATGAATTATAAGGCTTAAAATTTGGTACACAATGGGATATATTAATAAAACTGAGTGAGAGTGAGTGGTTGGTGGCAAATGAGTAATTACTCTGCATTTCATACTAATAAACATTTTCCTCTCTTGAATATGACTCACTTGCAGGAACTAAATGGGTTGAGACAGCTGTATGAAGTGATTGTTTATTCCAGGTCTTGTTAACTGCCTCTTTCTACCATGGAAGAAGACAAAGTAGAATTTCAAGCTGCATTTGTTAATATACTGACATTGTATCCAATATTATTTTCAAAACCACAATTGCCAGAAACTAGAAGAAATAAGATTAAAGCAACTGAAGGGAGCAGTCAAAATGTAAAGACTATAGCGGAACATTTTTAGTCTAAGTAACATTGCAGAATAATAATGCGACCAAAAATTTGCATTATATAATTTCATAAAATCATATGCATTCACTTGACAGATATCATAATTCAAATGCCACTATTCATTACAGATTTTTTAAAATTGCTATTATAATGTGCACTATAAACAAGCTTCGATATTTGTACAAACTTTTAATGTATTTAAATATCACCATGCCATCAACAAAGCCTACATTAAAAACAAAGTAATGCTTTATCAAGGCATAAAGATAAAAGACTACAGCTTACAGGACAGAGAAATCCTGTATGAGCAAATAGTTTCCAGACATAAGGTCATAGTGATTACCTTTATCATTTGTAAATGTAATAGATTCACAAATTCATCCTGTATATCTCTGTTTATAATTTAGTAATATTGTTTAGTTTCTTGTTAGATGAATATGAATATATTTATTTTATTGAGAGACCAATAGAAGGGGTCCTCACATATTTGGCCCTAGCACATTTTTAGGTGTGACCCCTCATGAATGCAATTTGTTAACAGTAAGCTTCCTTGCTAAATTATAAATTAACCATAATTATTCTTGATATTATTATATGATTTAGTTGAACTAGATACTCTTGCTTCACTTACTTTTCATAATATATAGTTAACAAAAAAACTCATTGATGATGCCTTAAAACTTTTGAATATACAAGATAGAAACATATCGTTTACATACGAAACAGAAACAGATAACATGTTGCCATTCTTGGATATTAAAATAATGAAACGTCAAGGAAATCTGGAATTTGGAATATATAGAAAGAATACATAAGCAGATAAACACATAAAAGCTGACAGTTTTAACCACACAGTGCACAAACATGCAGCAATTAACAGTTTAACATACCAGCTAGTTAACCTACAAATTAGGAAAGAAGAATATTTTAATGAATACAAATAAATAGAAGAAACAGCGGTTAAAATGGTTTTAAAAAAGAACTAGTACATAAAAAGGTACATGAATTCAACAGACAAAAATGTATCAAAGAAACCACAACACTTTCAGCAAGAAAAGATAAGCTAATTTTTAAAAAATTCACATATCATCCATGGATTACAAAAAATTTCAGAATATTCTTCAAGATTTCAATATCAGGTTGGCACTGGTTAACAGATTTAATGTTAAAAACTTATTGATAGACAATGTTAATGACAAAAAAGCAGGTATTTACAAAATAAATTGCACAGAATGTGAAAAATTCTACATTGGAAAAACAAAGAGAAACATAGGCACACGTTAAAGGAACATTTGAGGAACAAAAAGTACAAGCAAATAGAAAAATCAGCAGTAGCATATAATTTTTGGACACAAAATCATGACAAAATGAATAAAGCATAATTATTAAAATCAGTACAAGGACATGCGGAACTAGCAACCTGGGAGAAAATCTATATCTACAAACACAAAGACAGCCTAATGAACTTCGACACTGCCATAGATGTAAACATGAACTACAAGTTTATCACACTGCCACCGGAGCTGAATACACATTCCCAAAGCTTAACAAATTATCCAACAGTTGAATTTAGCCAAGGTGATGATGAGAACGAAATGTACTGGAAACCGGTTCTATATATTATGACAGGTAAGTGAAGCATTAAGAGTGTTTAGTTCAATTAAATCATACAATAATATCATTATGATTGGCTTCACAGTGCAAGTTCCAATTAACATTTTAATTAATAATTATTCTTATTGCAATCCACGAAACAATACAAAATAAAATAATGACAACACAATTAGAGTATCTCTGTCTAATTGTTGTTAGGTACTATTTTTATAAAGATTAAACTTATGTGTGTTAATTGCATGTGCTTAAATATATGGGAAAGAGTTGGGAAACTTGAAAAACAGTATTCACTTTTCATAAATATTTAGTATTTATTTGATTTTTATTAGTGGATATTATTGCAGTATTCTTAAACAATAATGTTCTTTAATCATGTGAAAGTGAAAGGAAAGCACTTTCGTTAACCCTTTAAATTTAAAAAACTGTTTTATGTATCTGTTCATGTTAAATTTTTCTTTTCAGCAAATGCTTAGCTACATTATACAATAAAACACAATATAATATTATGATGGGTACTTTTTCCATGGCTACTATTGTTGTAGGTTCTCCATTGTAGTGTGGAGGATTTTGGTAAAAAGTCGAAAGTTACGGAGCAATTGCATGTTCTATATAACATAGAAGAAATGCATTCATGTAATTGCTAGTCCAAATTTCTGAGTTGAGCACATATCCAGTCTACACCTATGAATTTCTCCCTGGCATTGTTTGTAGTTGAACACCTCTTCTGTTAATATGCTTATACCTGTGTGCATGTGATGAATAGTGGTATCAAGAAATTATTACATTCTGTAGTGTTTGAGCATTTGTTAGGAATTGAATCCAGTCACTTCCTTTTGACTTAGTAACAGCTACAACTCTGTCAAGTTAATAATATGGCACCTGGGAAACATCTTCTGCACCAGACTAAAAATCTAGATCAGCAAGAAATTTTTAATTTTCTCTTCATTATCAATCATTCCCCCTTGCGCTAGCCACCATACAGTATTTTCTTTTAAGTTTGTTCAAATGTCTGTAATTATACTTGCAAGATTCTTTTCAAGGTTTATAGGTTTTTTCTTCTGCATTGAGCAACCATCATAAATTCCACCATCCATCATGCTTTTTATCCTTACTCTTTTTGGGGGGGGGGGATAGTGTTTAATGCCATTTTTAGTACTGAGGCACCACAGGCATTGAACACTGATGATACATGAAATGGTAAATTGAAAAAGTTTTTTTTTTATGAAGGAAGTGTTCCAGGCCTAAGTTAAGCGTATCTCCCAGGCATTTGCCATTTTTGAAGATTGAGGAAAATCTGGAAAAAACTGCAATCAGGGAGGATGGTCTGGCGGGAATCGAACCCCAGACCTCCCGCTCAGGAGTCTGCAGCTGTAACAACCTCAGCCATCCATGGCGGTTCTATTCTTATTGATACATTGTGAGTCATCCACCGTATTGACTCAGCAAATCTTGAGAATACACTCCACTAATGGAGTAGGTGAAAGAGATTATTAATATCAAATCGGGACTTACCACTTGTCTGTTTCATCTTGTGAGATTTCACTCAAGGAAGAAAGATCATGGACCAAATGTAAATATGTTTATTAATAATGCATGCTTGTTATTACTTAGAATTGTCAAGTGAAGATTAAAAAGTAATTTTTATTAATATCACCCAATGCTTCAATAGCGAGCCATTTTTGCAAATGTAAATATGTTTATTAATAATGCATGGTTGTTATTACTTAGAATTGTCAAGTGAAGATTAAAAAGTAATTTTTATTAATATCACCCAATGCTTCAATAGCGAGCACTTTTTGCAAAACATGCTCTCATTTGCAGCTGGTGAATGACTATGACTGTAGTTAGATAAGGTGATTGTACCTAGTGTTACTGTAAATGCCGCCACAATAGAGATTGGGTTACTTATCAAACAACTCTCACAAGAAAAAACAGATTATTGAATGATTTTTATTGTCCTGATGCAATGATATACTGTGAATGATTGAACTATGCCACACAATGACAAAACTCTCTGTGTACATGGTTTTCACCATAAGTTTTGTCACATCAGGAGTTTTTACGAGCCCAGTATGGATTTCAATATTAATTAAATTTGGAATGGAATACAATCAAACATGCATTAATGATCTCTTCTGAGTAAATATTTAGAACACAATCAATGGTTTCACTTACATGAGATTTACTCAGGACTTGTTTCATGGAACAATTGTCCATATCCTCAGATAGTATATGGTTGTTGGATCATTTGTAGATATTGGGTAGGTAGGTATCTGGGTGAACTCTGGTGGTCTTCTGATAAACTTGAATAAAGAACTGTCTTGTTCTAGGATGTCAAAATTCAATTATCACAAGACCACCAGAGTCAAATGATAAATCGGGAAAGGACATTTTGTAGGAAGGAAACGTTCCAGGTGTAAGTTTAGGGTACCTCCCGGCATTTGCCAATTATGAGGACTGAGGAAAACCTGAAAAAACCCCAGTCAGGGAGGACGGTCCTGGCGGGATTCGAACCGCAGACCTCCCGCTCACGAGTCCGTGCCTTAACGACCTCGGTCACCCGTGGTGGTCTTTCATGTAAGTGAAACCATAAAGAGTGTTCTAAATATTTTGACTCAGAAGAAATTATCAGTATGAATTGCTTGTATGTTAGATGTGGCCAGTGGGAAGCATTCACTTATAAATTACAACCTGAGATCAGAAATGTAGTACAATTTTATACAATGCTATTAATTATTGACACAAGATGCTGAGAGATACAAGGATTGTTTGATAAGTAACTTGGTTCTCATACTATACTGAGGTCACTGAAACTTTGTACTTAACAGCAACCTTTTCATTTGGAAATGCTGCAAATTAACAAAAAAATTAATGTAATATTTGCTATATTTTCTGAACCAATCACAAAATAACATTATTGGTCAGTCAGTCATGATTTAAAAGTTGTTCTGTTGCTAGTTTTACTTGCATTATTTGCAATTAATTTCTATCAGATGTTTGTAGTTGAATCATTATGATTAATTGAAATGGTTAAATTGTAGTAGTTAGAAAATGTTTCAAAGAGGTCATTTGCAAAGTGATTCCAATGAGTCCTTTGCATTGAGGTGTTACACGGATACAAAATGCTCCTAAAGAAGGCATATGTTGTAATGCACAGAGTTTTTTTTTGTACTTAAAATCATAAGCAAATATCTCCACAGTAAATCTCTCATTTTCAAAAGTTTGTTTTTTATTATGGTTACATTACTATGCAGCAATTTAATTGTGGCTATAAATAATTCTAAAGCAAAGTATTTCATTATGTTTACAGAATGTCGCAATCCACACAGTGAAACTATTGTTAATCTTATTTTGATTAAAGTAAAACCACTAAAAATCATGTCACCACATTAAAACTCTCTTGAAATTTCACAAACACACCTAAAAAAGTAATTTTCGGACTTGTTTCATGAGGTAAATTTACCTCAGAGAATTTTAATGTGGGGACATGATTTTTAGTGGTTTTACTTTAAATCAAAATAAGATTAAAGTGATATCATTGTATGATTCAGTTGAACTACACACTCTTAAAGCTTCACTTACTTTTCATAAATGTATGGAACCAGTTTCAAGAACATTTAGTTTCCATCTTCAGCCAGGCTAAATGTTCTCAAAACCGGTTCCATACATTTATGAAAAATAAGTGAAACTTTAAGAGTGTGTTGTTCAACTGAATCATACAATGATATCAATTAATATGATTAGCTTCTCTGTGCAAGTTCCAATTTACATTTAAGATTAAAGTATTTCAATTTTACATATATCTATTATACAGTTACTAGTCAAAATTGAAAACTATAATATCAGCTGTTAAACATTGGTGGCTGTTGCAGCATTGCCAACATTGCATGAACTGATGCTGTCAAGACCATTGTTGTGATGACCTGGGTATAATAGAGGGCATCAGCAACAACTGTACATGTGGTCATAAAGTTTTCTTTCCTTGTATCAATATCTTATGGTCACAAGTCATTCTGTCTTTCTTTTTTGTGTGTGTGTATGTTAAATCCTGAAAGGGAAATTAGCAAAAGAAATTCATGAGAGGAGTTTGCCCATATTGGTTAACTATGCCCTTCCTATGAAACTGTTTGACTTTGGGTAAATGATTTGAAATGTGGCAGAATAAGTATTGAAGATACATCATGTCACGGAGTTCCAGAATCAGCTATGAGGCCAGAAATTATCAATAAAGTTCATGACATTGTTTTGGCTGACAGATGACTGAAAGTGCATGAGTTAGCAGAGATCATGGGCATTTCAACCAAGCGGATATAATGCATTGTGCATGAAAGAACTTAGCTCAAGATGGATGTTGCATTTACTCATTCCAGTTGCAAAAGCAACCTTCAGCTGATGGTTTGGAAATGTTTAAGAAGAATCCAACAGATTTTTATGATATTTTGTGACTATGGACGAAACATGGATTCCTTACTGTCACCAGAAATGAAACAGCATTCCAAACAGGGGACTGTACATGGTAAATGAGCTACAATAAAGGCAAAATGCGTTCCAACCACCGGAAAAGCGATAAGTTCAGTTTTTTTGTAATGCAAAAGGAATTCTCTTGATTGGCTACATGGAGAAGGGGTAAAACCATAACTGAAGAACACTACGCATCATTTTTTGCAGAGACTTGAGGCAGCGATCATGGAAAATCATCCAGGAATGGCCAAAAAGGTGTTATTTCACCATGACATTACTCTGGTACATTCAAGCTGCATCGTTCAGGACAAATTGATTGAATTACTATTTGAAATGCTTTCACATCCACCCTGTTCACGGATCTTGCTCCCTCTGATTGCCATTTGTTTCCAAAACTCAAAACTTTCATAGCCAAACACAAATTTAAGCCAAATAAATAGGTGATACATAGGTAAACAAGTATTTTGATGGTCTTAAAGAACTTACTTCCACAAGGCTATCACAAACTGGAGAAACATTGGAGCAAGTCCGTTGAATTTGAGGGAACTATGTTCAAAAATAAAGTATGTTGCAAGACTGAATTGTTCTCTCTAATATCAAAGCACCCTCATATTTTAATATCCTAATAATACCAGTTACATGGATGTGTAATGAACCCAAATCAAACATCATTACACAAAATGACCATCTTTAGCAAGCATGCAGTCCTTAAGTCTATGTGGCCACTCATCAGTTGCATTACACAACACATAAACAGTGAGTTCCTTCACAAGGAAGGACATCAAACTGATAATATTTGGGTGTCTCTTCTTGTAAGCACAGATCAATTTGAAGACTGGGTTTAGTCCAGACTACTAGGGCCCTGTTCCACAAGTGTGGTTAGTATGGACATGTAATGTGTAGTTACCAGTATAATTCTGTTTCACAAAGGTTTCTGCAACACTTGTACCTTATAACTCCATAGACAAGTGTACAAGTGATTTTTCATTGCTTTGTTCCAAAAAAAGTATTAGTTCAGTACTTGTAACTTGTAGTTTATAGTTGAATTTTGTTTTATAAAGGTTTCTGCTACACTTGTAATTTATAACTCCATATCTACAAGTGATTTTTCATTATTTTGTTCCACTGAAGAATTAATAGTCATGTACTTGTAACTTGTATTTAGTTCTTTACATGTGTAGGAAGATGTTGACTTCAAATACTAGTACAAATTTTAACATCCTTTTAATAATTTAGGAAATCAGTTAACATAAATTGCTAAGTATTTAGTTAAGGTAATGATAGTGATGAGAATAGAAGTGTGTTTAAAGAACGAATAATTCAATATATGAGTACAAAGAAAAAGTTACATTAAGTTCAATTAAAGTATGGCTTATGATGATAATGGCCTTTCCCGTTTCAAAAGTGTATTTTAGTCCAGCATCTTAGTTTATATTTTTTTTAAGATGTTTGCTAAAGCAATGGAAATAATCTTTTTTGACACCATTTTCACAATATTTTGCTTGCAATAAAAATTTGATCGCAAAACAATGTAAATATAAATGATCAAGCACAATTGGGAAGCTCATTTCTTCTGCCATCCCTGAACTGAAATTGATGCTGTGACATAGCCCATGTGACCATCATCTAATGTGAACTGTTACGCTTGCATATTCACACATATATAACAAAATATTTCATTGATTTTTATTAATACTTTATAAATGCTGTACATTCTTTTATGGAACAGAAAGTGACAACCGCATCTTGTAGAATAAAATGAATGTGTTTGATACTCAGTATAATAAATACAAAGTAAATTGCAGTACGGTGAAATCCAATCTGTTGTTTCCCAGGTGGTAAGCAAAAGAAAATTATGAATGGGGAAGGGGTCTATTTTTTTGTAATTAGTGCTTAACATTCGTTTTTACAACTGAGGGACCACAGGCGTTGGATACTGATGATACATGAAATATGGGAAAGTTTCTTCTTCTTCTTCTTCTTTTTTTTTTTAGGAAGGAAGCATTCCAGATCTAAATTTAGGAAACCTTCCCAGCATTTACCATTTATGAGGACTGAGAAAAAACTGGAAAAAAACCTCAGTCAGGGAGGATGGTCCTGGTGGGATTCGAACTCCAGACCTCCTGCTCATGAGTCCTAACAACCTCAGCCACCCATGGTGGTGGGGAAGAGATCTAAAAGTAGACATCTCTGGTTTCATGTTTAAATTTGTGTGAACTTATTGATTAAAATCAAAGTAAGTCTGAAAAATGCAGAAATATTCATTAAAATATTAATTTTGAGGTATCAAACATTGGGGGGGGAGGGGGGTCATATTCCCCATCCTGTAAGAGACGTCCTTGATTTAAAATAACCTTTAGGTGCCTCATCAAGTGCTCTTGCATGCTTCAAGGGACATATCATGATTTTGGTAATAATCAAAATTTCTTTTTGCACTGTGTGCATTTGCAAAAGCATATGATAGGCAATGAAAACAGATTCCTTGCTACAATAGTTCATTCACGACTTTGTCATCTGTCTAGTGCATCTTCATTTATATTTGCACTATCACTCCGCAGCAAACAGATATCCCTATCATACATGTTTTGTCTTAAATACACCTGTTCACAATACCTCGCTACAGTATATTTCAAAACATTCTACTGTAAGGATGCTGGTTAAATAAAGCAAAATAGACATTTGTTCAGTTGTTGCAGGAAAATAATACTTCAAGGAATGATCAATGCAGGTTTTATTTCTGTTGTTTATAATGAAATTACATCTGGGACTATGTGGATTCAGAAAAATTATGCTTTTAGGAATGATAGATTGGTTTCAAAGTATGCAGAATTAAATGGTCAATTTTATCACCTTTATATATTTTGTATTTATTAATTATAAATTCTTTACTAATGTTTTATCTAAATTTAGTTGCTATCTTATTGATCCAAAATCCACTAAACTGTGTTTTATTATTTATTTATAGAATTAAAGCCATCTCTTATAATTCATTGATCCCTCCCAACCATCCTTCTTCCTGCTTAAATAACTCTATTTTGTATAAATACACTTGTATGGAATAGGGCCCAGAAGGCCAGGTGAAAACAAAGTCCAGCACATTGTTTGCAAGCCACTGCTGGATTGAATGAGCCTTATGTGCTAGGGCCAAATCCTGTTGAAAGCTTCAGTTCTGATTGTAGAAAAGTGTTGTTCAGGTTCCTGACCTGTCTGATGGTACCCTTTGGCTAATGTTTTTACCCCTTTATGATAGGAATGGAGTTCAATTGTGCCCTTGTAACCATGATTGATGCAGGTTAACGGCCTCTCTGGATTCTTGGAGCCTTAATTTGAGCTTGTGGGTATACCCCGTCATTTTGAGCCATCATCATCAGTGTTGGATAATGCCAAGGTGCTTTGTTTCTATGAATCTCTTACACTTCATTTCATTGTGAGGAAGTATAATTTACATTGTTTCTAAGTATGTAATCCCAGCTCTCTACTTAACATGAGATTTCTAGATATTTTTAGTTCAGGGCAACACTGACTGCTCCTAACCAGATTTCTGAGCACACAGACTGCTACTACTGGAGTCTGCATATGTTGGTGTTCCGTGCCTGGGGCAGTCTTTCATACTTCCAGTCTCTGTTAAATGCTGGAGCGCAATCCATGAACCTCCTTGGATATTTTAGACTTCTGGAGCATTTTGAAATTCCCACCTTCTGGCTTACCTAACTTATGCACTGCTATACAATTTTTGTAATTGTGCAGTGCATTGTGAAAACTACTAAAAATACTTACCATATCTACAGCTCAACTAACAATGACTCACATATCAGGTTATATCGCAACAAAACATGTGCTGTGTAAGGTAGACAAGTCAGCAGGTGAGATTTTCTAAATGTTTTATGAATACCGGTCAATCTGTGGGCACAATCATTTGTAGAGCAATGGACTTACACTAATATGCCATGCAGATACTAGATGGGGGTTGTAAGCAGAGTGTGTAGTGAATGGACAGTGTTTGTTTGTTATCAAGTAGAGAAAGATGTGAATAAAATGGGAGGCGACTGTCATGAAGAAAGATAGACTGTATACTTTTTTTGTGGAAGGAAGGCAAAAAACTGCAGAAGTTCATAAATGTTTAACTGCTAAATTAGTCGAGAAGCTCCTGCACAGTAAACTGTAACAACTGAATATTCGTATATATACAATATTACTGTTCACCAGTTGCAGGAAATCTTCACATAAGTGAGTACTGGTTTTCATTAAACTTCTTGGTTTCACAGGAACATTGAGGTTGTGTCTGAATTGATTGTGGAAGGGCTCATTATGCTCCATGGGACTTGGTAGAGGCACACAAAAACAAAAGAGTTGAAGTGTGGTGTCGCTACCACTCAGCAGAGAAGAAAGTTCAATCCATACAATGGAAACATCCAGGGAGTCCCCACGCTGCTCCATCTGTGGGGCAAGCAGTTGGTTGGCATCTTTTGGGACACTTAAGGTATATCTCTAATGGACTGGCTTCCTCAACAGTGAGGTGTTCTGTAAGGCCCCCTTACATGACGTAGATGCAGATTCAGCAATGGAAGTCAACAGTGTTCATCCAGCATGGGAAGTGCAGCACGACAACCATAAAGTTGACATTGCTAGGGTTCATTGTCGTGCCACACCCACCATATTCACTGTATCTCACACCATCTGATTATGCCTTATTGACAACATGAAGCACTCTCTGTGAAATAAAAACTTTGGCAACAATGATGAAATTTAGACAGCTTTTCACAAGTGGTGACATAGTACTCCCAATTAGTGGTTTTGTGATTCCATAATAAAGTTACCAAGGAAATGGCAAAGGTGTATTGATGCTGGAGAGTATATTAAGAGATCACACATGTATTGAACCATGTTACATAATAAATAAGGTACTATTATTGTCGGTAATTTCCAAATGTTCCTTGAATTTGCATATTCCTGCCACCTATGTTTTATTCTTTTTAAATACGCACAAGCATGAATATCAGGACTGTGTTGATATAATGGTTTGTTAACTTCACATAGCACACACATCACTTCGAGACTGAAGCCATGGTTCCATGACCTTGCAATAATAATTGGCAGCTAAATTTTTGCATATCACTCTCATATACTATTAGCACATTTGTAATCAGAATCTCAAGGTAAGTTTGGGTATAATTGATGATATGATAGAAAGCAGTAATAGACAGTACCGCCATGGGTAACTGAGATTGTTAAGGTGCAGACTGGTGACCAAGAGGTCTGGGATTTGATTCCCACCAGGATCGTCCTTCTGATGGTTTTCTCCAGGTTTTCCTCAATCCTCATAAATGACTGGGGAGATACCCTAAACTTAGGCCTGGTATGATTCCTTCCTTTAAAAAGAAAAATCCTTTCCTAATTTAATCATTTCATCTCATTAGTGTCTACAACCTGTGGTGTCTCAGTAGTAAATACGGGAGGTAAACACTATGCAAAAAAGTAATAGTTTGAGCCTTATTTGTTTTGCTTACAGTTTGGAAGATGTCGTTTCGTGTCTGAGTTTGAAAAGCTGAACAGAATTGGGGAAGGTACCTATGGAATTGTGTGTAAGTACAAAATGCAGTTTGTTTTAAGTGCAGCTCTTATCAAGCTTTAAGTAAAGTGCTCAGTCTTGCCATAAATATGTCATGTTGTAAGGGTTAAGTTAATTAACTGTAATATATTTTCTATTTTTTAATTTGCTTGTGATATGTTTTTCCGATGGATTTGAAATGTTTAGCAGCAAGCACTACCACCATTCGGAAATGTGCCTTCTGACTCTCAAGTACTGAATACAGTTTGCAGTTCAGGCCAATCTTGAGAACTAATAAGATATAAATAAAGTTGAAATAAATAAGGTTAGAGTATCATAACTGTACCATAATGTGTATGAACTGTTACCACCCAGACAAACAGTAGATGTTATTGTGTACTCTACCAGCTGGAACATGTTCATGAAAACATCCCCAAACAATCGATGTTAAAAGAAAATGTGTTTGAACTGTTACCACCTGGGCAAAGCAATTGATGTTATTGTGTACTTTACCATCTGGAACATGCGCATGGAAAACTGTAAGCCATTTTTACATGAATGCAAAATAAAATGCAGATAAAATGGCTTGTGAAACCATTATTCATCTTGGTTAGGAAACGCAAGTGCACCATTAGCTTATCGTTTTTTCCTTTCTTTGGATAATCAACTCTGAGAACCTCTGTTGATCTGGATAGATTTTTACTTCCCACCCTTTGGAGTTCTAGCAAATTGGAAAGTATAGTCTTTTATTACATTGGCACAATATATTATTTTGCTTAGAATTTGATGTTTTTAAATGTTTGATCTGAAACCAATAGAACTTCTATCATCTCCTATTTAGTTTTAACTAAATATTTAACATTCCTGTTAATATGCAGTCTAGTGCCATGTTTCATGTTTATATTTTATTTGTTAATTGTATGGCTGAGCATTCACAATGAATTTTATGGCTGGTTTCTGTGCAGATAGAGCTCGGGATACCAAAACAGATAAGGTTGTTGCACTGAAGAAGGTTCGAATGGAAAATGAGAAGGATGGGCTGCCTGTCAGTGGGCTGAGAGAGATATCTGTCCTTCTGAGTTGTCGTCATGAGAACATTGTGCACCTGAAAGAAGTTGTGGTCGGCAGAAGCCTGGAGAGGTATGATCCTGTAATATATTAATGGAATTATAGATACTATCTAATAAGCAAAACTTTATTTCTGACAAGATATTACAGATTTAGAAGTGAAGAATAATACTCACTTCTACAACTTCAATGTTTTAGCATGGTAATATGAAGATGCAAGATGTGCTGAGTGTGGTAGCAGTTCAGTTCCTCCCAATTCTTGGATTTTTTTTCCATGGTTCAAGCAGTATCAGGTCTTGCATTGTTCTCCTGCAAAAAAAAAAAAAAGTCTATTTCAGTTAACTAATGCTGGGTATCTCTATGTTAAAACTTCATTAACTTATTCCATTTGTTGAGGATAAAGATTTGCATTGACTGTATGTCCATCACACCTTCAAAATTCCACCAGACACACATTACTTTGGGGCTGAACCAATTTTGTTTAGAAATCACTTTGACTAATAGGAAGCAAACCACTGTTTTGAGGTGTCATGGTTGCTGTAATAATATCCACTTTTCATCAAAAGTACACTTCTCTTGATAACTCTTCATCCATGGGATTTCACTGCCACAGGTGTGGCTGATATCGTTAAATCGCGGACTCGTGAGCGGAAGGTCTGGGGTTCGAATCCCGCCAGGACCATCCTCTCTGATTGAATTTTTTTCCAGGTTTCCCTTAGTCCTTATAAATGGCAAATGCCGGGGAGGTACCCAACTTAGGCCTGGAATGTTTCTTCCTTAAAAATAAATTCTTTCGCAATATTTCATTTCATTTCATATATCACCAGTGTTCATCGCCTGTGGTGCCTCTGTAGCAAAAACGGGCGTTAAACAGTATTCATTCATTCCATGGGATTTGAATAAGCTGACGACAGATATCAATTTTGTGTTGTGCCTGTACAAGTTTCAACTCATTAAATATATATCGCAATTCTGTATAATTTTTTTTATTGTTTTACTGTGTTATTGTATGATATCTTTTAATAACCAAGTTCTTCTAACAGCGAACAAGTACTTCTTTTGTGCATTTTCTTCCAAAATTGCATGTATTTTCAATAATCCATACCTTAGAGTTCAAACCGGCATTAAACGCTACTCAAAAAATCCTTAGGTTTACTAGGACTTCGTAAATCTTTAGTATTGTCTTCTCCATCACTGTAATGGCGAACCATCATTGTGCTACACACTAACAACACCTCCTCCATTTAGCATATTCTTTGAACTGCAGCAGTAGCTGTATAATATTGTTTTTGATAGCCTTGGAAAGGATTGTAATCTTTAACTTACCTCCATTTTATAATTTTGTATTGATAACTGACACATCCTCCAATATAACAATAATAACCAAGGCAATATTTCTAAACAAAAGAAAACCATTAAAATCTTACAAAACACCATATGTAAAAAACCAATATTTCTTATAACACAACCTGATAAATTCATGTCTAACTTTGCATAATAACTTTAAAAGAAAGAAAATAAGAAGGGAATGCATATTTAATTAAATATCAATACAGTTATTTGCACATTGTGATACACAGAAGATTGTATAAAACCAGAATTAGTTTACATTAAACAAAAAATCAGTTATTTTTGTATTTTATAATGCAAACTCTGGATTTATGATGCTTGTCAAATAGGAAAAGTTTTAGGCAGTAGCAAATGAGAAGTATGCACTAGCAGAATGTTGTCAAGTTGCTAATCCCTGTCCTTATTCATATGCTCCAGCAGAACATTAACTTACCATCATTGTTAATTATAATACAAAAAAATTATGTATACATAATTATAATGCTATATTAGAGTGTCTGGGAAAAACAAGAAATAGTGTATTGAATCTGTTGTCTAACACTAACCTTAAAAATATCTGGAACCGGTTTCAAAGATATGTTATCTCCATCTTCGGCCGTGGACGACTGGTGTGAAAGATTGTTGTTACGTAGTATCAGAAGCAATGTTCCGCTCTGGTGAAACTTTTATGAACTTAAAATTTATATTTTCTTCTTTCGGAATGTCAAAATTCATCAAATGATCTCTATGTTTATAGATGTAAATATTTTCCCAAATATCCAGTTCTACAGGTCCCTGTACAACTCTCAATAATCCAACTTCTTCTTTTATATCGTGATTTTTGGTCCAAACATGAGCTGCTACTGTTGATTTATCCACCTGCTTAAACTGAATATTGCTAAAATGTTCTTTCCTCCGAATTTCCAAATTTCTCTTTGTTTTGCCTATGTAGTAGCTCTGCTCACAATCTGCACATTTTATTTAATAAATTCCTGATTTCTGTTCTGTTGATATGGGATCTTTTACTGTGCAACCTAATAAATTCTTGATGTTGTATCTGTTCTTTGGGGCTAACATTATTCCATGTTCTTTGAAAATTTTCTTGAACTTGTGGTAAATTGGATGGTAGATGAAACTTTTGGATCTGTATTTTTCTTTTGTGTTTTTGAGTGTGGAAACTTCCCTTATCCCCTTTTGTCTTAAAACAGATGCAACATCAAGAATTTATTGAGTTGCACAGTAAAAGACTCCATACCAACAGAACAAAAATCAGGAATTTATGTAATAAAATGTGTACATTGTGAACAGAGCTACATTGGCAAAACAAAGAGAAATTTGGAAATTCAGAGCAAAGAACATTTTAGTAATATTCGATTAAGCAGTGGATATATCAGCAGTAGCAGCTCACTTTTGGACCAAAAATCATGAAATAAAACCGGAAATTACACTGCTGAAACATCTTCACAACCCATTGGAGTTATCCACATGGGAAAAAATTTACATATTAAAAAATAGAGAAAACCTAATGAACTTCGAGTTTCCTCCTATGGATGAACTCAGGAATTTCCTACTTCAATCAACAGAGTCCACCACAGGAACATCCGGGTGTCTAGGCACCGTTTCGAGTAATGGATCAGTGAGCAACTGAAGATGGGAGAGATTCTCCCGAAACTCGTCTTATTTTTATGTAAGTAAGTGGAGTTTAGTATAAAAAATGAATACCTAAGTTTAGGATAAAATGAACCTGCTCAGTTGAGAGTCCAGTGGCATCTGAAAATTCATATATTTCACTGGACTGTCCCCCAAAACAATACCTTGTGATTTCTAGCCTCATAGCTAATTTTGGAGCTCAATATTTATTTTGCCATGCTTGAACTCATTTACCCAAAATCGAATGGTTTTGTTGGAAGGACATGCATCACCCAATTTAGGAAAAATCCTCTTGTGAATTTCCTTTGCCATTTTCCCTTCCACAGAAATAATTTAATCACACCATGAATTTTAATCTTATCCTTTTTTCACTGTCACTCAAAATGCTTGTGTTTAAACAACTGCCAAACAATGAGTTAACATTGCTGATATAAAGGTGTTGCTTTTGCCTTCTATTAGTATGCAAAGCTAGTTACTTATCAACTGAACTTGTATTTATTTTGTATGGAACAGGTTTGATGGTAGATGTTAATGTAAATTTCTCATACAGTAAAGTAAAGCAGTTTAAGTTGCCCTGAATGGGGTACACCTGTTACTCTTGTCTGTGTGTCACTGTACTATACTGAAATCTTGGGCAATTAATTTTAAAATATTCTACATGTTCACAGCATTTTCTTGGCAATGGAGTACTGTGAGCAAGATCTGGCTAGTTTGTTGGACAACATGCAAGCCCCATTCTCAGAGTCACAAGTTAAGTGCATTATGCTCCAAGTGCTTCGTGGCCTTCGGTACCTTCACCGTAACTTCATTGTACATCGGGACCTCAAAGTGTCAAATCTTCTCATGACAGACAAGGGATGTGTAAAGATAGGTATGCCCCTCAGTTCTTTATGATAAAGAGAAAATGTTAAATGAGCAGCAACTGATGAAATTTTGTATGTTTATACAGCGGACTTTGGACTGGCAAGGTGGTTTGGTCTGCCCTTACGGCCAATGACACCCCGAGTAGTTACACTGTGGTACCGAGCCCCAGAACTGTTGCTTCAGGCACGCACGCAGACCACTTCTGTAGACATGTGGGCTGCAGGTTGCATCCTGGGGGAGCTTCTTGGACACAGGCCCCTTCTGCCAGGACGCTCAGAACTTGGTCAGCTGGAACTGATCGTGGATCTTTTAGGAACTCCATCTGATGCCATTTGGCCAGAATTCTCCTCTTTACCTGCTCTCCAGGTACATCTTCATATTTCAAATTTTCCTAGCATTAAGTATCAAGAGGACATTTGTTTTCTATATTGAAGCTGCTGACTGGGAAAGTACACAACTGCAACTGGAAAAGGGGAGGTAGAGGTGCCGCTTGTGTATTATTCATATTTGATAAAAGGATACTGCATCTAAAATGAAAATAATACACCCTAGCCTATGTTATATGCTTCTCAGTGGCAGTGCAATGCTGACATCTGCATAGGAAATTTCTGTATTTCATCTAACTTTACATAAGAATATAGCAGTTAGTAATATTTTTTTTGTCATTGAGAGATCCTTCTCCCATAAAAGTTTAACAAATTGGCAAACAGTATTTATACCTGGAACACTATTTCCAGGATATTTTCTTTGACATTATCTTACCACTTCTGTATAAGAATCCATTTACACATATAAGGGTAGGTCCGTAAGTTTCCGGCCTCCCCAATAAGGATTATAGCCTTCATAAAGCCGTTATTTGGTATCATACCTTATTGTGTAAGTAATTGCAGCTGTAACTTCTGCTCTGCTGTGTTCAGGTGTTCAGATATTGTTGCATAAAGAAAACCAAGTGTAGAAGATTGTGATATGTTCAAAATGGAGTATCTAGTATTAATTCTTCACAAAAGAGGGACTTCAAATGAAATGAAACAGCGATTAGATGGTGTATGTGGGGAAGCATCCCCTCATATTCTATCATAAAAGAATGGACTAAGCTTTTTTGAATGGTTGCAAAAGCATTGAAGATGAATAGCATGCAGATCAGCCCTTGAAGGTGCTCACTCCTAAAAACATCGCTCTTGTGGGAGGAGAAATGATGGAAGACCAGTGGCTCAAAGTTACAGAAATAGCTGCAATGTTGGGCCTTTATAAAACAACAGTCCTTCGAATTATTCATGAACGATCCACTACTATGATCCCTTGTCCAAAAGAGAATCATTGGAATGAAGTAAACCTGGTGAAGCACTGCCTCTAAAGGCCAAAGGCACTCGGTCAACCAAGAATCATGGCCACAATCTTTTGGGACTGTGAAGGAATACTCTTCATTGACTTCAAGGAGAGGAACACCACAGTAAATGGGGAGTACTATGCTGGCTTACTGCACAGACTACATGCTTCCATCAAAGAGAAAAGGCACGGAAAGCTAAGTGGTGGTGTGCATCTTCTTCACGACAATGGGGCTGTGGACACAGGTCTTGTAACAAAGGAAGCTGTGAAGAAATGTTGCTTCAGGGAGATCAACCATCCACCCTACAGTCCAGATCTAGCTTCCAGTGACTATTTCCCCTTCTCAAAAATCAAGGAGGACCTTTGCGGAAGGAAATTTAAGTATGACGAAGAAGTGATGCATGCTGTTTATGCCCATTTTGCAGACAAAACTTCTCACTATTTTGGGGGGTTGGAATTGAAATGTTAATTCAAAGATGTGAGAAGTGTATTGCAATAAAGGGCAACTATACTGAAAAGTTAAATACAGTATTTGTCTTTATCATCCCTAGAAAATGGTTAGGCCGGAAACTTATGAACCTACCATCGTATGTAGCATACATAGCTATCAAAGAATAGTTGGCACAAAATTTATACACAAAGAAAGCAACCAAGCAGCATATGAATGCACAGGTACTTGCTGTCAAAACATACCTCAAAATAACTACCAACTGCTGCATGCACATACATTATATGGACTTAACAACTAACTTTTCCCAGTGCACAACCATGCTGTGCTGATTTGTAACTCAAATATCCTTCATTAGAAAAAAGATAATTGCTCTCAGAGTAATTTTAATTTAAATAGAGCATAGAGTCACTCTAACAAATCTAGTTTACTGAAGCTTTTTTTTTTATTCTCAGAAAAAAATATGTTCCTACCTAAGAATCTAATAACAGGAGAGAGAAAATTTAGTGGAATGGTTTTTTTTTAAATATATTACATTTATTTTAACTTTCAAAAGCGAATCTTTACAACTTAAATATTTGTGATTGAAATGCTGAAGTATAATTTTGTCTATTTTCTGCATTTGTATTGGAAATGCCATGTATTTATGTTTTTATTATTATTTAATTAAAATTTTCTACATTTTTTTTAGATTTCTTTTTTTAATTATGACAGCATCAGTGTCTTAAAGGCAGCTTATGTTTCCTTTAAAAGTACCAATTAATACTGCAGTATAAAGTTTTAAGTAACTATTAGTTCTTGCCTTACCATAAATTCATGCCTTTTTTTAATAACAACCATGAGTGCAGCAACTATAGTAAACAAAGTTGAACTTTTTTTTTTTTTAACACTATCTTACATGTTCAATGCATCAGTTATTGTATAAAGTAGCTGCGGTAGCTAGTAAGATACCAAAGTTCAGGGAGCCTTTATGCAATAAATTCAAAGCTATGTCAGTATATTTAAAATCAATATGCTTTCCACTGACCCAAAATTCTTCTGTGCAAAATATGTGAACAGAGAATTAACTATAAAAAGAAATATTACATTTATCAACATAGGCAGCACCTTGGCCAAATGGTTATACTGTGTGCTATCCATCATGGCATATCAGGTTGATCCCAGCAGCCGTTAAGTGGGATTATTGTAGACAAAGCAGTACCTGGGTACTGGAAACATAGGGAGTTAGGAACAGTTAAGTAAATTCATTACACTGGTCAACATTGATTCTGGGAAATAAAGAAAAATATATGACTTTAATGGAAATCAGTGCCCCTTTTTCAAAAATGAATTCAGTTTTTGGATATCACATCTAGTTTTTATGATATGAGCATATATGCCTATGGTGCTCAATACATTCAGCTTATATGGCTTACTGCTACGTTTCATTATGCTATTCTAAATCTGTTGTTGATTTTCTTCCTAATTGTCTTACTTCCATCCTCCCTTATCATCCAGATATTTATGTTTATATTCCCAGCACTTATCAGTTTTGTTCTATTGGTGAGATTAAAAGTTTATGACTTCTACATCAGAATTATGCAGGAGACAGTGTCTACAAAATCCTCAGGAGTTTTGTTACATTTGTCGGTGTTACATGTTTGACGGGAAGGTACGTAAAATAGACTCAAAAACAAAGAAACTGTATTACTTATATTTCAAGGAGAAAATTGGTGATCAGGATAAAGGTTTGCGCCTCATATTGCATGTAACAGTTAAGGGATTACATTATTGGTATGAAGGAAAATGGAAGGCAATGCTATTTGCTAAACCAATGATATGAAGAGAGCAGCAGAATCATCATGAAGATTGTTACTTTTGCATGTGCAAAGTTGCTGCTTACAACAAAAATAATTAGGCTGGAATAAATATCCAAATCTGAACTCAGCTACATGGCCTATTCCTCATGGATCCAAACTACCCATACTTACAATTTTAGTGAATCTGATAGCAGCTCCGTGACTTCAGACAATGAGTTGGTTTCTGATTCGGAAGAATTTGACAATTCACCACAACAGTTTAATCAATTTGCGTTAAATGATTTAGTGAGGGATTCAGGCCTCACAAAACAAAAAGGTAAACTTCTGGGTGCAAAGCTATGGGAGAAGAATTTGTTATCACCTGGTGTTACATTTTCATGGTATAGGAATTGCAAAATACAGTTCTACAAGCACTATGCAGAAGAAGATCAACTTGTGTTTTGTGTGGATGCGTGTAATCTTATTCAACAGTTGGGCAGGGAAGCATATGAGCCAAGTAACTGGCATCTTTTTATTGATTCTTCCAACAAAGTCTTAAGGCATGTTACTTCATAGTGGCAACAAGTTAGCTTCAATTTTGCTTGCACATTCTATGAACCTAAGAAAGTCTTATGAAACTCTGAATTGTGTTCTTGAGAAAATTAAGTACCACGACCATGAATGGCAAATATGTGATGACTTGAAGGCCATTGGTCTGTTAGAACAGCAGGGAGGATACACAAAATTCCCTTGTTTTCTTTGCAAATAGGGTAGCAAGGCGAGGGACAAACATAGGGAAACTGATCAATGGCCTGAAAGGCAACAACTGGAACCTGGATAAAAAATGTTACTAATGTGCCTCTTGTTGATCGTCAAAAAGTTCTACTCCCTCCATTACACATAAGACTTGGCATGATGAAACCATTCTTGAAAGCACTTGACATAAGTTGCCCTTGCTTCCAGCACTTTTGCACAAAGTTTCCATCATTGTTCCTGGTTAAAATCAGAGAGGGAATATTTGATCGACCACAGATAAGGGAATTGATGAAAGATATTAATTTTAACAGCTCTACGAATGAAATTAAAAAAAAAAATATGCATGGAATGGATCCTGAGAGGTTGTTAAGAAATTTCTGGGCAATGTGAAAGACCCTCAATACAAAGAAATTGTCAGAAATATGCTTGAAAATTTCAGACTATTCAGCTGTAATATATGTTTGAAGCTTCATTTCCTGAAGTCGCATCTTGACTGCTTCCCTTCGAATTTAGGAGCTGTCAGTGAAGACCAAGGTGAAAGGTTTCAATTGAAAGATGTTGAACAACATTATCAGGGGCATTGGGTCAGTCCTGGTGGTGTAGTGGTAACCATACTTGCCTTCTAAACCAAAGATTGCGGTTCAAACCCGGCCAGAATCGATGGATTTTTTCGGGCATAAAAATCCTAAGTGTGGCTTCCTTTGGAAGGGAAGTACAGCCTGGGTCCCATGTCGTACATTTACGGCATGAAAAAGAACTCCAAGCCTGAAAGAAGATCTATCGACCTTTCCACACCCTGATTTGAATGGGATGCTGATGACCTGAGATGTTAAAGAGTGTCCATAAATAAACCAAATCAACAAAGGGATATTGGGACATACATATGATGGTTGTCAGAATATGTTTCAAGAGTATTTGCATTCATCTTCAACTGGAAACCAACTAATGCTTGCAGGTGATGATGTGATCTCTGATGGTTCCAATATATAACAAAACAGGAAGTCCATCAGCAGGATGTCAAAATTTAGGATACTTTAATCTCTTTTGAGTCAAAATATTAAGAACACTCTTTATGGTTTCACTTGAGATTTACTTGGACATGTTTCATGGAACAGTTGTCCACATCCTCAACTATCCTGAATAAATCCCCTGTAAGTAAAACCATAAAGAGAGTTCTTAATATTATTATTACTTGTTTTATTGTGTTTGGCTCCAAATTGAATTAATGACACTATCTTTAATTTTTAAAATGAAAATCTTTTCACTTCCCTGGGATTGTTGGTAGCATTCACCAATTTGGTTTCTTTTGTGTTATGGTGGTTGTCCAAATATGATCTGGAACTGATCTCAATCCAAACAATTTATCTGGTACACTCCTGCCTTATAAGACACTCAGGAAAAACATTTGTGGTGTGGGACTGTACATTATCATAGTGTAGCATCCAGCTTGTGCAGAAATATGGCTTTTTTTCATATGAAATGGCCTTGCAGAGATTTCAGGATATCTGTAGTATGCCCAGTTATAGTTGTGTGTGCAGGTACTTTGTTGATTTGATTTACGGATGCTAAAATCTCAGTTCATCAACATTCCATTCAATTCAGGGCATGAAACAGTTAATAAATTTTGCTCAGAGAACTCTTCTTTCCAGCTTGAGGTTTTTTTACATGCCGTAATTCTACAACATGGGACTCACGGCTTTACTTCTCTTTCAAAGGAAGCCATATTTTATTATGCCCAAAAATCCATTGATCTTGGCTGGGATTGAACTTATGATCTCGGGGTTTAAAGGGCAAGTATGCTTACCAGTGTGCAGGATGACATGCCTCTGAACATTCCTTGAATATAAAGAAATGAGATGGCCATAATTTTCTCAGAAAAAGCATGGTGACCATGTAGAGTTGTACTGTTTGCTCTCAGAATTGAAATAATGTAGCTAAGTCATCAACAGTGATTACCTTTATAAGAAACTCTGCATCTTCAGTAACGTCATCTTTAACTTAATGCGATCATCCTTTTGTTTGGGAAGCAGTCTTGGAACATACTAAGCACAAACTTGTCTCATGTGCATTCACTTACCAATGTGTGGGTGGCACCCAGTGAAATTTTTCAGAATTTCAGAAAGTAATCTTAATGTTATTTGACAATCCTCTCTCACAATGAAAACAGTGGTGTTAACATGTTCTTCCAACTTGAGGCACTGAGTCCACCTTTCTTTGAAATTAATATGCCTCCCTCTTTAAACCAACTTTGAGCTATGAACTCTCCATAGGCCTCAGTTGAAGCTTTGTGGAGAAGAAAACAGAATTTCAGGTCATGATATTGTTTTGATATTTTCTGTAGGCAAAACTAAGCTTGTCTCAACTTGCAACTTCTCACAGACAAGCACTGGAAGTGACAACAATGAAACTAGTACTACATTTACATTATGCATTAAGCTAACAAAATATGTCAATTAACTGATAGCATAAAAAATTATGATCAATATTTATTTAACAACTGTCATATGCAGACCTGAGTATTTTGGAATATTCAGTTTGTAAATAATGGCATTTAATTAATTCTGTTGTACTTCATAATTATTCTTAAAACCGTCTTCTGTAAGTGAAAACGTAGTTTATGTGTGTTGAGTGACCCAGAATAACATAGAGTAGGTCATGAAATCTGATTCTTTTTCCTGCTAAAGTTTGTAATGTAGAATGAATGCTTCATATTCTTATATTGGTAAAACATAATTGTTGCAGAGTTTCACACTAAAGCAGCAACCATACAACAATCTGAAGCAGAGATTCCCATGGCTCTCAGCTGCAGGATTGAGGCTATTGAACTTTCTCTTTATGTATGATCCAAAGAAGAGAGCCACAGCTGAAGAATGCCTACAAAGCTCATATTTTAAGGAAGCGCCATTGCGTAAGTAATACGTACAAATAATGATGTAAAATTATCTGTTTGAGGAGGCAGTAATGTGTGCTGGTATCTTAAAAGTGAACCCATGACTTTTCTGTTTATTGACACAAAGTTAAGATTTGCCAGAAATGCATAGAAGGTATCTTGAGTAGCCCAAGTAATGGAAATTTAGAAGGAATTTAGATGGGTTATGTATGAGAGAAAAAGAAATAATATTAGGGGTTCTTGGAAAGAGGCAAGTTTTAGAATCAAAGATTAGGAAGAAAGAATCAGATTAGACAATTTGGGTCATAATCAGCAAACAACTCTATAATCATGTGAGTAACTATGTTCTCCAAGCAGAGAACCATCAACGTAATGTGATTCTACATATTCTGGAGATCTACCTGTGGTTTTCTGTATCCATATTTTTCAAGTCTGATTCATCCTTTTAAACTAATGTTCTGTACATACTAGTGTGAAAGAATTATTTCTATTTACAATTTAGAATTGAAGATATTGGCTGATAAATATTTGGTAGCTAGAGTGATAAGGTATCTTTCAGATCACATCAAATTATAAAACAAGAATAGGTAAGAGAAAAATATATATATTTGTATTATAAAATGGTAGAGAAGAGGCAAGAACAGGAGTAGTTATTTTACCAGGTCTGAGAGTGGAAATCTAGATCAGGTATTATGGAAAAGAATATTAAATATAAAAAGGAAAAATAATGTAACATTGATTAAATAAATTGTACTTACAAAGCTGTAGACAATGGAGAGGTAATATATCCTACAATTATATATTCAACTTTTAATCACTTCCATCTTCAGTTGTTGAGCTACTACTGTTACATGAAATGGTGGCTGGATACCCAGATGCTTCTGTGGCAGTGTTTGGTGGTTGTAGTGAAAACTTGCTGAGTTCATTAAGTTTTCTTTATTTTTTTAAGATGAACATTTTTTCCCAAGTGGATAGTTCCACAGGGTTGTGAAGCTGTTTCAGCAGATTATTCTCTGGTTGAGCTGCTAACACTGATTTATCAACATGCTTAAATCAAATATTCCTAAAGTGTTAATTTCTTCAAATTTCCCTTCGTTTTTCCAATCTGTACATTTGATTTCATAAATTCCTGATTTCTGTTCTGTTGGTATGGGATCTTTTACTGGGCAACATAATAAATTCTTGATATTATTTTTGTTCTTTGGGGCTAACATTATTCCATGTTCCTGGAAAATATTAAATTTGTTGTGGTAAGTTGGATGTAATGTGAAACTTTTGAGTTTGTATCTTTCCTTGATGCTCTTCAGTCTGGAAACTTCTCCCAACAATTTTTGTCTTTTAAATTTATTGATACTTTTTATTACTGTGTCTTTTTTGAAACCATTGGTTATAGCTCTCTTTATTATCTGTTGGTATTTTATTTTGTACTGTTTCTGTGAGAGGGATGTTGGTTAGTCTGTATGCCAAGCTGTGAAACACTGCATATTTATATAGAATGGGGTTATAACAGTAATTTTCTGTATGTGTTTCTTATCTGTGAATTCCAAAGTTTAAACAATCTCCATTTCTTATGATGTTTAAACCTAGGAATGGTAGCGAACCATTTCTCTCTTCTTCTATGGTAAATTATGTAGATTTATATTGTAGATAAGAAGTTTCAGAGCATCTATTGAATGTTTCGGTGGTATTATTACAAATATATTGTCCACATATTATTTTTGTATGGTTATGGAAAGCTGGCAGGCAGTAAGTTTGAATCATGTACACAGGCAGCAATGGCTCATTCAAGTGCTGCCCTGGCAGAGCTAGTGGTAGCTAGTGAGCAAAAATGCTGAATTTGCTAACATTGTCAACATGTGAAGAGCAGCAAAGTGTATTATATTTTTTGTGGAAAAAAGGAAAAGCATCTAGTAAAATTCATAGGGAAATTTTGGAACTGTATGGTAGATTGTCTGGAATGCAGCACCATCTCAGCAGATTCTTTGAAGAAGCAGAGTAAACCTTGCAAATGAACTGCACTCTAGCTGACATATGAATTAAATGTAAATTGGAACTTGCACAGTGAAGCCAATCATATTAATTGATATCATTGTATGATTCAGTTGAACTACACACTCTTAAAGCTTCACTTACTTTTCATAAATGTATGAAAAGTAAGTGAAGCTTTAAGAGTGTGTAGTTCAACTGAATCATACAATGATATCAATTGACATATGACTGTTTCAACATCACCCATTGTCAGAGGTATTGAGGTGACAATTTAAAATGATTGAGTGCATCTGCAAACCTTGGAAAAACAATGTTTCATACTGCACAGCTTATAGTACTGTGTGCATGACAGACTAGGATTTAATAAATTCCATGTGCACTGGATGCCCAGGACCTATCTGAAGAGCAGAAGAGCCAGAGGATGTCATGTTAACCATTTAATGTGTTACAGTGGAGAAGGTCATGAATAGGCCTGGTGTTTGGTCCATGCCAGGACAATCTCCATAACTGAGGTTTTTCCAGGTTTTCGTCAGTCCTCATTAATGGTAAATTCCAGGGAGGTACCCTAAATTTAGCCGGAAATGCTTTCATCCTTAAAAAATATCCAACCAAGAAATTCAAAGTCATCAAATTGATGAATTAGACTAGTGACCGTATTCTGGGACATGCTTGATACACTTGTTGGAGCTGCTTCCAACTGGGACCAGCATGAATGCCAAAACCTATGCTACAACTCTGACAGAATTGTGTTGTTTTCTTAGACTTCCTTATGACAATGCTGCTCCTATGTTGCAGCTTCTGCTAGTGCAAAAATTGAGAAGTATGACTGGAAAGTACTCAATCATGCACCATATGTATGGTCCAGACCTTGTACTGTCCTACTTAACCTCTTTGAACCATTGAAGACATTCTGAGGTCAATGCTTCAGTTTAGATGAAGAGGTGAAATCAGACATGTGCACAAAACAGGGCTCTATGAATGAGGCATATTCATATTGGTGTCATGATGGGAGAAATGTCTTGGGAGACATGGTCATAAGTTGTAAAATATGTAAATCATGTACTTTTTTGTATATACTTATTTGCTTTTCTTGCTCATTAAATATTTCCTAAAAATGTCATGTGTTATGTTTCAATCCTCCCTTGTAAACGGCTCAGTAACACAAATTCTGCTAACACAGAAAGTGAAAAGTTTCAACACAAGATAAAAATAAAAAGTTCATTTGTTCCACATCTTAATATGAATGTAGTCAGTAGTACAATAGAGCATTACTTCCAAAACAAACAAGGAAGAAAATGTAATGTTCATATTTTGTGTTGCAGCATGCGATCCAAAGCTGATGCCGACGTTTCCTCAGCATCGAAACCTTAAAGCTGCAAAGACTGTCAGTCAAACAGCAGGAACAACCACATCCAACCAGGATGGGGCCAACAACTCTGGTGATCATTCCTTACATCTACCAGCGATATCAGATCTGGTAAGTGTTTATGATGTTCTGGCAGTTGATTCAGCATTGTTGTTAAACTTCATGAAATAAGATTTGTGAGGAATATAAAAAAAATTTCTTGTGAGTTGAAATATATAAAAAAACTCTTTTCAGCTGCACCATTGGTAATTTACTCAGGATGCACTTTGTGAACCATTATCCACATCCTTAGCCATTAAATGACACTTGAATCATTTGTTAAAGTTAGTTGGCTCTGGTAGTCTTATGATAATAAATAGCTGTCTGCTTCTGAGATGCAAAATTCATTAAGTTGTTGAACTGTGTATAATAATATAGATTTAAATAACTGGAATTTGCATAGTGAAATTTAGAATAATATAACTAATTATTTATGAGGAAATTATTCAAATTTCACTTACTTGGACATATTTTGAAGATTATTGCCTTCATCATCAGCATGGTTCCACTTACCAGCATGGTATTGAGATATCGCTCTATGGATTTTATGAACTTTGTGATAAGGTTATTGTTGTATGGAAGATCAAAATTAACTAAATTTTCCTTAATTATTGCTATAGCAATAAGAGTATGTAATCAGACTCCTACAATTCACATAGATAGTTCTGTGGGATTTTGAAGAGCTTTTAAGAATTAGTTTCATTTCGGAATTTGTGATTTTTTTTTTTGCCAGAAATGGTCTGCTACTGCTAATTTTTTCCATGTGTTTATATTTTAATTTCTCATGTGTTCCTTAAACCATAGTGCAATGTTTATTTTTGTTTTACATATACATTTTATATATCAGTCTTTGCAGCCGATTTCGTAAATGTCTGATTGCTTTTTCTGGCAGAATTTTGTCTTTTGTGTTGGTTTTCAGGAGATTTTTAAACTTCATTTGATCACTGGACCCAAAATTATGTTTGCATCTTTAAAAATCTTCTGGAATTGTTGGTGTGCCCATGGATGGAATGTAAATTTCTTATATATATTGTTTCCTTTGTAGCCTTTCAGTGTGATGATGTCTTTAGTTTGTTTTTGTTCTCAGAATTTTCCTATTTTCTTCTTGACCATATTTGTTGTGTAGCTACCTTTTTTGCAATATCTATGATTTTTGGTACTCTGATATGTATCATATCTGCTTATTGTAAACACATCATCAATATATCAGTACTGACATTTGTATATATGTGGAAAAGCCTCAGCTAATTTTGTTTCCAAGAAACTCATGTACATATCTGCCAAGAACGGTGAATCTCCCATTGCTAAACCCTTGTCTGTATAAATATTGCTCTGAATGTGAAGTAGACATATCTGCCAAGAATGGTGAATCTCCCATTGCTAAACCCTTCTTGTCTGTATAAATATTGCTCTGAATGTGAAGTAGGTTTGATTAATGCACATTTTGGTGATATATTGTTCTATTACTTCAGGTAAATTTATCAAGATTAGCCATTTCTATATATTATTTATTAGATTTTCTTTGGGAATGCTAGGAAACAGAGAGACCACATCATAAGAAACTACCAAATCCTTGTTTTCTAGTTTCATATGTCTGATTGTATCTTATCAATTCTGATGAGTTTTTTTATGCTTTGGCTTTTTTATTTTAGTAAGCTATTAATTTTTTTTAAAAGATAATTGGCTAAATTGTATGTGAGTGAATGTATTGTATTTACTATAAGTCTCATTTTATTACCAGATTTATGTATTTTCGATAGGCCATAGATGCTGTGTGGTAGGATTGTCTGGTATAATCTCCTTTCCCCCCCTTCTTTTGTTTAGAATGGTAACATTTTTTAGGAGTTGATCAGTTTTTATTTTTTCATAATCCTGGCTATCTAGTAAATTGTACATGCTGTTTTCATAGTCTCTCCTTTAAACATTTTAAATCATCTTTGAGCATGCTAAAGGGAAGGACAAACTCTCCATAGGCCTTCTGTAACATTACATAGGCCTCAGCTGAACATTATTTAAGATGAAGCATAATTGGAAAGCAGTATATGTTTATCGCATATCACTTCCATTTTATTGTTGGCAGAAATGAACATATCTCAACGTGCACATTTCTTACAGATGGGAACTGGAAGTTAACAATAATGAAACTAGTACCAAATTACATTACACATTAGGCTAACAAAATAATGTAAAGTTAAAATTAATGCAAGAAATTATGCCTGTAAAATTTATAATCATTCTTTATTGAACAGTGCTCATATTACTATCAGAATTGTCAGACAAATTGCAATTTAAGGAAAAAAGAAATGTCATAGAATAACACACTGGAGGTAGAATAAGCAATGCAGTAGTAGCATTAGTAAATGTACCAATGAACAAAAAAGAATACAAGAACAAATACCTTTCAAAAATAGAAGAGCTAAATTAAATAGATTAAGCAAGCAGATGAACAAAAAGTTATAAAACAACTGAACAAATCATAACTCTGTGTATAATATACCAGAGACAAGCATTTCTAAAAATTTCACCCACCATTCAGTCACCAGTAATAAATTTTAAAAAATTCTCAAAGATTACAATATCATCTTAGCACCTTGAAACCGAATCAGTGTGAAAAAGTTTATTAAAATTAAACATATTCCAGGCTTAAATGGAAAAATTGTGGGATTTATTAGATTAATTATTGAGATTATGAAAAAATCTCTGTAGAAAAAACATTAAAGTTATGAAACACAATATAACTAATGGTTATGTTTTTTAATAGTTTGCTTTTCTGAGGTTGGAAATTCCTGGGTGAAATAAAAATCTGGGGTTATAAACAAGAAACTAGACAGTCTTAGACAAAAACAACAAAAGATTAGAATTAGAGATGAAAGCCAAAATAAACCAATAATGTCATAAGTCAGTCAAACATACACTTTTCAAAAAAAGAATTACAATTGTTAAACATAGGTCTCAACTTTTGTATAGAATACTCGAGAAATTTAACAGAATATGTAGTCGACATCGAGATAGCATTTTTCAATAAATCAGAAGATAAAAATGGGGAAAAGTCCTAGAGCGACTGATAACAAAAAAAAAGTAATTAAAAAAAAACCATATTATAAGGTCCCTAAAAGAAAAGGGCGTAATTTATAGTAAAATCGTCATAATGAATGAAACATTATAAAAACAACATGCATAATTTACTAGATAGCCAGGATTATGAATAAATAAAAACTGAACCCACCCAAAAATATGTTAGTTCAGTAAGCAAACTACCAAAAAATATTACCATTCTATATGAGAAACAAAAAAAGATACCAGACAACACTACCATATAGAATATATGACCAACCGAACATACATAAACTTGGTAATAAAATGAGATCTTTTAAAAAAGTTCAATAGTTTACCAAAATACAAAAGCCAAAACATTAAGATCTCACCAGAATTAATAGATAAAATCAAATATGTGAAACTAGAAAACAGGGATTTGGTAGTTTCTTATGATCTGGTTTCTCTGTTTCCTAGCATCCCCAAAGAAAACCTAATAAATATTATAAAAAAAAATTGGCTAACCTCAATAAAGCTACCTGGAGAAGTAATTACACAATATCTCACCAAAATTTGCATTAATCAAACCTACTCACTTTCACAGGCAATATTTACACACAAAAGAAGGGTTTAGCAATGGGAAATCCACTCTCTCCAGATATATGTAATATAAAAGAAAAAGAAAATTAAAGAACACTATTAACAATGTAACAAATTAACAGTAATCATAAAAGCAGAAAAGGATAAAACACTAAGAGAAAGTCACACTTGTGATTACAAGTGTGACTTTCTCTTAGTGTTTTATCCTTTTCTGCTTTTATAATTACTGTTAATTTATATATTCTTGGCAGATATATACATGAGTTTCTTGGAAACAAAATAAGTTGAGGTTTTCCCACATATATACAAATATTGGTACCGTTATGTTGATGATGCCGGTGCATGAATGAAAAATGGAAAGAGAATGCAATGAAACTGTTCACTTACAAGAGAACAACATTAAAGTCACATGGAAATAGAAACAAGGTTCTTCCCTTCCTGGATATAAAAATTGTAAAAAAATGACAATATACTGGGATTTGGCATATTTAGAAAAGATACCCATACATATAATTACATAAAGGAAACAACAATCACAATCCAAAAAAAACATAAACTCACCATAAGTAACAGCCTCACATTCAGATGAACAAACCTACCAATAAGCATGACAGAATATGAATCAGAGTACCATAAAATCATAGATATAGCACCAAAAAATGACTATAGAATAGATATGCTCAACAAGAAAATAGAAAAATTCAAAAAGCACACCACACTAAAAGGCTACAAAGGAGACCCTATATATAAGAAATTCACATTTCACCCATGGGCAAACCAAAAATTCTATAAGAAGATGCAAATATTATTTTGCAGTAAACAAATGCAGTTTGAAAAACCTCCTAAAAACCAACATAAAAGACAAAATTCTGCCAGGGAAAAAATCAGGTATTTATGAAATCAGTTCAAAGAAGACTATAATAGAAAATAAGTAGGAAAAACAAAAAGAAACGCCCGAACACCCAATAGTTTAAGGAACACATAAGAAATGTAAATATAAACACAGGGTAAATCAGCAATAGCAGACTGGCAAAAGAACCGCAAATTCCAAAAGAAACTAAAATTCTTAAAAGCTGAACAAAACCCCATAGAATTAACAGTGTGGGAAAATATATTCATTTGAACCAACAGGGAAATTTTAGTTAATTTTGATCTCCCAAACAACAGTAACCTTATCACTAAGTTCTTACAATCCACAGAGCAACACCTTAATACCACCGTGGGAAGTTGACAGTAGAACCATGCTGATGATAAAAGACCAGCCTTTGAAACATGTTCAAGTAAGTAGAGTAAATTTTGTAAAATTTGAGTGATTTCCTGATAAATAATTTATTATATTATATTTCACTGTGAAAATTCCCACTATTCAAAACTACTTCAATATACATTTTTAAAAGTTTATTTTACTATTGTGCACCTGGTGTACTACCTCTGATGTGTTGTATAGATAGTGCCAGGGATTTTGGCAGTAATTTTAATAGAGAGTTAAGATGCAAGTCACTTAGCTTATCTGTTTATGACTGTAAGTTGAGTTGGGAGATATATACAGCCCAGTGGAACTGGATTATAAAGGACTCCACACACACACTTGAAGGAGTGTTTCCACATAAACAAATATTGAGCAACACCATACTATTTCACTCACTGTCTTCCATTACTTCTCCTGACAAACAACCACCCTCTGTTGTTCCATTATTTCCATGCGTTGGCAGGCTTTTCCCCATTCCACAGGACCAATTTCACCAAATTTTTTATGGCACAGTTTTTCCACATCTCCTCAGATTAACTCTGGTGGTAGGGTGGGAGTATTGAATGTAATGTGTCCATGTTCTGCCAATATCTGATTTATTACACACAATTTTTTGCTGGCCTAATGATCAAATAAAAAATTTTGCATTTGAAAATGACTTCGAAGGCAATATACTGTTTTTTAGAAGCCAGGCTTTCATAACACTTTTATGGTGATTTATCTATTTGAGTATTATGATAGGATGCATTGTCAACTATCAGGATGGAATTTTAAGGAAGATTAGGCATCAGCCACTTAATGTAGTTTTCTCTGTACATTTCATGGTGAAAATTTCCAGATCTTTGCTTAGATTTATACATAGGTACGACAATGATAAATCTTTCTCCTTTGGATGCAGATGTTAATAAACAAGCATTACTTTCATCAATCCAGTTTTCTGGAGTTTTATGGCTACTGTGCATGTAGATTTCATCTTCATACACAATATGTCTACCTTCATTTCTGTACCACCAAAGAGATAGTAGATAATATTCTCACTGAGCATATATTGTGCTTTTTAAATAGCACTTTTCAATTACATTTAAATCTCAAATCCTGAAACATTTTCCAAGGCCTGTGCAACTTCCTTAAAATCCTATTAATTCCTTTAACCTTGTCTACAGTCAATCACAGTTCCCTCTTGGGCATAGAGATTATGGATTGTACTTCTGGTAACACAGTTGTCGAAGTCATGATATCTCTTATTCTTTTGGGTACATTGTGTTTTTTGCCAAGAGTGTCAAAACAAGTACCTTCTTGACCATGCTTTTCACTATCTTTTAGAATGCTAGACATAGAATGCGCTGACACTCTAGTAGCTTTTGCAACTCTGACTTGTATCTTCTGTATTTTCTTGAAATAACCATTTCTTATTTAATTAAGACCATAGTATGAAAAGTCTTTCTTATTGTTCAGCTTTTGTTTCATAAACTTATAAACATTTGATACTATTTCTTGGCTCTAACTGTGTAAGGTTTTTCTTTTTAATTTCAAATGATTGGGAGGCATGGTGTCTATTAGTATTGTGATTTGACTGCGGACGCAACTTGCACATACAACAATTAATAGAGACTGTACTTACAGATGCTCAGAGTAATATACAAAAACATTCCCATTTTGGTTTTGTCTAATTAGTACCATATACTGAGAAGGAAGGAGATGAAACATCACTGGTTCGGCTAATTCTCAAGGACATATGCCAATATCCCTGAGACTTATTGTTTATGTTAAAATATAGCAGTGTTTACTTTAGCAAAATTGCACTGTTGGAGGTTAACCTTTATTTAAAAAAAAAAAAAAAAACACACACCTGCTCTAGCTATATTGCAATTTTTGTTTGCTCTCAACGAAGCTCAGTAAATTTCTTTGAAATAAATTGATAAAATTGATTTTTAAAAATCATAGAAATTGGGCCATTAGGAGCGGGGAGTATATCTGAAAAATTAGTCAGGGTTAAAGCAAAATTTTAAAACCACTCTAGCAGAAACAATTTTAATTTTTTTTAAAGGAAATGGTATATGCCATTAAAATAAAATAAGAAAAATAGTTTCTAAAAATCGGTGAAATTGGACTATTAGGATGGGTGTTTACCTGCCTGAAACCCAAAATTTAAAAATCACTCTAGCTGCATTAATATTTTTTTTTTTTTTTTTTGCAATGAAATTCTGTATATACCATTTGAATAAAATATAATTTCTGAAAAATCAGGAAAATCAGGCCATTAGGAGTGGGGGTATACTTGAAAACTGAAATTAAATAGTGTTGTAGCACTTAGTTTTCTCTGAATTGTTTTAAAATAAAAGAAGAAATTAATTCAGCATATAAACTGTATTTATAATGATGCATATGTTTTATATTTAACAAAAGCATCATCATGAAGATAGCAGCTGTAAAATATTAATCTAATATGCGTTTGAGAATTACATTTGTAAGTAAGAGCACTCTGTAACTCAAAACTTTCTGTTGTTTCTCTCTAGCTTAATGAATATAAAGATGATATCAACTGTTCAGTCATAAACATGGTTACATTTCATTTAATTAATAGTATACCATTAATTATTCTGGTTCAATCCAAATAATAATACTGATAATTCTAAAAATCTGATTTCTCATTTGTAATACTTAGAGGTTGCAAGAATTCTAATTTTGTTCCCCTAATACCACACAGTAATGCAATAACTTATTTCATTTCTTTAATTGTTAATGCCTGATTTGGATTTTTATTAAAAATGATTCAACTTGGTGAGAAATTCACTAAGTTTACTCAGCTTCTGTGTGACAGATTTTTTTTATACTCAAGCTGTGCAGTAGATACTCAACGTTATTTTCAAATTAAACTCTTTATATGCAGGTAGAGTTTGCACCAACATTTTGTGCCATGAACTGTCACCGAGTTTGACTCAAATTAATACTTTTGAGTTGGTGTATTTAGTTTGTTAATTAAAATTTTATCTTCCAATGGTCATAAAGAAAAAGGCTGAGAATGTAAGGTTTGTACATTAAATTAATGCAAAAGAACATAAGCAACTACTTCGTTTCTTCACATGAATCTTCACTTGCCTACCATTTGGCAACAGCTGACTACTAACAAAATTACTGATTATTGCTACTGGAAAGTGTCATCTGCATGAGAGCATTGTTATTTCAAATGTAATATTGTTTGATACTGAAATAACTTCCATGTTTTACATATTTATTTTATGTGACTGAGTCAGTGGCAATGCATGGCTTTCTGTATATAATAGAGTGAGAATGTCAAAATTAATGGAAAATCTAATTTATGTTAAATATACCACCAAAATGGCTTGGTCATTTTATTTTTTCACGTTCAAAATTATAGCATTGTGACTATCAGTAATGTGAGTGATTATTAAATTACATTGAATGCATTATTAAAAAAAATTGTGTTTCATGACCCTCTTTTAAATGTATTTATATAGTTTTAGTTCCTGGAGCAGTCAGTGAGTTCGCGAAACAGTCACAGAGATCTACGAATATAGAACTTGTCATATACAATTATCACAGTAGTACATAATCTACTATTACAAAACATATTGTGTACATCTACATAAATAGTTATAATAAAATGAAAAGGAACACCTAGAACAGCTCAACTAGACAACAAAAACAGAGGAGCAGAAACAGACAAGTTGCTTGATCACACAATTTTATTATATACATGTGCATTGATATAAGATTGCAGTGTTTTTAACTCTGTATAATATATTGTCACTCATATATTCCTTTAGAGAATAATAGGCCTTTTTACAAAGGTATTTTCTAAAAGCAGATTTAAAGGGAACAGCATTTTGTACTCGTACACATTCATAATAAACTCCTTTTTGATGGCAGGACAGTGGTAAAGCTTGTCTATGTAGATTTACATTTTGTCTAGTATTCTTGTCATGTATATTTTGATTTAGAACAAATTTTTCATTAATTGTTATATAAAAGTTCATGAGGGATAATATATATTTACAAGGAAGAGTTAAAATTTCAAATTGCCTAAATAGGTTTCTGCATGTCTGCTATGTGTATCAGCAATTCTTTGCATGACTTTTTTCTGTAATGGGAAGACATGTTCACTTTTACTTGAATTTCCCCAAAATGTTAAACTGTATTTCATTATTGAGTTGAAATAAGCATAATAAACTAGTTCTAAAGTCTTAATTGACTCCAACATTTCTAATCAAATATTGCATAGCATGCTTTGGTATGTAGAAGTACACTGTTATAATATTGTATCTGTAATTGTGTAGATCTGTGAGTAATTAATTTCATAACATTTGTTATATCTGGATTTACAGATAATTGTTTGCTTTGAACCATACATACAAAGAACTCAAAACCAGATTTAGTTTAATGGCACTATCATTAAGGCTATTTCCATTTATTATTATGCTTTTGTCATCTGCAAATAGAACAGTATTTCCTACATCTTGGATAGATAAGGAAAGATCATTTAAATATATCAGAAAAAGAAGAGGGCCCAGAACAGATTCTTGAAAGACCCCATGGTTAATCATTCCCCACTCTGATGCACTGTTTTTATTTTTAAAGGGACACTTTATTACTACTTTTTGTTTCCTTTTGTCAAAGTAGGGTGTAAATCATTTTAAATATTGGTTTTTTATTCTGTAGAAAGCTAATTCATCTGTCAGAATTCCATGATTTACACAGCCAAAATCCTTTGCTAAGTCACAAAATATTCCTCCTACATGTGCCCTTTCATTAAATGCAGTTAAAATTTCATGAAGAGTTTATAGATTGCATTTTCTGTTGAAATTTCTTTTCTAAAGCCAAGCTGATCATAGTTAAAATAATCTCCTCTGAATAGGATATTTAGAACACTCTTTATTATTTTACTTACATGAGATTTACTCAGGACATATCACTTAAGTGAAACCATAAAAGTGTCCTAAATATCCTACTCAGAAGAGATTATTAATGGTCTTTCACTGTATTTGATTCCAAATTGAATTAATATTTAAACTAGAATATTGTTTTGAATCTGTCGTCTTAACAGATGAATCTGTCGTCTTAACACATGAGCTTCACTGTGTTAGTTCCATATGAAAACTTTTTTAAAGATTTGCAATTTTTAAACATTTTTGGATAGAATATTGTTATTTTAAGGTAATGGTAAAGCCCTACTGTACATTACTTCTCAAATACCTTAGAAAATGTAGGTGAAATAGCTACAGGTCTATAATTAGAGGCATTTATCTTTTCTCCCTTTTTGAACAGAGGCTTCAGTATTGAATATTTTAGCCTCTCAGGAAATACATCCAATGTTAAAGACTCATTACATATTTTTGTTGATCCCATAATGGGTCAGGATCCTCAATTCTTCAGGCCTTTTTCAGACATATACATAAATTGTGCTTAAAATAAATTTTTTATATTACACTGAGCATTTTACCTTCTCTATAATTCTTGTAGTGCCACAGTTCACAACTAAACTACTAGAAATGGAGGAAAAAAGGTTTAAGAATTGTTAATCTTTAATGAAGAGTTACCAACCTATCATACAGACCACAGTCGCACTTAAGCTAAAATATCATTGTTTTTGCAATTTTTATGAGGAAATCACTCATATTTCATTAATTTTCTTCTTACTAAATTCATAAAATATACAGAGTGACATCTTAATACCACCCAGGGAAGCTGACAGTGGAAAAATGCTGATGATGATGATGTCCAACTAAGTAGGACAAAATTAGTGAAATTTGAGTGATTTCCTCAAAAAATTGCAAAATATTAATATATTTAAGTGTGAAAATTCCTGCTATTTAAAATTATAATTAAGGAAGTTTAAAATGACTTTTAAAAACCATTAGTCATAGTAAAATATATATGTTGTCAAAATAAAATAATTATAATCTTCCATATTATCATAATGCAACATAAAATGGTGAAATAGTACATTTTAAATTAATATCATCTGCATCTTGGTCCTTCTATTGGGTTCAGTTTCTACAACATCCCGAAAGAGGACAGACATGGGCGTGGATTGAGTTAGTCTATGACAGCAATGAAAAGATCCCCCTGACAAATGATAGAAAATTACTACTGCACTTGCGCAAGATAGGCTGAACCTTCATCTGTAATTATTGACAGCACTGATTCAAATAAGGGAACATTGCATTAACATTAAGCTAGCACATTAATTTTGGGTAGGTTCATTCCTACAGACTTCTAGTCTTTTAAAATATCTTGTTCAACTTTGTAATGCAATAATTAGTGTATAACTCAAGGCTTTCCTTGGAATATACGTGATGAGAGATGACTTTTCCGGTGGTGCATGCACATATAGATAACAGATTATACGAGGGTCATTCTAAAAGTTTTGAGATGGATACAGCAAATTTTAATAATAATTTAATAATTTAGATCTATTCTATCTTTTCAAAGTATTCTGCATTACATTTTATACAGTGTCTCATCCGTTCAACCATTTTTAAATGCTGAATGCCATGCTGCTTTGGATAGGATGCAAGTACATTCTTTGTATGCAGCTTCGTATCACTTCAGGTGATTCAAATCGTTGGCTACAAATGTTTTCTTTTATTTGGGGGAATAGAAAAAAGTCAGAAGGGGCCCGATCTAGAGTGTAGGGAGGATTTGGCAAATATTTTATGCCTGACTCCTGCAAAAATTGGGTTGTTTCTAGTGCTAGACAGAGGCACTGTTATGGTGCAACAAGATTCCATGCAGACCAATCTTGGACGCATCGTTCTCAGTCCATTGAAGACTTGGGATAGGCATTTTATGGACGTGACAGTCTTTCTTCCCTCAATTGGAGTGGTCACAACATGATCACTAGATGAAAAGAAGGAACAAATCATCATTTTGCCAACACTTCTGGCTAGCCTCACTTTAGTTGGGGATCCTCTCCTGGGTTAAAATCCAGTCGCTTAGTTTCTGGGTCATACTAGCATATCCATCTTTTCTCATGTGATATGTTAACTATGTATTTTGATCTTCCTGCATCAAAGCTTTATATCATTTCCTTTCTCCATTACACATGTGCTTTTTTCTGCTCATTTTGAGATGGTGGGTGATCCAATGACAGCAGAGCTTCCTGACATTAAGTTTTCCTTTGAGGATTGTTTTCACTGCTTCTGATCCAATATTTAGAGCTTCTGGAATCTAATAATATGTGCAGTTATGGTCTTCCCACAATATATGTGTTTTGATCCATTTTCATCACCTGTTGTTGTAGCTGGCCATCCTGTGCTGTCTTCATCTTTGAGGGAATTCTTTCCTCTTCTAAAATCTGCAAACCATTGATAAATAGTGGATTGCAAAGAGGAAAGAACTCCAAATGCACGATGGAATCTTTCAAAGCATTCTCTCTCCCCTGACTTTAAAGTCATAGAAAATCCTCTCACTTGAGATCCATCCTAGCGTATAGCATGGCAACACATGCATATACATACACAGCTGTGCTGATAAACATTGTTGAAGTGTACTCAGACTTGCACATGTTGCTATCTAAACCTCATTCTAAAGCTAGGAAAATCTGCATTTGCTTGTCACAAATCCATGTTGTCCACTTTTAAAATGATCCTTGTAATCACAAATACATGCATCAAGTGCAAGATAGAAATCCCTTAGAGACATTACTGTTGTTTTTTCTTTTATGCATAAAAATGCGCTAAGCAGTAGTTATAGCAAATTAAACATTGAAGTTTATGGTAGTAGTACAAACCAATAACCTACTATAGGAGCTTTCCCTGCTTCATGGTATGTATTTGCCTGTAACATTATTGGATGCCAGCTGCTATCCTAATGTTCTGTCCTTTATAATAGTAACAAAACTGTTTGAATATTAAGATCATTGGGCAAAAGAACATGTCATAAATGAAATTTTACAGATGATGTCCTGGTTTATTTAAATTTGTTCATTTTATCATTGTAATATCATGATTTACAAAACATTGTATAATGCATTACCTTTATAAGATAACAGCACAGTTATTAAAGAGTGACTTAAGTGAATTTAGACTTAGACATTTGCATTTTCTGGCCAATCTTAGAATTATTATACCATCTAGTAGCAAAAATTATAGCCTCACTTGGAAAGATTGGCACAGAGGAATGGTTAGCACTTACTAGGTGTGGGAAAGTTTTATCTTTCCACATAAAAGTGGAAATCAAAAGAAACGGCATAAATTGTGAACATTGAAAATATAGAAAACATTTGTGCATGGGCCATTTTTGAGAAATGTGGTGTTGTACCCTGTTAGAAAAATAATGTAAATTTGTAAATCGCCCGCATGTGCTGCAGTTAAACTATTTTTTACTTGAATGAAAAGGGTTCCAGCCTGTACATTGCACATTGTAGCAATAGCATACTAATTTGATGGTAACTGATTAGATATAAAATTTCATAAAACTGCTTTCAGACTATTTCAATGTAAAGCAATCTTAAATGAAAGTTATTCATAAAGAGCAAAGATAAAGGTTGAAGCCATGTACTGCTAGTCAAACTGGGTTCTTTTTATAGCATTGTAATTATATGCATAGTGTCATAATTTTCTTTGTTTGTTACAGCTTGGATCCTTGGTTAAGAAACGAAGGTTGGAATGAAAATATTTTTTTAATTTTTATATTTTATGTTAGTGTACTTTAATGTAAGAAATAAAAATAAAAATGGAAAAATGTTTCACTATTGTTTTATTATTTTTTACCAGAACAAAAGTCATTATACAATTACAAATATTCACTATCTGGTGGAGGCTTTAAATGGAAAAATGTTTCATTATTTTTTACCAGAACAAAATATCAGTATACAATTACAAATATTCACGATCTGGTGGGGTCTTCTTTGCCCGCTTGTCGCGTGATCTTGGAAACCATCGATGTTTAGTAGTGTAAGTTAGATTTTGAAGTTCCTGGCGCACGAATTCTGGAGCTTTCTGTTTTAACATTGCTCGCACTTGTTTTAATGACTGCACTTTGAGAACACTATCACTTTGCGGCAAATCTTTAGGTAGTGGTCGTGAAAACTCATATGGGAAGATTGGTTCAGGGTGCCAGCAAACAATCGTCGATCCATCATCAGTCAACACAATTTTTTCATTTGTCGTACTATTTTCTTTCGAGGAACACAGCGGCCTAATTTTCTGCGTAACTTTTGTAAAATGTCTCAGAAGGATAATTTTGCTACTAAATTTCGCTGCCATGTTGTTTCCCTAGTTTCTCGTAATGTATGTATAATAGCAGCCTCCAAATGGTGTACCAACTTTGAAGCAAAAACGAGTAGTCTATACTGTGCTCTTGAAATTGCTTTAAGGTAAATGAATAATTAACTGTTTTCATTAAAATGTTAATAATTTACTATGAGTTTGAAACGTGATGTAACTTGCAGAACTTAAAAATTCTAATGAAAAACAAATTGCAAGCGGCTTTACCGGTAGATGGCAGGTATCTCCATTAGGCGTGTCGACTGTGCTTGCTGTAATAGAATTTGCAGTGTTACGGCAAGTGCATGTTGGCTATACTGATTCGCATAGGTATCTGAGCTTAGGCAAGGAGAAGTACCAAAAAATTTGTGTTCGCTAGAGTGGGCGATCAAAGCCGTTATGTCAAAGAAGTTCTTTACGCGCTAAGACTACGAAATGCAGAGAAGTGGTAAGTTTAATCCTTCAAATATATTACGAAACCATTAGATAATGAAATTATTTGATTATGGCTAAAGCCCATTAATACCTTGCAAATCTATTACTAAAACTGCATGGCGCCAAAAAGAATTTTAACTGTTTAGATAAATATTATAAATTCATGTCGGTGCATATTGCCATCTGTAGTTTAATGCAGAGCAAATTTAAATTATAATAAGGGAAAATACTGTTTAAAATATATCTTAACTTAATATTCGAGTTAGGTGACTTTTTGACTTTCCACATTTTTCATGAATACAGAACAAAATTATAATAATCTATACTTTTGTGTAATGCTTTTACAATTTCGTTGGAGGATTTAAATTTTTTGTACTCACAAGTATTTTGAGGTTATGACAAATAAATGTACTGTATGTATGTATTTGGGATTTATTCAAAACATTAGTTCTCATTTAACGACACTTGTTAATCTTTCTGTCCGTGAAGCACCGCCTCTGATTTTGTTACCCCTTTATTTTTCGGAATCGGTAATTTTTTCCCCTCTCTTTCTTTCCTTCCTTCCTTCCTTCCCTTGCTAAATGTCAGGAAAAGGTTATTAAAGGTTATGTGATAGTTATAGGACATTAAACTTTGAGCTTATAATGCCATTATATGGTTGAGCTGCATGGAAAATGTTAACTTAATATGCATTTCAGCAACTGATAATAATTATGTAAAGTTATTAATTTCGTTATTCTTGAACATGACTGCATTTTAGAAATCATTAGGTGTACTAGGTGTTGTCGAGATTTGAGCCAGTGATCTGTGCACATTCATTTTCTAGACAAACAGGTTCAGAACAAAGTGCATATCTAAATAATCTTTGTCCTGACACATTAACAAATAACATGATTAGCATTTCAAATAGAAAAACTTAAGACCCGTTATATTTGAACTGGATGATTTTGCAGCTCACCAACACTTCTTGAAGACTTGCACTGTTTGATCTAGTTGGCTAGGTCATTTCCACTGTAAATGGAGTTGATGTACCTACAGTCAGTTTTATGTTTTCTTTAGAACTGGAGTTGGCTGGGAGTTTCAGGTTGAAAACCAACTAACTAGGTGTTAACTCTTAAGATGAAGTTATTAGTAATATGTTAGAACTGTGCACACTGCATAATTAAATTTGATAAATTTTTGTAACCATAGTTTTTCTCTCGGCACAGAACATAACATGTTAAGTATCAGAAGCCTTTTTACACAGTTAAAAGTTTTCATCTAAGGTTTACATATGGAACACTCTCTTGCTGAAGTCTGTAATCTGCGTGGTCACTGTCTCGGCCAAGTCAGATCGACACCTTTACTTTCAGCTCTGAATTGTTTTTCATATGCAGCAGTAGAAGGTAGCAAATATTTGTAACGAATTTATTCAATACTTTCTTGCCTTGTCTCTCTTGAGTAAATGTCTTAAGATTCTGCTTACAGAGATTCTTTCAGAAGATGGCCCAGTTTGTATGTAGGTAATTATAGGTGTAGCTCTAATGCTGTTTCTCCTTTTTGTATATATAATGCTCATGTTGCTCTGAACATATGGATAATCAGTATGGAGTATTAATGATAAATATCATAACCATGCAGCATGTGTGGGTCAAGTTATATTATGGCTGATTCACTTTGTATCAGTTGGGCCAGAATGTTGTTAGAATTCAGCAAACATGAAAATGATTGTTGCTGACTTGTCGGTTTACCCAGAATGTTCTTTGGCACTAGCAAAAATGGTTATAATTGATGTTGACATGATAGTGTGGCCAGAATGTTTTTAATTTTCTTGAACATGAATATTGTTGTAGCTGATGTGTTAATGTTGACAGAATGTTATTAGATTTTAGCAAACATGAAGATTATTGATGCTAACATATCATTTTGGCTGAAATGTTCTTTTTAGCACTGGTAAATGGTAAAAATGGTCATAATTGACATTGACATGCTAGTGTCGCCAGAATGTTCTTTAATTTTCTTGAACATGAACATTGTTGATGCTGACATTTCAGTGTGGTCAGAACATTCTTTGACTTTCGTGAACATTATTAATGCTGATATGTTAATGTTGACAGAATGTTATTAGATTTTAGCAAACATGAACATTATTGATGCTGACATGTCAATATGGCCAGTATTATTTGATTTTTGCAAACATGAACATTATTGATGCTAACATATCAATTTGGTTAGCATGTTGTTAGAATTTAGCAAACATGAACATTATTGAAGCTGACATGTCAATTTGGCTGAAATGTTCTTTGGCACTGGTAAATGGTAAAAATGGTCATAATTGACGTTGACATGCTAGTGTGGCCAGAATGTTCTTTAATTTTCTTGAACATGAACATTGTTGATGCTGATATGTTAATGTTGACAGAATGTTATTAGATTTTAGCAAACATGAACATTATTGATGCTGACATGTCAGCATGGCCAGTATTATTTAATTTTTGCAAACATGAGCATTATTGATCCTAACATATCAATTTGGTTAGCATGTTATTAGAATTTAGCAAATATTAACATTATTTTTTACTTAAAATGTAAATTGGAACTTGCACAGTGAAGCTAATCATATTAATTGATATCATTGTATGATTCAGTTGAACTTCAGCCTGGCTGAAGATGGGAACAAAATGTCCTCGAAGCCGGTTCATACATTTATGAAAAGTAAGTGAAACTTTAAAAGTGTGTAGTTCAACTGAATCATACAATGATATCAATTTAATGAACATTATTGATGCTGACGTGTCAGTTTGGCTGAAATGTTCTTTGACACTGGTAAAAATGGTCATAATTTGACGTTGACATGCTAGTGTGGCCAGAATATTTTTTAATTTTCTTGAACATAAATTATTGATGCTGACATGTCAGTGTGATCAGAATGTTCTTTGGCTTTTGCAAACATGAACGTTATTGAAGATGACGCCCGTTTTTACTACTGAGGCACCACAGGCGGTGGACACTGATGATCCATGGGAATGAAATGATAAAGTGGGAAAGAATTTTTTTTTTTTAGGAAAGAAGCGTTCCTGGCTAATTTTAGGGTACCTCCCCCGCATTTGCCAATTATGAGGACTGAGGAAAACCTGAAAAAAAAAAAGTCAGGGAGGACGGTCCTGGTAGGTTTCGAACCCCAGACCTTCCGCTCATGAGTCCGCGCCTTAACGTCCTCGGCCATCCGCGGCGGTCTCTTTAGCAAGCATGGACATTATCGATGCTAACATGTCATTGTGGTTGCAATGATCTTTGAAACTGAAAAACATGAATATTATTAATGCTGGCATGTAGTTGGACTTATAACAAGCGTGAACATTATGACAACATTAGGCATTATCAAACATATTAGATCATTATTGATGCTGGCATACATTGCTAGTATGAAGTATAATAGTGTACATTATTTTGTGACAATATTAATGGAATGAGTCAGTGCAGAAGGGGGAGAGATTGCTGTGTTGACGTCAGTAAAACATCGCCCGGCCTGCCCGCCACGGGCTATTCTGTTTCTGAAAGCAAAGTGCGCTCACAAGTGGGTTCTTTGCGCTGTCGTGTGTTACGAATATAGTTCTACCAGTTCCGGGCTGTTAATACAAAGACAGGGCGGTGTTCTTTAAGAGGTACTGGCGTTTTCCTTGAACATCTATGATGTTATCTCTAGCTGTCATTAGTAAGGCATGTGAAGACGCTCAGATAGAGATTCCTTAAGACGTTAGAATGTGCTGACAAGTCTATCGTTATTATACAATTACCATACTTTTTGGACTTATTTGCACTATTTTTAATTTGTTTTTTAATTGCCGAACCTTAATGATACACCAATCTTTCATCATTTGCCAGTTGTCCCAAGGCACCTATCCATCGTTGTGTGGCACCCAACAAGCACATCCCTTCATAAGGCCCAAGAATATCAGGTGCTTCCACCATTTTTCTCACATCAGCTTCTTGGGTACCTGTTGCAGGGCGGCTAGGACGAATTTGAGAGACTGCCCACCTATTGAAAATTCCAATTTTTAGTCCTAGAAAGGTGTTCTAAAGAAGAATGACATTCTTCCTTTCTATGGTGAAATTATCTGTATAAATCATGGCACAAAAGCTACATCATATGCTCATTCTGATTCAACGCTAAGTTTCAGTTCTCCTACTCAGAAAAGAAGCAGCGTGCCCACATTTTAAACTCAAAGTAAAAATAAACTAAGGCAGGTTCATCAACCTGAAAACGCATGTAAAAATTTTTTTTTTACCGTTTCAATACGGACCATAAAACATAATGTAAACAGATCTAAAAAATGTATTCAATTGAAAATGAGTACATGTAAAAATGGTAAATATCACTTACCGTATTAACCACGACAGACAAGGCCGCCATTTTGCCAAACTAAAATCATCTCCATAAACAGAACAATATTATAAACAATATGCAGCGATTGTTTAAAAATAACAAACTATTTTCCCACTTCTTTCCCCCTCCCCCTAAATATAGCGTTCTTTCGAATTGTGCAAGAAAAGAAAAGTAACTATTACAAAAATTTACTGACCTCTGTTTTAACTTTACAAGTACGACAAATCCACATGTTACAAGTACAACATTATTTGATACAACGTGTCGGGGAAGATGGAGAAAACGAGCTATTTCTTTATTTCATGCTATATTTCTAGGAAGCTGGAGGATACGAATTATTTCTGTATTTGATGTTATTTGTTCTGGAAGCTAGAGAATACCAATTATTTCCGTACTTGATGCAATGTGTCTGAGAAGCTATAGAACACGAGATATTTCTTTAATTGATGCAATGTGTCGGGAAAGCTAGAGAACACGAGCTATTTCTTTATTTGATGCAATGTGTCGGAGAAACTAGAGAACACGAGATATTTCTTTGATGCAATGTGTCGGGGAAACTAGAGAACATGAGCTATTTCTTTATTTGATGCAATGTGTCGGGGAAGCTAGGAAACACGAGATATTTCTTTATTTGATGCAATGTGTCGGGGAAGCTAGAGAACACGAGCTACTTCTTTATTTGATGCTATCTGTCGGGGAAGCTAGAGAACGAGCTATTTCTTTATTTGATGCAATGTGTCGGGGAAGCTGGAGAACACGAGCTATTTCTTTATTTAATGCAATGTGTGCGAGAGGTCACAACATGGGTCGCCAAGGAAGAAGGGACACCATCCCATGCCACGAATCCCTTATTAATATTTAAACAATTTCACCATAAAATACTAAAGTAAATTCACTCAACATATTATATTAATTACATTAAAGTAATCATTACAGGAACCAGGTAAAACAAGCCACCGCCGGCCAGCTCTGCCTCTTCATTACCAGAGACTAATTCTGCGCTGCCAACACCTTGCCTTATAATGGTATCTCCGCGCCTTAGTTCTGCTGTCAATACTACTTCCCGTAAAGGGGGTGGGGGCAACTTCGGTCGTTGATCTAGAGATGCTTAAGGTGCGGTCTGTGCTGACCTGAGTACCCGTAGTACTTCTGATGTCACTAGAAGCATCCGGACCAGATTTATTTGAGCGTCTCTCTTTGGGGAGTTGTCCAGGTGGGTTAGATTCGGCGTGGCAGTGATCCCGTAACTCATGTGTAAATGACGACGGCAGTGTGTCCCAAGGGAGTGCCTCAGGCGTATATCATGGAGGCAGGTATTACTGAATCACTCTTCTAAGGTGGGTGGTGGCTATCTTAATGCCGCGGTGACTCGCCTCTTAAAATTGAATAGGTCTATGCTAGACGTGACCTATCCACCAGTAAGAATTTGGTAGCTAAGTTCTCTTAGCGCTCTTGGGCGACGAGATCGTTTACGGCCGAAATGCGAGTCGGTTTAGACTGTAGGTACCGTCCCAAATGGAAAAAAAAACCCACTTGTCTTCACAGACTGTGTATATTCCCCTGGTCTCGGGGAGGGATTCCCACCATACATGCCAATACCACTGTCAACATGGGGCAAGCGAGCGCAGCAGGACAAAAAGGGCATTGATGTTTGGCAATCTGCCCAATATTGTAGTGCAGAGACATTCAACAGCATGCCAGCCCTTTGTCCTTCACCATCAGCTCCCCACTCTCTACCGCCAGTTGCCGCCGCTACAGTGATTTGTCCTCTCCTTGTCCTTCTGCAATACTTGTGCAAACAGGACTAGTAACGAGCGCAGAACAGGAGGACATCTCTTATGGGCATCTTGCCTACCACGACAGCTCAGAAACGTTCAGCAGCGCACAGGTCGTTCCAAGGCAGGCATCTCTCCACTTGTTACCCAGCCCGCTATCACCCCACCGGCGCCTAATAGCCAATACAGTGCGGTCCTGCGGGGTATACTACATAATGCCTCTGCACAGTATATACTGAAAGCTGCGCAACGATAATGGCCGCCTGCCTTTCACTGTGCCAGATTATACTTCCAGCTTGGCCCAACTCCTGTAGCCAGGATATAATTTTTGGGTGCTGAAGACTACAACATCGCGATCAACGCAAGTCTCCAACTTACGGGATGCACCTTCTTGGAACCGTGTCAACGCAGCCACTTTTCCCCTTGCGTCGATGTTGTGGCTACGGACACAATTACAGCGAATGCAGGGCCCTCAACGCCGCCACCAATGGCGCTACATCACACACCTGTGATTGTATGGAGAACGACCTGGCCCACCGCAAAGGATACTGTGCCACCTTTGATGGCAACAGCCATTCAACAGGCCAGGCCTCCTAACCGCTGCAACCCCGCTTTCAACGACACCGAGCTCCAATCTTATCAGCAAACACCTCAACAACTCATTACCAGCCACCTCCGAACTCATCCTCCTACTCAGTTCCACTCAACACTACTTACACCTCCTTTGGTGCTACTCATGCTTATCCAGACAACTTTTGAAAGACGCCTTCTTACAGCACGCCATTAACTCACCATCCTGACTCGGGAACTGCATCAAAGTCTACTGGAGCCGATTCACCAGCTGCACTCCACAAGGAAACATTTCATCAAGACTCGACAGACGGGGAAGGGGGAGGGTGGCTTACGGAACTAAGGCACCAGCACCAAATCCACTGATAGTCTTAAGCACCACATTCAGGACATAAAATCTTCAACCCATTACATCCCCACCAACCACAACAACTTTACTACCATAGCCACTGCACTGAAGGAACAAAGCTCAACTCACCAAACTCTGTACAGCATCACGCCATATTATCCAAACACACATCCAGCGCACTGAGGAAAAAAGGCAGATCAAAACGATTAATGGAAAATGCTTACTACCACTTGCAAAGACCATCTTCTTGAAAGTTTACAAATTAACGACAAAATAGACGCACTGCAGAACCACATAATGCTAGTAACCATCAATGACACCGACTGATCTACAGTGCGAGGCCGAGCTTCGGCTTGTAAAAGAGTCATTGACTCCACAGGTACTATGAGAGACACTCCTACATCACATGGAACCACTCCGAAGACTGCGAAATCAAAAAGTCGGCGATAAAACAGTTGTAACTTAATTGATGATTAAAGAACATGCCACTCTACTTCTCTTAAACGTCACTATCAATGCGCCAGAGCAATTATCAGAGCTTGCCATGGCAATTGCCAGCTTAACGCTTGGCCGCTCTTGGGCATTAGCCATCATCAATGCAAATTTACCTCTACTTACGGGAGCACTAATGCGGGACCCCGCCAATCTTTTCCAACTACTCTATGTTTTTCGCCTTTACTACCTTCCTAAATATCACTGTACTTTATTAATATTAGTTTTTAAAAAAATCGGGGTAACTAGAAGACGGGGAACTTTTTTTTTTATTTGATGCTATGGGTCGGGGAAGCTAAGAGAACACGAGAGAGTGTGGGTCCCAACCTAGTACACACCTAAGCGCTAAGAAAGGAGTGATGGGTGTTCGTTTTGGTTATTGTATTTTTCGCGTTAAGGGGGCGGGTTAATGAGTTTTTCGTGTTATAGGGGAAAAAAATCATGTGTTAAAAGTTTTTTTTTTTTTTTTTTCGGCCTCCGGGGAGGGAACTATTTTGTATGTGGGCTTCAAACATTACCTTTTTGTTTCTAGACTTTTGTTGGTGGCCTTCTAAGATCTCCTGGGACATGGGCATTAATTTTGGTGGTTCAGTTACGCGTTAATATGAAGAAGAAGAAAAAACACTTGTAATTAAGGAAACATGTAAAAAATAAACAAATAAAATAAATGCAAACGACATTGTTAAAATATAATAGAAATTGTCATTACGCAAAAACTTTGTTAAAATGTAATTGACGGTCTTTAAATGCAAAAAAGAAAGAAAGAAAAGGTGAATTGCACAAGTGACATTGATAAATGTGAATTACAACATTAAAATTACAATTGACGTAATTATGAAAAAACTTTTGTTAAAACGCAAAGGACATTGATAAAATTTAATTTCGACGCGAAAAATAATTTTAGTTCTCATGTGTTAGGATCTGTGACTCCGTCGACTTACTGAGCGCGGGCTGAAAGTTGTATTGGTATACTTTCTCACTTCAATAATGTTTCAAAATGTATGAAAGCTCTCCAGATATTTATATTGTCCACCGTGATTCGACTGTTAAAAGCATTTCCTTTGTTTGTGAATTCCTGCCTATAAGGGTTTTTTCTGTCGACATTTAGGGACAGGTATATTTTATTGTTTCCCCTGTTAAAAGCATTCTCTTTGTTTTGTGAACCCCAGTCTAAAAATGGTTCGCGTTTATTCTCGGGTATATTTTATTGATTTCCCTAGACTGTTAAATGCATTTTTCATGTTTTAAGAATTCCTGTCTAAATTGATTTTCTAGCGGAATTTAGGATCATTTATTTTGTGCCTGTTATTGATTTCACTAAAGGACACTCATTTAGAGAAGTTCCATGTTTTGTGAATTCATATCCTTTATTTTTTTTTTATTTTTTTATTTTTTTTTTTTCCCTGCTAAATACTTTTTCCCCCATGCTTTTAAGAATTCCTATCAATCTCATTGGATGAAATCCAAGTGGGCGGGGCATGTGCAGCAGAAAACCCATTCTCATTACTGATGCCTCGCATATGTGCATTGGAGACTGAATTGTAGATATTGTCAAGTTTTTAGCATAAAAGTAAGCCGGAATTTATCAAGTGTGTAAATTATAGCATCTGGTTGTTGAAATACGCATTGCCTCTTTTTGTGTGTGTGTAGCTAAGTACCGCTATAGTATTGTCAACTCAATGAAGAGATAGTTCATTGTCCCGAAATGTGTAGAGAACGTTGTGGTAGTTACAGATATCCCGAAGTTCACAGGAGTTGTATTTGGAAACCATAGCAAAAGTCTAATAGATATACTTCTGTGTCAGACTCTAGTGCTTATAAACTATCCAAGTCCATACGTGCATGTGCAAATACATTACAGACTTACGAGTGTCTTCGTGGGATTTTTGATTAAAATGGCAAGTACACTTCAAAGTAAATTCATTTTAGTGAATATTCCCATGTTTATAGTTGTTTGTGGAACTTTTTTCGCGAACGATAAATTGTTCAACTTTGTACTTGATACAGAACGTAGAAACATTATGTTGGAACAAAACAACTACGTGCAGTTCTACAAAAAGGAGAGTTTTTAATCCAAAATGTTTGTATTCAGCTCTACATACGTGTAACCAAATATTGTTACATCATTTCTTTATATACATTACTATGCCTGCAAGTGTAAATGCGTCCTCGTAATTTCCTGTTTTAGTATGTTTAAATTTTCTTATGTGAAAAAAATATATAATCTAATGGGGGGGGGCCCTTATTGCATTTGTTTATTGCTAAAATGTGCTTTGTACGCGTTTTCCCCGGTTTTAATAATGTATATTTAGCATAAACGTAATGTTTTTAACCAAAATGTATGTTTAATTTTTAGAGTATTAATTATTGCTAAAAATGTGTTCTTGTGTGCGTTTTTTTTTTTTTTTTTTTTTTTTTTTAATTTTAATACATATTTTTACAAAAGTAATTTTTTTATCCATAATGCATGTTTTAATTTTATAAAGTAACACTGTCAAAGTTAGGTTTTTAGCCAAAATGTATGCTTAATTTTCCAAAATATCAGTTATTGTTAAAAATGTGCCTTATATGCATTTACCCCGATTTTAACGCGCATTTACCACAAAAGCAAGGTTTTTAACCAAAATGTATGTGTAATTTTCTATAGTATCAATTATTGCTTAAAATGTATTTTATCAATATTTTCGATTTTAATGCATATTTCCATAAAAGAAAGGTTTTAACAAAATGCATAACAGTATGTTTAATTTAATCTGCTTAAAAATGTGCTGTGTGTGTGTTTACCTTGATTTTAATACATATTTCCACAAAAATAAGGATTTTGGCAAAATGTTTAACAGTTTTTTTTTTTTTTTTTTTTTTTTTAATTTAGTAATTTGTATATCAGTATGTTTCATTTTCTATCTGATTAATAATATTGTTTATGTGGGTTTCTTATTTTATTGCATAGCAATTTTAGTTATATTTTAATTTTATATGACACCAAGAGTTTATTCGCCCTTTGGAGCTAATGTACAAGCAGTGGTATCAAAACATTTGCAAGCCTACACCAAGAGTCAAAAAAACTGTTTCATTCCGCTTATAATAAAATACACGTATTTACAACTTAATTTAATGTTTTATTTCCCCCTTCCCCTGTTCACTTTTTTTTTTTTCTACGCGGAGGGAGCATTTTGCGCTTTTATCGCGATAATTCACTAAATATTTGTTAGATACATCACGTTAACTTTATGGTACTCACTCGAAAGCGAAAAACAAACCATTTGTAGCTTTATGTTGTAGTAAAAAAATAATTTTCAACAAAAAATGTTCACGAGAAAGGTTTTTTTCTTAACACTTAGACGTGAAACAAAAAATGGAACTAAATATTACACCTACTAAACCATTTTAAAAGTTAACGTTGTACACATATTACAAAAAACAATGCACACAAATTGAACCTTTTTGTTAAAGTTTTACTGTGGCAACTATATGTATATGCATTTTGCGTATTAACATGAATAACTGGAGGCAGCGAGTGCTTCCCCATATGTCTAGAAACAGTATCCAAAGCTACCTGTGACTATGTGAGCGGGGTGAAATGATGGGGATATTACATGGTTTTTACCTTGAGAGGGGGATCCGAGGGTGAAACTACTTTCACTTTTCTTTGAAATAATATACTACAGGAATGTCCAAATATTGCATGAAAATTCCTCTTTTTCTTCCAATGGGCCACTAAATATTTTAAGACACATGCTGGATTAGAAATTAAATGTTTTAAAATATAGAAAAAATATTGTTGCTGTATTTAATTATCTCTGCTGTGGTAAGGGATTTAATGGCAATTGTTTCCTGTATTAATGCATGTGAAAACCGCGGCAAATTTCATTTTTATTCTGTATAACCATTCAGCTGAATAAAATCTATTCGCGCTGTGTTCACGCGCCATAATACACGTGTAATCATAACTCTATAGTAAAGGTTTTTTTACACATTTTAATTGTATCTGCTACATGGGCGTATCCCAACTATTTTATGCTTCAACAAAACGCCAGTTCATTAAGAAATTCTATAATAGAAAATCACAAATATCGGCACTAGTTTTTTAGCTCACTATTTATGATATTAAAATATATTATTTCTTTATTCATTTTAGTTTCCTCACCATTTCTGCTAGAAGAACCCCACAATTGGGTAAAAAGTATGTTGATATTCTCGACGCTGCTATGTCAATGCTGCTCCGGCCACCATATTAAGCCGCCTGCCATAATTATTGCACGTAATAATTGCTGAATTATTGGGGGTACCATGTTGATGTCTACCATGTTTCATATTCTTTCTATTTGTACGCACCAGCAAACTAGATCGTCCTTAACCCGTTGCTTAGCACTTGACATGTTTTGAACTAAAGCGTTGTTACGATTTCCCGCATACATGCATCGCACGTGCATGAAAACCACTCTGCTTTTAAAAAATGGTGAAAGAACATATCACTTGTGCCAAACCTTTTGTTACTTTAATGGATATTTTCGGGAAAGGGTGAACTTGTGGGTTTTAAAGGGGGTAAAGCACATACTCCATCGCCATGTGCAACTTCAAAACATTCGGATCTGTTTTTGTAAGAAATATATTTTGTCCCATTTACTATAATGAAGGGGCGTGCTAAACTTATGACACCGCTTATCCCAAGCCCTTTAAAACACTTAAGAGGAATTCACTTACAAAAAAAATGTGCATAGAATGACAGCCACCTCATCTGGTTTTGAAGCGAAACGCGTTTATACATCGAATGGAAAGAGAAAAAAGAATTAAGACAAAACTTATTCACAGACGTTTAAGACACTTTTTTTTTAAAAAAAAAAAAAAGTCTACATAGAGTGTCAAGTGCCATGTCCGATTTTGAAACAAAAACTGACATTTTTTTCGAGAATGTAGGTGAGAGAAATTTAGGATACATCTTAGCTTGTCACTTTATTTTTTAGTAACTAAGCCTTCACTTTCTAAGCTTTCTGAATGAATAACAAAACCCTTATCTGATTTTGAAGTCAAACTGGTTGTATGTTTTACTGGGAGGAAATACACGCACAGGTACTTAGCTCCCCAAACATTTAAACAAAAAAGGAATGAAATATGTGTATATAGGGGTGGAGTTCTGTAGAAAAATTATTTTTACGCAAGTCCGCGTCTTTTATGTTGGTCTCAAAAAATTAAATTAATTTTAATTTGATTTTATACAACTTTCTCGAACCTAACACTCGATTTTAACAACTAAATACTCAATCTATATTTTAGAAAGCCTTAGAAGTCAGACCTTAAGATCAACATGTGGTTTGCGGGTTGTTGTGAAATCTGGCGGGCAAATTAGAACTAATTGTCTTCATATTTTGACAATTTTAACATATATGGTTATAATACTACAACATTTACAGATTCGGTTTGCTGCATGGTTGTCGATCACTAATTGTGGTTTGAATCTGCTATCCTGGGTTTACGAGGCTAGGTATGGTTACCACTACATGATTTATTTTAGATAAAATAAATCATGTAGTTATATTACAATTCTCTTATGCGCTAAGCTTCAATAGTTATCCAGTGTACTGTTTTTATTCTCAATAAATACAGTATGTAAAACTTCATAATTTACACTTGTACACACTTCAACTAAACGCTCCAAATGTACCTATTGCAGCCAGTGAATGATACAGATATTATCCTATATTTACATAAAATGAGTGATGTTAGAAAGTCTTGCAATACTGTCTTTAGCATTTGAAAATCCTAGAATTTCTTACCAAACCATAAGAAAAAGGACATAAAAATCTTCTTTATGGAACTTCCACGTTGAAATTAAATATCAATATGATTGTTTGTATTAAAATTATTTACACATGCTTTTCGGCGTATGGCGCAACGACCATTAAACGTAAAACAGTACAGACTTTTAAGATTTCATGTGAAATTAAAGAATACATTAATGGGATAGTGATGACCTGATATGTTAAAGAGCGGCCGTAAATAAAACAAATCAACAAGATATGACGAGGACTATAGGGGACTCTACACTGTTATTTTCAACATTTTTGTAAGTGAATCACGGGGTTAAATCGCAACTTGAAAACTTAGAAGATGATCCACAGAAATAATCTATGCCCCGACCTATCTCACTTACCGACTGCGGTCGCACACAGCAGCAAGCAAGAGTGGGAGAGGCCCGAGATTGTTTTATTGAATATTGGTGGGACTTTTATACATATAATTATACAAAATAGCAGTCTTATACATATAATTATACAAAATATTAACCAAAAATGGCGGGAATCTGCTTCCTTACCAACTTTAATAGATAACCACGACCGGCAAGAAGGTCCGTTAATTTATTGATTATACAAAATATTACAAAATGACTGCAATGAAACGCTTGTTACTGAACATATGTCGTACAATGGCATATGTTGGTGGTATATAATTATGCAAAATAATGATTAAAATTTGTGTGCTAGGCATACTTTATTGGGCAAGTATACATTCGGTGAACAACCATACTTCCAGTCGTAAGTATACATACAGTAGCAAGCATACTTGCTATACATAGAGTGACAAGCACACTTTTATAAATAAGTATACATACAGTGCCAAGCATATTTTTATGGATAAATGTACATACAGTGGCAAGCATGCTTTTATGGGGAAGCTCACTTTCTGAATTGAGTATATATTAATGAGCGACCATACTTTCAGGGCAAGTATAGGACAAGCACATTTTCAGGGTCATTTATTACTACTATGAATAGTTCAGTAGCGACCATTATTTTATTGATTATACATATAAATACTCAAAATTGTGGAATTCTTAGTCAGAATTAAAAATGCGATATGGGTGGTGTGGTTGTAAAATACATTAACGATAATATAAACGAAGGTAAAAATAATTCGCACTTATAATGATTAACGTTGAAATAAAAATAATATTGATATACGATGCAAGCAAAATGTTAAATTATGTACATACTTTAATTTGCTATTTAAACTATTTTTGGGGCAGATGGCGGTGGAATTTTTTGTTTGTTTGTGAAAATAAGCTGTTGTGATTTTTTTTTGTTTTTTATTTATTTATTTATGGACGCTGTTTAACATCTCAGGTCATCAACGTCCCATTCAACTCAGAGCGTGAAATGGCCGACCAATTTTACTCAGAGGCCTCTCTTTCAGGCTTGAGGTTCTTTTTCGTGCCGTAAATGTACGACACGGGACCCACGGCTTTACTTCCCTTCCGAAGGAAGCCATACTTAGAATTTTTACGCCCGAAAAAATCCATCGGTCCTGGCCGGGTTCGAACCCGCGTTATTGGGTGTAGGAGGCAAGTATGGTAACCACTACACCACCAGGACCGACAAGCTGTTGTGATGAAAATATAAAGTAGCATTTACAAATAATATTATGACATACCTTAAATGAGGTAGTGGTCCTGGCGTCTTGTGCGATGTACGGCAAGTTTTGCAGTAGCGTAGACACGGTAACAAAATGAGAGTTACGCCATATTTCGAATAATTGCTTTAATGCGCCGTGGATCATGTTTCCTGCTGCGCTAGTTTCTCAGTACTGGCTGGTGATGAACAGTGCTTTACATGAGAGGATGGTGAAAAACATTGCCTTTACAGGCAGGAGAAAAACGAAGCCCCAGACCCGAGCGACAGCAGAGAGAGCCGAGCTGCGCAGTCGCGAACGGAAGATATGGGCGTTAAGCACTAATAAAAAACCCTCGTTACATTATAACACAGAATTACGAATATTAGAAACAAAAACAAATATTTTAGTTTGTAAAAATAAGTTACGTTGTGCTAAGAACTCTTTTTAGGGGGGGTACGTACTACTTCTTTTACTGCTGCAAACAAAATGCTAAACTAAATATTTGTTAATTTCCAGTGTTTTAAGATGTTAGGAAATAAACTGCGTAAATATAAAATAAAATTTACGCTAACGCACGAGCTGTTTCAACCACGGCTTCCAGTGGGCTTGTGTATCGAACAAGGGAAACTCAAGCAAGTTTATACCTGCTTTTGGGACAGAAGTTTCTTAGGGACTAATAGGTTTCCTCCCCTCGCACCTGCTAATGGGCTCACCCATCCCTTCACATCATTCCTTGCCTGAGGGGCATAGGGCTGGTAGGCGAGGCCAAAACACAAGTGCAGTAGGACAAACCAACCTCGTGGCCAGCCTCATTATTGTAACCGACAATAAAGCTATTCAGTATCTTGTGATGCATTCCCACATATTACTCCATTTATAAAAAATAGATTTATGTATAATTTGTAATAACCTTATTTTGGGTCGTATTTCACATTTATTTGTTTTTAATCCTCTACCATCTTCCCCACATCTCACTGATACGAAAGTATTTCACCTAATGTACAACAGTTCAACACCAGTTTTAAAGTTTGCAAAGCAAAATTTATGTTGCAAAAGAATGTTATGCTAAAAAAATGGTAATTTATCAGATTTCAGCCTGTTCGATAAGAAATTTTGACAGTCCTCCCCTATTATTTTTCTTTCCATTGTTTGAAAATAGTGTTTACATTGCTTTGTTTTAGCTCTTTGTTTCACCTACCCTCAGTTTTTCTGCTTATTTCAGCCTTATTTACCTGTTTGCAAAATCATTTTGCTTATCTTAGCTTTTTCTTGCAATTTACATAGCCGTCGGTCCTGGTGGTGTAGTGGTTACCATACTTGCCTCCTAAACCAAAGATCGCGGGTTCAAACCCGGCCAGGACCGATGGATTTTTTCGGGCGTAAAAATCCTAAGTATGGCTTCCTTCAGAAGGGAAGTAAAGCCGTGGGTCCCGTGTCGTACATTTACGGCACGAAAAAGAACCTCAAGCCTGAAAGAGAGGCCTCTGAGCAAAATTTGTCGGCCGTTTCACGCCCTGAGTTGAATGGGACGCTGATGACCTGAGATGTTAATTTAAATTATTATAACGTTTTTCGCACGTTTCTTAAGAAATTTTGCCTATGTAGCAAATAGGTTTCAGCCTTTTTCTTCAGTATGAGAAGAAAATCTGCAACTTTAACGCAGCAAACTTTTTCAGTGCATCGTGGCGTGTATTATTGATGCACGCCATTGCTTTTTTCGGTTCTCCGTAGCATATATCATGCCAATTTCAATGGAGTAGGAGACTTCGAAATAATTAAACAAACTTAAAGATATATGGAACCGGTGTACAGCAGGGTGAAATATAAAACATTCAGGTTATAAATATTTTTATTTGCAACCTGATAAGATTGAAGAAGAATTAACATTGTTTAGTAAAATGTAATAGAACGCCCATCAACCAAGATAACTGGTGTGAAATCCCAGCTGATTTTTAAGTTATTTCCTTTATATACGCCTGTTTTCAAATAGAAATGGACGTACTGCAAGACTTCTAACATCGGACCTTTTATGTAAGTGTAGTTTAATATTGTATCATTATTCACTGGCGGCAATAGTGTATGTTTGGAGTGTTTATTTGAAGTGAGTACAAATGAAAATTCTGAATTTTTGTGATCTATAAATACCGAGAGCACACACCGAAATTTGGGTGGTTGCATTCAAGCGTTGGGCATTAGATGTTAATACAGCTACATGTTTTATTGTAATTAAAAACTGCTGATACTGGCAGTTTAATGGTAACCACGCTTGCCTCATTAGCCCAAGATCGTGGGTTCAATCCCGGAAAGGATCAATGGATTTTTTTTTCGAGCTAAAAATCTAAAGTATGGCTTCCTTCGGAAGGGAAATAAAACCACGGGCCTCGTGTCGTAGATTTACGAAACCAAAAAGATTTCAAGACTGAAAGAAGATAAGTGAGCAAAATTTTTCGACCATTTCACGTCCTGAATTTAATGGGACTCTGATGACCTGAGATGTTTAATAGCGTTCAGCAAAAAACACCAAATCAACAAGTATCTAAATTAATATTTGAAAAACTGTATAATTCTGTATAAAATTAGATACAAATTAATAAAAACTTCTTTTTTGCAAAGTTCAACCGTGTTATGTTTTTAATGTTCATTTTTATTCATGAAAAGCCAATTCAACATAACTTTTTTGCATCTTAAATTATTTTGTAGCACAAATTTTGTTTTGTAACAGTTTTTTTTTTTTTTTTTTTTCCCCTAATAATAGTTTTTGCCATTCAAAGTGAATTGCGGAGTGAAACATAACTGTTTTTGAAAAGTTGTGTACTGCATATGACCCGTTTCCGCAAACAGGTGTAAATATTTATTTACTGAATTATCGTGATAAAACATAAATGTTCAAATATTTGTGACAAAACATCTATAACTGGATTTGCTTGCAGACTGTGAAATCATTAAACTAAACTTTAAAACTGGTGTCGGACTGTTGTGATATGGTGAAATACTTTCGGACTGAGGTTTGGGAAAGATGGTAGATTTTTTTAATAGTGTTTAACGCCCGTTTTTACTATTGAGGCACCACAGTCGGTGGACACTGATGATACATGAAACCAAATTATGTATTAGGAAATGATTTTTTTAATGAAGGAAACGTTCCAGGCCTAAGTTTAGGGCAACTCCCCGGCATTTGCCATTTATGAGGACTGAGGAAAACCTGGAAAAAACCTCAGTCAGGGAGGACGGTTCTAGCAGGATTCCAACGCCAGACCTCCCGCTCACGAGTCCGCGCCTTCGATCTCGGCCACCCGTGGCTGTAAGATGGTAGAGGAGGTTTAAAAAAAAGTAAATATGAAATAGGACACAAAATTATAGTATTACAAATGACAGTAAATATATTTTTTATAAATGGAGTGATATAAGTGAGAATGCATCACAAGATACTGAATAAGTTTATTGCCAGTTGCAATTAGGAAGCTTGCCATGATCTTGGTTTTCCCTATTGGGTGTGCATGTTGACCCTCCCACCTGGCCATATGCCTCAGGTAGAGAAATGGAGTGGAGTGGGTCAGCCCATTAGCAACTAAAAGGAGAAGAAGCCTTTTAGCCCCTAAGAAAATCATGTCCCAAGGTAAACATTGAAATGCCATTACAGGTAAAGTGGGAAAACCCTTTAGTCCCTAAGAAATTCCTTATTAAGACTCATAGACCCTTCATCAACTTTATTGGTTTATAAATATTTATATTTTATAACTATTCTACTACACATCATTTATATCACTTTCACCTTGTTCACTTGAATTCCATTTATACCTTGTATTCAAAACAACACCTCACTTATCTTCACTGCATTCCTAAGTGTTCAAATTATGGCCGAAAACAAATAAAACTTTTAATTTAAACTAATCAATAACTACATTATTTACTCACCATACATCACATGCTTACACATTCACCATTTTATGAACCTTCGTAGTTTCCATACTTCGTCCTTTTTTCCTCCACTCTGTGGCTCTCCATTCCATCATTTGATTCCTTCTGCTCCTACCTGGATCTTCACACACCCAATAACTCCTGAATCCTCCCTTCGCCGTCTTCTCCTTTGTTGTTTAAATTAAAGTCCAATGGGTATTATTCTTAATTTTAAAGTGGTTAATTTTATATGCTTTCTTGTTATGGGTTTATTGATTGATGATATGTTGTCATGTTATTGTTTACTATTAATAGTTGTCATTATCATGGTTTATATGGTTACTGTTGTCAGTGTTTATATGTTGTCATTATGTCTGTTGTCGGTCCTGGTGGTGTAGTGGTTTCCATACTTGCCTCCTATACCCAAAACGCGGGTTCAAACCCGGCCAGGACCGATGGATTTTTTCGGGCGTAAAAATCCTAAGTATGGCTTCCTTCGGAAGGGAAGTAAAGCCGTGGGTCCCGTGTCGTACATTTACGGCACGAAAAAGAACCTCAAGCCTGAAAGAGAGGCCTCTGAGCAAAATTTGTCGGCCGTTTCACGCCCTGAGTTGAATGGGACGCTAATGACCTGAACTGTTAAAGAGCGTCCTTAAATAAATCAATCAAAAAAAAAAATTATGTCTGTTACATCTCCATCTTCTTTCTTTGCCATGACCTTCATACTTGTTGATGTCATATTGTTGTTTATTATTAATGTTGTTTATTGTCTTTATTATTGTTGTGTGTAAGGTTATTGAGGTCAATTTCCTCAAGTTATTTCCGATGTCTCCCATTCGTCTTTCTCCTTCACCTCTTGTCACAATCCTGCTCTTTCAATCTTCGTCTATAAATTCTTCTTTTGCATTCTTCACATAGCTTGCATTTTCCAGTTCTTTAAAACTTCTTTGGTACATTCTTCTTTCTTTTCTTTCTTTCTTTTTTGCCTCTATGCGTAACATTCACCTTCTAACTCTTTAATTCTTCTCTTAATTCTTTACTGCCATCACATAAATTACTTCTTTCAGTTCTTAACTCTTCTTCTATAATTAATTCTTTCATCAACCTTCACCCCCGTTTAAGTTTAAGGTCCTGTATAATCTATACCTGTTATTGTTATGTGTGACGTATTTGAGTACCTAATCTCTCTCATCCTACCTCCACTACTTGGGTTATGCAATCTCCTCCTTTGGTGCTTTCACTTCCCATGCCAGTTTGTTAATTTTATCAGCAACTTGATGTAGTTGGTTGTATAAGGTTATGTCTCTTAGGATGTGTGAAATATGATGACCACTTAAAATTAATCTCTAATGCCTTACATGATTTCAAAAGTGTGGACATTAAATAAGATGTGCTTGGGTGTATCTTGTTTATTGCAGAGATCACATATATAATTTTGTGTTCTGATTATATTTTCCAATACATTTTTTATGGACCGTGTCCAGTTAGATAAGGTTAATTCCTTTTGTTGGATGAACATGTTTAATTCTCAACTTTTCCGAAATATTGTTAAATAACTGATAGTTTCTGCTACCTACCACTGCAGTATCTCATTCCTATTGCCACTTGTTTTAATGTATTTTTAATTTCCTGTACACTATTACATTCCTGCCAATTATTTCAGCAACCTTGTATAGATTTCTTTTCCTAAATCAAAACATTGTACATTTCAATTTAATTGTGAGTTCAATTCGCTGTATTCCTGTCAATATTAATGGTGCTGCAGTGGGCCAGGTACTGAGTGCTGCCGTGAGTCTGGTTAAAATCTTTCTTTGCGAGCATCTAAGAAGAGTTATAATAGCGGAATCAATCTTTTTTGTCGCCCTTAAGCCTGCCTCATATGTAGAGGTAAAAATGATTCTGTGATAAGTTGTAATAGCATTGAATGGGAATTTAAAATGTGTTGAATTATTTTTGCCAATTTCATCATTTTTCAGATTTTTTTAAAAAAAAATGTTTTTATTTTCTAAAACTTAATTTCTCATCTAAATATATGCATAAATACAAGTAAATAATAGTTTCCTTCTTTTGTATGTATACTTACTCATTAAAGTATGTTTGCTACTTTATGTATATTTACTTATAAAAGTATGTTTGCTACTGTATGTATGCTTAATTATAAAAGTATGTTTGCTACTGTATGTATGCTTATAAAAGTATGTTTGCCACTGTATGTATATTTACTTATAAAAGTATGTTTGCTACTGTATGTATGCTTACTTATAAAAGTATGTTTGCTACTGTATGTATGCTTAATTATAAAAGTATGTTTGCCACTGTATGTATACTTAATTATAAAAGTATGTTTGCTACATAAAAGTATGTTTGCTACTGTATGTATACTTATAAAAGTATGTTTGCTACTGTATGTATACTTATAAAAGTATGTTTGCCACTGTATGTATACTTATAAAAGTATGTTTGCTACTGTATGCATGCTTGCTTATAAAAGTATGTTTGCTACTGTATGTATGCTTAATTATAAAAGTATGTTTGCTACTGTATGTATACTTACTTATAAAAGTATGTTTGCTACTGTATGTATGCTTACTTATAAAAGTATGTTTGCTACTGTATGTATGTTTACTTATAAAAGTATGTTTGCCACTGTATGTATACTTATAAAGGTATGTTTGCTACTGTATGTATACTTACTTATAAAAGTATGTTTGCTACTGTATGTATGCTTACTTATAAAAGTATGTTTGCTACTGTATGTATGCTTGCTTATAAAAGTATGTTTGCTACTGTATGTATGCTTGCTTATAAAAGTATGTTTGCCACTGTATGTATGCTTACTTATAAAAGTATGTTTGCTACTGTATGTATGCTTACTTATAAAAGTATGTTTGCCACTGTATGTATGTTTACTTATAAAGGTATGTTTGCCACTGTATGTATACTTATAAAGGTATGTTTGCTACTGTATGTATGCTTACTTATAAAAGTATGTTTGCTACTGTATGTATGCTTGCTTATAAAAGTATGTTTGCCACTGTATGTATACTTACTTATAAAAGTATGTTTGCTACTGTATGTATGCTTACTTATAAAAGTATGTTTGCCACTGTATGTATACTTATAAAAGTATGTTTGCTACTGTATGTATACTTACTTATAAAAGTATGTTTGCTACTGTATGTATGCTTACTTATAAAAGTATGTTTGCCACTGTATGTATACTTATAAAGGTATGTTTGCTACTGTATGTATACTTACTTATAAAAGTATGTTTGCTACTGTATGTATGCTTACTTATAAAAGTATGTTTGCTACTGTATGTATGCTTGCTTATAAAAGTATGTTTGCCACTGTATGTATACTTACTTATAAAAGTATGTTTGCTACTGTATGTATGCTTACTTATAAAAGTATGTTTGCCACTGTATGTATACTTATAAAAGTATGTTTGCTACTGTATGTATACTTACTTATAAAAGTATGTTTGCCACTGTATGTATGCTTAATTATAAAAGTATGTTTGCTACTGTATGTATGCTTACTTATAAAAGTATGTTTGCTACTGTATGGATGCTTAATTATAAAAGTATGTTTGCCACTGTATGTATACTTACTTATAAAAGTATGTTTGCTACTGTATGTATGCTTAATTATAAAAGTATGTTTGCTACTGTATGTATGCTTAATTATAAAAGTATGTTTGCTACTGTATGCATGCTTAATTATAAAAGTATGTTTGCTACTGTATGTATACTTACTTATAAAAGTATGTTTGCTACATAAAAGTATGTTTGCTACTGTATGTATGCTTAATTATAAAAGTATGTTTGCTACTGTATGTATGCTTAATTATAAAAGTATGTTTGCTACTGTATGTATGCTTACTTATAAAAGTATGTTTGCTACTGTATGCATGCTTAATTATAAAAGTATGTTTGCCACTGTATGTATACTTACTTATAAAAGTATGTTTGCTACTGTATGTATGCTTAATTATAAAAGTATGCTTGCTACTGTATGTATCCTTACTTATAAAAGTATGTTTGCCACTGTATGTATCCTTACTTATAAAAGTATGTTTGCTACTGTATACATGCTTACTTATAAAAGTATGTTTGCTACTGTATGTATGCTTACTTATAAAAGTATGTTTGCTACTGTATGTATACTTATAAAAGTATGTTTGCTACTGTATGTATGCTTGCTTATAAAAGTATGTTTGCTACTGTATGTTTGCTTGCTTATAAAAGTATGTTTGCTACTGTGTGTATGCTTAATTATAAAAGTATGTTTGCTACTGTATGTATGCTTACTTATAAAAGTATGTTTACTACTCTATGTATATTTACTTATAAAAGTATGTTTGCTACTGTATGCATGCTTACTTATAAAAGCATGTTTGCTACTGTATGTATGCTTACTTATAAAAGTATGTTTGCTACTGTATGTATGCTTACTTATAAAAGTATGTTTGCTACTGTATGTATGCTTAATTATAAAAGTATGTTTGCTACTGTATGCAAGCTTAATTATAAAACTATGTTTGCTACTGTATGCATGCTTACTTATAAAATTATGTTTGCTACTGTATGCATGCTTAATTATAAATGTATGTTTGCTACTGTATGTATGCTTAATTATAAAAATATGTTTGCTACTGTATGCATGCTTAATTATAAAGGTATGTTTGCCACTGTATGTATGCTTAATTATAAAAGTATGTTTGCTACTGTATGTATGCTTAATTATAAAAGTATGTTTGCTACTGTATGTATCCTTACTTATAAAAGTATGTTTGCTACTGTATGTATGCTTAATTATAAAAGTATGTTTGCTACTGTATGTATACTTACTTATAAAAGTATGTTTGCTACTGTATGTATGCTTAATTATAAAAGTATGTTTGCTACTGTATGCATGCTTAATTATAAAAGTATGTTTGCTACTGTATGTATACTTACTTATAAAAGTATGTTTGCTACTGTATGTATGCTTAATTAGAAAAGTATGCTTGCAACTGTATGTATACTTACTTATAAAAGTATGTTTGCTACATAGAAGTATGTTTGCTACTGTATGCATGCTTACTTATAAAAGTATGTTTGCTACTGTATGTATGCTTACTTATAAAAGTATGTTTGCTACTGTATGTATGCTTACTTATAAAAGTATGTTTGCTACTGTATGTATACTTACTTATAAAAGTATGTTTGCTACTGTATGTATGCTTACTTATAAAAGTATGTTTACTGCTCTATGTATATTTACTTATAAAAGTATGTTTGCTACTGTATGCATGCTTAATTATAAAAGTATGATTGCCACTGTATGTATCCTTACTTATAAAAGTATGTTTGCTACTGTATGTATGCTCAATTATAAAAGTAATTTTGCCACTGTATGTATGCTTAATTATAAACGTATGTTTGCTACTGTATGTATGCTTAATTATAAAAGTATGTTTGCTACTGTATGTATCCTTACTTATAAAAGTATGTTTGCCACTGTATGTATCCTTACTTATAAAAGTATGTTTGCTACTGTATGCATTCTTACTTATAAAAGTATGTTTGCTACTGTATGTATGCTTACTTATAAAAGTATGTTTGCTACTGTATGTATACTTATAAAAGTATGTTTGCTACTGTATGTATGCTTGCTTATAAAAGTATGTTTGCTACTGTATGTATGCTTGCTTATAAAAGTATGTTTGCTACTGTATGCATGCTTAATTATAAAAGTATGTTTGCTACTGTATGCATGCTTAATTATAAAAGTATGCTTGCTACTGTATGTATACTTACTTATAAAAGTATGTTTGCTACATAAAAGTATGTTTGCTACTGTATGTATGCTTACTTATAAAAGTATGTTTGCTACTGTATGCATGCTTAATTATAAAAGTATGTTTGCTACTGTATGTATACTTACTTATAAAAGTATGTTTGCTACTATATGTATGCTTACTTATAAAAGTATGTTTGCCACTGTATGTATACTTATAAAAGTATGTTTGCTACTGTATGCATGCTTACTTATAAAAGTATGTTTGCCACTGTATGTATGCTTACTTATAAAAGTATGTTTGCTACTATATGTATGCTTACTTATAAAAGTATGTTTGCCACTGTATGTATGCTTACTTATAAAAGTATGTTTGCTACTGTATGCATGCTTAATTATAAAAGTATGTTTGCCACTGTATTATACTTACTTATAAAAGTATGTTTGCTACTGTATGTATGCTTACTTATAAAAGTATGTTTGCCACTGTATTATACTTACTTATAAAAGTATGTTTACTACTGTATGTATGCTTACTTATAAAAGTATGTTTGCCACTGTATGTATACTTAAAAAAGTATGTTTGCTACTGTATGTATACTTACTTATAAAAGTATGTTTGCCACTGTATGTATGCTTAATTATAAAAGTATGTTTGCTACTGTATGTATGCTTAATTATAAAAGTATGTTTGCTACATAAAAGTATGTTTGCCACTGTATGTATATTTACTTATAAAAGTATGTTTGCTACTGTATGTATGCTTACTTATAAAAGTATGTTTGCTACTGTATGTATGCTTAATTATAAAAGTATGTTTGCCACTGTATGTATACTTAATTATAAAAGTATGTTTGCTACATAAAAGTATGTTTGCTACTGTATGTATACTTATAAAAGTATGTTTGCCACTGTATGTATACTTATAAAAGTATGTTTGCTACTGTATGCATGCTTGCTTATAAAAGTATGTTTGCTACTGTATGTATGCTTAATTATAAAAGTATGTTTGCTACTGTATGCATGCTTAATTATAAAAGTATGTTTGCTACTGTATGTATCGTTACTTATAAAAGTATGTTTGCTACTGTATGTATCGTTACTTATAAAAGTATGTTTGCTACTGTATGTATACTTACTTATAAAAGTATGTTTGCTACTGTATGTATCCTTAATTATAAAAGTATGTTTGCTACTGTATGTATACTTATAAAAGTATGTTTGGTACTGTATGTATGCTTAATTATAAAAGTATGTTTGCTACTGTATGTATCCTTACTTATAAAAGTATGTTTGCTACTGTATGCATGCTTAATTATAAAAGTATGTTTGCTATGTATGCATGCTTACTTATAAAAGTATGTTTGCTACTGTATGCATGCTTAATTATAAAAGTATGTTTGCTACTGTATGTATACTTAATTATAAAAGTATGTTTGCTACTGTATGCATGCTTTTTTATAAAAGTGTGTTTGCTACTGTATGTATACTTAATTATAAAAGTATGTTTGCTACTGTATGTATGCTTAATTATAAAAGTATGTTTGCTACTGTATGTATACTTATAAAAGTATGTTTGCTACTGTATGTATACTTAATTATAAAAGGATGCTTGCTACTCTATGTATACGTATAACATAATGCCTACCATGCAAATTTAATCCATATTTTGTATAATTATATATTATCCCTGATATTTGCCATTGTAGAACGTTTGTAAGAATAATTTATTATTAATAATATTATTTATATTCAATAAAGTAATCCCTGGCCTGGTCAATTTAGCTTGCTGCTGTGTGCGACACTGCTGGTACTGACCCCACTAGTGCTGTTAGCTGCAGAGCATACACTACTTACACAGTAACTACCAAAATCCTCACACCGGAAATTGTTGATAAAGTTTACGACATGGTCCTGGCTGTAATGTGTCCGAAATTGCTGAAGCTTTGGGCATTTTAGGGAAAGGAGTGTGTCACATTTTGAGAGAAGAATTCTTCCTGAAGAAATTATTGGGAAGTTGGGTGCTGTGAGTGCCTACTCAGGACAAAAGCTAATCATAGTACAAATCTCTGAACTAAGTAGGATCGATTTTATGCTCTGATTTGTGACCGTTGATAAAAATTGCTGCAGTACTACACGGACCGCCACGGGTGACCGAGGTCGTTAAGGTGCGGACTCGTGAGTGGGAGGTCTGGGGTTCGAATCCCGGCAGGACCGTCCTCCCTGACAGGCTTTTTCCAGGTTTTCTGCAGTCCTCATATCTGACAAATGCCGGGTAGTTACCCTAAACTTAGGCCTGGAACGTTTCCTTCCTCAAAAAATCCTTTCCTAATATATCATTTCATCTCGTGTATGATCAATGTTCACCGCCTGTGGTACCTCAGTGGTACGGGCGTTAAACACTATTTAAAAAAAAACTGTACTACACACACCTAATACAAAACAGCGGTTTATACAATGGAAGCATTGCGATTTTCCACTTCCAAAGTAGGCCAGATGTGAGTCCGCATCGTTTTTCTAGGATGCCAACAGTGTACTGCTAATTGATTATCTTCCCACTGGAACTTTAAAGTTAACCTTTTGGATTTTTGAAACCAAAAGGCCGGGTATATAAAAATAGAAAATCATCTTGCATCAAGATATGTTGACCTCACAGATGTGTCATTGTAGTGGCGAAAACAAATGAATTGGGGTAAGATTTGCTGCTACATCCGCCTTATTCCCCTGGCTTTGTACCATGAATTTGCATCTGTTCCCTAAAATGAGAAAATTCCTTGATGGGAACAAATATTTACCTTATGAAATGCATATATAAGCAATTAAGACTTGTTTTACAGGCTTGGAGGACTCTGTGAAGGGACAAAGGTTTTCGAGCATTTGGACAAACTGTATAAAAAATAAGAATAATATCAAAAACATGTCATTTCGTGTTTCCTTCTGACGACTGCATGTTTATATTTCTCTGCCCTACATACTGATCCTGGTGTATGGTTAATGCACATGTCAAGGTGTTGGTGATAGAAAGTATAGCTAATTATTATTTTACAATACTTATATCACCTCTGGCACAGTTTTTGACGTTATAAATTATTTAATGTTTGTAACAATAAATTGTCTGTAAGCAATGTGGAATTTTCAGTTTAAAGGGCTGATATTTTTATTTCTGTTTATAACGGCTAATTTAAGAAGTTGTATACTTTTATTTATAAGATTTTTTTCCCTGTATTTGTGATGCCCTTAAGACTCAAAAGACACTTCAAATTTGTATTATTTATATTTTGTCCATAGCAGTTGGACAAAGCAGGACTTTGTCCACGTGTGCCACATTTAAATACAAACTTTTTTTTTTTTCTGATCAAAGAGCATAAGTGCAGTATAGCTCATGTTAAGGGAAATTTTAAATATACTTTTCAACAAAAATGCCAATCGGAAAAATTGGCCTATACCCTTTTGACAAATGTGAATGTAACTAAATGTATGTGCATTTGTTTCCGGTGCTGCCGTGCTGCCTTGGGTGATGAATGCGGTTCTCTTACGTCAGCAGTAAGTATTTACAATGCATTTTTCTAACAAACATAACCTTCTTGGTCGTCACATTTCTGTTCATTGCGTATCTCTTCCGCTTGTTTGTACCAACACTTGTAAGTTGGTAATCAAACCATTATCTGCTGTGAAGGTGTGGGTTCATCGGTCCTGGAGGTGTAGTAGTCATACTTGCTTTCTAAACCCAAGATCGCGGGTTCGAACCCGGCCAGGACCAATGGATTTTTTCGGACGTAAAAATCCCAAATATGGCTTCCTTGGGAAGGGAAGTAAAGCCGTGGGTCCCGTGTCGTATATTTACGGCACGAAAAAGAACCTCAAGCCTGAAAGAAGAGGCCTCTTGAGCAAAATTTGTCGGCCGTTTCACGTCTGGATTGAATGGGACGCTAATGACCTGAGATGTTAAAGAGCGTCCGTAAATAAATCAATAAAAAAGGTGTGAGTTCGAGTCTCAGTTATGTTATACAGAAAGTTGCTCAAACCAATTTGTCAGGCAATTATTTCATTTGTTGCAAGAAAATATGATGGCTTGTGGTAGCACTTGGATTTATAGATTACAGTACAAAAGAGTATTCAATGACAATGTTTTTAAAAATGATGAGAGAATGTAACAATTTTTATGTATGCGGTTGGTAACATAGTGAAGGCCGCCGCGGTGGAGCGTAGCCAAAAGCCAGAGGATGTGTCTAGTAGAATGCTTAATATTGATTTAATGAACACATACGTGGGGAGTACCAAAGTGCGTTCTGAACGTTCTGCATCCTTCAGAGCAGCAAGTTATGATGTTCCAAATGAACTTGCACCCCGTTTATGTCATTGAAACATTTATCAAGCATTATTTGGTAATGACCAAAGTTCCGTTTTCAGGTACATTGATTATAAATTCCTGCAATTAACAAAGTATAGAAACATACACCTGAAGTTTCCTCGTCGGTACCTATGTGGGCTGAGTTCAATACCCATCATCAGTATATAAATGCATTTACTGCTGATGAATGATACTGAACTCGGTTCACATAAGTTCCGACGAGGAAACTTCAGGTGTATTGCACAAGTAATACTAAATTCAGTTCTCAATGCCATTACAAGTACTAAGTTCAATTCTCATCATCAGTAAGTTTGTGGCACCGACTTCAGTTCCCATGGTCTGTACTTGTGTGACACTGAACTCAGTACCCATCATCAGTATTTGTGTGGTACTAAGTTCAGTACTTGTGTTATGATAAATTCATTACCCATCATCAGTACTTGTGTGATGATAAATTCATTATCCATCGTGAGTACTTGTGTGCTGATAAATTCATTACCCATCGTATGTACTTGTGTGACACTGGAGTTCAATACCCATTGTCAGTACTTTTATGATACTAAATTCAGTTTTCAATATTATTACTTGTATGGTACTGAGATCATTTTCCAGTGTCGGTACTTGTGTGGTCATTTGTTCATTTCTCACTGTCAGTAGAGCTCAGTTTCGAATGTTAATATTTGGTAGTACTGGGTTCATTATTCCGTTTCACTACTTCAATTCCATTATCACTGTCAGTACTTGCATATGAGTACTTGTTAAGTTCAGTTTCTAATGTCAGTACTTATGTAGTGCTGAGTACAGTTCTCGGTGTTATCACTTGTGAATTCAGTTCTCAGTGCCAGTTCTTGTGCAGTGCACAGTTAAGTTCTCAATGCCAGTTCTTGTATTGTGCTAGTTCAGTTATTAGTGTTATTTGTGTAATACTGAATTCAGTTCTCAGTGTTGATATTGTGTGGTGCTGAGTTCAGTTCTGAGTGTCAGTTCTTGTGCAGTGCACAGTTAAGCTCTCAAAGCCAGTTCTTGTATTGTGCTGAGTTCAGTTCTCGGTGCCAGTTCTTGTGTTGTGAACAGTTAAGTTCTTGGTGTCAGTATTGTGTCGTGCTGAGTTAAATTCTCAGTGTCAGTATTATGTGGTGCTGAGTTCAGTTCTCAGTGTCAGTATTGTGTGGTGCTGAATTCAGTTTTCAGTATTATTACTTGTTACTTGTGTGGTGCCGAGTTCAGTTTTCAGTATTATAACTTGTTACTTATATAGTGCTGAGTTCAGTTTCAGTATTATTACTTGTTACTTGTGTGTTACTGGGTTCAGTTTTCAGTATTATAACTTGTGTGGTGCTGAGTTCAGTTTTCAGTGTTATTACTTGTGTAGTGCTGAGTTCAGTTTTCAGTGTTATTACTTGTATAGTGCTGAGTTCAGTTTTCAGTATTATTACTTGTGTGTTGCCGAGTTCAGTTTTTACTTGTGTATTGCTGAGTGCATTTCTCAGTGTCAGTACTTGCGTGGTGCTGAGTTCAATTTTCAGTTCAGTACTTGTGTTAAGTTCTCACCGTCAATATATGTGTGCCCCTGGTTTCAGTTTTCCACGTCAATACTTATTTGACACTGAGTTCATCTGCCAACGTCGGTACTTGTGTGACACTGGGTAAATATTCCAGCATCATCAATACTTCAGTGGTTCAGTTCCCCAACGTCGTTATGGCACATTGCGTTCCGATTACGATATCACTGTTTACGATTCCATCATTGTGATACTGTGTTCAGATCCAAACACCAGTTTTTTTTATGCTTTGAAAGATGCCATTTTGTGACGCATTATATATTTTGCTGTTAACACTGGTCTACTCTAGCAGCCTTCAACCGAACAAAGATCGATAAATCCCAGCGCCAGATAGGGTAGTAGTGTTACGTGTGTACACTACGCGGCGCTAATGTTGAAGCCCAACCCAAAGGAACGTTATCTGCCGGCTCACGGGTTCAGTCGTTCGGATGAGAGTGTCGCAGGAACGTGCGTGTGTCCTGGATTTAGCTGTGAATGCGTGTGGTGTCAATCAGTTGTTAACTTTGCGCGATTTATAACGGTAATGCATTTCAAGTTTTGGTAATTGTCAGGTCGCTTAGAATCAGATGATCGTTTTAATTGTTTGAGGGGCATACAGCTGTGCGTGAGAGCATGCGTTACTTGGTACTTGCTGCTGCGGGAGGAACAAAATCCGGCCGGAAGACGAAAAAACCTCAAATTTCCGTTCTGAATACATCCACACTGTATGTAATTATTCATACCATTAGTCTACAGAGGTTGTTCTAATAGATAAACGGCGGCAGTTATTAATTGGTAAACAAGTCAAAGTGACATTTGAGAAAGGAGCATTCTGTTAAAGTGAAGTGCCCTTTCTTTCGTTACCAACACGGCTGTCTTTTGAGACATCCCAATCTATTTCTAGCCTTCTCCCATACGAGGCTTGCTTTTCAAAACAACGAACCATTATTTTGTGCAGGTCCATCTATTCCCATAATAGCCGTACAGATAATCGCACTATTTGAGCTTCCGGAGGATGCTAGACTTGCCCAAAGCGACACACCGGAGCTTGATCCAAATGCACAATTCTCCGGATATATTCCATTTAATCGTAAATTACCAACAGGGGGTTTCATGGGCTGTACAGAAACCTTTTCCCAGATTTCAGATAGTTCAGAGTTACACATGACGTGTTTCAGATAATTCAGTTGGGCATGACGTGTTTAAGATGGTTCGGTTATACAACGTGTATAACATAGTTCAGATACACGTGGCGTGTTTCACATAGTTCACTTACACATACTTGTTTCACATAGTTCAGTGACACATGACCAGATTCACATAGTTCAAATACACATGACGTGTTTCAGATAATTCAGTTATACATGATGTTTTTCAGATACTTCAGTTACACATGGCATATTTAAGATAGTTCAATTACACATGACGTGTCTAAGATAGTTCAGTTAGGCATGACGTGTTTAAGATAGTTCAGTTATACGTGTATAACATAGTTCAGATACACATGACGTGTTTCACATTCACTTACACATAACTTGTTTCACATAGTTCAATGACATATGGTGTGTTTCAGATAGTTCACTGATATATGACGTGTTTCACATAGTTCATTTACACATGACCAGATTCACATAGTTCATTTACACATGACCAGATTCACATAGTGCAGTTACACATGATGTGTTTCGGATAGACCAGTTACACCATGACATGTTTGAAATAGTTCTGTTAAACATGACACATTTCAAATAGGTTAAATACACATGACGTGTTTCACATAGTTCAGTGACACATGGTGTGTTTCAGATAGTTCTCTGACACATGGCGTGTTTCACATAGTTCATTTACACATGGCGTGTTTCACATAGTTCAGTTACACATGATGTGTTTCACATAGTTCATTTACACATGACCAGATTCACATAGTTCAAATACACATGACGTGTTTCACATAGTGCAGTTACACATGGCGTGTTTCGAATAGACCAGTTACACCATGACATGTTTGAAATAGTTCTGTTACACATGACACATTTCAAATAGGTTAAATACACATGGCGTGTTTCATATTTTTCAGTTACACATGGCGTGTTTCACATAGTTCAGTTACACATGATGTGTTTCACACATTTCAGTTATACATGATGTGTTTCACACATTTCAGTTATACATGATGTGTTTCACACATTTCAGTTATACATGACGTGTTTCATATAGTACAGTTACATAATGACACGTTTTAAATGCTTCATTTGCACATGTTTCAGATAGTTCATTAAGACGTGGCTGTGTATAGCATATTTCGGTTACACATACCGTATTTCAGGTAATTCAGTTACACAAGCCGTATTTCAGATAATTCGGTTACGCATGTCATGTTTCACGTAGTTTAGCTACTCATGACGTGTTTTACATATTTCAGTTACACGCGATGTGTTTCACATATTTCAGTTATACTGGTGTGTTCCAGATAGTTCGTTATACATGACATTTTCAAATCACACGACGTCACATTTTCATATAGTTCAGTTAAACATCCCACTGTTTCATATAGTTCAATAAACGTGACATTCTTCAGATAATTCAGGTTATACAACGTTATGAATCAAATAGTTCAGTTACATGTGATATACTTTGGATAGTTCAGCTGCAAATGACAGGTTTCACATAGTTCAGATATAAATGACGTATATCAGATAGTTCAGTTACACATGCCATGTTTCAGATAGTTCATTTACACGTGAAATGCTTCGGATAATTCATTACTCACGACATGTTTCTGATAGTCACTTACACATCGACATGTTTGAAATAGTTCAGTTACTAGTGAAATCCTTCTGATAGTTCATTTACTCATGACAAGTTGCAGATAGTTCAGTTACACATCGACATGATTTAAGATAGTTTAGTTATACTTGTCATTTTCAGATAATTCGGTTATTAAGACGTAATTAAGATAGTTCATTTAAGAATGGCATGTTTCAGATAGTTCATTTGCAAATGACATGTTTCAGATAGTTCCGATATAAATGACGCATTTCAAATAGGTAATTTACATATGGCTTTTTTCGTACATTTCGGTACAACATGTGTTTAAGACATCAGTTACACATTACCTTTTTTAAACAATTCAGCTTTTGGTTACCCAACCTGCTACTATAGCTTTATTTTTTTATGGAATGTTTTCTTTTCCGGAAATGGCAGGCACTTGTTTGGAATGCAGCAGTTGTGTTAAGGATCGGAGGGTGGGCGGGATGAACACTAACGGAAGGACTGCTACTATCTCGTCTACGGCCACCCCAGGCACGTACATGTACACGAGTAGCTCTAGCCTTTTGGGAGGCAGAGAGAAGCCGGTGCCCAGACCAGTGCCACCTCCGACCTTGCCAAAGACGAGCCCCGTCACTTCCTCATCCTTCCGACTCGCCAGTCTGGACCGCCTCGCCCATCGCCAGCGTCAGTACGACCAGCAACAACCCAACGGGGAGGCGGCCCCCACGTCCAGCCCATCGTCGGCTGTGGTAAGTTGCCTGGGATGTATCAGTTGATATATCGCTAGGCATACCACACATTAAAGGCTTCTGACAGGAATCTTATTGATATGCTCTATTTGTTTATCTATTTTTGAAACATGTTATATGCTTTTGAGTTTGCACTAAACAGTTTTCAGCCAATTTATTTATTTTGTTGGCTGTAACCGGGTTCGAACCCCATCTGGGTACGCCATGTCCGGCATTCATTAAGTAGGCGTGATCTTAGAATGAAGCGGATGTTGGCGGACAGCTGGCTGCCGTGTGTGTGGTTTTTTTTTTTTTTTTTTTTTTTTTTTCCCCTTCTCTAAACTCTATGCTGCACATGTTAGGCGAGTCTCTTGCATTAAATTGCTCCAATCCAAATCGTTCGCACGTATTGCGCGTCGAAAGTGTTATTACAGTTCTCGGTTGTGCTGGCTAAAGCATTTTAATATTGAAAAGTATAGACGTTCGCTTCAACAAACTCATAACGTGCTTTATCGCATCAAATGCACTCTACACTTGACACGCACAGGGCTTTAGGCACATGCGTGTTCAAGGGGGTAAATCTTGGTCGCTCTCCCATTATCTCATGCGGAAATACGTTAATTCGCAAAGAATAAATACTTTTAAACTTTTCCATTGCATAGTTTTAGTGGTTTACAACAGCACCATTTGGCTAGTGTTTTGTTCCTTTAATGGTGGCGGCAAATTCAGTAGTAAGAAAGTTTGTCTCTGTATATAATGAGTTGCCAATTTACGAAAATATGGTCAGCATGTGTTATCTTCAAACTAATGTCGCATAACGTTCGTAATGTTATGAATTATTTAGTTGTAACAATCAAAATGTCTTAAACTGTAGTTACACAAACTGTCTCCTTTAGCCGCAGCAACAATGTAACCTATCTCTTTTCTCTCTGTTCATTTTTTTATATATTTTGAAAACATGTATTTGGGCAATACTAAATACTGTAAAGGGACAGGTTAGGTTTATCCAGTTTTTGTTATAAACAGCATGCTATAACTTTGAATTTCTTATAATTGCACTTATCGAATGGTTTTGTTGAGTAATAGAGAAATGGAGTCTGCGAGTGAGAATCAGGTGAAACTTATTGAAACAATTTCTTGTAAGGATTAAGAAAGTTCTGCGTTACGTTGGAACCGAGTGACCGGTATACTGGCTGTTATTGGATTAAGGAAGGAGGGGCCGAAAGATGTGATTCATTCCAAGTCTGACTCAGCGCATATTGATCTGCCCGCATGTTCATCATCTGAGGGGAAACCGTGATCTCTCAATTTATGTTATTTATTTTTAGCATTATGTGACATGAATTCAGAGACTAAAGCCCTGTTAGAATTAAACAAACAAAATTCAACATAATCGTTAACCTAAAATCAAAATATGTAATATACGGCATTTCCTATGGGAACCTAAAGTTGAGCTTAATCTTAGTCATGGCGTTGTAATTCTGCATGAGAGTTTTTTCCACGAATTTGATGATAGGTGTTACAGTTGTGTAGTTTGAATATAGTACCGTAATATAGGGACATGCTATTTAATTAAAACTCGAAGCGCAGTCCATGGTGCTACTTTCATAACCTGTAACAGCAAGTTAAAGTCGATCAAAGGAGGCATGAAAAATTTACCCAATTCCTGAGAAGAAACGTAGTTCATTCGCTGATGGTGTACAGTGAGAGGAGGGGAGGGAAATCAAACAATCCCCGTATAGTGTAACCGCTGCTTTCATAAACATTAAGGCTTAACTAAATCACATGCCACACAATTTACACGGTTCTGTGCTTTCTAACAACACAACTTCACAGAATAAAATATGGGCCATTCATCGATTCTTTATTACGCGTATTCTTCTAACAATCTTAAAATGTAATAAATCTCTTACATTATTCGGTAGCTAACCCGCTATTTGGGATGGCAAATCAGTGCAATCTGTATTATAATCGTTTTGAAAGTGTTCAAAGAACCATAGTATTGGGTCTTCGTTTTAATTTTGCATGCATGCGAACCGTGCTGGTAGCTGGTACTCAGCGCAGCTGCCCAAACACAGCTCTCCGCGCGATCGCCAAAGAAATGTGCTTACATTTTTCATAGAAGATGAAACTTCTTCTTTCCGAGTCTGTGGGCTGTGAGTCACATACGTCACTTACCTTTTATGGATGAATTGTTTTAATTTAATGGTGTTTAACGCTTTTTTTTTTTTTTTTTTTTTTTTTTTTTTTTTTTTTTTTTTTTTTTTTTTGCAGAAGCACCGCGGGAGGTGAAAACTGATGATACACTAGATGAAATGATATGTTGGGAAAGGATTTATTTTTTAAGGAAGGAATCGTTACAGGCCTAGTTTAGGATACCTCCCTGGCATTTGCCATTTATGAGGATTGAGGAAAAGCTGGAAAGAAACTCAGTCATGGAGGACGGTCCTGGCGGAATTCGAACCCCATACCTCCCGATCATGAGTCCGCGCCTTAACCTCGGCCACCCGTGGCGGTTTTTTATGGATGACATTTTAGCAATTTTGTAACAATTTACTATGTGTGACATACTTCCACTTGTTGAACAAAAAATTTTCATGGTGACTGTTCCAATCATGCAGTGATGTCATCCAATTTTTCCCCTGTTAACAAATTATGCTCGTGTCTTATTCCCTTGTTCATTGGTGATCCTATTTTGAATATAAGCATTATTTTACAAAGTGTAGGTCTGTCAGATAAATAAACCCCCAGAAAACGTTATTGAAATTCTACACAACAGTGTTTCTTTAATAGTTACAGTAAATGAAAAAGCAATGTTCTGTATGAAATCTTGAGCTATGGCAAACAAAGAAATGGAACAGTAACATGGTAACTCCTTGCTTTTCTGAAACAAAACATGCACTAATCAGCCTTATCAGTGACCTGCCACTTTGAACCCATGTGAGGAAAAACATAAAGAAGACCTAATACGTTTAGCAGCAGAAATTGTAAGCCTCACTTGGATATCCAATAAATGAGATTTCCGGGCTTATTGGCCATGGTCCAAAAGATGTAAAAACAGCTTAAACAATTACTCACTTGGATAGCTCTGTTGAATGGCATCATCATTGTCACTAGTATATTTCATGTAAAAACAGCAATTTAAAGATATTAATGTGAGTGTTCAGAAGATCATGACCTGTATTTTATAATATACTGCCTGTTAGAGAGTAGAGAAATGTTACAATTGATTAAGCATGCTGTGCCTCAGTTAGTCTAGGTTTAAGTTTCACAAAGAATGAGTAGTAGAAGGAGAGGCCTCTGAGCAAAATTTCTGAATTCATTAGGACACTGATGATCTGAGATATTAAAGAGTGTCTAAATAAACAGAAATAATTAATAAACATTTAAAATTTTCTTGTTCAAAAAGTGACCTAGGAACAGAAGCCAACCTCTTGGGTTTGTAGTAATAACAACACAGTAGAATAACGCATCTATTCAATATAACAAATGAGCATTATGGAGTTTAATGCACACTATTTGGTCTTACAGTTGCAGAGTAAGAGAGAGTTGTTTTTCAAGAATGAGCTGCCCTCTGCAGCTTCTTCAGTCACGGGAAGTGGCCCCACACTGCCATCACAATCTCCTCAGCCTCCAGCATCCAGTGCCCCAACTGCAACAAATGCTACAACCACCACAAGTAGCATCAAAGAATCCTTGGCAAAGAGAGTCGCAGAGAATCACACTGACAGTGTTCCAGACAACAAGGAACGCTATAATAAGGTGGAAAGGGACAAGGTTCCTGAGAGGAGAACTAAGGAAGTGGATGGCTATGTCGGGTTTGCTAACCTGCCCAACCAAGTGTACAGGAAGGCCGTCAAGAAAGGCTTTGACTTTACTCTCATGGTGGTTGGTGAGTTAATGTAACAAATTGAAGGTCATATATGTGATTCAAGGCTGTTCATTTCATAATGATGGTCATTACTTGCAGGAGAGTCTGGTTTGGGGAAGTCAACTCTCATTAACTCCATGTTCCTAGCAGACATTTATTCCAGTGAGTGTCCTGGGCCATCACATCGTATCAAGAAGACCGTGCAAGTAGAGACAAACAAGGTGTTGCTTAAAGAAAATGGTGTCAACCTTACACTTACTGTTGTCGACACTCCTGGCTTTGGTGATGCTGTTGATAACAGCAACTGGTTAGTATGCTCTTCTCTTCCATTGTTAGGGCAGTGTTTCAGTCTTGCTCATACTAGCCATTTGTGCATATACTCCAGTGGGGTCCATTTTCATACTAATTGCCATCCATTGGATAGTGGGTCAGTGTTTCAGCCTAGCTCATGGCTGGCAATTTGTGCGTAAGCTCCAGTGGAGTGCACCTCCAGGAGGAAAGATGCAATGAGGTAGACACTGGGCAATCAGGGTTCATGGACATAGACAGAGTCCCTAACATGTTTCCAAATAGTGCACCCCAATGCTGGTGGAACTTGCCTAAGGTCTTCTTCCAGACCAGACAAATGTAAAATGTTTCTCCTCTCACCTCTTAATTTCCATTTGCCTATCAGTACCAGGCAATTCCCGTTCTTTAATTTTTATTACAGAATTTAATGTTTTTTCTTACACTGGCAATTTAACATAGATTCTTTTTGTACACAGGTTTTTCACTAAAGTTGTAATTCACTTTTTTTTCAGTTGGCAGCCTGTGATTGACTACATCGAATCAAAATACGAGGAGTACCTTAATGCAGAATCACGTGTAAATCGGCGCACGTTGGTGGATAACAGGGTGCACTGTTGTCTGTACTTTATTGGGCCATCAGGTCATGGACTGAAGCCTTTAGACGTAGAGTTCATGCAAAGGCTTCATGACAAAGTGAACATTATTCCTGTAATTGCTAAGTCAGACACCATGACTCCAGATGAATGCAACCATTTCAAGAAACAGGTTGGTGATTGTAAGGTGTAAATCTGTCTATTAGTATTGGCATGTATTTGTTAAAATGTTTATTGTTTTTGTATGATTTACAGATACTTAATGAAATCTCGCAGCATAAAATTAAGATATATGAATTTCCGGACACAAATGACGAGGAGGAAACAAAGCTGCATAAAGTGTTGCGAGATCGAGTTCCATTTGCAATTGTAGGATCCAACACAGTAATAGAGGTGGATGGAAAGAAGGTGCGAGGACGCAAGTATCCATGGGGCATAGCAGAAGGTTAGCTAATTGATAGCGCATTATAAGAAATTGATGCAAATAGTTTGCAGTTGTACAGAAGGTTTCAGGGCATGAGGGCTCAAATGTTTCAGTTGAAAACCTGGAGCACTGCGACTTCATTGCGCTGCGGAACATGTTGATACGCACACACTTGCAGGACCTTAAAGATGTTACCAACAATGTTCACTATGAGAACTATAGATGTAGAAAATTGGCAGGCCTGGGAACAGATGGGAAACCCACACGAATTTCCAACAAGTAAGTAAGAAGGATTTGTTCTGTTTGCATTTTATGGATAAAGTTCAGTTCAACATTTGGTGACAAGAGCTGCTTGTGGTTTTTCTCATTTACTTTAACGAAGGCGTGTGCATGCAAAAATGGTTAACATGTTGATAGTTTTATCATGATGTGTGTTTGTGAAGCTAACATGTATCTTATGTTCGATCAGTGTGTGCCCCCAAGGAGTGATGAACAGTTTCATGACAGTGTGGTAAGTCAACATACTCTACAGTCTACACATGGCTTTCTTTATTTCATTTCTTATTTATTTTATTTTATTTTATTTATTTTTTATTTATTTATTTTTTTTTTTTTCCCTGTCTGGATGAGAACAAAGACCATTTTTGTATGCCATGGCCGTTGTTGGATTTTAATTATTTTATATATAAGCAGGGAACAAGCAAATGTGGTGTGCTGATGAAAGGCATATCTTTCCAGAATACGCTTAAAATAAGTTGCAGGTTTAGTGTTTGTCAGTTTTTTTGTGGAGAGAATTTTAAAAGTTCTCTTTTTTGGTACATGTGTAAAACCTTCACATGCATTCATTCTGTGAGAGAGAGAGAGAGAGAGAGAGAGAGAGAGTGGGGGGGGGGGTTTGGTGATGGCAGGCAGGAGGAGGCAGGCATGTTTACGAAAGCTCTCCTCAGGAAAGAGAAAATGGGCATGAACTTAAGAGTCATATTGATCAAGGATTGGGTTTATTTAACAGTATAAATACCCTACCACGTGGAAAACAGAATGATGGCTTACCTGTGTTAATATGGCATAGGTTAATTTTGACAATGCTGTTGGTGAGAGCAGGAGTCGAGTTAAATCCGGGGATGGAAATAACCAGATCCTGGGTGCTTAAAACCATCACAGAAGACCTAATTGATTTAAAAAGATGGATGATAAAATTAGTAAAAGAATAGGAGTCAAGGAAACCGCGATAAATTCAGTAGGACAACTACAATCAGAAATAACAGAATGCAAAAGAAAGGTGACTGATTTACAAAGAGCTGAAGACAAGAAGAGGAAAATGAATATTATCATATTTGCAGTTGAAGAATCAAGAGATAAATGAACATGGCAACTGGTGGAAGTAATTTTCACAAAAAAATTTGGTCTACAACTAGCGGGGCTGGGAAATCCTGGATGTTTATAATTGGAAGAATGGGGTCAAAGCCAAGACCAGTGGTTATGAAATTTAAGTGGACAATTTTAGCAAATGCAAAAAAGTTAAATGGATCCTGAATATTTATTGGAAATGACTATGGAAAGAAAAGGATCCCAAATATTTATTGAAAACGACTATGGAAAGGAAGATAGAGAACTGAGAAGAGAAATTAAAAAAGCCAGGACAGAGGGGAAATAGGCATATGTGAGTGGACTGGATGTATGGATAGATGGTAGAAAGCAGGAAATTAGTCGGTGGAAGGTAGGGCATGTAGGAGTTAAAATCAGCATTACAGATACTGGTAAGAAGTCAGCATGTAGTAGAAGTGGAAAGAAGAGATGGCATCAGTGTAAGAGAGGCGAGAGGAGGAGCAATTCAGATGACGTCACCAACCAGGCATATGTCACCTGATAGTAGACAAATGTAGGGAGACCTTGGGAGCAGCTGCTGGGTTGGACATGCTGAGGGAAACTGGCCTAAGCATTGTGTCTTCTCCGAGTGAAAGTATAATGGAAGTGAGAGAGGAACAAGACCTGAATAGAATGACCAGGAGCAGAGCTAAGTTGCACGAGTTTAGATTTGAGAGAAAGGGATGAGTTTAGAGGGAGTTGTTGGTTATATTCTGGAACGTTGAAGGTTGTTAAGAAAGGTGTCAAATGGGGAAATAATGCATTAAGTTATGGTGTGTGATGTGTTGGCGATAGTGGAATCCTGGTTAGAAAGAAATATAATTGTTGAGCTCAACGGCTTCAAGTTCTGTAGTAAAGCTGGTGCTAAGAAGAAAGTTAAAGGGTGGTTGTCATGGGGAATTGATGTTTGTAAGACAAAGTTAACCAATGAAAGAGTTCAACAGTTTAGGGGATAATTCAGTACTGTGGTGTGAAATAAGCCAAACATGTGCAAGTGAAAAAGTATGTTTAGCAACAGTATATAACCATGAAATACTTCTGAGTTTTATAACCCAATTTTGTTTCATAACTTAGGAAAGGACATGGAGATACTGCAAAACAAATATGGATACAGAAATTTTATTACAACAGGTGATTTTAATGCAAGAATAGGGGAGGGTTCGGTACATTATGTTGATCTAGAAAATGATGCTGGGATAGAAGACAGGTTGGAAAGGGTTAGTAAGATACAATATATAATAAGGAAGGAAATAAGTTATGAGACTTTTGGGAAAATCTAGTGATTTATAATGGTAATAGAGAGAAATATTCTAGGGGCAAGTTTACTTTGCAAATAATAATGGTCAAAATATTGTTGATTATATGTTATACTAGAATTATACAAATATCTGATAGATTTCAAGGTTATGGATTTAGTATGTACTATTGCTCATTTTCTATTAAAAGGGGAATGTGAAAACCAAAACCAGTTTAGGAAAGTAGTGCAAGTTAAGAAATATGGACATAAAATAGAGAGATATAAATGGAATAAAGAGAGGGCCCCAGGCTTCACAAGAGAGTTAAGAGTTAATTTTAGATAGTTTATGCTCAATGTAAAAGCTCTAATGAAGATTTTAGAGAGGTTAGTTAAACAAGCAGGGGTTAAGATGAGAGTGAGAGAAATGGGTAACAAGATACAGGAGGGTTCATTTGATAATGAATGTAAAATTGGTAACAGGAAAGTTGAAAGAGAGTTGAGAAAATGGAGACAAACAGGCAACAGGCAGAAAGAGAGAACTTTATGATTGAAAGGCTGGGATATAAAATCCTCATAGAGGCAAAAAAGGAAAGAATGGGGTCAGAATATTAGTAATAAAATACAAAGGGCAATGAGGACATGATAATAAAACAATATGAATGATAGTTAAGAGATTATATAAAAGGAGAGTAAACAAGAATAATATCAATGCTGAGGAATGGTGTTTTTAGTTTAAAAACCTTTCAGGGATAGAGGGGATATTCCACCAGGGGTGGGGATGGGTAAAAAAAAATATATTAACTGTGGATTATTTGGATAGACAAATTGATATAAATGAAATAAAGGAACAAATAAAAAGAAAAAAGCTTGCGGAATTGATGTAATTCTGGAGGAATTCTGGACGGCATGGGATCAGGGTGATGATACAGGTATGTTATTGACACAGATATTTAATTCAATATATGAAGAGACTAAAGTTCCCAAAGGTTAGAGAACAGCAATTGTAGTACTTATATTTAAAGGAAAAGGGATATAAACAAAGCAGCTAATTGTAGAGGAATTAGTTTATTACTAGTCTTAGGTAAGCTATATAGGCATTTTGGCAGAAAGGCTTCAAAATTGGGCAGAACAAGAAAACAAATTATCTGAGTTCCAAGCAGGCTTCAGGAAAAATAAGAGAACAGTGGATAATGTCTTCATTATTAATATAAAGGTAGAGAAAAATCTAGGCCAAAAAAGAGGGAGATTATATATGTTGTTCTTGGATTTTGAGAAGGCATTTGATACAATTAACCACAAAATTGAATGGGATAGGAGTTAGCGATAAGTTTATAAAAGCATTACAGAATTTATACTATGAAAGATTCCCCAGGATAGGTGACTCCAAATAATTTGAACACAATAGATCTAAGGCAAAGATGTAATTCAAGTCCCATACTGTTTTACTTATTTATGAAAGATTTTTATAATAAATGAGCAAAGTTAATACCCACATGCCCATAATTGAAAATGTCAAGATTCCGGAACTATTATTTGCAGACTATTTGGTAGTGGGGTCAATTACTAATATTGGTCTAGCAAAATCATTTGAAGTAATGGCTAAATTCTGTAAGAAGTGGGGACTATAAATAAACATTCGAAAATAAAAAATCATGGTATTTAAGAAGGGAAACAAATTACGAAATATGAGAAATGATATTGGGAAGGGGCAGAAATTGAGATGGCTAATAAATATGGGTATTTGTCTTAATAAGAACGGAGGGTGAAGGGAACAAAAAAGAAAGGTTCTAGCAAAAGGTAGGCTAGCTTTGAAAGCTATTACTGTCTGTAGATATAAAGTACCAGAAATGCATATAAAGTGGTTGAAGAAAATATATGCCATAGTAGTAGAGGCTAAAATAATGTTTGGGGTAGTGATTAGGGATGGCTAAATGTAGACTTGTTTCCAGGAATTTCTGCGAACAAATTATGGGTCTACCAAAAAGATTTTGAAACACTGTCTAGTGACGCAAGAGAAAGTGAGGGGAGAAAATACTCGAGTTAGTACAATCAATGAGATTATGGAAAAAATTGGCTTGGGTAATAATAATAATAATAATAATAATAATAATAATAATAGTTTATTCACTGTTTGGTAATTACAATAGGCTTTGTCAAAAGAAAAAAGAGAAAGAGGCTTAAAGTTTATGCATTAAGAGTAGTAGCTTATTTACATTATATCTTTTTTCTTTATTATTTCATATTATTCTTATTTTCTACTTCAAATTCTTGTATGCTGTAGAAAGGATGTTTAATTAACCATTTATGTATTTTGTCTTTGATAGTTGAATATTTACAACACTTATTTCTAAAGGAAGTGAATTTAAAAGTTTTATTTTTGTTATTTTGTAATATCCAGAGGTCTTATGCAACCTGTAATATGGCATATCTACTCTTTTCCTGTATATTTTGTTGTATATTCTGCTTTATATTGTTGTATTTCACATGTATGTTTGTATTTCACTCCTTACATTATAAATTTGCAAATTCTCTTTAATATGTACCAAAGCTTCATAACATATAAATAAATAAGTGTAAGAATTTGTAGATCTACAAATAATTGTTTACAATGTTCAGTTTTCTTAAGAGTTTGTTAATATTCTAATAACTTTTTCTTGAATTTTTAGTACTTTTGCTATCCTTGGATTATTACCCGATAACACTAAGTCATACCTAAAAATGCTTTGAAAGAATGAAAATTAAGCCATACAAACAAAATCTTTAGGGACAGGTATGATAGAGAAAGTAAAGAAAGAGTTTTTGGAGAGAAATTAAACAAAGAATAGATGATATGGAAAGACAGGAAATATTAGGTAGTTTAACTAGCAAAAAGTCATTCATTGAGGATGTATAGGGGGTAGAGAGAAGTATGTGGATAAAGGTGAGAGATGGACGAGGGAAGGAATCGCATGGGTCCGGACAGAGGTGGTGAATGTGAAAGGAATAAGAAGAGGTTTAAATATAGAGGAATGTCAGATGTGAGAAATGCAAGATAGTTGATAGCATGCAATTGTGGAATGTAAAGAAACTAAAGAAATGAGAGCAAAAGTTAGGATTGAGAAGTGGGATAACTTACCAATAGAGATAAGGGGAAACAAGTTGGTGAATATAAAAACAAGGCAGAAGATCTTGGAGTTTGGGAATTATTTAGGTAAGGTTAAAAGAATGTGGTAAAAGAAAATAAGTAGGAAATGAGGAACCAAATAGGGCAGATAATAATTTAAGTTGGTTTTTGATTGACTTAATTTACTAAATGTAAATTGCCTGATAGTTGAGTAACCACAAGGTTGAAACTATTTGGGCCACTTGGTTACACAGCAACTCAAGAAGCTTTACTAAAATGACTGGTTGTATATTTTTGTGTGACTGAGTGATTGTAAAAGAGTACTGTGGAAGCTTGTTGTATTATTAAGTGGAAAAGGATGTATCTTTTGCATTGTCTTAAATTATGCCCTTTATGATAAAGTTACACTTGTCAACATAGCGAATAGAAGAGAAAATGTTAGCACTAGCCTAGTTTTGTGGTTCTGCTGTCAGATGGCACTTCCTCTGCTGTAAGAGGGTGCAAGCTGTAATGTGAAAATATAAGGAATTATATATCTGTAGGTTAATGCATAAGTTTGTAGCATTTTTGTCATCACAACTCTGGTTTACTAGGACATTGTTTGTCATTTGTTATTTGGAGCCTTGTGCTTGTAAATTTGCAGATTTGAAGAAAGTTCATGCTATTTGTGAGGTAAAGAGGATGGAATTCTGGTTAAAAAAAAAAAAAAAAAAAAAAAAAACACTTCTGACATATTCTTCTTTTTAAATTTAAGGGAAGCAAAGGTATCGGAAGCGGTTCAAAACATTTGTGCCATCAGAGAAAGCTCATGCAGTAAGAGCTTCTGTTGTTTCAAAGAGGACCGCTTTGCCATGTTCAGGAAGACCATAGGGCTTTGATGAAGACCTTCTGTAATCCTTAATTCATAATTATCCACATCAATGTGCCATAATCATCCACATCCTGCCATGTTCAGTAAGACCATAGGGCTTTGATGAAGACCTTCTGTACTCCTTAATTCATAATTATCCACATCAATCAACTGTTAATTAGCAGATGTGATGAATTGTGACTACTCAACCATTTGCATTCCATTGGCAAAGCTTAAAAATCAATGGGTAGCTATTTGTATATCTCTGCTTGCTCATCATTGGTTAGCTGATTCCTATCCAATATTAGCATTGGAGGTCATATATAATGGAGGAGAATATGTTGTTGATTCATTTCTGTATGGTATTCATCTCAAATAAAAACTTTCAACATAGCCAAAAAATGCCAGAACTTATGCATAAAGTTGATAAAATAATTATATAAGGAAAATAAACAGCCTAGAAGAAATGTAATAGCAGAACAATTGTTAAAGATTTTTGAGTTATTAATCTTGCAGTCTATTGATTTCTTGTTAAATGTTAACCATTCTAGCAGAATGGGCCTTGGTAATCATAAATGAACTAAATATACAGCTGTTTTCACCAGGAAAAGCTAAAGTTACTTTTGTTTTATTTTTCCCACATAGTTTCCAACAATCATTTGCCATAGCATTCAATGAACGTGGTAATTATGCTGGACTTCATCATCAAATTGACTTCTTTATGATGGTAATTGCTAGGCTATATGGAAAGTGATCAAACACTTCCCAAGATCTGATGAGCCATGTGTTATTTAGGCTAAGTCTTCTGTAATCACTTTATAAAGTATAAACTGATCAGAGGGCTCCAAAATGGTAAATCAACAGTTTGGTGTACTCAGAAGATTTCAGTTCTCTTGTAATCTATCTTGTCACATAAAACTGGACATGATATAATGTAAAACTAGTTAGGAATAGTGTTCATGCCACAGAAGTACAATAACAACTTAAATAGCCCTGCCCCCCCATAGTTGATCTTCACATAAAGATTTTGTGAAATTATTCCACTTGAATTAATATATTCAATACATCCCTCTAGGAAACTACACTTCAAAGAAGAGTTTTAACCCATTTTACTCTTTAATTTGTCTTCAGGTGGCTTATTGAAGTGTTTATTTTTAGATGTTTTGTAACCAAGTAGGAATTTTCTTCTGTTTTTTCTTCTCACATTGCACTAAATAACTTCATTTAACCGAATATTCCAGACATTTGCATAAGATATGTTTTTACACATGCCATTTTCGAGATTTATACATGCTAACAGCTTGTGTAACATTTCAAAAAACTGATAAACTGTTTCACGTTCAGTAGGGAAGTGATCATACTTTTCTATTTGTTATGCTCCAAGTATGAATGAAATTGTGTGAGATAGCTAAAGCAATGGGGAAGATGACTGTTCGAAGTGAATTGAATACAGTAATTAGGTAAATCAATAAAATCTGAAATAATATAGTAAGTTATGTATGAGGAAATCACTCAAATTTCAATACATTTTTTCCATTTGCTTGGACATGTTTTGGAGGCTATTGCCTTAATCATCAGCATGGTCCCACTGTCAGCTTTCCAGCATAGTGCTGAGCATGCAAACAATGGTTCATGAAACCAACAAGTGAGTGGAGCAATTAGTGTGTGTAGTTTGACTGAATCATACATTGGTATTAATTATATACTAGTTTCAAATTAACATTCCTAGTTAAAGTCCTAAAAGTTTTTATATTACCACATAAAAGATGTCACTGAATAGTATGGGGAAAATCTACACTTGGTCCAGCTGTCCACAAGCTTGCATATTCCCTGCAAGAAATTTCAGTTCTTCAGCAACCATTTATGCATTGCTGCCCTTTAAACAAAAACTACGATCTGGTAAAGTATCTTATCTCTGTAGTTAATAGTTTCAATGCATGGCCAGCCATGTATGATGCATTGTTATTCTCCAACAACAGTTCTTTTGACAATAAGCCTTGGTATTTGGTGCAAATTGCTGGCTTTATGTTGTTCGCAAGTAAATCACTGTATCTTGCATTGTTGAATGTGCAGGTATTCTTCCATTATAGGCCCTTTTAATCCCAAAAAACAGTTAGGATCATTTTCTTGCAGAATTTCTTCTTTGTTGGCAATCCTGGATGTTTGTACTTCATATTCTGGCTCATATTGATGAATCCATTTCTCATCTCTTTTGATATTCTGTGCCTTCATTGTTGTAGTGATTGAGTGATTGTTGCACTTGTGATCTGCATTGAGCTTTCTAGGGACCCATCTTGTACAGACTTTATGAAAGCTGAGTTTATCATGGATAATTTGATAGACAGAATCATGGCAATACTAGCCAGTAGAATCAATATGTGACATAGTGACTGTTGCCAGTAGGTAGCAGTGAGCTGTGCACTCTTGTGCAGAGAAATGTATATTGAATGACCTATGTTTTTCCTGCATTTTAAAGTGTTTTGTGAATGTGTGAATTGAACAAACAATAGTGTCTTAAGTGTAGGCAATGGGAGAACAGAACAGGAAGCAGCCACTCTTACAGAAGCAAGCAAGAGACTTTACATTTACTTCAAGAAGAGAGAATCTGGTGGCGGGCCAGTATGCAGCATTAGCTCCATTAAGTACATTGTTATAGAAGGAAAATTATTAAAACATACCTCTTGTAATCCTGTGTTTCATACTGTGGGCAAAAGGTGAGCCGAATAACTGGAATGAGCTGATTTTGTAATTTTACATCAAACAACAAAAGCTTCTGTTTTCTTTCTTTTTTATGGCTTCATCATTTATTTAATGTTAAAAGTACTTTATTCATCATTTCAATTTTGTGTATTAATATAAAATTATTTTATTTCATAAATTAGCATTAACTTGTAAGCTTTGATTTTTACATTCTCTCTTTCTAAGGAAGAATGCATATAAAATATGCTAATGGCATAAATTCAGTTTATGTCTGTACATGTTTTTGTAACTTTATAAATAGTTTAATAAATAAAAAAAATACATATCAAAAATGCATTAAAAGGTATTGGTAAATAGATTCATGTAAATATATGCACCTTAAAAATAACTCGACTTCATTATCGAGAACATGGCATTGTAATGAGCCCAGCTGTGAACTTTCATAAGGTGGGGAGTGTGGTGTAAAAAAGGAAAAAACCTTAATTGCTTAAAGTAAGGAAATATTTTGTATGCAGTGAAAACAAATTACCTCCTCTGTACATTCATGCATCTTTTTTCTTCTTATTATTAGTAGTAATTCAAGTTATAGAAGAAATAGTATATATAAATTACATATAATTCTGATGGGAAATTAAACATATTGCAAGAAGTTTGACTTCAGGACAATGACTATAATTTCACTTTGTGCAGTTTAGTGGTGGCTGTTAGCAACAGGAAACATAACAACTTTCTAGGCACTTAAGACAAGAGTTTGTTTTTGTGGTTCAGTTAACCATTGTAATTTAGTTGTTCAATTGAACTGAAAGTGGGAGCAAATTGCCATTAATTGTCTTTGAACTGCAAGTGGGCATGAGAGCTGTAGTCCATTGATGATATAACCACTACCTCATAATGGTTCTCAAACTTTTTAAATCCAGGAGGATATTTCGCCTGATATCTAACTATTTTAACTGCATAACATTTAGCATGGGAAGTATCAACTTCAAGCTTTATTATAGCTCATTCAAGAACTTTCAAAAAATAAGAAATTTTTAAAAAATTTCTGTTGGAACTCACACAGTGAAGCTTGTTAAATGTAAATTCTATCTAATCTGTCATCTAACACACTCTTCTGCTTCACTTACTTTTAATTACTTTGGGGCCAGTTTAAAAGAGACATTCTCTCTATCTTCAACCAACTTTATGACTGGTAGGAGAAACTAACATCTATGAGGACCTGTGGCTCTGCCCTGGTGGTTTTTTTTTTTTTTTTTTTTTTTTTTTATAAACTGGAAATTTGTATTACATTCTCCTGCAATGTCCAAATGCATAAGATGATCCCTGTGTTTATGAATGTAAATCTTCTCCCACGTGTACCAATTCTGTACGTCTGTGTGCTTCTTTAAGTAACTTTATTTCCCTTTTTATGTCATGATTATCTTTCCAAAAATGGTGTGCCACTGCTGACCCATCTATCTGTTTGTACTTAAAGTTCCTGAGACGTTGCTTTAACCATATTCCTATGTTCCTTTTAGTTTTTCCAACCTACATCTTATCACATTCTTTACATGTTATTTTGTAGATGGCTGACTTTATCTCCTGTGGAATGTTAAAAGTGTTGTCCACTAAACTGGTGCCTTAAACAAAAAGTGTGTCCAAATTTCATTCGAAAAATCGTTAAAAGATAATCACAACACTCTTGAGTAGTTAGCTGCCGAGAAAAAAGCTATTCAAATAGAAAAATCAAAACATTATACAAAATGGGCAAATATTATTCTTAAACTATACGGAATATTTAGATTTCAAAGAGGTTAGGTGCATAATATGGGATAATTTAATTGGAACAGCCTTAGAACATATACTCTTTTGAGTATAACAAAAAAGTCGGAAATCAGAAAAGAAAATTTAGTAATTTAATCATAAATCGAAGAAAAATCCAGAACCTAAACAGAATTATGTGGAAAGTCTATCTAATGAAAGTTTCAAAAAACAAGAATTAGCATTTCTAAATAAAGGCTTAAAAACTTTTTTAAAAAATGGAGTCAAAATTGTAACGTACACACCACTAAAATTCGATAAAAATGGAAGACTAGTTTCGGGAGTCATTGCTCCTATCATCAGTTCCTGGTCGACTTAAAAACTTGTGTACAATACTCCACTAAAATAGAAGATTATTTGGTAGGTTTTGAAGTGGCCATTGAAGGATTAAAGAACAAGGAAAAAGAAAGAGAATAAAATCAGAAAAAGTTTTTAAAGACATGGTTAAAAAAAAAAAAAACAGCTGTATACAAGACATATAAGAAAACAATAATATCCTTAAATGTTAAAGATGTTGTTTATACAAAAGCAGACAAAGGAAACAGAATAGTAATATTAGATAAACAAGATTATAATAATAGAATGCAAAATTTGTTAAATAAAAAAGAATATGTAAATTATAATTAATTTGTCATCTAATATACTCTTATGCTTCACTTACAAAAAAAAAAAGTAAGTGAAGCATAAGAGTGTGTTAGACAATAAATTAATTATAATTTACATTTAAGAAGCTCCTGTGTGAGTTCCAACAGAATTTTTTAAAAGGTCTTATTTTTCAAAAGTTCTTAAGTGAAAAAAGAATGTGTTCTGATCCAGTCAGACCCATTGAAAGGGTGCATTAATTCCATCAATGGGGTTCTGAAAACATGTACAGTCATCCCAAAGGAAACAATATACAAAATAAAACAAAGCAACCCTACAATAGCCAAGATATATGGTTTACCTAAAATTCATAAGACTGGAAATGGTATGTGTCCCATCATTAACAATATCAATACTCTGTCTTACTATTTAGCAAAATGGTTGGCTAATAGATTTAAGACATTACCTAAATTTCAAAGCAGGAGTATAAACAATTCATATCAGTTAATAAAAAAAATTAAAGACATAACTACATCCCTCTGACAATCTTAGTACCTTTCGACCTAGAATCTTGGTTTCCAAGCATACTAAAAGAAAAACTCCTAATTTATCTACATGATTGGCCTAAAACAAGTGGAATTAAGGATACACACATAAAAGAATACATGAAACACATAAATTTGCATAAACCAAGCCTATTTTACTTTGAAGCCAAGCCCCTTATCTCCATTTCTAGCTAACCTCTTCATGAGCAGATTTGAAACACGCATCAACATAGCTTTTCCATAAATATACAAGGTATGGTACAGATATGTCAAAGATATATTTGCCATAGTTAACAAAAAACTCCTTGATAATGCCTTAAAACTTTTGAATATACAAGATAGAAACATATCGTTTACATATGAAACAGATAACATGTTGCCATTTTTAGATATTAAAATAATGAAATGTCAAGGAAATCTGGAATTTGGAATATACGGAAAGAATACACACCCAGATAATCACATCAAAGCTGACAGTTTTAACCCCACAGCGCACAAACTTGCAGTAATCAACAGTTAAACACACTGGCTAGTTAACCTACAAATTAGCAAAGAAGAATATTTTAATACAAACAAATAGAAGAAACAGTGTTTAAAAATGGTTTTAAAAAAGAACTAGTATACAAAAAGATGCAGAAATTCAAGAGACAAAAAACATATAAAAAAAACCACAACACTTTCAGGAAGAAAAGATAAGCTAACTTTTAAAAAATTCGCACATCATCAATGGATTACAAAAAATTTCAGAATATTCTTAAAAATTTTAATATCAGGTTGGCACTGGTTAATAGATTTTATGTTAAAAACTTTGGCATTTACTAGATGTTTCTACACCTCATACTGCAGTGATCATTTATCCCACTTTTAATATAATTTATTGGGCCTCAAACTAAGGGCAACAGTGTCGCACTTCCATAGGGCTCGCTCGCAATTCACTGAACATAAAACAATTTGAACTCACTGAATGATATACAGTCCCTTGTAAATTAATCGGAATACAACAGTAAAGTATTTATTCTATGATATCATTGTATGATTCAGTTGAACTACACACTCTTAAAGCTTATGTTATATATTCTATATTTTTTGGTGATTATTCACCTAATGCATATCTTTAATTTTTGCTAATAGCTAATATGTTGCCGTTTTAGTTATATAAGTTAAAAGTTCCTGGCTCTATAAAATTAATCAGCAATACACCTTGCTGGTCCAAAATACTGTAGTCATCAGTTACTTGTTTCTGAATGTGTATGTAATTGTTTGGAAATTGGTCTGCATCCACTGTTGTCTTGTTTCTTCATTGTTAAAATCAATACACATTTCATCACCTGTCAAAATTTTTTCTCCATTGTCCTTGTAGTGCACAGAAACATTAAGACTGATGTCATTGTTCATTTTTGTGGTTGCCAGTAGCATCTTGAATATCCATCATGCACAAATGGTGGTCTGTAATGTTCTACAAGTTTAGCGTTGAAATTTCCAGAATATCTGCGGAAAATTTAGAAATCGTGAACCAACATCTCTTGCTAGCCACTTAATCCATTTGTTGCATAAGTTCATTTCCTACCACAAACTTCCATCCATGACTGCCTTCATCATGAATATCCATTTGGGCATCTCTAAATTACCTTCACCGCTCTCTTACTATGCCATCACTTGTATAACACACTAGCTCATTCTGCAGTGAATTTCTGCTGCATTATGTCCTTTTGAGTGTAGAAATCTATTAATATTACGTAAGTCACACTTGGCAGAAGAGTCGATTATAGCATACATCTTTATGTGCCAATAGCCAATATTCAATTGATGAGTTAGCTTGTAGTGGTAGGGGATAAGCAATTTAGACTGCATAATGTCATGCCATGTATTGCTTCAGGGACCACCTGGTGGTGCCATCAGAAGTTGAAAAAAACGCTGCTTCTAGTATAAATGCTAGTAAATTGTAATCTTGAACCATAGTATTTATGATGTAGAAGAAGTACAATATACATAAGGTATGTGCTTCTGTTTGTGTTGTCATGTTAATAGTGCATATTGTTATGACAGACAAGGTTTTATTAGAAAATGTCAGCATTTACTGGTACCTGTAAGCAGGTACACCACTTATCTGTTAAGTATATAACAGAATGTCAGAAATATAAAATACAAAGACACTTCATTTTTTTAATTTCTTTAATTCTGTTATATGGCACTTAACTGCACTCATAGTATAATGTTCTTATATTTCATTTTATGATACATTAATAGTTAATTATGAAAATAAATTGATTAAAAACATTCAATTTTGTATGAGTAACCATTTTGAACCACACTTAATTTGCAGGAACAAAAATTGCTATAGGAAATGCCAGATCTAACATAATGGTTTCTGTTGAACATAACAAATGAGCGAACCAGTGTTGGACAGATTCCAGGATATATTCAGCACACATTCCATGCAACTTGTTTCCTGCAACTGTTCATTTTGTCTGTTGTTTTTTTGTTTTTTTTTTTTTCTTTTATTGTTCTTTTTGACAAGTAAAAATGTGTGAGTTTTTTGTACATCAATGTTAACAAATAGAAGGAAATTTGAGATACTTAAAGCACAGTATATACAATAGCCACAGCTTGGGTATTTCAGAGATGGAATTCTGAGTGCACCTGTCAGGAAGTTAATTCTCGTACAAAGGACTCTGCATAAATAAAAAGACATAATTGAAATCAAAAGGAAATTATTTATTTCTACTCTTTTAAGCAATATCAGGTACTTGTATACCATCAAAACACCACCCTAATAATAATTATTGTCGAATGTAAGCATTTTGAAATATTTACCTTTGACAAGGGGCTATTGATGCTAAAGTTTAAGTTACTGGGTTGGTAGCAGTTGTAATTATGTTGGCACTACCCACTCCCGTGAATTAAAGCCTGTGCATAATTTTGATTAAAAAAATTGCGGTTTAAAAATACAAACTGTGATTCAGAATCAAATTCCCCTGAATAATTATGATCAAATGACTCTAAAAGTTCCAAGTTCATATTTTTTTCAGTACTGGAAAACATTATAACATTGAAAAGTGTTCTACCAAATAATAATAATTATACTAATACTAAAACAAACCATGTGATCTTTTCTTTGTTATATTATTTTAGGTTATGGTAGGTGGTCTTATGTGGTAAAATATTGCCTGAGAAATGAATACAGAAAAATTTGTGCGGTGAAATTTGCTCTTGGATAATGGCTTATTTTATAAAGCAATTTTGCAGAACACCACTCATATTTCTTTACAATATTCTTCTCTCCTTCTCCTATTTGTTATCGAGTAATGGGTATCATATGGTAAAGCTGCTGCAAAGTATGGAAAATACAATATATGCTTTTCAGAGATCTGTATTTATGGTAATTATAAAACTACGCTACTCTCACTAGCTCATTAATCTAATTTTTACACATCAGAATGCAATTCAAATACATTAAACTTTCTCACTATACATAAAGTAGGAATTTAGGAGAAAAAGAAATAGTAGTGCTTAAATATGCTTGGCCATCATTCAGAAACCACCAATAATGTAGTGTTCTATATAATTACCTTTTATTTCAGTATCTAATATGGGAATTTTATATATCTAATGGATAAAAAGGCACACCTTCACTATGGTTAAGTTTTAATTAACAAATCCATAACTTCCATATTTATAAATGATTGCTTAACACAATTTAGTTGAAAGAGCCATCTAATGGATTCATTGAGACTACAGCGAATTTGGAACTGAATTTTTTGGAGCACGAATATCATAGGTGACAATATAAGCTGTCCCTAATGTACATTACTGTACTTAAAGGATATATTCCTTGTTGGTCATCAAGTGCAGGATTGATGATGCCGCTGCCCCTTAAGTAAATGTTTACAATTTTTAAAAAACCATTGAGACTTGAGGTCACCTTTGCCAAATATCGTTCCCATCAATACTCTGTCAGCTGAGACATTGAACTTGCTTCTACTGGAACCAAAGAAAATATAAATATTTCAATTTGGTTGTTCCTGTTTATCCCTGTACACTGAAAATATTTTATAGCACAAGTTTGGAAATTAGAGGCCATTGCAAATTACATCACCAAAATAAAGTTACAGTTAAATCCAGTGGTAACTTGAAAATACAAATGTTTCAGTAGATAAAATATTTTAAAATGCTTAAAACAACTTTGTGGCCCCACTCTTAATAAACAGGAAAACAGACAGATTAAAAACATTTAAAATATTAATATAATGATAAAACACTCCTAACATTTCACTCTCAAAATTTAAAAATGCAGGACATGTTTTGTGAGAACCTTTGCTCACATTGTCAACTGTTAAACAACTGCATTATGAAAAAATGTCCCAAGAACATCTAGCAATTACAGAGCAGAGAACAAAGAGGGTACAAACATTATTGTGGCCAAAAGCGATGGAATTACTCATAATCTCCTTTGTTAAAAGAATAAGAATAAGTATGTGACATCACTATGCTGCCAAGTTTGTTAAAGAGAAAGATGCAAACAGCTATATTTGCAGTTATTCAAGAGAGATGTGTGACCCTATGCTTTTTAAGTAGAGATACCTCTAATTGAGCATTGTAATATGGAAGTATATTTGTAAATTGATAATATTGCAAGTTATCAAAAATGCAAGATATAAAACATACAGGGAAAAAACCTTTGCTAACTTAATTACATGAATTATACTTAGTATTAACTTTAGCCTATTTTTGTTTTAAAAATTATTAGATGTTATATATTTTAAATTTATTTAGCTTAACTAATTAATGTAATTTTTATATGCAACATTTTATAGCAAGGGATATCTGTTAATATCTTCTGCCTCGTTCTATTTGCTACTAAGTTTTCCAGCTCTTGCACTCTTACTTATAATTCTGTTAGTTGTTTAAATTTGTCTAACTGCCTGGTGCTAGCCCCTAATCTCCAACTTTATGCAAAGTTTTTTGTATATTCACAAAGTATGAAAGTTAACCGTTGAATGTTTTTGGTGCTCACTCAAACATTGCTGGGCTAACTTGAGTTTTAAAATGTTTTCTTCATGATGCAAAACATTTCTACACTGGTATCATTTTATTTTTGTTTTTTAAAATGGTTGATAGCACATAAGTTATTTTATCGGTCCTGGTGGTGTAGTGGTTACCATACTTGCCTCCTCTACCCAAGATCGCGGGTTCGAACCCGGCCAGGACCGATGGATTTTTTCAGGCGTAAAAATCCTAAGTATGACTTCTTTCGGAAGGGAAGTAAAGCCGTGGTTCCCGTGTCGTACATTTACGGCATGGAAAAGAACCTCAAGCCTGAAAGAGAGGCATCTGAGCAAAATTTGTCAGCCGTTTCACGCCCTAAGTTGAATGGGACGCTGATCACTTGAGCTGTTAATGAGCATCCATAAATAAATCACTCAAAAAAAAAATGTTATTTGGAATATAAAATTAAACTGCAATATCTTTTTTTCTAGGAACTTTTTCCACTTTGTAGATTAATTTTAACTTTTAAGTTATACTAATACTTTAGTATTCACTTCTTCTCCACAGTGTTCATTTGATGCTAGAGTGGACAAATCAAAAAACATTTTCCATGCTTTCATTATCACTGTGGCTGTATATGCAAAAAAATCGAAGTAAGTGAAATATAAGTATCACCAAACTCTATTATATCATTTTTGCTTCAAATAGAGCTAAATTAAGATTGCTATGCACACAAATAATTGTCAGCCTTTTTTGTGTTGTAAGTGTTAGGCATATGATAATTGTTGCACAAATTGGTTCTGCAATTTGCATAATAGCTGCTGACAATAAGGACAGTCACAGTCAGTGTGTTACCTCTTCTCTCTCTCTCTCTCTCGCTCTCTCTCTCTCTAACTGAGGCACCACACAGGTGGTGGACACTGATGATACATGAGATGAATTATTGCAATTATTCCATATATTACAGCCACACACTGGCTTTGTAAACTCATACCAATATTAGATTGTCATGGTGACATATACATAGTGGCAAAAAGTGAGCATTTATATGAAGGTCATTCTGAAAGTTTTGAGAATGGACAAAGCTTTGGGCAATGTTTTAGAGGAATAGAAATGTTAATCCTGAGATGTGAGAAATGCATTGTAGTAAAGGGAGACTATGTTGAAAAATTATTTATTCTATCATGTATATAATATGGCCAAGCTGAAAACTAACAGACTGCAACTTATGCATATATGAAACAGAAATTCAACACCTATAATTGTGTGTTTGGATTGGAACACTCGAATGTGGACAACATATGATTGGAAATCATTTCTTGATAAGAAGGGCATGCTGAGAAACCTTTTGGGACATATGCACAGGAGGGTTTTTGAAACTTGTATATGATAGTGGGTAAGGTTCAGTATCTGTTTAAGACTGGGTGAAGTTTTCCCTCAATTTGAGAATCTTATTTGTACTTCATCATTTTGTGGTGATAGCTGGCATGGGTTATTACAGGCTTTTAAAAAAATAAAGTGTCAGTGAAAAGTTGATGTTGGTTCTTGAGCATGGTAAAATGTTGTGGTGTGTTACAGGAACCCGCTGGCCCAAATGGAAGAAGAGAAACGAGATCATGAAGCCAAGATGAAGAAGATGGAGGCTGAAATGGAACAGGTGTTTGAGATGAAAGTGCGTGAGAAGAAACAGAAGCTAAAAGATTCAGAAGCTGATGTAAGTGAACACTTGTAAACTCTCTCTGTGGTGTAACAAGCTTTAGACTGAATTAAATTGATTGTCGTTTGTTGTAATAGCTACAACGAAGGCACGAGCAGATGAAGAAGGCATTGGAACAACAGGCAAAGGAACTGGAGGAGAAGAGACGAGCATATGAGAAGGAAAAGCAAATATGGGAGCAGACTAACAATGTGACACTTGAAGAGCTTCGGCGGAGAAGTTTAGAGGCAAATTCCAAAGAGTAAGTACGTTAAAATAGGGGCTATTTTGGAAGGCGAGGCATTTTCCATCCAGTCAGTTCAGTAAGGAGGGGTTGTTTCATAAGGAATGTTTTGATTTCAGTGGTGGGCCCCTTGATGCAAGCAGTAGACCAAATTCAGTGTGTGTGAAATGCTTTTTCTGCTCTCCCTAGGTAACCATCTCCCGTAGATTGTTTTTAAGGCCAGGGAAGATTGGCTTCCCTGCATATTAGCACACGTAGCAATGGGGTCCATAAATGTTGAGGTATTGGCCCTAGCATGTCTTTAGTTTTAGTTGCACTTCGATGTAGTAGTCCTAGATTTGTGGGCAGTTCAATCAACTACTTTTCCTGATGTATTCAATCATATTACATTTATGGAGTTCTTTTAGTCTTCTATAGCTTGTCATATGCTTGCTGGATTATCCAAGATTGTGGGTTCAAACCCGGCCAGGACCGATGGATTTTTTTCAGGCATAAAAATCCTAAGTATGACTTCCTTCGGAAGGGAAGTAAAGCCATGGGTCCTTCCTGTGTCGTACATTTACGGCACAAAAAAGAACCTCAAGCCTGAAAGAAAAGGCCTCTGAGCAAAATTTGTCGGCCGTTTCACACCCTAAATTGAATGGGACGCTCATGACCTGAGATGTTAAAGAGCATCCTAAATAAAACAGATCAACAAAATCAATCATTGGGTTATGCATGCATAATCATGTATTTCAAAGCTGTGATTGGATTACAGTAGAGATGTCTTATAAAACAGATTGTTGGAGCTGAGTAGTGAGGAACCTTCTCTCTCTCTTTTTAGTTTATGTAATAATGTTTAATGTTTGTTTTTACAGCTGAGGAATTTTATTCTAAAGGAAACTGGCATTCCAGGCCTAAATTTAGGGTACCTTCCTGACATTTGCCACTTGTGAGGACTGAGGAAAACCTAGAAAGAACCTCGGCCAGGCAGGAATCGAACCCTAGACCTTCCTCTCAAAAGTTTGCCTTAATGACCTCATCCATCCATTGTGATGGCAACCTAATTGAATGGTGATTGGGTGGACCAATAGCTTGTTTTTGCAGAACAGGTATCCTTGCTGATGTATATACCCAAGTCTCTGTTCATGTTTCATGTATTTCTGTGGCCTCCGTGATATTTCTGCTGATAAATATTTGATTTTAGGTAAAATAACGCTGTTGGCAAAGTTAGTAAGGTGGTATTTGCTCTAAATGAAGTGCTCTGCAAGGATCAGGTTTTGTAATTTGTTCTAGCCAAAGTGTTCTGTTTTATTAGTGTTCAGAGCAATTGATTTATTCACCACATTCATGTTCACAAAATATAATTGTACTATTAATATTAGTAACAAGGAAAATTGTTCTACTTCAACAATAATACCCTACATACATAGAGTTATGGACAAAGTGGCCAGATTCCTGAAGAAAATTATTTTCATGTATTACCATATCCATACACAAGCTACAACAATTACTATGAAAACCTACATGCTTTCATGAGAGTGTACAGCATATCTTATGAATTTGGCACAATGCACATAGGACAATCATAGTCATTCATCAAACATAAGAAAAAAAGAACACATCTACATAACAAACTGTAAAACTTTTGCTCACAGAACACTTCATCCAGAGTAAACATCATACTGGCTTCAACAAAGCTGCCATGTTAACTAAAATCAATTAATTTATTCCTAATTAGCTAGTGAGTCAATTTAATACTCTTATGCTCCACTTACAAGGAACATATTTTACAGGCTTTTGCCCGTATCATCAGCTGAGATTTGATTTCACAGTATTAACTCCAGCACAAAATTAATTTAATTTAAAATCGATTATTTTACTAGGAAAAATATTAGTGTCCATAAAATTTTATAAAAATAAAAACATGAACAAGGATCTGGATGTACCAGGTGAGTTAGATTGATAACTAGGCAAAACTGCATTTAAATTGGTGGGAAATGCAGGTGCTCTCAAGTGACCAGCTGCATTCACTAGTCTGTTTATTCGCTGTATACATATTGCTCCTATTTATTGTCTTTCTTTTGTATGTATTAATTTACGTGATTGGGCTTACTCCAGTGTAAGCATAATGAAAATGCAATGGTTATTTACTGCAAAATACTTACAAAAAAGGTTCCAGGTAACTTAATTAAATACATCCCAACAACCTAGAATTAAATAAATCAATCGAATTTAAGTGTATATTGAATTAATTTGAAGCATATTTACATGCTATTTAAATTAAATACATTTCACTGACTAAAACCATGTAATTCCTCATGTCTGTCATTTCATATTAGTGTAAAGATATTTACATTTTCTAACATTCAATAAAGAAAATTCTTATAATAATTTATAATTTAATTGAAATTTACATAATCAGGATTTTACGATAATAAATATCACAGAATAACCATAACTTTACTCATGCATGCCAGAAAACACAAAAAGGTGGGGGGTTTAGATTTAAAATTAATATCTTGTTGACTCACTGGCTAATTAAGAATAAAAAAAAATATGCTTTCATGGGCGAGTATTTGAACCACAGACCTTAACCGCTAAAGCCCAGCATGCACACAGTTATGTAAAAATGTTGGGATTGTATAACTTCCCAATCCACAGGATGAGAAGACTCACTTGGTATATATCAGGAGCATTTGGAAACCCATTCTGGAAGAGAAAGCCATTGGCTAATGCCCATCCAATCACCATTAAGTAGGCAATCATCTCCCCACTTCTTTGCTCCAACTGCCTGTATATGAGACATCTCCACTGCAATCTGACCACAGCTTTGAGAAAATATACGATAGTCTGTGCAAAAATGTCGGCAAAATGAATCCTAAGACGTGGCTTAATCTTTGCTTTGTTTGTTAGAAAGAAAATTATAAATATTAAAAAATAGCGACTTACAACTAACATGAAAGTCATACAAAAAAATTAAATCAGAGTCTGATATAGCATGAATTTCTTCCCCTTCATTTATCAGCAGCAGCATCATGAAGTAAACACCTCAGATAAAAGTTTTGATGCATAGAACCAGAATTTTAGCAGATCCCACGTGGTCTATTTAAATTTATTACCACTTCTTTCTTTTTGCAGTTCATCCTTATGATGTCCTCATAAATTTTAAGATACTCAGTAGTGCACAATAAGAAAATTGTCATATGTTTGCAGTTTTTAAAATTGTCTGTAGCATATTCTGTACAAATGTCATCTGGACCCTATTCCACAAAATTATGGTCTTAGAATTATGTTCCATAAACTTGTAATTATTGTACAGGTTACATTTTTGTTGTTTTATTCCACAAAGTTTTAAGTATTAACCACGCCATTGTAACATGTACAGATTTCTCCAAAAGTGAAATAATATTGGTAACTTTAAATACCAGTACAATTTTAATGTAATTTTATACAGAATGTCCTGCTCACTTCTGAATCTGAAAATTCTTAAATCTTAACCGTAATGAAGTCATTGCAATGAAATGTGAATCATACTAACCTCATTTTGTGAGAAATGTGATGACTCCATAACATGTGCTGGAAGTGGCCACCATCTAATTCCTGATGGGCTTAAACCTAATGCACAGCCTTTCCGGTACATTGGATTTTTTCGATAAAATTTGCTTTCAGGGCATCTATGATTCATAGTTTGTTGTGATGCACTTTCCTTTCAGACAGTGCCAAAATAATAATCAGATCTCCTGCGAGTATGGTGACCAAAATCCCAGCACAATGACTTCATGGTAGATGCCAGTATATGGTCCTTCCTTGGACATTTATGCATGTCTCCTGCATAGTTAAATAAAGTTTCTTTAAATAGCCCAAATGCTGCACTTGTTTGGCCCAAACCTCTCCAGGAGTTGCTGTTGGTATGACTTCAATTATATTTTCCAATAAGTGCAGGCACTAATCACTCTCTCCTCCACAGAATACTGATATATTTTTTTGCTTATCCTACCAGAACTAACACATATACAAATTCTCACAAACAGCCATATTGTGTATTGCAACCAGTTCTCTTTGGAAATGTCACATATGTGGGTGGATTGATAAGTGGGGTAAAAAAATATAGTAAATAAAGTTTTTTTTTTTTTTTTTTTTTTTTTTTTTTTTTTTTTTGCAAAAAAATTATTTCTTTACATAATATCCTTTGAACTCAATATATTTGGTAGATCCAATTTTTATTCCCCCCCCCCCCAAAGTCTTTTGAACTGTGCATAACACTCGTTTACAGTACAGATAGCCTCTTCATTCAACAAAATTTCTTTTCTCACAAGCCAGTATTTGAGGTTAGGAAAGAGAAAAAAAGTCATGAAAAAATTGGGTGGGGAACAGTTTCGAAGTCCACCTTGTGCACTTTTGCCATTGCAACAGCAGATATGAGCAGACACAATTGTCTTGGTTAAAGAGCACTTTTTTGTGTGCCAATCATGGTCACTTCTGCTTTAACTCTCTATGCAAATGGTCCAATAACAACCAGTCCAAACAATCAATCATGATGGTACCCTATGAGTTACCATCACTTTTCCTGCCAGTGCCTTTCACCACTCCACTGTTTTGATTGCCATTTTGACTCTGGGGTGTAGTGGTGAATCTAAGTTTAGTCTACAGTCGCAAGAAGATGCCAGAAGTCATTCAGATTATCTAATGCAGGATATTATGTACCCATTGATATGAGATGCCCACCATCTCAGCAATTACGAATCTTAATGTGATGGTCTTCTATCACATTACCATGAATTTTATCAGCCATTTTTGAGAAGACTGAATCAGACATCTGGAACAAGCAGCAACTGCATTTATAACCAATGTATTAAAATTTGTTCACACTAATTCCATTCATCCAACAAATTTTAGTACATTGGTTATATATATATATACCACTCCATTGTCAACAGCTTCATAAGTACATTTAATTGAGCAACTGCATTGTTTGTATTTATTGTATTTAAATTCATTTATCCAGTAATAAATGGTCTTGAGTGCTGATGCAGAGTCTCCATGAACTTTCTTTAGCACAGTTGTATCTGGGCCGTAGTCCATTTTTTAAATAAAAATGTTTTATCACTGCATGATATTCACCATAACCATTTCTATGAAATACACTGATAACTTGAGATAACTGCCCATAAAGAACCCTGCATCTGGCTAAAAGTTGAACAAAACCATTACAAGAATCATGCTTACCAACAGTCATGTTGCTTAACAACATTTCCTGCAATTTTGTGGAAATTTTATCTATCCACCTTTGTGGACTGTAAAGTATCCAATCTTAGGTTGGGAATACAAAGTTACCAACTTGGTGTGGACCACTTCCAGATCCCTTCAAGTTAGATCTTTTAGTCTGACACTTATTTTCTGCCATTTCAATGCAATGTGACTCACCACAGCCTCCCAGTGACTGGTGGGTCCAGCAATATGTGTGCACAGGGATAACAGCGTATCATTATTAAATTCTATTCCATGTTCGTGCTTGTCATCTGATTATTGAACACAATTTGCCTGGCACTTAGAAAAGTTAAGTAGTTTTCTTCACATGCACATTTCTGAAGATGTTGTAAACAGTAAACACAATTTTCCATACTTTGCACTTCTTCCACTTCCTCTAGCACTGCCTTGCTAAGTTACTATGTTTTTCATAGTTTTGTCACTTATTTCATGCCAGGTCGGCAGTCGGAGGTAGCTCCTGATAAAGCAAATTTACTATTCAAGTTCTCACAATTGCAATGAAAGTAAAAAATAAACATGTACCTTATGACACGAGATGCTACATTCATATATTTCCAGACATCTTTTTATAAAATTGTCATTCACACACACCAGCTCCACTTCTAAAATTGAGTCAGTGTAAATTTGAAAGCGTATAAGGGCACTGTTATTCACAAATTGCAGGCAGATGGTCCTGATATTCTGGTAAATTTCTATAATCATATGTTATGGGATGTTAATGATGGAGCATTTGATCCAAACTTAATATTCTGTATTGATGAAGCATGGTTACATTTATGTCGTCATGTTTTGACATATAATAAACAGGTATTGGAATACAGAAAAACCCCCTTGTATGGTTAATATGGTTAATTTATGGATGCTCTTTAACATCCCAGGTCATCAGCTTCCCATTCAATTCATGACATGAAACAGTCGATAAATGTTGCATATAGGCATCTTCTTTCAGGCTTGAGGTTCTTTATCGAGCCATAAATCTATGACATGAGAACCATGACTTTACTTCCCTACCAAATGAAGCCATACTTAGGATTTTTTACACATGAAAAAGTCCCTAGATCTTGGACAGGATTGAAACTGTGATCTTGGGTTTAGAAGGCAGGTACTGTTACCACTACACCACCAGGACCGACCCTTATATGGTACACGGTAAACACACACAATAAGTAATAAGGCTTATCTTTTTTGAGAATACCATAAATGCAGAAAGATTCAGGAATTACATGTACTATTTTTTGAACCACTGATTTGTGTTAAATGCCGATCTGATTATTTCCTGCAAGTGTCTGTCGCCATGCATACAACTAATGAATCATTAAATTTCATCCAGGAAATGTTTTGAGGCGGGAATTACGGCCCATTGACAGAACATACTCCGAAGTTGAAAATAAAGTGAACAGATACTTACACATTAAAAGAACGCATACTGAAAGGCAGCCAACTTGATATCAATTAGCAAATTAAAAATAATTTGGAAATTCTTTATTTGGAAGCTAAGTAAAAAATCATAAAAAAATCAGCATCTCCAATGACTACTAGTAATCGGCCAATCAGTCAACATAAGAAAATATCAGGCAAGAAACTGACTCAATTTAGTAAGACGAACTGATGAACATGAATGACAATTTTCAAAAAGATACCAGAAGTGTGTGAATATAGGAGAAAATTTTCAAAATTTTCTTTCATAAGGTATTTATTTTCATTGTAATTGCCTGAGGTTACTGCTCTGGTGCCAACCCTCAACTGCCCTGAAATGACAAAAAAAAATCCATTGAGATACTAGTTCTGGATATTACAAATTTATTTCACAAGTTCAGACATTGAATCAAGAATAAATGCTTGGTGTGTAGCATTGGTGCAAAAATATGTGAAATATCATAATGGGTCAATACAATTGCAATGCCTTCATGGTTACTGAATGATCACCATACACAGAGTGCAACTCAAATCACATTTTGGCTTTCATTTCATTTCATGATGCAGCATACACAGTGCAGTGAGAAATTGGTCTAATTATCAGTTTGTAATTTCACCAGTCTTCTATATATGTATATACAGGTGAGGTATTTATAGTGTAGTGGCCATTTTACTCCAAAATGAAGAGGAAAATAAAAAAATGCTTCAGACAAAATTTGAAGTGCTCTTAGGGGGGGATATCAGATAGCAACCTTAACTTATCCTTGAAATTCCAGTCTCAAGGTCAAATTGTTTTTGTCAAATGGAATAGTATATTTTTTTACCTGGGAATGGAAAGAGAATTTAATTTTCAGTATAAAAGTTCTAGTACATCTTTCTGCTAGGGCTGATAGATGATGAGATATTGAGCAAATAAGACAGCAAATGTTTTTTGCTCACACTCTCTTTTCTGGCATCTATCTATGTACAGTACAGTACAGTTCAGTTCACTTATAACCATAATTGAAACAATGTCATGTTCACACTACAAACAATTTCAATTCATCAAAAGCTCAAAAGTATGACCATTAATTTCAATGTATTTCTGAAAACATACTTCAAATAATCGAGCTAATGAGCTAATCAAATAATAATACTTCTTCATAAACTTTATCTTTAATGTATCCCCAAAAGAAAAAGTCTGGAGAAGTGAGGTCAGGGGAATGGGCAGCCCAATAGACAGGTCCTTTGCATCTTATTCATTGACCAGGATAATCTCTGTTTAACATTTCTCGAGCTATAACTGAGTAATGATGGGCAACCATCTTGTTGATACCATATTTCAGCCCAGTACACAAGAAGTATGTCTTCAAGTAACACTGGAAATTCTTGGTCCAAAAAATTTCTGTATTTCTTTCCATTAAGTTTGCCCTCAATGAAGTGTGGTCCTATTATACAGAATTCCAAAATGCCACGCCAAACATTCAAGCTCAATTGCAACTGATGTTCTTCCCATAACCATCTTGGATTTTCCACTGCCCAATAATGTATGTTATGTCGGTTCATTTGAGCAAGATTGGTGAATGTCACCTCATCAGTCGGTCCTGGTGGTGTAGTGGTAACCATACTTGAACCCGGCCAGGATCGATGGATTTTTTCAGGCATAAAAATCCTAAGCATGGCTTCCTTCAGAATGGAAGTAAAGCCATGGGTCCCGTGTCGTACATTTATGGCACGATAAAGAACCTCAAGCCTGAAAAAAGAGGCCTCTGAGCAAAATTTGTCAGCTGTTTCATGCCCTGAATTGAATGGGACGCTGATTGAGATGTTAAAGAGTGTCCAAAAATAAACCAAATCAAAAAAAAAAATCACCTCATCAGAAAATAAAATGTTGGAAAAGTTATAATTTGAATTTGCAGTAGAGCCCATTGGCAAAATTCAATACGCTCCTGAAAATCATCCCCATGGAGGACTTGGTGTAGGCTAATGTGATAGGAATGTTATTTGTGGTGCTGAAGTGTTCAAAGAACACTCCTTTGAGAGATTCCCTTATCATGTTCCAGTTGACAGGAACTTGCGTGAAGATTAGCAGCAACTGCAGCTAATACAGCAACTTCTGAATTTTTTCCATTAGCACTTCTCATTTGATGGTGTTTTCTCGATGCAGTACCTCCCGTTTCAGAGAATAAGTTTGCAAGTCATTGATAATTTCTAACAGATGGCTGCCTCCTTTCAGGTTATCGATCTTCGTATAAGTTGCAAGTTGCTCTAGGTTTTATGAGCTTTGACATAAATATAAACCATCCTCTCATTGATTGTATATCAGATACCCATAATTGAAAACTAAGTTGACCTGACTGAGAATAATGTTCTTTTAGGTTTGAATCGGCAATGATGACCACTTGTTTGTGTTCCAATGTCAAATGAGCATGTGCATATAAACGAATGAGTTTCCTTCATAGCATCATGTCGGTTCCAGAGGTGTAGTGGTAGCCATACTTGCCTTCTAAACCCAAGATCACAGGTTCAATCCGGTCCTGGATCGATGGATTTTTCCTGGCGTAGAAATCCTAAGTATGGCTTCGTTCGGAAGGAAAGTAAAGCTGTAGGTCCCATGTTGTACATTTACAGCACAAAATAGAAGCTGAAGCCTAAAAGAAGAGGTCTATGAGCAAAATTGATTGGCCATTTCAAGCCCTGAATAGAATGAGATGCTGATCTGAGATGTTAAAGAGTGCCTGTAAATAAAAAAAATCAACTACAAATTCATAGCAACAACAAAACAAAAGAGAGAGAGAAAAGTGAAAGTAAGTGAATAATATTTGCCATCTTATTTGTCCAATATTTCATCATCTATCACCCCTAGCTGATAGACGTACTAGAACTTTTGTACTGAAAATTGAATGCTCTCTTCATTTTCTGGAAAAAAAGTACACCATTCAAACATTTCACCTTGAAATGACCTGAGACTGGCATTTCAAGGATGAGTTAAGGTTGCTATGTTATGTCTCCTTAAGAGCATTTTAAATTTTGTAAGAAACATTTTTTTTTATTTTCCCCTTCGTTTTGGAGTAAAATTGCCGTAACACTATAAATGCCTCATTCTGTATATTAATTCTGCAACTGGGCTTACACCTAATGTTGAGAAATAGTAAAATTACAATAATGCCTCGTTCTGTATATTAATTCTGCAACTGGGCTTAAACCTGATATGAGAAATAGTAAAATTGCAATATTTACAGCTTGTATTTACAATTATATAAGTCAGCATAGTTAAATGTAATTATGTACATGTAAATCTAATTAAATGCATTCAACATAATTAAAACATTTCTGCACGTGCGCATGTGTGTGTGTGTGAGAGAGAGAGATTTTTTTTTAATACAATTAACTTTACAATTTGTTCCAACAATATATCCTCAATTTACAATAAAAACTATATCTTTACATACTCTTTTTATTCTAGATCCTAGCAGCATCCTCCAAAATACAGTTTTCTACCTCATTAACCACCTGGTTGTCTGACTGTAAGAAACCTCCTTTTACTTTCTTCCTATTTCATTCGCTCTTCTCCTTGTCTTTATCCAAAAACTCTCCCATTTTCTGGTTGTTTTTATGTTCTTGTTACTTAACATTTTATTTAACTCAAAATCCTTCTGTAAATTGTCCTATTTATTGTCCGAACTTTTTCTGTTACCATTTGACTTTCTCACATACCAATAAATAATAGCACATACTGACTTCTCCCCCACACAAACCATCATCTTCTCTATATCCTTTCAGGAGTATTGCTCCTGTACACACCCACACCCAACCCATCCTACCCATTTTATCACAAATTTCAAATATTTCTCTCGTCCCCAATTCTCTTTGATTTTTTTATATACAACCAAGGAACTTTTATCATCTACACTAGTCCAAATCTCTTCTATCCTCTGTCTCACTATCTTCCAATATACATTAACATTACTTTCACCTGCTCTCCATATATTCCTCAAACCTATTTCTTCTAGTATTATCCCCATCTCCCCATATGAACTCTTCCTTCCCAAAACCTCTTTTTGATATTTCAAATATGCCTTTAATATATTTGAGCTGTCTGATTTGAGGATATGATACCAATACTTCATTACTCTCTCTATAATCAATCCTTTCCTCCCCATCCTCCGTAATTCAAGCAAACTAACCAGTCTTGGAGCACACTTGGGTAATCCCAACACTTCCCTACAAAATATTGTGTGTACCACATCCACCTTCCTCCATCTCTCTTCAACTCCCCAAATCTTGATTGCATACAACGTCTTTGCTCTACTACTGCCTCATATACTCCAATCATTGCACAGGTAATGCTGGAGTCCTATATAAACTTATTCTGACAGCTCTCGTTGCCTGCTTGTCTTTAACTTGTGCACATTTTACCTGTTCTCCCATCTTCCATTACTTGCAAATCGCACCCAAGTAATCAAACCCCTTCACTACTTCTACTGTTTCACCTTATAAATACCATTTCTCTTGTTTTTAACTTTATACCTTTTTTAAATACCATTATCTTTGATATTTTGCAGTTTATCCTTAACCCCCATTCTGCACAATATGTACTAATCTCATCAATAGGCCTGTAGTCCTATCACTGTTATTACTCCTACTATAAGATCTGCAAAAAGCAATTCTGGTACTTTCCTATTTCCAACTTCGAACAATGCCTATTTCTGTCTTTGATCCTTTCAATAATATCATCTATAAATAAAATGAAGAGTATTGGGTTTAATTTGCACCCTTGCCTCAATCCAATTTTTCGGGTCATATAATCTGTGATCCTATTTCTTTCACATCTAACACAAAACCTAATTCCATCATATAATCTTTGTAATCCCAGCACGACTCGTTACTCACTGCTTTTCTTCTTAACTTATAAACCAAGGCGTCCCTGTTAATTGCATCAAATGCTTTCTCAAAATTTGCAAAGAAAATGTATACTCTTTCCTTTTTATTTCTCAAATATTTATCCACAATAGTGCAGATTATCATTATCATTATATTATCTAGTCCTTTTCTAAAACCGCCTGAAACTCTGCAAGTTTACCTTCCTTCTCCACCCATTTATGCAGTCTTCCTGCCAATATACCAGTTCCCCAAAATGGATAACAAACCAATTCCTCTATAATTGTTTGGCTTATTAATATCACCTTTTAATTTATACAAGGTTACTATCATACTAACTTTCCAGCTTTCAGATATTACCTTCATCTCCTTTATTTTATTTATTATCTCTTGCATTAAAGTTCCCTTCTAACTTTGTATTGGGACATTTCATATTCCTCTATTTTTTGACTTAATTGGATATATAAGTTTGCATTATGAAACTCTGAAACATCAGTTGGGTTATAAATAGCAACACATATACATAATTTAACATACTTCACTCACATGCCTGCATTTAATTAATTAAATATATGTTAACCTAATTAATTATATTTAAATCTAAGTAAATTCATGTCAACCTAATTAAATATACATCAGTCTAATTGTGAACTACTGTTTTCACATTGTGCTATGAATAAAAAGACCCCTATTCATTACATTTGATAAATATCTGCATACCTAAACATCCCTAACTAATGAGATTATAATAAAACATCATTAATTTTATTCCAAAAAACTAGTGGCTATAAACTAGATAAATATATTAATTATTAAGCTAATTAAAAATCTATGAATCTTGTTTTATGTTAGAATTTTATATTATGAAATATATCTGTTTATGAATGTATCTACCCTTTTACTTATAAAATACATAATTAAATAAATTCATGAATCTGTAATAAGATGATATATTTTACAAACCTTAAAAATGCATACTACTTGGGATAGAAGTGTGTTTTTTCGTTCTATATGTTTCGAAAATTGTTGCAGTTGATCTTAACCACATATAGAGTCCCGAAAACAAAAAGTTTGCCCTAACGTACAAAGCACTTGATTTTAGGCTCATATGTGGTAATCAGCACCACCACTACTGACTCCTGCCATTTATGTAAATGTACCTCAAATATTATGAGATTTGGAGTTGACAGTACACGTTTATTTTGTACAGCAAATATCAATACATATTTGATACTTAGTATGCTTGTTATTGAATCTGCCCACAAATTTATGGTCGAATAAAGCTCATGTTTTATTGTTTGGCCACTCACCTCAGCTGAAAATGATTATATTTTAACATTTATTAATGAAGCATAGCTTGAGGCCAAGCTCTATGTGTCAGCAAGATATCACATTGCATTCCTGTTGCATGGTATGGCTATTTCTAATGCAAACAAATTGTATCAGTGACATGAAGTCCTTTAGAATGTGTCATTCAGTCATTATCTCCTGAATAATTCTATTTCTGAATATTTTGAAAATTTTAATTTCCTTCTATGACTGAGTACAAGAGATTTCATCAGAGGAATCTTATGGTTACGTAGCAAAGCCCACCAGTTGATTTGAAGACTTCTTTCATGACCCAGTAAGATTTCTACAATAGCAAACTGCAAAGAGGGCAAGCATTCTGTGGGAAATTGCTAAATTTTATATGGAAACAGATCAGCTTCAGGAACAGATTTGGGAAAGTGGTATATTTTCAACACCAGGGATAAAAAGAAATGTTATAGAAAATTTCTCTTAGTGGCTTTGATAGAGATATAATTTGCAATATAGTTTAAGAATTTCATAAAAAAGAGAAAACTGCAAAGACGGCAAGCATTCTGTGGGAAATTGCTAAATTTTATATGGAAACAGATCAGCTTCAGGAACAGATTTGGGAAAGTGGTATATTTTCAACACCAGGGATAAAAAGAAATGTTATAGAAAATTTCTCTTAGTGGCTTTGATAGAGATATAATTTGCAATATAGTTTAAGAATTTCATAAAAAAGAAAAAACAGCAAAGAAATTACTTCCTTTGTAAGAGAGAGAATGCCTCTTTTTTTTTTTTTTTTTTTTTTTTTTTTTTTTTTTTTTTTTTTAAGTGAAAATCTTTAATTAGAGTTCTTTGATGTATAGAGTTTAAGTGGAGAAGATGTAGGGTTAAATGCAAAAATTTATTAGAAAAACAAAAAATTATCCATTAACATCATCAACAGGGTCCAGATGTTGATGATTGTCATCTTTTGTCTAAAAATGTACTGGTTAATGCTAATGTATACATAAAATCCTGATCATAGATTTATGGATTTATAACAAGAATTTTTAATGTCTTTTTTTTTGGTCATTTTCTGGAATTTTCACATTTTTTGTCAGTTTTTATAGTTTTAGTACATTATTGGCCCCTTCCTCCCCCCACTTAATTTCTTCTTAGATTGAATTTAACTATTTTTCTGTTCTGCAGTACTGTTGCCTTCCTGCAATGCTAGGATGGAATTTTTAAATGAGGCATGCCTTAAGCCTGAAATAACTGCGGTGGAAACATATGTTGAGCCCTATCGTTTAAGTTCACAGCTTTACCTAGTAACTTGCCAGGAAGTGTTATTTAAACAACTAGCCACAACTTTGAATTAAGGAGTAAGATATGACATGATGGAAACCAAGCTTCTCATCACATGACCTTGGTTCAGATTGCTGCCAATGTATACATTACATTACTAGAGGCAACTAATTTATTGCATTCCAGTATAGCTATTGTTTTTACACTCATTTTCCCTTCAGGCAAATAGCAAAGGTAGGAAAACGTTTACTTTGACAGTCTACAAAATCAGTTCTTGCAAAAGGGTTTGTTTTAGTTGCAATTCAGTTGCACTAAAAAATACCAAAAGTAAAGCTATGTAAAGTGTATTTTTTAAACCAAATCTGGAGAACCGTCAATATGCTTGATATATGAAGTGCTAACTGATGAAGACTTCTACTCATAGATTTCAAAGAAAAATATATGTCTATTGACAGCATACTTCAAATATGCTCCAATTTAAGTGCCAATGTTGAATGGAGCTTTTCAAAATATAGAAATGTCCTTGCAGATAATTGGCATTTCTTTACTTTTGAGAATCTGTACATATACACTGTAATGTATGGCAGTGCAGAATAAGGTAACAATTTTACAGTGTAATTTTTCTATTTCTTTTTGTTTACTGCAAGTGAATGTAAAACATACATTTTTACAAAGGTTAGTAGCCTACAGTTAATAAAAAAAATGATGCACATTAACCTACATTACTTTTCATGGATTTTCAAAAAATATTATATAATTTGTTGGTCATATTTTATAATTTTTAAGGTAATTTTATAGATCATTTTAAGGCATGTTTGGTTCATCAACATCCGGGCCCCCCTCAGGGGCCCAATTTATTGGGTACGGGGCGTAGCGACCCCGAGGCACCCGAGCTGCTCCCTCAGGTCCGCGCTCAGCGCGTTTGACTCCTTTTTATTTCGCCTCTTTTATTGTTTTATTAGTCCTACTTCCCTGTTCTTTGTCTGATGGGTGCCCCCGTGTTTGACGCGGTAAAATGTGACTGGGTAACGGCGTAACTCCCAGCACAGGGTTATCATGTAGGACAGGAGCGTATCCCCTGGTAAAGGCCAGGCCCGGGGAAGGGCCATTGCATGAGCTGTAGTCTTCCTGCAGGCAATTGGGTCCCTTCGTCAGCCCACAGGAAGGTGTGACCCTGAGGTTACTTTGTTCAGGCCAGAGCCAGTAACCTAAGCCGGGGTGGCGCCCAGGAAGCAGCCCGCCATCGGAGACGGTTGCAATGGTGGAGGAATAATTCGCTATGGTACTGGAAAATAATCCTTTACATTTTAAACGTAAAAGAGTTGATGCAAAAGAAGTAATCGAGAAGTCTTTCCCTCGTTACTTAGTCATTAGTCGTACTGAAGAGAATCAGTCGTTTACGACCGTAAATCCATTCAAAATTCAGAAGGGCATTGATGCCATAGCTGGACCCGTTAAGTCCTGTACCCGTCTACGCAACGGATCACTTTTGGTGGAGACACTAGGCCTGTCTCAAAGCAACTCGTTGCTCAAGGCGACGCTACTCCACGGATATCCCGTCCGTGTCGAGAAACATAAGACCATGAATTCGTCGCGAGGAGTTGTGACCACAAATGTTCTAGACGGAATGACCGACCCGGAAATCCAGAGCTGTCTGGAAGACCAAGGGGTCACCTCAGTATATCGTGTACAGGCAAGGAAAGAGGGGGAATTACAGCCGACCCGGACTCTTTTCCTCACATTCGACAGGGTCGATTTGCCGCAGAGGATCAAGGCGGGCTACGAGGTGATAGAAGTGCGCCCGTATATCCCTAGCCCGTTGCGATGTTTCCAGTGTCAGCGTTTTGGACACACTCGCATATCGTGCAAAACTGCCGTATCCATCTGTGCAACCTGCGGCCAAGCAAGTCACGAGGGAGCATGCCCATCCGCTCCTGTCTGCGTCAACTGCCGCGGTGAACATCCAGTTTCGTCCCGCGATTGCCCTCGTTTTCGAGAGGAGCGCTGTATCCAGGAGATTCGGGTAAAGGAAAAACTCTCCTTTACTGAAGCCCGGAAGCGATTCCAGTCTCGCCAACCTGTCATGCCTAAGACCGGCACCTACAGCGCAGCAGCTTCTTTTGCGCCCAAGAAGTGCGATAGCAGTACGCAGACCTGCGATCTTGTGTTTACACGGGTCCAACCTACGCCTAGTTCTCCAAAGCGCTCTACCGTGAAGCCCAAAGCTGTTGTTTTTAATGCCCCTGATATTAAGTTCAGGACGAGTTTTACGAAAACAGATTTTTTAAAGTCATCAACTCAGGTAGAGCAGAAGAAGAGCCCTTCACCTCCTCGGAGGTCACGCTCCCATGATGGGAGCAAGCCCGCTAGGCGGTCGCCGTCGCCGCCTATACCCACATCCAACCGATTCCAGGCTTTGGAATCGGTGGATGCTTCTCAGCGGGAGAGCCCTCCCTCTGAGGAAGTGATGGAGCAGGATGTGCCTGCTCCTTCAAAACCACCGAGTCCCACGCGACTGAAAAAAGGACGTTTGTTTCGCCCTGCACCGTCCAAAAAGTAAGGTGGTAAATTTTTAGCTTCTTTTATCTAATTTTAACAATGGCTATCCTTTCGTGGAATGTGCGTGGTCTCCGTAGTCGAAGACCTGACCTGGAATTAATTTTACGTTCTACTGACCCTTTGCTTGTGTGTCTCCAAGAGACCAAGCTTCGCCCAAGTGATTCTTTTAATTTACGCCGTTACTCTTCGGTGAGATTTGATCTCCCTCCCGAAGATGGCACTCCCGCTCACGGCGGAGTTTTACTTTTAATTCGAAACGACGTGTACAGCACCTCATTACAGCTCCAGACTCCTTTACAAGCTGCTGCAGCTACAGTTCACTTTTCTGGCCTTAGTTTTTCGGTCTGCAATGTTTATTTACCTCCGTCCGGCACCATCACCACAGTTGACCTGGACGATCTTTTGTCTCAGCTACCACCCCCTGTTCTCCTTTTGGGGGATTTCAATGCACACCACCCCCTTTGGGGTTCCACCACGGAGTGTGCAAGAGGTAACCTCTTAGCTGACTTTTTGCTGAATCACAATCATATACTTCTCAATACTGGTCAACCTACTTTTCTTTCTGACAGCACTCACAGCTTTTCGCACTTGGACTTATCCATCTGTTCTGCCTCACTTGCTGTACAATTCACCTGGAACGTCTTCTCCGACTCATATTCCAGTGACCACTTTCCGTGTCAGATCCATGTACTCTCTCCGAACGCACATTCACAGCGCCCGCAAAATGGCTCATTGATAAGGCGAATTGGACTCTCTATCGATCTTTGGCCGAATTTTCAGGGTGTGAGTTTCCATCTGTCGACTTCGCGATCGAGCACCTCCGTACGGTCATCATCACAGCCGCAGATAAGGCTATTCCCCGGTCGTCTTGTCACCCCAGACGCTTACCGGTTCCTTGGTGGAACGATGAATGCCGGGATGCATTGCGTGCACGCCGAGGTGCTCTCCGAGTTTTTCGTCGCCACCCTACTTCAGCAAATATGATCTGCTACAAACAACTTCGCGCCAAATGCCGCCGAGTCATCAAGGATAGCAAAAAGGCTTCTTGGATTTCTTTTACCTCTTCTTTTAACCGCACAACGCCTTCATCCGTAGTTTGGGAACGGCTACGCCGCGTTGCTGGCAAACCAAGGTTTACACCTATACCCGGTCTTAGGGTTTTAAATCGAGTGCTGACTACTCCGATTCACGTCGCCAACGTTTTAGGGCGAACCTTCGCTGATGTTTCTAGTTCCGCCAATTACCCGGCTACATTTCGCGCATTAAGGGAGCAGGTTGAGAGGAAAGGTTTCTCATTTGCCTCCGACCATCAGGAGAGCTACAACGTTCCTTTTACCGCCAGGGAACTGGAGCATGCCCTTTCTACCTCTCGACATTGCGCACCGGGACCTGATGACATTCCTGTTGCCATGTTGCAGCATTTACCAGCAGAAGGCAAAGCATTTTTATTACGAACTTTTAATTTTATTTGGTGTAACGGCACATTTCCTTGCGCTTGGCGATTGGCCACCGTCATTCCCATACCTAAGCCTGGAAAGGACCCACATCTTCCTTCCAGTTACCGCCCGATTTCCCTCACCAGCTGCGTTTGCAAGGTGTTGGAACGAATGATTAACGGACGGCTCATGTGGTGGTTGGAGTCGAGGCAATTATTAACGAACGCCCAGTGTGGTTTCCGGCGTCATCGTTCCTCAGTCGACCATCTGGTGTCTTTAACTACCCATGTAATGGACGGTTTTGTGCGCAAGTGCCAAACGGTTGCTGTATTTTTCGATCTGGAGAAAGCGTACGATACTTGCTGGAGAGGCGGTATCCTCCAAACGCTTCACGATTGGAACATACGTGGGCGTATGTCTGTTTTTATTCAGGAATTTATGAAAGACCGGGTTTTTAATGTTCGCGTGGGATCAGTTTTATCGTCGAATTTTATTCAAGAGAACGGTGTACCTCAGGGCTCGGTACTAAGTTGCACACTTTTTGCCATTGCTATTAACTCTATCACCCAGTGTTTACCGCCAGGAATACAATCGTCGTTATTTGTGGACGATTTTGCCATCTATCTTTCCTCTCGGAGAACCTGTCTCTTGGAACGCCGCCTCCAATGCTGTCTCGACCGCCTTCACGCATGGAGTGTTTCTCACGGGTTCCGTTTCTCCGCAGAGAAGACCGTCTGTATGAACTTCTGGCGCCACAAGGAGTATCTTCCACCTTCGCTCCATCTTGGCCCAGACGCACTCTCTTTCGCAGACGAAGTTCGGTTCCTTGGCTTGGTGTTTGATAGGAAATTATGCTGGTCATCGCATATAGCGCAACTCAGAGGCAAGTGTGAACGTTCTCTTTGTATTTTACGTGTTTTAAGTGGCACATCTTGGGGAGCTGACCGGACTGTTCTTTTACGTTTTTATCGCTCTCTTATCCGGTCCAAATTGGATTATGGCAGTGTCGTTTATGGCTCTGCGCGGCCTTCTGTTCTGCGCCGCCTGAACCCGATTCATCACCGGGGTATCCGTGTTGCCATTGGGGCATTCCCCACCAGTCCTGTGTTGAGTTTATGTGCGGAGTCTGGTGAACCTCCGTTGTTTTATCGTAGGGATGTTTTACTGGCCGCGTACGGTTGTCGCTTGGCTGCGCAACCTCGTCATCCCACGAATGGGCCGTTTTTTAATGTGTCTTTTGATCGTTTTTATGCTGCTCGGTCTTTTACTCCTAAGCCCGCTGGCTTTCGTTTTCGGCAGATTTTACGGACGTTGGACATGGAGTTACCTGCTTTTTTCTTAGCTGGGGAAACTTCTTCTCCCCCCTGGATTTTAGCAGAGGCCCCCGTTCATCTCGGGCTCACGTCCTGTCCGAAATCTTCGACCGCAGCACATATTATTCGTTGTTCTTTTAGCGAGATCAAATCCTCTTTTAATGGCTGGAATTTTATCTATACGGACGGCTCTAAATGTGACACAGGTGTAGGATGTGCTTTTGTTTTAAATGGGGCAAGTTTTACGTACGGTCTTAACGTTGCAACATCTATTTTTATGGCGGAACTTTATGCTATCTATCGGGCGGTTTTATTTATTTCTGAACAGGGGCTAGGGAACAGTGTTGTATGTTCCGACTCTTTGAGTGCAATTTTAAGTTTTAGAAATCTGTACAACCTCCACCCACTTGTGCAGATGGTCCAGAGTTTTAACCCTTTACGACGCTGGCGTCAGGGTAACGCTGCTATGGGTGCCTGGGCACGTCGGAGTCGCAGGTAATGAGGCCGCAGATGTTGCAGCAAAGTCCGCTCTTTTAGACCCTGCTGAGTACGAGCAGCGTTTTTATTTCGGGGATTTTATACATTCATTACGTAGAGGCATTTTTTCGCGCTGGCGCGAGGAGTGGGAATTACTCCCAAATAATAAGCTCCGTGAATGTAAATGCGCCCCTTTTAACTGGTCGACTTCTTCTCGCGCTGTTCGTCGCGAAGAAGTAATTTTAGCTCGTCTTAGAATTGGGCATTGCCGTTTTAGTCATTCTCACCTTTTTAATGGTCAACCCGCTCCAGCTTGCCCCCACTGTGACCACCCCTTTACAGTGCGTCACATTTTAATTGAATGCCATCATCTGGCAGCTTTTAGACATAGACTAGGTTTGCCCTCCTCTATTGAGGAATTACTTGCAGATGATGTGGTTGCTGTTGAGCGCGTGCTCCGTTTTATCCGTGTTTGTGGTTTTTGGAGCAAGGTGTGAGGTGTTCTCTTTTTATCTATGACGGCATTTTTAGACGCTTTTAAGACTGTTGTTGTTTCAGCATTTGATGCATTGTTTTTAGTACCAGTCTTTTATTGCGTTGTTATATATAACCCTTGTTACTGTTTTGGGGTTTTATTGTTACCAGTTTAGACTTTTACATTACTGGTTTATTTTCAGCTTTTGCTGATGTTTTTTACTACCAGTTTTTATATGTTCTAGTGTTGGTGGTTACAGGGTTTTATTGACCCTTTTTAGACCATTATAGGACTGTTGTTTTCGCGATTGCGGCTATTTTAATACCAGTCCTTTGTTGACCATTACACCCACTTGTTATTTGTTATGGGCTTTTATTTTGTTGCACAACGTGCTGCTCAGACTTGATTTGTGTTAACTATTTATATTTTAGTTCTGACGCAGTTTTTAGTATGTTTGGGCGCTAATGACCTTTGCTGTTGTGCACCCTTTAAACAACAATCATCATCATCAACATCCGGGCCATCATCATCTTTATCTCAGAAAAAATTTAGGCTTTATGTCAATAGGACAGGAATATATTTTATTTAAATAGGACTTGCCACTACTGTGTGTAAATTTTGGAAGTACAATGTACTGGATAATTAAAGCACAGGCAGTTGCCTCATTCTTTTGCATGCTGAAAGCAAAAAAGAATTTGTAAATTGGTCTACCATCGGAGATTATCATAATAATTTTGAAAAATGGTAGCAAGAAGTGCTTTTGCCATATATTTCACAGACTTCAGTTATAATTCTGGCCAATGCACCATATAAAGTATTCCCACAAATTAATTATTCAGCTAAACAAGCTAGTGTATAGTTTCACAATTTTTTATGAGGAAAAAGTCAACAGTCTTAGAAACATGTCCGAATATGGGGAACAAAATTAGTGAAATTTGAGTGATTTCCTCAAAAAAAAAATGTCAACGTTATAGTATATTTCACTTAGGAAATTCTCAGTATTTAAAACTACAAGAAATTATATTTTTGGAAAAACGAAATTTTTATTGTAGCAGAAATGAATGAGAGATTTGTTCCTGACAAGTTTAGGGCATACAACATTAATGTTGCCACCATATTTCAAGCCTTCATTTTGTTTTTATTCACATTCCGATTGGGCCACCAATTGGGAGCACACGGCATAGCACAGCTGCCAACATCCGGTCAGCAGCACGAATAGTAAAGTAACTGAAAATGTGCTTAATTTTTTCTGAAATTTTTTTCTTCCAAAGTCAGTGGGCTGTAAGGGTGAAATTATAGCAGAATGTACTTAGGTATGGATGAACACACCTGTAACAGATGTTTGTGGTGATTATTCTAATCAAGTAGCAATTTTTCTGTTAGCACATGAAGCATGCATCTTATTTTTTTTGTTTGTTTTGTTTTTTTTAATAGTGACTCTTGTTGTTTGCAACATAAGCAATGGTAATTTATTGTTAGGTGAATGAAGTCCTGGAAAACATTGTTGAAAATCTGACAACACTAAATAGCTAATTTATTTCTTAAAAAGTTACAGCAAATGAAAATGTGTTGTTCTTGAGCTATGACAAATGGAGAAATAAAGCGTCATGACATATTAACTCTGTACTATTCTAAACACAAACTAACATTTTCAGTAGCAATGGCATCCTTGACTGTCAATGTGTACAGCTGTGATCTACCACCTTCCTACTTATTCTGTATGTGGGGAAAAACAAAATGTATTACCTTTAACTCCATAAAACTGGCTTAGGTGAAGATAAGTTATGTCAGAAGCCAAAAAACAAGTATTTATAGAAATTGCAAGAGTGTATGGAAGAAGCTGCTTAAAGAATAACTGAAGTGAATGAGAAAAGATTTTGTAAAAAAGTGGAAGAAATCAAACCTGTATATTGAAAAAACGGTAGAACAGTGCCGGGTGTTACAGGTAACATTATATGATGGTAATTCATTAAGTAACTTAAAAATGATATGAGGTACTACATGTTTGAAAAAGGTACCTGAGGCTATTGCCACTAGATGGCAGCATTAGTTTGGTAGCTATTGGTGACATGAGACAATCCATGTTTATAATAGCAAAAAGCAGTTTCAAGATGGTGCACCTCTGAGTGAGTGTACCACCCTCAAACAGCACTCAATCATGCAATTTTTGGGGGCAAAAGGTATGGAATCAAAGAATATTAATAATGAAATGCTTGTATAAAATATAGTGAACTTTTGTAACAGTGGTGTAAATTATTAACATTTAAGAGAAATTGAGTCGAAATAGAAAAAACAGATACCTTAGTTTCATTTGATGTTACAGCACTGTTTCCAAGTATTCCTACACTAAATTTATACTCTCTGATAAAAAAGTGGTTACAAAAAGTAGGAATAACCACAAAAGATATACAAGAATACATCATATTAATCAACTTATGTCTAGAACAAAATTACTTTACATTCAATAACAAATATTACAAACAAAATTTTGGTCTGACAATGGGTAGCCCACTATCACCAATATTGGCAGACATTTTCATGAGTACATTGGAAACTAGAATAGTAAATAGTTTCCCTTGGATATTTAAGACTTGGTACCGTTATGTTGATGATATTTTTGCAATAGTACCAGAAAGACACTTGGATGATGCACTAAAGTTGCTTAACTTACAGGAAAAAACAGTTAAATTCACCATGGAGAGAGAATGCAATGAACAGTTACCTTTCTTGGATATTAAGATAATTAGAAAAGAAAATCACCTAAATTTTGGCATATACAGAAAACCTACACACACAGATAACTACATTAAATGTAACAGTTTTAATCCAGTTCCCCATAAACATGCAGTTTTAAATAGTCTTGCATACAGACTGGTTAATATTCCAATGAACAAGGAGGAATATAAACTAGAAATGAATAATATAATAGACATAGCTACAGAGAATGGCTTCAAACAAGAAGTTGTACACAAGAAAATAGACAGAGAGAAGAAGAAAAAGAAAATTAGAGACAACACTACACTTACTCCTATCAAAGAAAAAAACAGGACATACAAAAAATTCACATACCATCCATCAACCTTTCATAAATTTCAAAAGATTTTTAAAAGATACAACATTGTTCTGGCTCCGAAAAATAATTATTCCATTAAAAATATCCTTAACTCAAAACAAAAAGAAGATAGCCTACAAGATGAAGATAAATCAGGAATATATCAGATGAACTGCAATGATTGTGATAAAGTTTATATTGGAAAGACCAAAAGAAACATAAAAACAAGAGCCAAAGAACACATTAGGAATATAAATCAAAAACAAGAAGAAAAATCGGCGGTAGCTTGGCACTTTTGGAAAGAACAACATAACATTAATAAAAACCCCAAATTACTTAAATGTATTAAAGGAAAAACTGAACTTACAGTCTGGGAAAATATCTATATTTGGAAGAATAAGGAGAAAGTTTTTAATTTCGAAATCCCACCAAGTGATGTACTAATACAAAAGTTCATCAAACCTCCACCAGAGACGAATCGATCTATCACAAACAGCGAGGCCGGCAGTCGACCAGGAACTGATGATAGGAGCGATGGCTCCCGAAACTAGTCTTCCATTTAATTCAATTTTAGTGGTGTGTATGTTACTATTTCGACTCAATTTCTCTTAAATGTTAATGAAATGCTTCCCATCTAAAGTGAAAAATGCCTGTCATGTCAAACTGTTTACAATTGAATGCAGAATTTCTCTGAAGACGAACATCATGTCAGCCGGCCAATGGAGATTGCCACAGAGGCCGAATTTGCAATGAGTTGAAGACTTGATCCAAGCAGACATAACTGTAAACATTGTAACTGTTTTTTTATTTTTTTTTTAATAGCAGGGATTTTCACAGTAAAATATAGTATAATATAATAAAGTATTTTTATTATTATTATTATTATTATTATTATTATTATTATTATTTATCTATAGCTACTCTTATTAGTTTTTCACATGGCATGGTCTACCTCATAATACCTTACAGATTAGGTTTTTACAAAGTCTGTACATGATGGGTGCCATGCATGCTGACAACACAAAATGCAAAGAATGGGTCTGGCATTACAGCATCTCAATAGCTACCATTATGAAGAAAGTCTTGGGTTCATCATTACCAGCCTGAGGCAAAGCATGTGTCAATGCAATGGAAATATCCTGCTTCGCCTGCATAAAATTTTTTAAAATGACAATCCATTGGGAAAGTGGTACTTGCAGTCTTCTGGGATCATGAAGACATACTACTCACTTCATTTCAGCCTCATCAGCAGGAAACTTCATAACAACATTCAACAGAAGTGACCAGGACTCCTCATCAAAGACATGTTGCTCTTCCATTACTGAATTTTCATATTGCCAACAAGACAAATGCCTGTGAAATTTCAAATGCGAAGTTCTCAAGCATCCTTGGAACCTTGTTCCAAGTAATTTTAATTTGCTTGGCCTTCTTAAACATCATCTTGTTTGAACATTTTCCCGACGAAGCTATAGAAAGAGAAGTCATTGCCTGGTTCTGACAGTGGCCCAAAGAATTTTATGCTGCTGGATTTGATTTATTGTCAACTGTAGGAATTACAAGAATTCATGGTATCGTCAAAACAGAACAAATTAGAATAAATATACACTTAGTTACAATAAATTAAATTATTCACCCTAATGTGATCATAATTATTAAAAGGTATTTACATATTCTTCATTTGAATAAAAACGATGTTGGAGTAATAAGTCTTTCACTTGACATTTAAATGTAGCTTCTGTGGTGGTAAGTTTAATGTTATCAGGTACCTTGATATATAATATAATTCCAGAATGTCTTATGCTTTTGCTAAATAATGAAGTATTATGTGAAGTTATGCTCAGTTTATGCCTATTTCTTGTGTGATAGCTATGCTTTTCACAGTTAGTCTGAAAATATACCAGGTGTTTTCTAACAAATGTCACAACTTCTAATATATATAAACAAGGAAGTAATATATAAAGCATCTGGAATAAATTACTACAGGAATCCTTTTGTTTCTTCCCCATTATTATTCTAATTGCTCGTTTTTGAATTTTGAAGATTATATTCTCTTTATCACAATTACCCCAAAATATCATACCAAATTTTAGTAAACTGTTGAAATATGCAAAGTATAGATTCCTCAAAGTGTTCAAGTTTGCAATATTTTTTATAGATTTAAACAGAAAACAAAGCTGACTTAACTTGGATGCCAGTTTTTCAACATGCATGCTCCAGTTCAGATGTTCATCAATCCATACATTCAGGAATTTAGTAGTAGATTTATAGTGCACCTGTTCATTTTCTATTTTTATTTTTGACTTATGAGCATTGATATTTTGAACATGATTCAATGAGATGGTTACAGATTTATTTTTATTTATTATTAACTTATTTTGTGCAAACCATTCCTGGATTCTTTGTTCTAAAATCAATATGTCTGTTTCAACATCTTTATCACCACCCATTATGTCTATGGACGTGGTCATCAGCAAACAATACAGTCTTGTTTGGATGTAGATGGTTTACTAAGTCATTTATATATAATAGGAATAAAAAGGGCCCTAGAACTGAACCTTGGGGAACTTCACAAGTTACATATTTTATATCAGATTTATACACTTCAGATGTTTGATTATAACAGTTTGTTTGTACTACTTCAACTAATTGCTCACATTGATTTAGATATGATCTAAACCTCTTATACCAAAGCATTCCAATTTTTTGATCATTATCTCATGATTAACTAGGTCGAAGGCTTTGGAGAAATCTAAAAATATGCCAATGTTTTCAGGGACTTGTGAAATGATTGGACAAATGCCTCATTGTACAGGGAGATTATGTTGAGAAATAATAGTGTTTTTCAATCAGTGCTCTTCTATATCCATTTGTAACTTACTTAATGACTTACTCTCATAATAAATCTGGGACAAGTGACAGTTTTGATAGTGAAAGTAATGGTGAGATACTTGCTCTGATCTGCATGTAAATGATGTCACAGCTGTTGACAGTGAATAACTTGTCCTTCTCCCTGTCACTAACATATGATAAACACACAACTTTCAAACACAGAGCTTGGTTCCTGCTATGCAACCACAATTGCCTTACTTCTTTCTTATATTTCACATTTACTTATCTTGAGGAAAATGCAATTTGAGTATTTTTATGCATGAAATTGTGCAAAACATAAAAATGGCAACATGGCAGTGATGGTTCATATGGTCTCTGATTCATAGCCAATAAAAATAAAAAAAAATAGTTTTCCTAGCCAGGTCATTATTGTGAAAATTGCTTGAACATGCTGGCCATTTTTGGATGAAACTAGTAAGGAGTAGTTGTAGATAGTGTGCTGATATGTTGCTGTTTATTGCAGTTACAAGGTGCGATTCTCCCGAATGCATGACAACTCTCTGAGTTCGGATGAAGGAGCAACTTCATCATCATTTGACTCTGACAAACTAATGGAGAACCTTTACTGACTAGGAGACCTGAACGAATTTGAATATTCATATCAGGAAATATAGCAAAAGTTGTCAATACTATGCAAGCATCACATTGGTTGTAGAAGAGAAATTGTGTGTTAATTGAAAGAAATGTAATTTCAACTTAAACAATGTTTGTTCTGCAGGGTTGGTAGAAAATATGAAAGGAACTCGGGTAAAATGTGGAAATATTCATAGATTATGTCAAATTTTAGAAATTTAGCTATTTTATGTTCTATCTCTAATAGTTACATTGTAGTCAGTGCAGTTTCAACTTTTAACTTCAATATGTGGTCATTCTACAACATTTATTAAAGAAATTAAATTCACACCGCATATCTGAAAGTTGAACAGTGGAATGATGGGGCAATTCAGCAGTACATTCATCCTAAAACATTCATACAGCCCATTTTGAGGCAATACCAGGAGGAACAGACATTATCACAATTTTTCTAATATATATAGCATTTGTCATTACTTAAAAAAATAAATACATTTAAATATATTCAATATATGTGAAACAATTAGTGTTCACTGAGCGATTTCAACAGTATGTTATGCAGGATGGCAAACTAAAAATTTTTCAATGGGGGATCCATGGTTGGGATGCTGTGGGGCATCAAAGAGATTTGAATTGCCAACCTCCAATGGGATTACATAGCTTACATCAGCTGTGCAGAGATTGGTACACATAGTCAAGGATGTGTTGTGTAGAAAGTATTTTACACCTCTCCTCCTCTTCCTCAGCCCATGCGTTAAACACTGAACCACTGGGCTTTCAGGTTTTCTTCCACTTACACATACTTGTTGTGCAAGTTCACAATGCCTTCTTGAGACTCAGCACACATCCATTCAGCAACCCAAGTCTTTGTGCCAGTGTATGATCTGTAATCACATTAAATTTAGACAATTTAAATCCCACAGGCATAATGCAATGTTCTTGTTTGATTGATGAAGATTTCTTGACAAAATATGGAAAACTTGTCCATCATCATATCTGAAGCATTGTCATACTTTAACACTCCACAGTGCCCCAGCATTTTCAAAAAAGGGACCCCTCTCAGTTTGCTGTACTGCTCAACCTTCTATTGAGGAACATGTCATACATTCATATCAAAACATACCTTCAATTTCCCTGTGTCATCTATGTGCTATAATAAATCTATGTTCTAAAAATCAGCTGCTGTTTACAACTGCAAGCACACGAGATCAAAACTGGAAAATGTCAGGTAGATGCAGTGGAAGAGTAGGAATTGGACATCCCTTAACTGCAGCCCAGCATTCTGGATGCACGGAGACGATCAACCTTCACTGTTAGTGTCTTGCAAGGCTGAAAGCAAAACAAAAGTGACTGGAGTTAATGCAGTGATTAAAACACAAGTTCTTTCAACATATGCATAACAAATAATTGAATCATTTTCACATATTCTCATACTTGTTTGAAAACAGAATCTAACAGTACAGTAAACTTGGGAGGATCTCTGTTGTATATTTGATTGCAAACTATGAACATTTAATCATTCTCGGAACTACGGTAAAGAAAAATTTAGTAATGAATTAATGACTGCATTGTAAAAATAATGTCCCACTGAAAAACCTCAAAATGAATGTTCTCACTAGCTGTCAAAATTTCAGTTCCACGATGATAAACAGATTTCCACTGCCGTAAGAAAAACTTATCCAAAGGTTGAAGTTTCCAGGAAGAACCCACAGAATTTCATTAGATTTTCCGGGAGGAATATCTTGAATGAATGGTGTTTAGCACCTGCTTTTGCTACAATGGCATCACTGGCAATGGGCACTGATGATACATGAGATGAAATAATATGCTGGGAAAGGATTTATTTTTAAGGAAGGAAACATTCCAGGCCTAAGTTTAGGTTACCTCCCCGGCATTTGCCATTTATGAGGACTGAGGAAAACCTGGAAAAAATCTCGGTCTGGAAGGACGGTCCTGGCGGGATTCGAACCCCAGACATTCCGCTCAGGTGTCCTCACCTTAATGACCTCGGCCACCCATGGCAGTTAGAGGAATATTGTGAAGACATGTAGTGTCATTATAACTCATCCACTAATTAAAAACTAGAGCAAAATTATTTTCAGAGTTGGGAGGGAAAAAAGGCCTCGTTAAACCATGATCTCAACTCTTTTTACCCTATTTTTCCTTATGTTGTTATTTTCACAATTAGATTTTCCACCTTAAACATCTGCATTGAAACTTTAGGCTCGAAACTGCATGTATTCTCCTGCAACATGCTAAATTACAACAAATAATTTAGGAAAAACAGATCCATCCCTATTAATAGTAGACATAATAGTGTATGAATGAGTCAGCGCACTAATAGATTGTGCTATATTTAGATCATGTTTCTCCCCAACAAAAGATAAAAGTCTTTTTACTCTCATTTTGTGCTGGAAACCACTCTAATCAGCATTATAAATACAGGAAGGAGTATAATTAATTTGACAGTCGCCCTCTAGCTGTTTCCAAAAAACGTTCTGCCAATTCGTCTTTTTCTTCTTCTTTACATTTTGTTATCTTCTTGCTTTTAATTTTATAAATCGTTTTGAAAAGAGAGGCCGAAGAAGAGAATGCGATAAAATCTTTTCTTCCAAATAAATAGTTTTTTTAATTTTCCAAGGCCCCGAGCTTCAAATCTTCATTGGTTATGTTTTTCTTTGCTCTTCTTGCTTGTACAAAGCGGTAAAATAATTTATGATACATATATTTTTTATGCTCAATGGGATTTACTTTTGAGTAGATAACATTTGTATCGCCACATTTTTTCAGAGCCATTGATAATAGAATTTCTCTATCTTGCCACACCAACAGCATTTTAGCTTGAACCAATAACAGTCTAGGATTACCAGCAGATAAAGGTACAGCTGCGTGAGACTTTATCAGTGTTATTGTTATGATATCAATTAAAGGCCATTATCAAAAGTTTGCAGCCTCTTTTGATTCTGGCTGATTATATGATGTGCATGGCAATAATACATGTTATGAACATGCGAATAAAAGACTTCACTATCTACAGTACCATGAAGCTCTTTATATGTCCCAAGAATTTGTCAAATAATTTTAGTATACTTCCTGTTGTAAACAGCAACTCATTTTTGGAACATGAACTTCTTATAGCACATAAGACACAGGAAAATTGTTGAGGTATGTTTCGATATGAGTGTATTGACATGTTCCTTGTAAGCATTTTGAATCACCCTGCATACATGTAATTAGGACCTCTGTTTTTCAACCTAATTTTCTGATGAATTCAAGAGTAAGCCTGTTCACTAGAGTAAGTAATTTTGTATAATATGTAAATATCTCAATTAATTTACTTAGAACATAGCATACCACTTTAAAGATCACTATTCCTAAAGACTTGTTGCAGTTGTTGGGTCAAATGGGGCAAATATTTTAATTGAATTTATTAATTATTGACTTCTATACATAATAAATGTAATAAACCTATTAACTTGAAGTTTGAATTGAAACTTGTACAGTGAATCAAATGACATAACTAAATTATTTCATGAGTGAGTTGAACTACACACTCTTGTGGCTTCACTTTTTATATCTAGAACATATCACAGGCCATCATCTGAATCCTCAACTAATTGTCGACAGAACTTCCAAATTTGCAGGCAGACTACAGGATCAAAGAGGTAGTGTTCCAGCTGTTTTAAGTTCATGTATGATATTTGAATTCCCATATTGCTCACTGAACTTTTTTAAAGCAAGTTGCTAATTTTTCCTGTTTTCACCCAGTTTTAGAAGCATATTTACTTCAAACAATACCATGGTTCTAAGTAATAAGAAGCTGAGCTGTGTTTTTTAAGACTTTTTTGTGATTCACAAAGTATAATTAAGCTCTATAATACTTTTCTCTTGGTTCCATAGAGTTTGTTTGAATGGTTATTGGCATGCAGCAGTTCCAAAGTGCCAAATTTCAATTGGCCTCCTAATGGTAACAAGTAATTGGAAACCTCAGGTCTGTGTTGAAAACAGTTATGGGAATAGTGGAAAATGCAGTCCACAAATTAAATTGTGAAGTAAATGAGAAACTATGATGAAAAGGAACCTGGGATGCACCCAGTTTTCTTTTAATATGTGCTGCAAATTTAGTCATGAAGCTGAGAATATTATTGCTAAAATATGCACCATTTGGCATCACTCTCTAAAAATTCATTTGAATTTAATATTGCAGAGTTTAATTATTATTGTTATACAAAATTTTGTTGTTTGTATTTTTTCTGCATTGTTCTGTTATAGGAAAGGAGATTTATCATTAATTATTTTGCTCGTTTTTTCTACATATTTTACATAAAACTTGTTGATATACTTATTATAAATGCAAGGAGTGAAGAATGGTAATATATTTTATATTTAATATATTTTTTTTGACAACATACCTTTTTATTCATCATAATTTTGATGAACATTCTTAAAATATTCATCATTAGATTGCACATGTCCCAGCATTTCTGCCAGTCTTCGACAATATGCTGGAAATTTCTTATATGTGCTTCAAAATTGCCTCTGTAACCTTCTTTATGTTTCTGATGATGCAATGCCTCAAACAGAAATGTTTCTTCAATTTGGGAAAAAATCTGAAGGGACTAAATCTGGACAGTTGGGGAGTTGAAGAACACTCTTAAATTGATTTTTGAGAGATATTCAACAACAGCATTTGCAATGTGGAGGTATATATTGAATCACCATTTTCAGAATTTCTGAAAATGTTCTTAATGTTATTTAATGATCCTCTCCCAATAACAGCAGTGGTGATCATGTATTCTTCCATTAGAGCACAAACTGGAAATCCAGTTACACCTTCCTTTGAAATTGATTGTCTCCCCTCTTTAGCCATCTTTGAACTGTGCTAAAGGGAGAACTCTCCATAGGCCTCCTGATACAATGCATAGGCTTAAGCTGAAGATTTGTCGAGATGAAAGAGAATATTAGAGCAGCATATTGTTAGTCATGTGTCATCTCCATTTTGCTGTAGGCAAAACAGAATGTCTCTCACAGGCAGGAACTGGAAGTGACAACAATGAAATTAGTACCAAGTAATTACGCATTAAGCTAATAAAAGATTGTACTGTTAAATTTTAAGTGCAAAAAATTATGCTTGTGAAAAATTATAATCATTCTTTATAAAGCAGGCATCATATATGGTAGGATAAGAATTAAGTGCAAGAATTTAACAAGAGAAAGTTGTCCTTACAAGGGCACAACCCAACTTGAGAAGCTCAACTATAATAGGAAATTGACAACCTAATATTGGGTATACAAATAGAAATAATGTGGTAATAGTTATCCTTTTCACTTTTTTGTTGTTTTTGAAATATTTTATTATAATCACTTATTTCGTTCTTGCACTTCACTGGTGTAGGGAAGCAATGTCTTGTGACAGTTGCTCATAACAGGAATATGTAGCTGTATCTTGCTATTGGCGTTGATAGTACAGCATGCCAGTGTCTTTCAAATTGGTTCTCATTTTAGTGCATTTGGTTTCAGTATGTAAGTTTATGATGAAGTCCATAATTACTGCCAATCTTGTGAAAGGGAAAATTAATTGTTTTTAATTTGAGTAAGATTGAGATAAATTCAACACATGAGCAAAATTTCAAAGCTGAAGCATAAATAATTTCTTTCAATTAATTGAATAAATTAAGGATTTAAAATTACAATGTTATTATACTTTAGTGTCTTTGTTTTTTCCAGTACCTAAGGATAAACTTTTAATTTATTTCATAAATGGCTAAGGACTACCAAAATTAATCATATATACATAGAAGAATCCATAAAATTTTAGAAATTTGCATAAATCTGACATATTTTTCATTCAATGGAAAGTTCTATAAACAGGAATTGGATCTTACAAGCCCCTTATCTCCTTTTCTAGCTAATCCTTTATGAGTAGATTTGAAATACCAAATAGAAATGTGCCTCCATTCTTAGACATAAAATATTAAAATATCAAGTCAACATGAAATTTTGGAATCTAAAGCAATAGAACACACATAGCAATTACATAAAAGTCTCCAAATTTAACGCAAGACCATATAAATGTACAGTAGTGGACAGTTGAGCATGAGGACTCGGGTGACAAATAGACAGGTGAACGTACCTGTTACCAAGAAAGGTTACTCCGAAGAATAGAACAGGGTGAGGAATACATTTACAAAAGAACTGGTTTCCAGTGCAGAAGTTCAAGATACAAAATCTTATTAAAGGTACCACACACTTTCAGCAGAATTTATGAAATAAATGGTGCTGAATGTGAGAATATCTATATTAGGAAAACAAAGAGAAATATAGGAATGATCTGAAAGAGCAAACCAGGATCATTGAATACAAGAAAATAGAAAAATGTGCATTGGCATCTCATTTTTCCAACAGAAAACAATGAAATAGAGAAATAAATGAAACTTAAAGTTCATGGACCCACAGAGTCGACAACATGGGAGAAAATCTACAAACTCGAGGTGTTTGTAAATTATTTTTAATAGTGTTTTATGATTCCTAGGGCAATATGTTGATCAGACCGTAGATGGTAGTTAAAAGCAGTGTGTGTAGTGAAAGTACAGTGTTCAGTTGCTGTCAGGCAGAGAAAGACATGAGATTGACTGCGTGGTTTTTGTTTTTAATGACATGGTTTTGAAATTTATAGACATTTAACTGAGGTATAGGTTTGCCAACAATGGAGAACCTGCACAGAAGAATGTGAGTACTCGTCTTTCGTCAAAAAATTATGTTCTCCCAGTAAACATTGATTAGGGCTGAAAAGGTGCATAACCGTTGATGAACAGGGATTTCAGATGGATTTCAGCTGCTCAATCTTGCACAGCATTATTCACAATGTTATGAATATGAAAAAGATGTGCACACATTGGGTTCACAGAACTTGACACGGAAACAGAAGATTTAAAGCCTGTAATCTGCTACTGTAAATGCACAATGAAGGGTTTTTTTGTTTTTTTTTTTTTATAGAGCTGGTGGCTGGTTAGTGTTGAGTCATGGTATCACTACCAGACACCAGAGAAGAAAGTCCAGTCCATGCAATGGAAACTTCCAGGGATGCTCGGCCCAAAAAATTTTGTGCTGCTCCATATCTGGAGGCAAATAGATCATCATCTTTTCGGGCACTTCAGGCATACTGCTAAAAAACTGGCCTCCTCAAGTAATGATTGTCAACAGCAAGGTGTACTGTCAGACTCTTACATGGCTTAGATGCAGGATTCAGTAATGGCAAAAGGGGAAGTGGTCCTTCAAAATGACAATGCACAGCCCCACACCAACAACACTATGACTGCAAAGTTGACATTCTGTTATGCCACACCTACCTTCTTCACTATATCACATTCATCTGATTATGCCTTATTCGATAATATGAAGGACTTGTTGTGAGATGAAAAACTTGGTAACAATGATGAAATTCAGGCAGTTGTAGTACTCCCAAGTTTCAGGACACCATAGTGAAGTTACCAGGAAGATGGCAATGGTGCATTCACAGAGGAGTATATTGAGAGAACCCATGTGCATTGAATCATGTTGCATAATAAATAAGGCACAAAAAAATTATTTTATAAATCATTTCCATACACCCCTCGTATTTAAATTCAAGGATAGGCTAATGAACTCCTGCAGATGAAAACACTATTTTCATCTTGTTCACCACTCTTCACTCTTGTTCACCAAGGAAACAAAGAATCTTCCCAGCTGACAGATAGCCAAGGTCTACTAAACATGTACAATGAATATGCAAGTAAAGCCATAAGAATGTTAAGGTTTGTCTCAAATATACAAAAATTATCATATATGATTTGCTTTACCGTGCAAGTTTCAAATTTAATAAAGTTAAGAACTGATTATATGTTGTTTGTGAGTAAAATTTTAGAATTAATGAACATGAATTTTAATTGCAATATATGGTGTGAAATATAACACATTGGAGTGAAAATTATATTTCAGAAAAGGTAATTCCACAAGCAAATAGGGATTGTCAAGTTGCATTAGAGTCGAGAAGCAAATGGTTCAATAAACAGCCATCACAACTGCCTCAAAAAATTTAAATACACATGGAAATATGTATGATATTTCAAACAACTTCCAAAACTGCACATTTTGAACAGAATAGAAAAAGAAATGGTACTGGCATTCAAGAGTCCCTGCTAAGGTGATCTGCCTGTTGGTGACTACACCTTAAAGCATTGGGTGAAATAACAGCAAAAAAATAACTTTCCTGTCCTTCTGAATATTTACTGTATAACTGTAGTTCTTGGAAGGTAAAATTACTTGAGAATAAAATAAGAAAATGAATTCAATTTGATTGTGAAAGCCAATAATTTTGTTAGAGAAACTATTTAGAGCTTTTTGATTGTATGTTTAATATTTTCACTTCAGATATGAAATAACTTCTTAGACCTTATCACAGACACTTTGGCAGTAGTACAGTCTAGATAGATTAAATTATGGTAATACTAAGACCATTGGATCTTCTCTCCACACTACTAATTTAATTACAGTAATTGTTACAATAATGTTGATTTAAGTTTAAATTGAACAATTCATAAGTAAATCCATTGTAAAGTAATTTTAAATAGCCCAACCACTAACAAAAATACTGACTGTTACAATTAACAAAATAAATCTGAAAGAATTACTTTATATATAATAATAATAACAATAAAATTATAAATATACACCTAACATATTAAGTAGGCAACTAAATACAGTAAATGAAATATAAAAGTATAAATAAACTATAATCACAGATTAATATATTGAGCAGTAACCCTAGTATGTTGTTTAACTTAGTTTTAAATTGTGATATGATTTGATAGTTCCTGATATTACAAGGTAATGAATTCCAAGACACAAAAGAATCTGTGAAAGAGGAAGAATATTAAGTTGGTCAATGTAATAGTATCGTTAGTAAAGAGTGGTATCGAGGCTATGATGTGAAGATAGTTTACTCACATAGGATAATGTGAAAAGATAGTTAAAGAATGTATTCATTGCTAATAAGATTTGGAAGTGGGCAAAAGGATAATGAAATGATAACATATTAACAAGGAAAATAACACTCCAACTCAAATCTTTCCATCCAAGATTACAGGATTTTTTTCAACCCCTGAATGTCAATTTCTTTAGGCAGTATAAAATGAGAGTCAGGAAACTAGAAGTGTCTTTAATAATTGGACACAAAATTATAGCTAACAGTGTTCCAGAAAAATTGCATCTTAGAACTTTCATCATAAAATTGCACTCTTATCTATCATCAGCTCCACCAGTGTTGAAGATAGCAACATATGCATAAGAAAAATATGGGTATATTATAAACAATGAGGAGCTAACCTTACTTCATATTGAAAAAAGTGATATGGCAAGGAATATTTGAAGATGTAACCTTTCTAAAGTGTGTATATTGTTAAAAAATGCTCGGGTCATCCACTCTGTTCTGAATCCACATTAGCACATGTCATCACATAATGAACATTTGTGTTGTTAATATCAAAATGTGGTAGTGATTTGGTGGAGGGGATGTTGAATATCATAAATGATCTATTCCCATTAGCACAGGATACAGGTAGAGCAGCACAGAAAACACCATCCTGCAAGCAAGAGCAGGTTAAGTTAACATAATATATGTCATAAATAGCAAAACAATGAAAGCACCATGTGCCACATACTTGCTAACAAAGCCTTCCTCATACTAACTACCAGCTGCTACCTGCACATGCAGTATATGTTTTTGAAAACTGTGCCAACCCTTATTTCACATATCCTCAGTGTAGAATGATGATGATCTATTCTGTACATTCAAAAATAAAAATGTATTAATAGTTCAAAGTATGACATTGTATGGCAAACAGCTGTTTATCTTACACTTTAATGACATCACGTGTAATTCTACACTAATGCTTTCAAAAATTGTGCATTATTTTGTGCAATAGAACTTTGATTATTTAATAATACATTTAGCAATCCACTCATATTTCATTCATTCCTTTAAAATACTCCTTATTAGATCTCCAAAATTCTGTACTAGTATTTAATAAATAGTTTGATTTAATAAACCTTTCCTTATCATCTGTCCCATTAATTTCCTTTACTATTGCCATTTGCAACCCAAGAACTTAATCATAAAAGATCCTTAATTTGAACTTCATATGATAAAATCGCTCAATTGAAACTATTAAAATTTAAGGGACAAAAAAAAAGTATAAATACAATTAAAACAATAACAAAACAGTAGAGAAAATGTGCCACCAAACTTACAACCTCCTAAATACAAAACACGTTCTTTATTATGAAATGCTTCAAAAATGCCCAATATAAAAGCTAAATTGTTACTGCTTTTCAAATCTATGCATTATGCACTGTCTAGCTTGATGGCAACTGGAAAATGCTCCACAAAAATGTAATTGGGTTGTAACATATCAGAAAATGTCAATAATGTGGCATATTCATGAAACACACAGATGTAATATCTTGTACCAGGACTTTGTTATTTCCACTTGCTACACTCTCAATATTCTTGTTTTGTTGCACTGCATAAGGAACTGGAACGAGCAGCAGAAATATGGGACACTTCTCCGTCAATACATGAAGTGAGTCAGAGATTGTCAATATTATAGGTCTCTCAATCCTTAATCAACTGTTTTCTAAAGTGATTATATTTGACCCTTTCCTAAACCTTATCACATCTTAAAATCATATTGTATTTCTTCTGTTCCCAAGACTGGATTGTATTTGGAAATTATTTTGGATTTAAGTTCATGTTGATGTAGCACAGGACAGAAAGCAATTCCCTGGGGATCTGACCTTTCATGGTGGGTGATTCCTAAACTGGCACTCTTCCAAATGGAGTCAAAACACTATGCACCTGGCTTTTGCACGTATAGCTCGAATTGTAGAATGTGCTAACCTTAAACATTTTAATTGCTTGTGAGCAACTATTGAAGAATGACAAACTTGTATGAAAGTCATTTTCTCTAAATAGTAAAGTATTCACAAATTAAAGTTAACAAAATTTTAAAAAACTCAGGTTACATTTCAAATTGATTAACTGAAAACACTGTTGTAGCTTTTCTTCATGGCTTTTTTTAATAGTATCAAATGTTCATTTTTACAACTGAGGACCACAGGTTGTGAACTGATACATGGAATGAAATAATAAATTGGTAAATGAAAGGAGTATTCCAGGCCAAGTTTAAGGTACTCCCCAGGCTTTGCCATTTATGAGGACTGAGGAAAAAAATCTGAACAAACCCTCAGTCAGGGAGGGCAGTCCTTGTGGGAAATGAACTTCAGACCTGCTGCTCACAAGTCTGTGCCTTAACAATCTCAGCCATTCATGGCTATGCCTTGCTTTCTTCTTTCCTGGTAATCAGAATTCATTTTCCTGAGATTCATTGAAGAAAACAGTTTTTCTTCTGTTTCACTATAGTGTATCTTTTAGATGTTATTTTCCTAAATTTTGTTTAAATTTTATGTCTTATTTTGTGATAGTTTATCTTTTAAAATAATGTTAGATTAATGGATAAACATATAAACCTAATTGTATACCCTAAATAGTATGTAAATTTTAAAATGAAATAAGTAGATATGCATTTATCATATTCCCATGGAGCATTCTTATGAATTTGAGTACACTGTATTCAGTATAATAAACTTTCTTAGTGTTAAAATTGATTTGAATTAGAGATGTGTAGATATCAAATTTTCCAGTGCCTGATTCTTATACTTTTTTTAATAAATAATTGATGCTTTAATATCTTCTTTTATAAAATTACTCATTTTATTATTTTCAGAATATTAAAGAGCAATCAAAAACCTATTAATAATATAAATCTCATTGACAAGCCCTTGTGAAACTGTCTGAACTTGACAACAGACTATAACTTAACTCAAAACAGTATTTATGAATCTGCACTTATGCCTGAAGGAAGAGCTCTTGCAGAAATTCTTCAATATTTGCCTCTCATCATCTGCACTTCCCTAATACAAGAGAGGGAAATAGCAAAAGAAAAAACAAACAACCACCAACCAAAAATACTCTTTTTGCGTTATACTTCACTCTAAGTTAGTCACTTAGAACATGTTTCTAGAGCCCTTGCACCTTTCAGCTGTGGACTGACTGGCTTAGTTCGTGATGGTTCCAATGTGAGTTGACACAGGTTGTCCATTGGTGTAATTTCAAAGATCAAATTAAATAGGATTTTTATTTTAGGAAACAAAGATTGGGTTATTAACTTCAAAACTCCACCAATGGACAACCTGTATCAACACACATTGGAACCACCTGATGTCCCCAGACCATCTGCCAACTATGCCAGACGGTCCACAGATGATGAGAAAAAGATCTTTCAAAACATGTTCTTATCCACTAAATTAAAGTGAATTATAGTGCTACTATTTTCCAACATTTCATAGTGTAAAAAGTTTCTGCTTCACAGTTACTAAATTCTACTCATATTAAAAACTAAAATGCTCATTTTGTAGCTGTGTAATTCTTACTGACAGTAACAACTGCTGAAATAGAGAGCGTGCAAAACATAACAGACTGCAGCTGGCTCTTGTAGATATATTATTAGGTGTATAAACTTCTACAACAGATGCAAAGCTGATATTTGGTGCCAAATAATATATTATGTTTTAATAAAAAGTCAATAATTGCCAGTGCTAAATATGCAAAAATATTGAAGCACTAATTTAAATGTTAGTGGTCAAAATTATCGACCAGCTCTTGTACAGTTAACATATGTTATTAGAAGCTTAGGAACAAGGTATATGTTTATGGCCACTTTAAAACATGCTACTTATTATAAAAATAAAAAAATTGTTGTAATTGTAAAGCATGTAACTAATGTACAAGTGTATTGTTTGACATTGATACCTCTTGCAGCATCAAGGAATCTACCATATTGAAAACCCATCATTAATTTGAATTCATTAGAATGGATAATAAAATAATTTAAAGTTTATATGGGTTAATTAAAAGTCCTGCACCACCTAAATAACTTTTAAGCACATGGCTCAGTGACATGAAAATCAGTGCATGGGGATAGCAGTCTGCTAAGAGCTCAAAAATGATATTACAGACTTTTCTACTTCTAGTTTAACCATAAATAACTCAATCTTATTTTAAATATATATTTTTCTTTTTTCAAATAATGCTCGTTAAGATCTTTTCAAAAATCACGTATACAAGATATTCTGTACAAATGTATTGTTACTAAATCAAGAAAACAGAAAAGTGTAGCAAATGATAAACCACTTCTTTTGTTAACTGGTTTTGTCATATGTAATATCATAAATAGTGTCCTTTGTGTATATCCATGGAATAATGTTTATTGATACAGAAATATCTTATTTAAATATGGCATCCCTTATTTAAATAATTTTGCTGTTCAGGGAAAGGAAAAAATTCTAATTTTAATTATGGTTTGCTATGGAGACAGGCAACTATCTTATCAAGAGATGGCAAATTTATTTACTATTATGTGCATCTGGATTGCATTCCAATTGCATGTACAACAGTGACAAGGATCGTAAAGAGATTTACTCAAACTGGAAGCATAAAGCACATACCAAGATCACGTTGCAACTGATGAGAATACTTCAGTGAATATTCTTCAAGAGCAAGAAAATCCAAATGTTTCTGTTGTATATTGGTCCTTGGAATCAAATATAAGCCAAAATGCGACGATGAAAATCTTTAAAGAGTACGAAGCAACATCCTAATCAAATTTGAATTTTGCATGAACTTTTAGAGGACAATTCAGATAGAATGCAGCTTTGTGAATTAATAATGATGGGGTGTGTTAACAGTAATTCAGTTTTCTTATACAAGTTGTATTCTCAGATGAAGCCACATTCTGCCTGAAAGAATTTGTTAACAGACACAACTGCCCATACTGGGCAATACAAATCCACAATGGATGGATGAGATTCCCAAGCGGCATCCACAAGAACTTCATGTTTGGGTTGGTATTGTTGGTGATCATATCATTGGTCCTTTCTTTAGAGAAATTCTTAATGCTAATAGATAGTTGCATTTGCTTTGAAGTCACATAGCAAATTAGTTTCCACATCCAGTCAACCTGGGCTACCCAGATTACATCTATTTTCAACAAACTCACTATGGACAGAATGTTTATCAGCACTTAGACCAGGTTTTTACACTACAATGGATTGGTAGGAGAAGTCATCCCCAGTATTATTGCCTTTGGATTTCTTTTTGTGGGGTGATTTAAGTCAGCAGTATATCTAAAAAAACATGAACTTAGAATATCTGGAGTTTTAAATAATGGAAGCAGTGCGGGGCATTCCTAAAGCCTGGGTAAGTCATTCCTTATACTGTTTCTATGATCGAATGTCACATTGTCAAGTAACTGAGGGCTACCAGTTTGAACACAGAGTTCCGAGTTTGAGCTAATTTTTTATTATTATTAATTTCATTTTGTTTATATTATTTTTTTTTAAGCAAGTTAAACTGAAAGAAAAAAGTTGGTATATCATTGAGTTCTTAGTATATGGTAATCCCCACAAACTGAGTTTCACATTACTGAACCACATGTTTCAAAAGTTACTTAGTTCGTGTGGGACTAACTAACACCCTGTATGTTGGGTGATATCAATAACATATTAGTCTGCTCTGCGGCAAACAACTGTTTTGGGCAAAAAGAAAAGTTACATTAGAAAAGCAGCTTGTCCTTACTTTACCTTAATGTACTGGTCAACATATGACATACTTTCTGCTGCAGTAAAGCAAGCATATTCATTAATGAAAAGAAAGAATGGAATTTCTATCCAATTGCTAAATTCAGTAGGATGATCAAAACCCATTTTCATGAAGTAATCAGATTTGATTTCTCCGTGGAAAGCTAGCAAAAAAACAGATGTTAATGAACTATATCAAAATAATTTAGAGGAGTCTAAGACGAGCAATTGTGTGTTTCACAAAGAAAAATTTTGAAGTTATTAAGTGATAAAAAGTAGAAATTAGATGCTAATAAATCAGTTTTAAAGGGAAATGCAGTAAAAATTTTCCCTAGAATGTCTTAATCTTGCTTCATGAGCAAAGAAATCCCGAATTTCAAAAGCCCTTATCAGCATTTTCAAATGAAAATCTATTTTAAAAAAAAATAAAAAAAGCTCAAGTTGTGGTATTTAAGAAAGAAAGTTAATAGTAAATGTGAGAAATAGAAGTAAATAATGAATACAATGTGGTGTGTAAGTTACATTTATTTAGGAATTGAAAGTGATGGGAGAAACAAACGAGATAAGTGTTTGCAAATGGAAAAAGAAAAAAAAGTAATAGGTTAGATTTGTTTTATTTAAGAATGCTCTTAACATATTTTGTCATTAGCATCCTATTCAATCCAGGGTTGAAACGGCTGGTTAATTTTGCTGTGGAGTCTCTTCTTACATGGTTTAAATTCTTTTACATGCCCTAAGTATATAACACAGGATCAACAGTTTTACTTCTCTTGCCAGCACTTTTATGCCCTAAAAATTTCAACCACTTTAACCAGGTTTGAATTTGAGATCTTGAATCTAAGAAACAAGTATGGGTATCACTAGACCACCAAGACTAACTAGGTAAAAAAGTAAAGGCCATTAGAGGATGTCTGTACAAAATGCCAGAGATGGAGGTGAAATGATCAGAAAGTGTATATGAAGGCGGTTCAAAAAGTTCTTGGCTGAAAGAAATGGCGCACCATGCATTTTCATACATGTGCTTTCATTTGTTTGGTTTCTGTATTCTAGCAAAGTAAACAAGTTGAGGCTTTTTAGCAAAATGGACAAAATCGAATGTTAGGTAGTGATATAAAGTACTTCGATTTAAAAGCTTTTAACACCAATGAGAAAAAGGGGGGAGGGGGGATTGGATTCCACTTTGAAAGACTCCATCGTTTTCTTCGATAAGTGAATGGGCTGCTGAGTTTAAACACAGTTATTCCATTTTTATGAACATTCCGGACATTCAATTACTGTAACGACTAAAGAAAACATTGCAAAAATCCAAAATGCCATATTAAAGGATAGACAAATCAAGGTACTTGAGCTTGCTGAAATTGCGAAGATCTCAACAGAATGTTTCTGGAATATTTTACACATATGAAAACTCGCAGCAATGGGTACCGCTTTTGTTAACCGTTGGTCAGAAGCTCATCTGAATGAACATTTCTCAGGAGTGCTTGTGACATGTTCAGAAGCAACTCGACATTACGTCACTATGAATGAAACATGGATTCATCATCAATCGTCAGAGAGCAGCTGTCTAAACAATGAGTTCAGGAGGGTGAAAGTGCTCCGAAGAAGGGCATGTGTTCTCTCAACAGGAAAAGTGGTGGTCGCTGTATTCTGGGATGCTCAGGATGTGGAGGTGTTGGTAGACTATTGGGAACAGGGCAAAACCATCGACGGGGAGCATATGCAGCATTACTGGAGAATTTGAAGGACGTTATTAAGACCAAACATCTGCATTTATTAAAGGCAAAAATATATATTTTCCAGCAACATGTTGTACCTGTGCATTCAATTACATGACTGCTTTCACATGCACCATATTCACCATAAAATATTTGCGGCCCTGTTGCCTTCCTTCCACAGGAACCATGCAGTGCACCTCTGCACATGATAATCATCCTCCATGATCTGTCATTGCTCGCCTTCAGCATCTTTATTCACCCTTTCAGATGACTAAATTATCACTGGCTTGCCACTTCCAGGGTTTGCACACCAGACCAAGTCCAAATCATTTTTAAATAACACTTGTAGATTGCTGTGTATTTTATGATTAAGTATACTCATACATAAGTAACCAAGTATCACATCAGTGGCATACTGTTGTTATGAAACGTAAACATGTCAACCAAAGATCTCAAGTTGCTTGTTTAAGACTCCTTAACAATTATAAATTAGTTCATTAACACCGTAGTATACCAGCAGTAGTAATGCCTCAACAGAAGTTTAAACTCACTTGTAACATTGAAGAAAAGTCATGAAGGTTTTATTTCTTTGCCAACAAGCTCTGAAATTGAACACTGTGCAGTCTTAAGTCAGAGTCTTCATTTTGCTAGTTATTCAATTACAAAAATGACAAAATTTTTATAAAAACCTGAGAGTTTTTTAAAACATTGTTAACAGCTTTTAATGTACATTTTTCATGGTATCTCTTGCTTTTCAATTTTCTGTAATTTAATAATGCAGCCTGTGCTTGATTGAAACAGAAAACATGAAAAGGGGTGCTGTAAATAAAGTAAAACAGAAGTTTCTTTTTTTTTTTTTGTTTGCAGGACAGTAGATGGGAAGAAGGACAAGAAGAAGAAAGGACTGTTCTAGTTGCAGGCTAAGAGGAACAGGTAAGGGGCAATTCAAGTATCAAGTTATGTGGATAATAATAATAATAAAAGAAGTTATTAAAAGTGAAGCAATATATCATTTGATCATAGCAGTTGGCATAGTAACACTACCTCACTTGTTTAAAATACAAAACATATTTTAAGAGCATTTGCTCTCATCATCAGCTGGGACAGCTATGGGTGGCTGAGGTCATTAAGGTGCGGACTCATGAGTGGGAAGCCTGGGGTTCGAATCCCACCAGGATCATTCTCCCTGGCTGGGGTTTTTTCCAGGTTTTCCTCAGTCCTCATAAATGACAAATGCTTGGGAGGTACCCTAAACTTAGGTCTGGAACGCTTCCTTCCTTAAAAAAGTTCTTTCCCAATTTATCATTTCATCACATATATCATCAGTGTCCACTGCCTGTGATGCCTCAGTAGTAAAAACAGGCGTTAAATACTACTCAAAAATAAAAAATCATCAGCTGGAGACCATCTGTCATCCTCTGGTGATGGTAGAACGGATTTGCTAATATATCTCAAATGTTCTTATATCATATTTTCAAAAATCTCTTTGTCATTTCTACATACCATATTTATGCAAATCTGTTCCGTAGTTTGCCGATAAATTCAAATTTATCATTTATTACATCATAGCTGCAATTCTCGACTTTGTTACATTTATTGTTAGCCTACTTTGCATAGAGCATTTGAATAGTAGGTAGTTATGAAAGGCAGCAACAGAAATTGGCATTATTTGCAACTAAAGCTAGTAGGAAAAAATTCATTGGTCCTTGCAAAGGAAGACATTCTGACACTGAAGAAAAAGTTTTGGAATTTGTACATGACAGGAGGAAGAATGGGCAACCTGTGACTAATGACACCATTTGATTATTGATATGCTAAGAACAAATACAAACTACCAGGGGGCCTCGACCTATCTGGTGCAGACATTTTAGGGTATAGTCATATATAATTACAAAACAAAAATATATGCAATAATTGGTTTTATTCTATCACCTTTATCCAAGTTCTAATATTGTAGTGACACCATATAACTTTTTCTTCTTTGACCTGCGCTAACTGTCCTGGCAACAGTATGAGTGATGGATTTTGTCCTATATGCTCCAAGATGGGACAATAGTCCATTTATAAATTCTATACTTTAATAATTTCTTGAAGCAGACTGCTTTTCTCTCAAATGCCATACAACAATATGCCAAAATCATTTTTTATGATTATAAGTTTCTAATTTGGGGCACGCATTAGATTCGCCCAAGTACAATGTATTTTATTCGCAATTCTCACAATTAAGTTGATAAATGCTGGCTTTCTTGTAATGTGGCACTGCATCATTTTGATTAAAGAGCTTTTTAAATTTGTTTTTGGGTGGTAAGTGAATTTCTTCTACTTGCCATTTTCATTAATTTTTGTCAGTGTGCAAGTGTTTCTGATGGCCTTGATTTTCTTAAATTTAGCAATTTTTTTATTTACAAGAAAATTGTTGGAAGCATTCAGAAGAGCTGTGTTGCAGGTGTGTTGGTACTCTTTCTGATATTCCTCTTTACCAAGTGGCACATTCACCAATCTGTGTGTAAGGCTATCGATGACTCCATGTTATTCTGATTTGGAGTTACAGCTGTTGAAACTTAACAAGTGGTTTGGCTGCCATAACATTCAAAATTCTGTTTCATTAACCAATATTAACTTTTACAGCATATTAAACTTTGTATGAAGTCACCTTTCCCTTGCATTAAAAGTTTAACAACTAGCAGCAGTTCAAAAATGGTGGCTGTAAATCCACCTGTAGATGTTGAAATTATTTTTTTGGATATATTAAAGTCATTCATAACAAAGAAATAGCTGTAAGGTGTGACTTTGAAGTTTTAATGCAAAAGAACAATTTTTACAAAAATACAGAACGTGAAAAATGATCATCATAGGCTTGTAGATAAAATACGAGAGAGGTTAGAACACCTTTGTGCCTCTGCTCCTTTTAATATTCCTTACATAAGCCATATGTTTTAATTATTCTATGCAAACAAAAGTACATCAGAGTGCATTAAGGCTTTCCATTATGATAACACCATCTTGATCTGTGCTATTTGCAATACTCAGGAATGTTAACAAACATGTTAGTGTATAATTAAGTAAAAATTGTACTTACGAAGCTGTAGACAATGGAGTGGTAATATATACTACATTAATGTGTTCAGTTGTTTACACTAAACAACTAGTTAGTGTTTTTTTAACATCTGTTGATGAAACTGTCCCCTTAATGTAGTTATCTAAATCAGTTTTCTATATATTCCAAAGGCTATCCTGTTACCATCTTTAATTATTTTCAAGTCTAAGAAGGGCAAGTAGCCATCTTGTTCAATTTATAAAGAGAAATTTATATTTTATCTTATATATTTAAAAGGTTTAAAGCATCTTCAGTTTGATTTTAGGAAACTGTTGAAAAAATGTTATCCCAATACTGATGCCATGTCTCAAAAATTAAGGGAAAAGCTTTGGTATTGCTAGTGCACTCATGAACAGTCCATTGCTCAATCAGAAATTTACTAATAAAATCTGTTATTGAAACTCAAGTAATACTACTTAATGCACAGCTTACCTATTTCTTCTTTGGATAATTTTGTGGACAATAGCCATATTTTTAAAATTTCAATAATTTATCTCTTAGGAATACTGGGAAATAGAGCAATAACCTCATAACTTCTTTAGATAAGATTATGTTATTAATATTTTCATTTGAAATTTATTTTTAATTCCAAGACTGTTGAACTTTTTAAGAGAGTTAACATTTTGAGAAAGTCATTTTAACAGTTGTTATGTGGAATTTGTTGTGTTGCATATATTACAAAACTAATTATGTAATGGTGTGTTTCAGGGACCACATGTCATAAGGAGGAACGTCCATTGTTTCGATTCTCCATTCCAATGTTTTGTATGTAATAACAGAAGACATTTCTCTCCTACTGTGCTTGATGATATTATGTACGAAATACAAAGCCACCTTCAGAGTAATGAATTTTAGCAAATAATTATTTGTACAGTATTTTTGTTTCCTCACTTAAAGATGCTAGAAGTTCATGATGTTTTAATGAATAATGTAATAAACTGCATGTAAGATCAATATTTGTTTGGTCACATTCAGAAATTGCATTTAATTACCTGTAAATGCTGATTGAGAAATTTGTATGAGTGTTTCAATGTTTTGCTGGACTGCACAACTTTTAATAACAAAAATCTCAATGATTGTTTTGTGTTGGTTGTAGAACTGCCAGAGATAAACAGCAATATGTCTGGTGCATTGTGGTGGAAGCTGCTGTTTGGCAGAGGATTTTTATGTGCCATAGGCTTTCGGGAAAAAAGCAGATAGCATAAAATTTGTTAACACTTTTACAGATCAAATAACTTATCTTGGAAATTAAAAAAGATGTACTAGTCAATAAGCTGATATTTATTACAGGAGCCATGCAGTGACACATCTGGTTTTTTAATGTTTCCCAGAGTCTGCAATACATCATTGTTTGCTGTTATGTTGCAACTTAAATGAAGAACTGTGGAATAAAAATAGCTATCAACTCTCTTCGAATATAAATATAAAGTAGAGAAACAGTAAATTTTAGTTTATATTAGTTCAGAGGATGGTTGCTATTCTTTTATAAAAATATTGTCCCAAATTGGGCCACTTCCAAACTGCTGTTCTTGACTGGGGTGCATTTGGTATATCAGATTTTATTTACATAGCAGTCCAGAAAACATAAAGCAAATTGTTGAGTGTGTTCAAATGAAATGTAACTATTGGCAATATAAAAATAAAAACATTTAAATATAAATTAATTTTGTATTGTAGCCTAATGTTTGTTAGTTTTACTGCAAAAAGGAAAGAAGTATATAATTGTTTTGTTCTCTTTTGCTAAGAAAATTTATATTTTAAATGAGTCAATTGCTGCTCCAAATGAAGTTAAATGTCATGTTCATAAGAACTGCAATTTGTTTTAGTATATCTTCCATATGTAAGCATATTGCTAACAATTTCAACAAAATTTTATGTTAATATGGACAGAACATTTAAACTCACATTGAGAGTGCCAACGTTTCATCTTTTAATTTTAGATCAATGCAGTGATGTCTGAAGTATTTATAGGTCCTTCAGATACTGTACATCTTTTATTATTGTTACTTTGTACAAAGGACCAATAATAAGAAATGCATCCTTAATTTCTTGAGATTCTATAACTCTTTCTTCATCTTGTAGGAGGACAAGTTATTAAGTAAGTTACAAATGGATATGGAACTTAAACAAATAAGAGTACTGATTTGAAAAATATATTTATTCCTTTACATAATCTCCTGTACATTAAGGCATATGTTCCATTTTCACAGTCCTCTAAAATCCAGCAATGTAAAATTCTTTCGGTTGCTGTCAGAACCAGGCAGTAACTTCTCCTCCATTAGTTCCATTGCTAGGAAAATATTCATCCAAAAGATGAATATTTAAGAGGGCCAAACAATGGCTAACCTTGGAGCAAGGTTGGGGCTATACGGAGGATGCTCAAACCGGTGCATTGTCTTGCAAGAGCAATATGCCATTGGTGAGGAGTTATAGTCACTTCAGTTGAATGGTCTGAGGATGTTACAGTAAGGAGTCAGCATTTATGGTTTGTGCTTGAGGCTGGAATGCGATGAACACTATGCCTTCATGATCCCAGAAGACTGATCATTTTTCTGGCAGATGATAACTTTTTTTCATAGGCAACACAGGGTGGTTCCACTGCATTGATGCATGGTGAACCCAAAACTTGTCACCTGTGATAACTCAGGCTAGCATATCATAGTAGCTATTGAGATGCTTTAATGCCAGACACATTCTTTTGCATTTTGTGTTGTGGGATCAGCATGCACAGACTTTGTGAAAACCTAGCCTGTCATGCATTATAAGGTAGGGCATACTGTAGACAACCAATAGCAATGACTATAGTGTCTTTATCCTTCTATCTGCTTAATGCCAATTCACCTCTGTGACAATCTGTTGCACAGCAGATGTGGTGTTAGTCTTCAACATGTGGCCTTCCTTCAAATTTTAGCTCACAGTTGTAAACAGTTTGATATGATAAGCGCTTCTTACCATAGATTGGGAAGCATACCTTTATGAATATTCCATACCCCATGCCTACAAAAATTGCACAAGGGTTATATGCTGACTCAGAGGTGCTTCCATTTTACAACTGCTGTTTGCTATTGTAAACCTTGATTGTCTTATGTAAAATGTCACTAGTTGCCATCTAGTAGCAATAGCCTCAGGTGCATCATTCAAACATGTATCCCACATCAATTTGTAACCTAGTGTCGTACACTCATATTATTGGAACTTGTATAGAGCCTCAAATTCATCATACGTGTGTGTTAGTATTTTGCATGCTGTTGTTTATAGAATAACATTCTGAGCTTGTATCTCTGGCTTGTCATTGAGGCGTGATCAATCTGAAAACCAGTGGTATGTGGTATTGGTGCTTGTTTTTCTCTGTGCAACATTATATGTTAATCAATGAGAAAAGGAAGGAGAAGATGAAAGATACAAATTAAAAGCTAATATTTTAACAAGTGAAGTGTCTACATTTTTATAATCAGAAAGAATTAAAATTACATTTAGTTACCTTCAATATTGCTACACTTGTGACAAAACCTTAGTCTTCATGTATTCCTGTTTCATGAAAGTATGGTCTAATACATTACAAGTGTAAATACTTGTAGTTATTAATAAAATTCTATTCTACATTTGTACTTGTTAATCTAAATATGTGAAGTTATAATGATGAGAGTAGGAATGTGTATAAAGAAAAAAATATTTTAAGTGTCATTGGCCTTATGTATTTCAAATGCATATTTTAGTCCAGCATCTTAGTTAATGTTTTTCAAGGTTGTTGCTACATGCCATGAAAATAATTTCTTTCCATTCCTGAGAATCTTTTAACACAGTTTTCATAATTTTTAACTTATATAGTTCAAATATGATTGCCAATCAGTATAAACAAATTTATATAAATGATAAAATGTAGTAATAAAATGAATAACTGAGTGCAGTTGGGTGAAGCTTGATTCTTCTGCCACCATCCAGCAACTGAATTGATGATGCTACGTAGCCAAATGCAATCATCATCTCAAAGTGAACTATTATGCTTGAATATTGAAATGCATAATAGTATTTAAATTGCATTATTTCTGAGATAAATATAAGATCCATATAGCAAGAATGACAATTATCTGCTTTCTACATAAAAAATGTGAATTTGTTATTATGGAGTGGACATAAAGTAATTCAAGGTGTGGCAACATATGGCAAACAGCTGTTCCTCCATCTTGATCTTGTATGATGTCACTTGTAACTTACTGCCATGAGTGACTGAGGTCGTTAAGGCACAGGCTTGTGAACCGAAGGTCTGGGGGCTGGGATCTCACCAGGACCGTCCTCCCTGACAAGTTTTTTCCAGGTTTTACTTATTCTCATAAATGGCAAATGCTGGAGAGGTACCCTAAACTTAGGCCTGGAACGTTTCCTTCCGTAAAAAATCCTATCCTAATATATCATTTCATCTCGTGTATCATCAGTGTTGTGGACTTGTACCAGTAAACTTGTAATATATTAGACCATAATTTTGTGGAATAGTATCACGGTAATCTCTTTCATAATATTCATTTTGCTAGTTATTAACATGCTTCACACATGCACCCCAAAATTTGGCAATAATGTTGTCAGCACACACACACACACACACTAGTGTTGAGTTTGGATATAACATTGCATGTTCTTACATCAGAGTTAAGACATTTTAAACTATTTCTATGGGATTAAACATGCATGACAATCTAAAAACTAAATCTCCTCTCTGCTGCTAATTCATTAATCACATATGTCTTTCTTATATTTCTTGTTTTATATTTTCAATTAGCACAGATTACAGAAGCAGTGCTTTTTGTCATGATCCTTCAAAAAGTTTAGATTGTGTTCTATTTTACTAGACATTGTTGGAATTTTTAAATGTCTTGTGTGATGGCTTGCATTGTCTAGATCAATGACACTTTTGATTTTCAAGTTGTTACAATCCATATCATTGTAACAGTCTGCTTTCCCATCACCTGTTATTTGCAGAGAGATGAAAGTTGGGTACCCACTCCTCGCCACATACAATGATCCTTTTTCCTGTCAAAAATGGCACTTTACGCTAAGTCCAATTGTGCTATCCTCTTTTTATGCCACTTCATGTGTTTCATCTGAGTAAATCATACAGCAACCCTCAGTTTGTTGGTCTTATGCAAATATTCATATCTCCATGTAATTATTCTCGCACATTTGCATAGTGCATTTTCTATTACTTAAGGTTTTGAAGCTGGTCTTAGTGAAACAGGAAGTTCACACAATTTTGTTTCTTTGTATGGAAATTTGCTTATTTCCACAAGGTGTTTCACTAATTCAGAAATCATTAAGATATTCCCACTTTGGTAATAATTATACATTTCCTGGCAAGTCTAAGTGATACTTGGAATTTTCCTCTTTTACAAATTTGTTGCAATTTTTTTTTTTTTTTCTGTGATTTTTTGTGTACATCTCTTTTTACAGTCCTACTAACAGTTTTTCTGTTTAGTTTGAAAACTTTTGCTCTTTTATTAATTGTGCGATTTCCTAGTTATATTTAAGCATGTATTTATGCACTACACTTTAGGACTGGTTACATAACATAGTAAGAAGTTCATTTCTCTGCTCTCCCAAATTTCCAGATGTAGTAGGCTCATGGTTGCAATCTGTAGCTCCACAGCATTTTTGTTTTTACATGCATTTAGACACTATCTCTAATACATGACAGCAACTGACTGCTTACTAAAAAAGACAAACCACCATTGATGCATTTAATATTCAGTTCTCTGAGCAGATGCTTATAAACAAAGATATGGTTTGGTATGATATGGTTTTCATAGAGTTGTTGCAACAGTATATCGTGAGATAAGTGGACCTTGATATTACCCATGGGTATAATAAATTTAAGACTACTATACAAAGGACCAGTAATGTGCAATGTATCTCCAATTCCTTGAAATCAAATAAATTTTTCATCATATTGTATTATTGAAACTTTGTATAAAGAATAAGTAACTAAGATGCATCTCTAATTCCTTGACATCCCATAAATCATTCTTCATCCACTTTACAAAGAATCAGTAATTTAGGTTGCTTTTTTAATTCCCGAGTTCCCACAAATTTTTTTTTGTTCTGTATTGTTGGTACTTTGTACAAAAGATCAGTATTTTAAAATGCATCTCTAATTCTTTCAGATTTCATAAATCTTTCTTCACCATATATTATTGGAACCTTGCTCAAAGAATCAATCATATGAAAGATTTCTGTACTTGTGAGAGATTATTCAATTTTAATGGTGGCAGGAATGTATGTATGTTTCAGCCACCTAATAAAAAGTGTAATGTCATCATTATAATTCCATGGCAACTGCAGTGGACCTTAATGATTAATGAATGAAACACAAGTGAAGTCAAAAGTGACATTTGAAATATTTGTCATTTACATTTGAGTGTGAAGAAATAGGGTGAAAAAAATGTAAAGAGGGCAAATCGTCTAACTGGAGCTGAATGTAGCCATGCAGACAGCTTATAATGATGTATTTTTATCATACATGACAAATGTAAGTAGTTAAGGTTTTGTTTATATTTTGTTCAGAATTCAAACCAACCACTACTGAAGTTTTTTTCCTAATTTTTGTTCCCAAAAAACAGTTCCACAATGTTGATTTTTAAAGATTTGTGCTATACTGTTATGTCACTTAAACATAAGAAAAAAATTGGCATTAAATATATAACCCACAAATTATCGTAAATGAAGGAAAGGACAAAATGAAATACTAAGGACTGCTACTGGTGTGGCTGTTTTTTTTATTAAGTGAAGACTGCAAAGTACCAATTTCGTTAAAGAGCTCACATTTCCAAATTTAGTAATTTTCATAAGCTAACCAAAAGCGTCTGTAGCTTGCATGTCCTGCCAGCTTGTGTTAATGCTATAATGATTTATATAGTCTTGAACACATAAACTTAAAACAGTAAAAAATGAATACTAAGTTTAGATTAAAAACAGTGTTTTTGCTAACAGCAAATACACTTCTAACTGTACAAGTTCTGTTTTAAGTGTTCTGTGCTTAAACCAAAGAAAGTAAAGCTGTTTCATGACATCTCTATTCTTAGTTTTCTGTTTCCATAAGAATGTAGATCCCTTCATCTGAAACTTGATGTAAATCTGAGAATTTCAGCTCTTTCTCAGCATTCATTATTGTTTTAGAAAATAAAATGCAAAACACTGTCTTTGTATTTAAATTCTGGCATATTTTCATATAGTGTAGGTTAAAAGCTGTTGGGTTAGAATAGGTTGATGTATAACCTGTCATCCTGCTCCTATTCTCAAATGCAGGTTCAGTATATAGCTAACTATGCAATAATACTAGTAATAGTCAAAATAGAAGAGGATCTAATTTTTAAAAAATACAGAACAGCTGTTGCACATAGGCACCTGAATGTTCCTCAACACATTTATTTGCTCTTTTAAAAAAAATATAGGAAATGGGAATTGTTGATTTGTTTTATTTATGGATGCTCTTTAACATCTCAAGTCATCAGGGTCCCATTCAATTCGGGTGTGAAACGGCAGATAAATTTTGCTCAGAAGTCTCTTCTTTCAGGCTTGAGGTTCTTCATCATGCCGTAAATGTACGACACAGGACCCACAGCTTTACTTCTCTTCCAAAGGAAGCCATACTTAGGATTTTTATGCCTGAAAAAATCCATGAACCCTGGTTGGAATGGAACCTGCAGTCTTGGGTTTACAAGGCAAATATGGTTACCACTAGACCACCAGGACCGAAAGGAATGGGCATGGATGGATGTGCTGTCAATGTAGTAATAAAGTACCTTTAACTATAATTGCTAATTGTCAAGCTATTACAAACTTTGTCTAAGTAAACAGCATATTTTTTGGTGAAAGACACCTAAATGGATAGTTATGGTGAAGAACACAATGCAGATAAGGAATACTGAATAAAGCACAAGAAGAGTGTAAAATAGGAAAAGATATTTCATGTAAACTCATTCAATGCCTACTTTAAGTCAGTTGAACTTCTAAGGAGGGGGGGGGGGGTTAAATCTGTTCTAACAAAACTATATTTGTTATGTTAGTCACATGTATGCAGTTTTATTCATCCTGTAAAATCGCATTGATACATTAATTACTTGGCTAAAAAGATAAAAATTGAAACGTGAATACACTCAGAAGATACAAATGTCATCATTAGCATTCTTTCTACAAGTTTACAGTACCAAAACAATCTGACAAATATTTGGGACCTGTGTACAACAAAAATATACAGCACAGTTATCCATTATAATATGTACAAGTGCCACCAGAAATTAAAACCTTCAACAATATTCCTACAATTTATAATAAACATACAGAAAAATTAATAAATATATTATACATTTGACATAATACACAAAGTACTAATAAACAACAAATATTAGGTCATCGAGTTGTTCCACATCCCTTGTGTGCCCAAGATTTCACTAGTGAAGCGAATTTGGGTGGTAGCACTTATTGCCAAGTTATGGAGATTCTGTTCACTTAATAACCAATGCACTTCAACCTTTGGTAATGGCAGGTTCAAGCAAGAAATGGAGTACCAACTTTTTTCTGTGCGGTACAGAGGAACTTGTTGATGGCACTATTTTCACTGTATGTTGAAAATTTGAAATGAGAAACTTGGGTTCACAGACAAAATATCAAAGTTATGAGCTATTAAAGTAATTGCAATTTGGTGCTCAGAAATTCTTACTAAAACTAAACATTGTTAAAACTTATATTAGAATGACTTCATACCTCAGTAATTGAAATAAATGGATTGTTAATAAGCAGTAAAAATCATTTTCACAATTTAGCATTATAATAATATGAAAAGTTTCAGGCTAAGCACATAGTCACTCTATTGGTGTGCTAATAAAAATTCAGTTGTTTGTTTTTTTAACCAAAAGATATAAGACAAAATAACTCATTTGAAGAAATGGAGAATGGTAACAGTTTTTCTGAACCTTCAAACATACACTTGATTTATGGACAAGCAGGAGATTGTGATGTAAAACTGTGGAGATCCACAGAGAAAGATTACCTAATTAAAGCCATGTCATACTACCTTTCAATACGTTGATAGATTTCAATATGACTTCAGTTTGGAATTGACATAGTGAAACAAGATTTAATAATCTCTTATGAGTTTAAATATTTAGAACACACTATCACATAAGTGAAACCATAAAGAGTGTTCTAAATATTTTGACTCGTAAGAGCTTATGTTGATAAATGTTTGCATGCATGAACTGGGATGCTATAAGGTGCAATTAAAAGTGTGGTGTGCATACATTTTTGAAACTTTAAGCCCTAACATGAAGCTTGAAACCTTTGATTCTGAGTTTGCTACCTCAAATTGATTAAGACATTTCTAAATAGAATGTAAATAATTCATTGTTCATTAACATCTTGTAAACAAGATAAAATGCAAATATAAATACCACTAAAAATTACGAATTTCATCAATATCTTTCTTCTTACAATTTTATAATATTTTTGAGAGTTGTTTACATAAAATAAATATATGGCACCTCTGTGGTATAACAGTGATCTTGCAAATAACTAGTTTTGACTGAAATGGTATTTGACATTTTATTGAATAAAATAATTTACTGAAATTCTGGGTATCCAAGTGCACTGCAATATTTTGGAATGTACATGTATTGGTATCAGTGTCCTCACCTTTGAGGATCACTTACCCCTGAAAATGTCGACAGAATTGTTTATTTAGTTTATTTACGGACGCTGTTTTAATATCTCAGTTGATTAGCGTCCCATTCAATTCAGGGCGTGAAACGGCCGATAAATTTTGCTCAAAACCCTCTTCCTTCAGTCTTGAGGTTCTTTAGGATGCCACAAATCTAAGACACGGGACCCACGGCTTTACTTCCCTTCTGAAAGGAGCCATACTTAGGATTTTTACATCCGAAAAAAAAAAAATCCAACGACCGGCGAACTTGGATCTATGAGGCAGGACCGACCAGGGACTGTGTTAGGTCTAATAAGTCGACACCACTGATAAGCGTTCTGGTACCTTCTGTTGTGATTATATATGTTATTAATGGAAATTGTGAAGGTTACTGTTGCGATGCATAATACATCTACATCATTGTGGTGAGCCTAAAAGTCCAGCAATTTTCAAAATTGGCGCACGACTGAATAAAAGTTAGGCAATAATGGAAAGCTTGAGGTCAGATAGATGAATGTTGTAATTGTCTGTCCTTAGAAAAGATTTTTTTTTATTTCTTTTATTTATTAGACGGGCGAAACGTTTTATCAGTAAGAAGTTTTTCCTGCATAATAAGTGACCATGTGGCTTCCTCCTGCGGGCACTATAATATATACAAGACCGACTCTAATCCTGTCGGTCTTAATGTATACGACAGTAAGCCGAATTGCTTCAGTTCATATGTTGATAGCAAAATTACGAAATGGCGTATGAATGTTTTATGGCAAGGACGAATTTTTATGCGAGTCCAAATTTGGGTAATCTTTGATTATAAGATATTCCACTCGTTTATTTTAACTTATCCGTATAGAGCATAGATAACCCTCTAATATAGAGGTATAGAGCATGGAAACACTGGCTGTTCAATTCGAGCTTCCTTTCAGGAACGCCAGGGGATAAACCGAAGCAGATAACTGCGCCTCCTACAAATCAGCTGTGGTATTCTGTTAAAGCGGACTGCGGGATTCCCTTGTGCGTTAGAAAGTAATAAGTGTGGAAAAATGTAATGTCATCGCCCCTTTTCTAAAAAGACAGCAATCTTACGCCTATCACAGTGAAATGTGCAGTTGGAAAGAGTTAGTGCTGTATTTTTTTTTTTTTTTTTTTGTTAATAATGCCTACATCAAAACAATTCATATGCCTGGAATGTGGGTGAGAATACAAAAGCAATAAACACCAAAGACAGCACGTGAATATAATACACCCAAAAAATTTCATGTACGGGCGTCAAGCGCTATTAAAAGCATTATAATCTGTAGTTCCTTTAAAGATTTAACACACTGACATAAAAAATGCACGTATGCTTAGAAATATTTCCATGTTACAACTTTAAAAATATAAAAAAATAAATAAATAAACAATTAGATTCATTTTTATCATGTTTAATTGTTTATGAATATTGAATTTCTAGACGAAAGCGTCACATTTCGTACCACTAGGTTGAATCGTTTCTATATTAGATAATAAATTTCTATTTGTGAAAATTGGCAAAAAAGGAAAGTACTGCATTTTGTAATATAATTTTGATTTTTGTCTGTTTTCTGGTATCAGTGTAGGTATCGTGTCAATGCTTAGTCTAACATTGAAGATATTTCTGTTCTCAATGAAAAGGAAGATATGCTAGCACCATGAGTAAACAATTCGCGACTATTTTGTGCCCCTATCAGAACAAAAAGAAACATTTGCTTGTGTGTTTTGAAATACCAATTGCCATTATGGGAATTTTCACAATCGAACTTGAAGTTGTGAAGAAATATGCGGCATCCTTAAAGGCAACATTAGCTGCAGTTCGAAACCAAAATGAACAGATGTCCATGCCCAAACCTAAAGAAATGTCCCAAAGGAGGAACATTTTTCCACAGAGAAGACTCTTCCTTGCGCTTTCTTTGCTGCAAGACGGAAAAGAAGTCATTAGCACCACCTCAAATTAACAATATTAAAATGCTTCTTACGAAGTTTATTTTTGACGTACGATTGCTTCTTCTATGCGTCAAGACTCTTCCATCTGCCTGCTTTTGTTGAACTCTCACTACCTGACTTTTCACCACTTGGAATTGCTTTCCTTTTCCCCGCTGGTTACTTCTTTAGCATGGGAATCAGTTTACTTTTACCCGCTGGCGTTCGTGCAAGTTTTTGTTTTGATCGGTTTGTTATTTAGCTATAAGGGATTCTACCGTAATCGTAGTATTTTGGAATCTTGCATACAGCTCATTGGTTCCGCTTAAATAACAGGGGGGGGGGGGTTTGGAAGGGGTGAAGCAAATAGCTGTATTATATTAAAATTAACGTTTCTAAAATAAGTATGTGTGCGCGCTTCATAAACTTCACGATCAAGGTGTAGGAGACTGCTGATTGTGATTAGTGATCAGCAGACATTCAGCAGTGTTGAATGATTCGACCTTAAAAGTGGAAGCTACCAGGAAGTCGCGAGCACTCAAGAGCGGCAGCGGAAAAATGTTATGCAGAGAAGTTGACTTTGTAGGAAGCATGTTAGTAGTTAATTACACGAAAACAAATGGGACGCTGTAATGTAGCAATGTTACACGTAAAGAAAATGGTATTTATAATGGTAAAGGCATGCGCTTTTAACAGTATAACTTTTGCATGTATTTTGAACCATATAAGTAAAATACTTATTAATTTGAGGTGGATCTAATTTTGTTTGTTTGTTAAGTGTCTTCTCTGTGGAAAAAATTTCCTCTTTTGAGACATTTCTGTACTTGTTCATTTTGAATGCGAACCACGGCTAATGTTGCCTTAATAGATTCCCTATATTTCTTTCAAAACCTCAAGTTCTGCTGTTGTCATATTCCCTTAATTATATCCAACAATTCGCAAGCAATTATTTCTTTTTGTTCTGATAGGGGCACAGAACAGCTTTTAGACTGATTTCTCGTGTTTATATATAAAATATGTAATGAAACTACGGGGTATAAAATTAAAAACGTGGGAAGTTAGCTTTAAAGCAACAAAGGCTACTTAATTTTTAATGTTTTTCTGGCGCGTTAGTTAAAATTTAACCAAAGGCTACCAGATATTAACATGGTTGAGCTAAATTTGTATGCATAACTACCCCCCCCCTTTTTTGTTCATATAATAATCAAGCATTCATTTACACTGCATCATTGAGAAACATCGATATCAGTGTCTATTATAAAGTTATTGACATCTTCAGGATATGCTATAGGTTGTTCAGAACACGCAACAAAAAGAAATAATTGCTTATGAATTGGGTATGACTCATGCGGAGAAGTTGGCTTTGTGGGAAGCATGTTGGTAGTTAATCACATGAAAGCACTTATTTTAGAAAGCAAATGAGAAAAATCACACGAAAGCACTCATGATTGTAGTTTTATCACACGAAAGCAAATGGGAAACTATAATGTAGCAATGTAACACGTAAAGCAAATGCTATTATGAGGGAAAAGGCATGCGTTTTTAACAGTAAAAGTTTTGCATGCTATTCCGAGCGGATAAGCCAGATATTTCTTAATTTGAGGTGGGGCTAAAAATAATTAACCACAATGCACACTAACACCTATTCACAACACATTTAACAATTAATTTGAGATCGTAACCAGTCGGCTTTCTTCGCTAGGGTTCCGGACTTCCGGGTAACTTCTAATTTAACTTCTACTAGTAAGGGCTGCTTGTGGAACGTGCTGCGCATTGAGGATTTAGTTTGCTGTCAAGATGTTGAAACCCAAAGCTCTAACTCAGGTTTTAAGTCAAGCTAACACAGGAGGTGTAGAAAATACATTGTAAGTATAACGATATGTGGGATCTTTGATTTGCTGGATATTTAAAAATAGTTCATAATAAAATGTTACTTAAATTTAACCTCTTAGTACCTATGAGAAAGATTTCTATTTGCAGCACGAATTAGCATTAGTGACTGCCAATAGTCATCCATTTAAAAAAACATTTAGTATGGAAAAACATTGGAATTTTGTAAAACTTAAGCATTCAATCGCTGAAGGGGGAAAACGGTGAACCCGGATCGTTTTAAAGATTGTGTATATGTGTTTACACTTTCGGAAGTTGATGTTCGTTACTGAGTGACAATGTTAGATTGATGTTTGACAGATTGTTGAACCATGAAGGTGCTCTGCTGGCATACAGTGGTTATGGCGACAAGGATGCAAGAGTGACTGCAGCTATAGCAAGCAATATTTGGACGGCATATGAAAAGAATGGAAGGAATGCGTTTAAAGAAGACAGACTTAAGTTGGTATTAATGGAGTGCATGGTAAGTGTGAACTAGAAACTGTAAGGCTATTGATTTTGGACTGCATTACATTTTTCTGGTAATTAGGTATATGTTGAGCAATAAAGTTGGTGTTTTGCTAATTAGTAGGTATAGGTTTACTTCTTGGTTTGGTCAGTTATTTGATTCCTGTTTATTCATGCGATTTCACTGAACCTGAAAAGGAACCTTCATGCAATCATATCTAAGATATGGCTACAAGCTACAGTATGTTCTTCGCTTGGCAATCTTGATGGATACCTCTAATATCGTAATGATTATAATAATAAATGAGGTGGTATGACAATATATGTTCAAATTAATCTTCAACATAAAATAAGATATTGAGGTAAACACACGGCCCGCTCCAAAATTCTTCTAATACAGATAATGCTCGCCTTTCAGAAAATGTTTACTCAATGTTGTTATAATCCTTTCAATATTAATTATTTGGACCATTTAATTATTTAATTTATTGTTTATTATGAGCATGCTATAATTATGGGTGACTTCAATATCAGCCTAATCTCATGAGACTGCACCTACATAATTTAACTGGCAGAGACTGTTAGAATGGCTTACTTTGCATATGTCTACTCCTTGTTGAGGTATGGTATAATATTCTGGGGGGAGTCAACTGCAAATAACATATGTTTCATAATGCAAAAAAAAAAAAAAAATATTATTATTATTATTATTATTATTATTATTATTATTATTATTATTATTATTATTATTATTATTATTATAGCCATGATAGGAACAAGTCCAAAAACGTGTAAACCACTTTGTAAAAAATTAGGTGTTCTTCCTCTTCCTTGTGTCTACATATACAAAATAATAATGTTAATCCATAAAACCATTAATAATACAGATTCACCCTTCATTAAGAGTGAAGCAGGCCATCAGTATAATACAAGACAAAATTCAACTCTCCATATATATATATAAGCATAATGCCTCCTGTCAGAGAAGCATGTTGCACTCTGGCATGAAAATATACAATAACCTTCCGAACTACTTAAATAAAATACAACAAGATAAAAGTTTCAAATTATCCCTAAAGGCACATCTAATTAACCACAGCTTATACTATGCTCCATCAAACCAATCAGCATCCATCCAATGCTATCCAAAGCATATGAATACATCATAAACAGCTGACAGATCCTTTGTGACCCTTATCAGAGTCAACACCATGCCACAGCACAAGCACAGCACTGCTTAACATATGCGGTTCCTGCGATGAGCAAAGACCGACACTACTTGATTTGTTTGAATGACTAAAGAAAGCATTTGATTATGTAGCATAAACTACTTCTTAACAAGCTTAAGGCATTAAATATGTCTGACAATGTCATCCTATAGTTCAACTCCCATCTTTGTAAACTACAGCAGTGTATTTTTTGTTGTAAAGGAAGATGTTCTCCCGGGGTAGTGCTCTGGGGCCCTTGCTGTTTTCATTGTACATCAATGGTATATCTCATGCTGTTAGCCACTGTAAATACCTTCTCTACACTGACAACTTACAACTTTACACTCTCGAACTATTGACATTCTTGAGGCAATAATGAATATTGACTCAGTCCATTCATGCAAAGGTAATCTGGGCCTTGATCTTAAATCCCTTAATATCACAAGTTTTGGTAATGGGACACCAGTGATTGTTAAATACATTAAACTTAAACAATATTCCTCTCATTAAAATAATCAAATTCCCTTTGCTGATTCTGCAAAAAACATGGAGTCATTATAGACAGTAATCTTTGTTGGGAAACCTGGCAGGAAAATAAATTCTTTATTCCACAGCTGATACCCTTACCCAGAACCTTAAAAAAGATGTTGGTGATGCCTCACTTCCACTACTGCTAACAGACTTAAACTACAATGTTCTTGAGTTACATGCATTTATTTAACCATATATACTCTCCCTCAATATGCTGATTCCTCAGAAATATCCGTACAGCTTCTCATTTGAAAAATCTGTCTCTCTCTCTCTCATAACTTTAATGCACACTTTGAAACCTGGCACTTACTATGATTACATTGCATCGAACATCACTTTGTTCATCATCATTTTATAGTAACCATATGCATCTCTGGAACGCATTGCTAAAGGACATCAGACTGCCACACTTTAGGAGCATTTCATAAGAAATTGTTTAATGTTATTAGATTCCTGATGTTACAGATAGTTAATTATTTTATCCTCCAATTGAATAATTAATTCTATTGTTATCATTGTTATCAATCCTATTTCCTTCACAGTATTGTTAGTGGTTTTCATAGTCGGTCCTGGTGGTGTAGTGGTTACCATACTTGCATCCTACACCCAAAATGCGGGTTCGAACCCGGCCAGGATCGATGGATTTTTTCGGGCGTAAAAATCCTAAGTATGGCTTCCTTCGGAAGGGAAGTAAAGCCATGGGTCCCGTGTCGTACATTTGCGGCACGAAAAAGAACCTCAAGCCTGAAAGAGAGGCCTCTGAGCAAAATTTGTCAGCCATTTCACGCCCTGAATTGAATGGGATGCTGATGACCTGAGATGTTAAATAGTGTCCTTAAATAAATCAATCAAAAAAAAAAGTGATTTTCATTTTTATGCTTTACAAGTATATTTAATTTCACTCTCACGATTTAAGTTTTTATGTGTACAAATTGTCATTGTTAGTGCTTGTTCTATTATTACTGCCTTAATATTTTAATAATTCATTTTTAGGTATTAGCATACATTTATTTATTTCTTTTATGTTTACACAAGAACAAGTATTGTCCTTGTTATATAATTTTGATATTGTCATTGAAACTTAGTGTAATTATTATTAGATTGGTAGAGTGTAAGCACAGCCTAATGGAAATAAAATATAGTGAACTTTTGTAACAGTGATGTCAAATATTAGCATTTAAAAAAGTTGAGTCGAAATTGTAACATATATATCACTAAAATTTTAATGTTAACAGCCTAATGGCTTTAGATCTGTCAAAATAAATAAATAAGAGGACAGGGTAAAGAAGCTGTAGAAGATGCATAAAGTTGCAAACATTTACATAAAAGTGTAGCAGTAAGAGGAGATGAATTGAATTCATTGAAAGCTATTAACCCACCCGTCTCCCTGAAAGCATGAACCTGAAATTGGATCAAGAAGAAGGAAATGGTTGCATAGTGTGGCGAGTCAATTGTAGCAAGACCAAGAAATACACTATAGCAGAAGGAGAGGTAAGGGATAAAGCTGAATTTCTCAAATCAAACTAAATTACCTAATCTAACATCAACAAATTGAAATTTCCAATAATACGACCCATTTTTAAGCTTCCTTTCCATATATGCAACCAGTTTCTAATGGTAAAATGCCCATAGATGCCCAATATTAAAAAAATAATGGAAGGTTGCAAAATATGCATAAAATGATAGCATAAAATGAAAGTTCATCAGAAGCTATTAACCCACCCACTGCTCCCCAAAAAACCAAATTTTAACAGCAGGAAGAAAAAATAACATCTGAGTAGTGTGGAAAGTGGTGCAGTCACTGTTTTTGCCAGCAAATGTCAATTTAATGTCATATGAAACTTAGCGAACACCTAACCTAATGTAAGCAAGTTGTTATTGTTATTACAAGGAACCTCGTAAAACTTAAACCTAACCTAGCAGTTAAATTTTAAGCATGCATGTGAATCAATCTTAAAATACAACCCTATGTTAGGTGTAAGTTAACAAGTTTCAGTACGCAGGTTGTTTGAATATACAATCACAATGTTTAAATATATCCTCAGGATAGGTTTGTAATTCCACGAGGAACTATATAATAATAAATGTTTACTTAGGTTAGTTTAAGTTTTGTTTAAGAACTTGGCCTTCATTTCACTTTTATCTTGTTTTGTGCATTGCTATCATGCAAACTGTTGAATCTTGGTATAATGTCTCTTAGGCTGTGTTCTACAGGAAACATTTTAATCTCAATGGCCATGATAGTAGCTTTGCTGATTGAACGCATTTCTTGTATTGGTACAACCATGACATTTGCACACTATGCTGCCATTTTCTCCTTCTTGGTCAGATATCAGCTATAAAAGTTAACTCCTTTCTAGGATGGACTCATTAGAAGGACGAGCACGGATGCACTAGGTGGCACGGCGTCAAATGGGTGACCAGCCAAGAACTGGCATTGACAGAAGAAGGAGAAGGAGAAGAATACTACTACTACTACTTTCTAGGGTGGATGGGTGTCATATTAGCTTCTAATGCATTCACATCATCTAATAATGTTCATATTCACTCTTGCCTGTTATTCTATGAGGCCTTCTTTTGTCTGGACATGTACTCCTTTCAAAACTTATAGCCTAAAATTTTGAAAATATCTGTTTTCACATCTTTGTAAATTTGTCTGCAGATGGCAGCACCATTAACAGAATGTACGTAGATAGCTGCTAGAGAGTTCAAAGCAGATTAAGGTGCAAATATAGTTTCTTTGCTGCATTTTCATTCTACTCATTCTGCTTTGCATACATTAAGGATTGGACATTTGAAAGTGTTCTGTATTCTTTTCTCTCAACTATGTGGTTCTAAAGTTAGTTAGATGTTACCATTCATGCCAAAACAGTAGTGTCAAATGTAAATTATATCTAATCTGTCGTCTAACACACTCTTATGCTCCACTTACTTTTTTTTTCTCTCTCTCCCACCTGTGGTGCCTCAGTAGTAAAAATGGGCGTTAAACACTACTAAAAAAAAAAACTCCACTTTTAAATATGGTGAGACCGGTTTCAAAGAAACATCCTCTCCATCTTCAACCTGCTTGACGACTGGTACGAAAAACCAACATCTATGAGGATCTGTGGCTCCGTCTTGGTGGTGTTTTTTTTTTTTATAAGCTGGAAATTTGTATTACTTTCTCTTATAATGTCAAAATTCATAAGATGATCCCTATGTTTATGTATGTAAATCTTCTCCCATGTGTCCAATTCTGTATGTCTGTGTTTTCTCTAAGTAACTTTATTTCTCTTTTTATGTTGTGATTATCTTTCCAAAAATGGTGTGCCCCTGCTGACCTATCAATCTGTTTGTACTTAATGTTCCTGAGATGTTCCTTTAACCATGTTTCTATGTTCCTTTTAGTTTTTCCAACATATCTTATCACATTCTTTACATGTTATTTTGTAGATGCCTGACTTTTTCTCCTGTGGAAAAAAAAAATGTCCACTAAAGAATTTTACAGGTGTATCTGTTAACAGGTGCCAATTTAATGTTAATATCTTTAAAAAAATTTTGGAATTATTCATAGCTACTGTATGGTAGGTGAGTTTTTTAAAAACCGGTCTCTCTTTTTCAGTTAATAGTGTGGTGGTATTCTTGATCAATTTCTTCTTTAGGAATTTATTAAGTTTTTTGTTTACTAAATTTTTGTTAAAACCATTTATAATGGCAATCTCCTGTATCTTCTCAAATTCTTTTTTGTACTCCTCGTTACTGATTGGTAAATTCACCAGTCTATATGTTAAGCTGTTGAAAATTGAGTGCTTGTGAGCTATGGGGTTAAACCCATTTGATTTTATATAGTTATTTGTGTCAGTATCCTTTCTAGTTGTTGTTGATCTAATGTGCAGGATTTTGATCCATCAATTTTTCCCTGGCCAGCCAATAAAATTTGTGCATTTTCCTGTCAGGTGCAGCTTTCCTCAGTTCTGTGCATTCCAATAGATGTTCTCCGTTTAGAATCTTGTCAGTATTGCAGATCTTAACATGTGTTATCATTCATAAAACCAAATCTGTGTAGATGTTCTGCCAGACATTCATGTCCAGGTATTCTTTCTATGGATTCCAAATTCTAGATTTCCATGATTGTTATTAATTTTTATATCTAAAAGCAGCAACATTCCCTTTGTTTCTGTTTCCAGTATAAAGGATATATTCCTATCTTGTATATTTAAAAGCTTCAAAGCATCTTCAACAAATTCTTTTTTCACTATACTAAAAATGTCATCAACGTATCTGTACCAGCATTTAAAATAATGTGGGATGGTGGAGATTATATGAGTTTCAAGTGTACTCATAAATAAATCTACCAGAAAGGGGGACAAAGGATTTCCCATTGTGAGTCCTGTTTCCTGTTTATAGAATTCTCCTGCAAATGTAAAATAGGACTGGTTTATACAAATGTAAGATGGACATATTCTTTCCTGTGAGTTTCATTAATTCGTATCTCCTTTAACCAATCATTCAGAAACAATAAAAGCTTGTCAGTTGGAATACTCGGGAACAAAGATACTATGTCAAAAGACACTAAAATATCAGAGGGTAGAACTTTAAAATCTTTTACCTTTTTTTTTGTTTTATAAACGGGAATGAGTTTTTTATGCTTCTACTTTGAAACCTTGAGAGCTGTAAATCTGTCTGTAAGCCATTTTGCTAGAAAATATGTAGGGGTATTTATATTATTAATGATGGGGTCTCATGCCTTTCCCAGGTTTATGGATTTTAGGTAACCCATATATTCTGGCTATATTAGGATTGTTTTGTTTTAAACTACGTTTTTCTATGTCTGGTATTATAGTGCAAGTCTGTATAGCTTCCTTCACTGTTTTTGTGCATTCTTTCAATGGGTCAAATTTGACATGGGCATATTCTTTTTTTTTTTTTTTTTTTTTTTTTTTTAACAACTGTAGCATTCTGTCAGTGTAATCATCTTTGTCCAATATTACTATTTTATCAGCCTTTTTGCAAATAACTCCTTTTCCTTTAAGTAATATAATAATGTTACTGTAATTTTGAATTTCATTTGGTTTCATTTTGTTAATTCTTTTAAGAGCATCCTCTGATTTTATTCTAATCTTTTCTTTCTCTTTATTAGTTAAACCTTCCATGGCAATTTCCAGATCAACTATGTAATCTTCAACGTTATTGGAGAAGTTTACACCAGTTTTAAAACCCTATTGAATATAGATAACTCTTAAACTTAGATATTCATTTTTACACTTATAAATTCCACTTACATAAAAACAAGATGCGTTTCGGGAGAATCTCTCCCAAAATGCATCTTATTTTTATGTAAGTGGAGTTTAGTGTAAAAATGAATATCTAATTTAATCTTATTTTGATTTAAAGTAAAACACTAAAAATCATGTCGTCACATTAAAACTCTCTTAAGTTTCACAAACACACTTATAAAAGTAATTTTGGTACATGTTTCGTGAGGTACATTCCTCACATTGTCAACCAAAACGACGACTGAGGAGCCAATTTCAGCAAAGTATGTATGTTACTATGCTTGCTCTGGTGGTCTGTTAATGAACTTAAACAATATGTTGTCTGCTTCCGGTATATCAAAATTCATAAGTTTGTATTCATATTTTTTTATGTAAATTTTTTCCCATATATTAAGTTCTTTCGGATGTTGAATTGTTTTTAGTAATGTTATGTCCTTCTCTATTTCATGATTCTCATTCCAAAAATGTGCAGCCACTGCTGATTTTTCTACTTGTTTGTGTCTAATATTTCTCCAGTGTTCCTTTAATCTTATCCCCAGATTTCTCTTTGTTTTTCCTATGTATATTTTGTCACAATCCTTGCAATTAATTCTATATATACCTGAATGTTCTTCTTTCTTCTTTTTTTGTTTAATTTTATTTAGATTTAATAGTTTACCAACACTATATCTGTTTATTGGTGCTAGAGTAATGTTGTACTTTTTGAAAATTTTTTGGAATTTATGGTTAACATAAGGGTATGTGAATTTTTGATAGGTATTTTCTTTAAGTGAAGAACTGAGTGTGGTGATTAGTTTAATTTCCTTTTTATTTTTAAATCTTTTTATTTTTTTATCTACCATTTGTTTGTTAAATCCATTTATTTCTGCTGTGTGTATTATATGTGCGTATTCTTTCCTGTATTCTTCTTTACTGAGTGGTGTATTAACTAGCCTATATGTCATACTATTGAATGCTGCTTCTTTGTGGGGTCTGGGGTTGAAACCTTTTGCTTTTAAGTAATTGTCGGTATGTGTGTCCTTTCTGTATATACCAAATTCTATATTTTTATTCCTTTTTATTATCCTTAGGTCCAGAAAAGGTAAAGTATTATTAACCTCGGTTTCCATAGTGAATTTTATGGTTTTTTCTTGCAAGTTCAACAGTTTCAATGAATCTTCTATGAATCTATCTTCTACAATGGCAAACACATCATCAACATATCTGTAAATCTTCCATTTTCTTATTCGGTAAACGAGTCAGTTTCTCCTAGTCTGTTCTTATGTGGTTTGAAAACCTTTGTAATTCATCTAAGAACTTTCGAAAAATAAATAATTTTGAAAAGTAGCGTCAAGTCGACCCTAGTCAGGAAATATTCTGCATTCAGAAAAGGAAGAAATGAATTTGAAGCTGAAAGTAAAAATTTGTTAATCTAGAATCTCTGAAACTCATTAGGTTCATTTAGGAATGCTCTTTAACATCTCTGGTCATTATTGCCCCAATGAATTCAATATATTTTGCTTACAGGCCTCTTCTTTCAGGCTTGAGGTTCTTTTATGTGCTATAAATCTATGACGTGGAACAAATGACTTTACTTTCCTTCTGAAGAAAGCTATGCTTTGAATTTTTAAACCCTAAAAATCCATCCACCTTGGCCAAGTTTGAATTCAAAACCTTGGGCCTATGAGGCAAGTATTGTTACCACTAGACCATCAGGACTCAAATGAATCTCATTCCAAATTCACAAATTCACATTATCATTTTAGGAATATTCGGTTTAAGCAGGTGGATAAATTAGCAGTAGCAGCTCACTTTTTGACCAAAAACTACAAAATAAAACCAGAAATTAAGCTTCTGAAACATCTTTACAACCCATTGGAGTTATCCGTTGGGAAAAGATTTTTATAGTAAAAAATAGAAAAAAAAATCTAATGAATTTCGAGTTTGCTCCTATGGATGAACTCAGCAATTTCGTACTTCAACCAATAGAGGCCACCACAGAAATATGGGGTGTCCAGCCATCATGTCGAGTAATGGAGGTTCGGTGAGCAACTGAAGATGGGAGAGATTTTCCCGAAACGCGTCTTACTTTTATGTAAGTGAATGGAGTTTAAAAATGAATACCTAAGTTTAGGATATTATGTTTATTTAAGGATGCTCTTTAACATCTTTGGTCATTAGCATCCTATTCAATTTAGGGCATGAAACTCTAGTAAGATGTGTTTCCATGGTTGAGTCGTAATGCTCCAGCATGTTTCCAAAATGGCCACCAATGTCCAGTAATCATTCCAGAAGCTTTCCTAATTTACCATCTATTTCTATCCAGTAGGTCTTGGATATTTTAATAAGAGTTTTACCCTGTTCTTGATCAGAAAATTTCTTCACTCTTATCTGATGTTCTTTTTTGGTATTCTACAGTCCTAGCAGTTTCATTGTTAATGCAGAAAGATTTTGATCTTATAAACTCAATATTAGTTGTTTCTTTTGTCAGGTTATCTGCTGCTTCATACCTTTCATTCTGTGATGTCCAGCACACAACAAAGTTCTAATCAGTTCTTTGTGGAAAATTAAGGAGAGTTTGGAGACTAAATGTAGTTTAACTGTCTGTGAAACTGAGTATAAATTGATAAATGATTTCTCTTCTCACAGAAGTATTACTTCTGCCTGGAAAACTGTAACAAAGCTCCCAAGACTTAAAAGATCTTTGTTTTAGAAGGTGGTCCATAAACTCCAGCTCCTGAAAAATGTCCTACTCTTGAGACATTTGTACAAAGACCAAATGACCCTTAGGTAAGTAGGAATATTAAAACATGGGGCAATCTGTGTTTACAATAGCAAAACAGCATTTGCAAGATTGTGGCACCTCTTAGTGTAGGTAAAAATCCTTGAGAAGCGATCCATTGTGCAATTTTTGTGGGAAAAAGGTATGCAATCAAAGATCCAGTTCTTCAATTCTGAGTATTTTGCATTATTAGCAAAACTTTATTATGCTGAATATATGAGGTTAGAATATTTTTGGTATACGTAAATGGAGTTAAACAAATTATGAGTATCCTACATTTATGTAAACAAATTGATTACATAAATGTAGGATTTATCCACTCCATTGTCAACAACTTCGTAAGTACAATGTAAATTACGAGTATGTTAAAAATAAAAAGTTGGGGCAAAAACCTTGTGCTTTATTTTCCAGGCTTCATGTAATTTGAATAATACACCAACACCTTAAGAAGATCTAAATATGAGGGGCATTCAGAAATGATACACAGAAGTAGTTTTTTGTATCTTATTTATTATGAAACATGATTCAATACATTGGAATCTCTCAGTATACTCCCCATCACGATCTTCCTGGATTTTGTCATTATGGCACCATTGTTTAGAAATGCAATGCTACAACTTGCGGACAGCTGCTGAATTGCCTCATTGTTCTCAAATTTTTTGCCTTGGAGCTAGTCCTTGTCAAATACGGCATAAGCAGGTGGAGCGAGATCTAGTGAATATGGTGGTTGCAGAAAAACAATGAACACCTGAAATTCCAATTTTGGGGCCATAATGTTGCTGGTATATAGCCATCCATTGTCATGTTGCAGGAACACTCCTGTTGCTGAATCTTGTTTCTAAGCATGTAAGGGTCTTGTTGATAGTCCATTAGCAGAATGCCTTAAGTGTCCCAAAAGACGGTGATGGAGATGGAGCAGACCAAATTTCTTGGGCCAGGATTACCTGCATAGGTTGGATTTTATTTTCTAGTGTATAATATTGACACAATGGCTCATCACCAGATTCCCTGCATGGATTGGATGTTAATTGCTACTGTATGGTTAGTTAAATATGGGGGACATTTGTAAAAGTGATGTTTAGTATAAGTTTTGAGTAATTGAGTCAAATTTGTAACACTTACATCACTAATAGTTTTCCTCTTTTAAACTATTAGTGATGTAAGTGTTACAAATTCGACTCAATTATTCAAAACTTCTACTGTATGGTATTGACATTATGGTTCATAACCAGATTCACTGCATAGATTGAACATTAATTTCTAGTGTATGGTATTGATACCATGCTTCAGCATCAGATTCCCTGCATGAATTGGACTTTTATTTTCTAGTGTATGGTATTGACATAGTAGGTGATAATCAGATTACCTACATGGATTAGACTATTTTCTAGTGTATTGTGGTGACACCATGGCTTAATAATCAGGTTCTTCAAAAAAAAAAAACCCTGCTCTTCATTATACATTTCCAAATGCGGATGACAAGGCTTTAACTATTTTAAATTACTCTGTTGTCTAACACACTCTTATGCTTCACTTTTAAATACAGTGGGTAACAAGCTTCACTGTGTGAGTTCTAACAGAATTTTTTAAAAATTTCTTATTTTTCGGAAGTTCTTAAATGAATTCAACTATTTTTGTCCTTTTGTGCCTGTGTAAAGTCCTATGGAATCCAATGTGCACACACCTTTTTCATATCTTGGTGCAATGGAGTATAGGGTTGGGTTGTCAAGACCCATCTGACATTTTAGTTCATCAAAGATTATGCACTCTTAGCTATCCATAATCAACTCAGACATTCTGGGAGATCAAGAATTTGACCTAGTTGTGAATGGTCTTCTGTGCAAGAGCTTGTGAACCACATACTGTAGTTAACTGTCTATTAATTTCGGGAGTTTTAGCTTTCACAAAAACCATGCTGTCCATATTTGCCCATTATAGTTGACTTTCACCTTGTCCATGTGTTTCTCTATTTGACAATATATGAACACTGCTTTTCACTACACACACTACTTGTAATCATAATTTAACATCTGCATGGCATGCTAATTTTTTTTTTTTTTGGTTTAGTTTTGGCCAAGGTGAGGGTACCTCCCTGTTATTTGCCATTTATGAGAACTAAGAAAACCTGGAAAAATACTCAATTAGGGAGGCAGTCCCAGTGGGAATCAAACTTCGCTCACTTAATGACCTCAGTATCTCATGGTGGTGCATGCTAGTATCAGTCCATTGCCCTTTGAATGAATGTGCCCATAGATTGCAGGGTTTTCGTAAAATCATTTCTGAACACCCCTCACAGAAAAGAGAAACATAAATTTCTCGAAGTTGGAATGTAGAAACAACTGAAGGTAGGACCTGCACCTATGTATACATTATCTATGTAGGGGAAACTTAAATTTTACCTTGTTTTTAAATTTGAAGTTTTATTTGCAGGAAGGGAAGATTGCAATAACACAGGTAGCCAACCTGTTGCTGTGTCTTTATGCTAAAGACTCAGTGGGTTTTGGTCTACTGAAAGAAAAGGCCCAGGCTCTGGCAGATTATTTGGATGCACCACTGAAGCAAGTGGCAACTTCTTGAACGTTTCATTGTGTTGGGTAAGTGATGCAAGGTACTGTGTTTTTAGATTGAGTTACATGCTAGGCTACTTGCATATGCATTAGTCTTAAAATACAATTATTAAAAAAAAATTGAGTAATCCTTTTTGTTTGCTTTTCAGTTTATTTTTATTTACATATCATTCATTTGTTTCAACTATATGAATTTGTGCACCATAAGCAAACTGAAAACCAAAGTCTTCCCTTTGAAGAGCAGAGAAGAGGTAGAGTAGTCACAAATCATTTTATATTGTGTATAATGACTTGCAATAAAGTCAAAAGATTACACATGCCAATATAACTGTTCTTAGATGCAAAAGTGATGTAAATTCATTTTTAACATTGTACTGATAGCTTTAATAAATAAAATTAAATTTGTGATTGTCATTGTTTTCTTCTGGTACCCTGTGACCAGTCCGTAAGCTTCTTCTTTAGTTGTTCTAGCTGTTTCTCTTGTAGATGAGATTCAGCTGTAGTCTGTGTCAGCTGAAACAAGAAATTACTGCATTATAACTTTGCGTATAGGCTAAAACTGTTTGTGCTTTGCATGCAGAGGACATGGGTTTAATTCCCATGCACTAATTTTCTCAATTCTTAAAGCGGTTATTTTTTAATATTGGGCCACAAAGTATCCTGAACTGATTTGGCTGAATTACATGGTACAGTAGATCTCACAGAAACAGTACCACATTCATTGAAAAAATTTAACTGTAACACTAACTTCAACACCAAACCTCGACCTGGCAAAGTTTATGGCCTTAACCATGGGTGACTTTTTTTTTTCCCCTCTGTAAAAATTGTTTTAGGCATTAATTTGAAATATCAAGTCCTCATTCCAAATATTTACATAATAAGCTTGCAGACATATTGTGGGTAATTCATAAAATTGGGTATAATGCAGTGAAGGCTTTTTTTGTAAAAGATAGTTTAATGCCAAAGGAAATTCACTTGAAATTTATAAAAATTTATGTGACATACTTTAATTTTCAACAATTAAAAAATTGTCTGCCAAATTTAATCATGGCAACACCAGCCTTGGAAAGATCCACGTAAAAAAATAATAAAAAGCAGAACCCACTGAACATGATACTTATGGTACTGGGCTTCCAGAATTTGTCCTTGCTTGCAAGCTGTTTTACATCTTGGTCACAGTTGCTTGTCTGCCAGTCATTGAACTTCCAAGAAGTTACCAGTTTGCACTTATTTGTGAAGATGGCAAGACAGCTGACTTTACAGCAACGTATTTTTGTTTTGTGGGGTTTGGAGAGGAGGAGCAGAGCATGAGTAACAAGGATCAAGAGATGGAGGATGGGACGATTGGAAGAAAGAAAAGGTGGAGAGTGATATGATGGAATGGAGATGATAGTGTTTAATGAATTAGAGTATTAGGATAAATAAATAAAATGAGAAGTAACAGTGAGATGAAAGTCATTTAAGAGAAGGTGATTAGTATAATGTGGTGAATTGAGTTAGAGATTTGAAAGAATAATTAATATTTAATGGTGAACGTTATTGTTAGAGAAATTCAAGTAAAACATCTGGATACCAGTACATACCTCTGATAACCAGTGGTTAATGGTATAGTAATGTAATAAAATTGGTACAGAATAGCTGGCTACCAGCTGTAATTCTTACTGGCTCTTAGTAATTTTGTAGAAATTGTGATATTAAATTGGAAAGTAGTTTCAGCACATTTATATTTTGGTTTCATTTAATTAATTTTTGGACTGATCCCATTATTTTTAATTTCTTTGGAAAAATCTTTTTTATTTCAATATTTTACAAATCTGTATTTATAAACTGATAAGTGTATTCAGTGGTTGAAATTCCATTAAAAATTGTTTCCTTTTCCTTTTACCATTTATATTGTTCTGACATTTTGGCTGTAATAAAAGATAAAAAAAAAAAAAAATTGGTTCAGTTTGAAATTTTTTTCCCAATAAAATGGCGTGGTAAAATGCCCATTGTCAATACTAAAAATGAATGGAAGATTGAAAAAAATTGCAAAACTTACTAAAACAGTAGCAGTAACAAGCAGCTTAAGAGTGAGCTGCTCAGAAAATATTAACCCACCCACAAACCTCCAAAAAAGTAATTGTATTTATAGCAGATTTCGTCAATGGGAAGTAAAATTGGCATGTGAGTGATTGCAGAGCAGTAGAAATAGTGCAAAAAGACTGGCTGTGTTGGATACCTCCAAAGTATAGATTTATTTATATATATAATAGAAAATACCTGTTATTACAAGAATTCTTGTAAAACTTAAATTAACCTGAAGTTAAAATTTAAGTTTGTTTGCTTAGTACATGTGCAAACCAAACAACAAACTTGACATGCAATCCTTAGGTAGATTCAAGTTAAAGTTTATTACACAAGTCTTACTTGAATACACTAGCATGAATGAATGCCCTTGCTCCTCCCTATAGTAATATAATGTTACATACAGTTGGTGGTTGTGAAAAATGGTGAATGTTGGGAAATAATGTAATAGACTTGAGGCTATAAGTTATGGCATATTTTGCAGAAAATGAAGGAATTTATATTAATAGAGGAGAAATAAACCCTTGCAAGATATGTAGAAGGTTAGAAAATAAATTCGGGGGTATAAGATAAGTGTAGTAAATAACAATTAAGAAAGGAAGAGTACCATGGACATTAAAGGAAATGAGAAAAAAATACATTGGGGAATTAGAAAGTAGTATAATGGGCCATAAGTATGAATATTAAATAATTACCTTTCACTATCCTATTGCCAAGATTGTCATGAAAATTGAATGAGTCTCAGCCCATTGACACCTTACATTACCTGGGTTTGTTTCATAAAGGTTGAATATTAAGACAGTTGTACATTTAACCATTCTATGTCACATATGACAAGTATAAAATTGTAACTTGTCTCAAGGCAAATTGCTGTTTCATAAAGCTGACAATTATATAAAAACAAATTGTCAACAAATGACTTGTATTGCTATTTACCTAACATTAATATTTACTTTCTGTGCATTGCTATTATAATAATAAATTATATCATAAGGTAAATTAAATCTCATGAAGTGCAATGTATTTGATAATACTTGTTAACTAATAAAATTACCAATATTAGCACATTCTTATCTGTAATAATCCATATAAAAGAATGATCCCTGTCACCTTACCACATTTTTATCATAAACAATAAGTTAGCTATGGCCCACAACGTTAACTTGGCTACAAAATAAATGTCAGATAAGCTATGGGTTGATTAAACAAAATATAATAATCACTTTTCTAATGTAAATTTTGAAAAAAAAAAAAAAATTAAAAACTTGCTGTATGTTTATCATCTCATAGGCACTATCTTTTATTGCATTAAGACTAAAATTATCATCGTCATTGCTGTGCACAATTAACATTTGTGGAATTTGTTGGGCAAATTTGCAAATGTGTCAAAATATTTTGGACAAATTGTCATCTGTCAGCTTTTACAAATAGGCCCCCAAGCATTCATATTTTCAGGAAGAGGGGAAATTTGGGAAAAAATCCTCCAGCAACCTGACTCAAATCAGAATTTGAATCTTTGCTCACTCTTCAAGCAGCTAGTTTTGGACCAATTTAGGAAAAAATCCTCCAGCAACCTGACTCGATCAGAATTTGAATCTTTGCTCACTCTTCAAGCAGCTAGTTTTGGACCAGCACTAGCCCAGTGCCTTAAAATATGCATATTAAAGAGATTGTCACACGAATGGAGCTTCCTTTGAGAAATGTGAAGCACAACACTTTGAAACAACAGTGTTAGTTACCATATCTAGCAGGATCTCAAATTTTAACTTCAGCAAGTTATTTTCATCTTCAAGTTGTTGCACGTATTTTCTCAGTTTCTGGTTTTCCCTGTGGGTTCCACTGATTGGGCCATTTTCTGTAGAGGAGAAATAACATTTGTTTATGTTAAAGAGTAACTAATCTACAAACATAATTAAAAAAAAAGTACATTATTTTACGTTGCAGTTTCATCCACATACTTATGTACGAGGTTATGATACTCCCTTTATACCTGGTATCCAGCTTCCATTGTCAAAAACCGCTTCTTGATCTCCCAATTTAAGTTTGATAGGTCCTATGTCTAATCCAAATTCTTCTCTTTCCACAACAGATGTGTTCACTGAAACATCTAGCTTACGTGGGGTTGTACGTTTAGGAGAAAACTTGCTCGAAAATATTGGCATGCTTATTTTTAAAAGTGCAACAATAAATAAATTCTTATTCTCCTACGATATTTCATTTAACTTGTTAATGGCTTATGCCTTGTTTTGTATAGTCGCAACTTTTGGAACGGGAAGTATTTAATATAGTGTTCAGTTCAAACAAGTTGCACCGTTACACTTACATATGGCCCCATTGAGTGCATTAAGAGTATGGGGAGGTGGAAAATGGAAAGAAAGTAAATAAATAGCAATTAGTTCACAATACGCATCAATATAGGCAAATGTCGGGTAGATTTGCGCAAAGAAGAACAATTCTGAGTTCTACTTTGAAATACATTTTTTTTTCAATGTACGCAGAAATATTTTGTTGTGTGATTGGTAACGCTTCACACAGAAATTGGGATAGTGGAACAGGGTTGGTAGCACGGTGCCGGTGGTTATAATAATGAAATGATGGAAAACGTTGGGGTGTGGAAAGTTGCCCAAAAATTAAATTTGTTTGCGTTGATGTAAAAGATTTTATCGTTGTTCGCAAATTTGAACTTTGAAACGTTTGACTGCATAAGTGAAGACAATGGGCATTTTAGAGAAAATATCTGAAATTGAGAAAGAAATTGCTAGAACACAGAAGAATAAAGGTGCGTGCGTGTTGTAGGTTAGAATCACACTTATCTGTAACATGTGTAGGCATTTTGGCTATTTCTCTTACATTAAGTAACTGATTTCAGCAACGGAATATCATCTAGGTCTGCTAAAGGCGAAACTTGCTAAATACAGATCGCAGTTACTGGAGCCACCCAAAAAGTCTGAGAAAGGAGAGGGATTCGACGTGCTCAAATCCGGAGACGCTCGAGTGGCCTTAATTGGTTTTCCATCCGTTGGGAAGGTAAATATCTAGTATTAAGGCCCCATTAGATTATTAGGCAAAAATCATTCAATTCGATCAAAGTAAAGAACAGGGTACAATTGTCGCATAAGATAGATAAATTGATGCTTTATGTGATCCGGTGAAATGATTGGTTACATAAATGTCTACATGATGTAGAAAACGTTAATGGCAAAAAAGAAAAAGAAAATCGAATGTCAAAGGTAGCATAATGCATGGAAACATATATGGTTATTGTTATTTTAGTTCATTTTTATATATAGTTCTCTATACATGCACACTCATTCTATCGCCACGGGTGGCTGAGGTCATTAAGGCGCGGACTTGTGAGCGTGAGGTCTGGGGTTGGAATCCCTCCAGGACCATCCTCCCTGACAGGTATTTTCCAGGTTTTCCTCAGTCCTCATAACTGGCAAATGCTGGGGAACTTAGGTCTGGAACGTTTCCTTCCTTAAAAAATCCTTTCCCAATTTATCATTTCATTTCGTGTATCACCAGTGTTCACTGCCTGTCGTGCTACAGCAGTAAAAACGGGCGTTAAACACTGTTAAAAAACACTCATTCCAGTTAGTTCATTTCAAGTATTCATCAATACATAAAAGAGATAACAAAGTAGAAAAGCCATCAGAGAGTTCCAGGTATACTGCTGTAATGTTAATGCTTTAAAACCCAAAAAAACTGAAACTTCCTTCGCAGTACACACATTTATAAAGCAATAATATCTTAACTTAAAGTGGGTGTATACATTATTTTAGCAAGTTTAATTACTCAGGATGAGTTGTTATACAAAGATTTACATGTACATGTTCTTAGAAGTGCACATATGCATAACCGTTTTCATTATGGAATAAGATTCTGGGGGGCTTCAACAGAATGCGATAAAGTCTTCAAAATGCAGATGAGAGCAGTAAGAATAATGACAGATAAGACAAATAGGATGTCTTGCAGATATCTGTTTAAAACATTTAGAATTATTCCATTGTCTGACATATATGTTAGAAGTCATTTACAATAGCTGATTGGCTGACATAATTTGCTGCAAAGCACATAAACAAATGACCACCGAGATGAAGACCACTTTATGTTTCTGAACATAACTAAAGTTGCAGGCAGGCTCCTACAAGCAATTTATTTTATGGTTTGATTGCAAGTAGTATTGACATAAATCAAATTTTAAAGATAAGATTTGTTTCTTTGGGAAACCAGAAAAATAAAGAATTGGATTTTCATTGATTAACGGAATACAGTCAGCAGCTGTGTTTTTCTAATATGAAAATGCATTGAAAAGAACAGATTTGAAGTTCCAACCTCAAAGTGTCAGGTGGTTTAAGTATTGCTTGGTGAATTACAATATGGGATAATGTGGATTAGAATCTCACACATTTTTCACACTTTTTATTTTGTTGTTGTTTGCATTACCAGCAATTTAGTATGGAGTTACTTTTTAAATATAAAAGAAAGTTTTATTATTTGTAGCTTTAAAATGTATATAAATAAACTAAAAATACTTCATACCTATTACAATATCCTTCATGCTTGAAAAACTTAATTCTTCTCAGCATGAAGTCTGTTAGAAGTGAAAATAATTTAGCCTTTCTTATGAGGGAATCCCTCGCATCTTCCCTGTATCATAGGTTGACAGACACCGTGGGAGGTTGGAGATGGGAATTTGTTTCTGCTCAAATGCTCTCAATAGGTTTTAGATCGGTGATTTAGATGAGGTGAGATATTATAAGACATCATCTTGCCTATCAAACCAATGCTGAACTATTTTTAACTTGTGAACACTATGGTTATTCTGCAGGAACAGGAATGTTCCGTCAGGATACCTTTCTTAGTTCATTCTAGTATATCATGTCTATGAGCAGCCTCAGACAGTGAAAAACCCACTTTAATCGAAGCTGATACAGCAGTATGTCAATCCACCAGGCAGCCATTTTTCAGTTGAAAGAAAACATTCAACATAAGTGACCCTGAGAGTCTAAATACGTATTTATGCAAATCTAATGTGCAGCTTTTTGTCCAAATGCAGTATTCAAAATTGTGGTGTGCATTAGATTCGAGTGCAAATCCATTCCATTGCTGGTAACTTCATTCAAAATTATTATTTATAACATAATAATGTATTGCTGCAATTCTTGACTTTGTTACATTTATTTTTGGCATTCTATTGCATTATAGGTAGTTACAAAATGGAGGGCAAAAAGAAGAAAACATCTTATGATGCTACTTTCGAGCTTAAATTAATTCTTTATGATAAAAAAATGTTAACAGAAAAGCAGAAAGAGAGTTCAATGTAACTGAGAGCAACATTTGCTTGTGGCGGCAACAGAAATTGGCATTATTTATAACTAAAACCAGTAGGAAGAAATTCACTAATCCTTGCAAAGGAAGAAGACATCTTGACATTAAAGAAAAGGTTTTGGGATTCATGCATGAAAGGAGGATAATCTGTGGTTATGACCTCATAAGAAATAAAGCAAAAGAGGAGGCTGAAATTCTTGGCATACCAAAACAAGAGTTTACGGCTAGCCATGAATGGGTGGATTGTTTTATGAAGGGGATGGGCTTATCTCTAAATACTGTATAACAATATGCCATTTTAAGATCTTAAGTTTCAAATTTTAGTGTGCGTTACATTTAATGGCACATTAGATTCTTGTAAATATGGTACTATCCTTTAGTTCAGCTCGCTGAGAGGAGTAGTAGAATGGATGCATACATGCATACAGCAGTGTAGCATATGCTTTATTTACCCATGTTTAATTGACTGCTTATTCAGAGAGGAAATACTATTAAATCTGTATTACTGCAGTGAACTGATGAATTGTGTTATAAAACAATTTTTTTGTATTTTCCCTGGATATTCTTATGGTAATAAGAACTAATTTTAATGACACCAAAATTAGATCAAATCCATATTGAATTTTAATGCAACATAGAGCTTTATAAAGTTTACGCATTTGTATCAGTGATGTTATTACAAAGTGGATTTTTAATCTCTTCTGAGTTGGATGTTTAAAACACTCTTTATGGTTTCACTTAAATAAGATTTACTCAGGACATATGTTTCGTGGAACCGTCATCCACATCATCAGCTATTAAACAACTGTTGGATCATTCGTAGGACCTGGGTAGTTAGATCCAGGTTGACTCTGGTGGTCTAGTGATAAACTTAAATAAAGTGCTGTCTGCTTATGGGATGTCAAAATTCATTAGGCTATGCTCATGTTTTTTTTTATATGTTTTTAATCATTTCCCATATGTTTAGTGCTTTTGTTGTTGAACAGTTTTTAATAACTTGATGCTTTTTTCTATTTCATGGTTTTAATTACAAAAATATGCTGTCACAGCTGATTTATCTATTTGTTTGTAACGAATGTTTCTCCAATGTTCCTTGAACAATAGATAAATCAACTGTGGCAGCACATTTTTGGAATGAAAATCATGAAATAGAAAAGGCATTAAGTGATTAAAAACTATTCAACAACCAAAATAACTAAACATATGCAAAAGGATTTACATAAAAAAACATGAGCATAGCCTTATAAATTTTGACATCCTGGAAGCAGACAGCACTTTATTTAAGTTTATCACTAGACCACCAAAGTCAACACAGATACCTAACTACCCAGCTGGTACAAATTATCCAACAGTCATTTAATAGCTAATGATGTGAATGACGGTTCCACGAAACATATGTCCTGAGTAAATCTCATTTAAGTGAAACCATAAAGAGTGTTTTAAACATCCGACTCAGAAGAGATTATTAATGGGTGTTTCACTGTGTTCGATTCCAAATTGAATTATTATTATAAGTGTATTTTATTTACACAAGTGATACACATGGACACTTGCTGCAGAAGATAGTGCTGTTTTTTTTTATTTTGTGTCTGCTTCTTTATTACCCTTCTGTGTGAATATTTTTTGTAGCACAGTGTACAATGTCGTACACTTTTATAGCAGGTCCATCCAGTTTTCATAAAGTTTGAGGTCATTTTCTTGGAAGGGGAGTGACACATGAAATATGAGGGGCATTCAGAAATTATTTACTATAGTAATTTTCTGTACTTTATTTATTATGCAACATGGTTCAATACACATGGGATCTCTCATTATACTCCCCACCAACTTCAATTCATTGTTTCCATCTTCCTGGTAACTTCATTATGGTGCCATGTATCATTGATAGTACTACATTACCACTCATGGAAGCTGCCTGAATTTCCTTGTTACAAAAAATTTTTCCTTCCCAGCTAGTCTTCCATGTTGTTGAATAAGGAATAATCTGGTGAATATGGTGGGTATGACATATCAGTGAATCCCAGCAATATCAACTTTGTAGCTGTAGTGCTGCTGGTGTGGAACTGTGCATCATCAAGTTGAAGGAATATCCTGTCATCATTGCTGCATCTAAGCCATTTAAGGGTCTCACAGTACACATCACTGTTAACAGTCATACCTTGAGGAAGACAGTCCAATGCAGTATGCCTGAAGTGTCCCAAAAGACACTGGTCATATGCTTGCCTGCAAAAGAAGCAGTACAAAATTTTTTGATCTGGGAACTCCCTGGAAGTTTCCACTGCATGGATTGGACTTTCTTCTCTGGTGTGTGGTAGTGATAACATGACTCATCACCAGTCACTAGCTTCTCCAAAAAAATCTGAATCTTCATTGTGCATTTTCAACTGCAGGCGACAAATTTTTTTCATATTCAAATCGTCGCAAATAATGGTGTGCAGGGTTATGTGGCCGAGACCTGTCTTGACATTCCAATTCATCAGTCAAAGATTTGTGTATCAGCCATAATGAATTCAGACACAATCTCGATGTTCCTGTGAGACTATGATGTTGACAGAAAATCAGCATTCACGTTCTTCACCTGCTGCTGGTGAACTCATTGATCCAGATGTAAACAGTCTCCTGTGCAGGAATTTCTTGACCACATATTAAATTAAAACATCTCTGAATTTCTGTACTTTTGATGCCTATAAAAACCATGCAGTTTATCTTTGTCCATGATAGTTGATTTCCATCTTGTCCATATCTTTCTCTTCTTGACAAAAAAGAATAATGTCCTTTTGCTATATATTCTGCTTACAACCACCATCTAGTGTTTGCATGGCATCTAATATCAGTCCATAGCTCTACCAATGGGTGTGCCCATAGATTGCTAAATGTTTATGAAACACTGTAAATCATCTCCAGTAGATAAAATTTTTAAAATGCCAAAAACCAGTCGTTTAACGGTTGACAATGTTAGCAATGGTCTCATGAAACATATCCTGAATTTTATAATTTTGAGAGTGAAGAGTGTATTATCATTGTATCAGTATTTTAAATGGTTTTAACTCAGAGTGCTTGCCAGTCCATTGAAAGTGAAGCCACAGAAATATTTTTAGCATTTTAAAATATTTTATATACTGGAGATTTTGTACTCATTTTCACTGTGTTGATTCCTGAATATTTTAAAATTGAAACTGTAAATCATTTCACACATATGCTTACGTTATATATATACGTTATATATTCACACAGATGCTAGGCAAGTTAATCCATGAAGGCTCTAATTAACTCTTTCCTTCCTTAAGTGCTCTTTTACAATATAAATCCAGGCATTTATTATAGCAGTAGGAGCTCTAGAGCAACTTTTCTCTATTATTTTACTCCCTTTCTCAAAGCTGAATAGAAGATGACATGGTCATTCAAGTCAACTCTATTTTTTGCTTTGTTGTAATTAATTACCACCTTTAGTTTTATGATAGGCTCTCCCTTTTTATTTTTCCCATTGTTCTTCAGAATGGCAGAATGTTCAGGTACTGTGGCGATCATGAGAAACCTACTTTATCTATCCAGTTAATTATTTTAATGATTTTTTTCATTCTCTGTCCCTCATATTTTGTCTTTTTTAAGTGCTTTTCTACAACATTTTTCTGAAGTTCTGATTTGTTCTAATAGATTTCTTCCATAGAGAAGAGTTGAACAACTTTTGTGCCAGAGAAATTGCCTACACTTCATCTAGCAGAGGTTTGCACATTTTCATGGTTACGATTTCAGCAGGGCCTAATCCCTTAGGTTCATCCTTTTATTGATAAATCCTTATAGTATGTGCATATCCATCTACTGTACAAATTTTGTAAAGAGTCACATCATACTTGTCAGACTGTGACTGAAAAGTGTACTGCTTTACAAGGAATGAGTACATATCTTCCAGGGGTTAGGGCTTTATGAAAATTATCCTGCATCTTTTCAACTAACAGCTGTATTTTATAAAACCTATAATTTTCATTTTTAGGAGCCTCGTTACCAAGAAAGTGCCAACAAGACAGTAAAGCTAGAAAGCAATCACAAGACATTGTGGCTTTAATGGTTTTGTTTAAGATAATTGATTCTTAGACCAATAAGAGAAATTTCTTAAACTTCATTTAACCTATAATAGAAATTATTTTGAGAAATATGCCCATTTCCTCCTAAGTAGTTTCAAACCAATAAGAGACAAAAGGCCTTCTTCTTGTTCTTCTTTCTCTTTGTCCTCATCCTCCTCTTCCTCCTCCACTACTTCTTGCTTTTCCTCTTCCTCCTTTTCTACTTCCTCTTGCTTCTGCTCTTCTTTTTGTTCCTCCTCCTCCACTTCCACTTCCTCTTCTGCTCCTCTTCTCCCTTTTCCTTCTCCTCTTTCTCCTTCTCCACTTCCTCTTACTTCTTTTCCTCATGTTGTTCTTCCTTTTCTTCCCCCTCATCTTCTTCATCCTACTCCTTTTGTTCTATCTTCTCTTCCCCCCGCTTCTCCACTGCCATCTTCCCCTTCTTATTTTGTTTTAAATAGAAATTAACAGTGTCTAAATAATCCTGCTCCACCTCTTGCTTCTCCTGCTCCTCTTGTTCTTCTCTTCCCACTCTTCTCCTCCTCCTCTGACATCTTCTCTTTATTCTATTTTGGATAAAATAGAAATTACAGTGCCTAAATAATCCTATACCTCATTCTTCTTCTTCCTCTTTTTTCTCCTCCACCTCCTCTTCTTTCTCATCCTGCTCCTCAAGCTCTTTCTTCTCTTCCCCCTATTCTTATCCTCCTGCTCCTCTGCCTTCTTATGCTATTTTGGATAAAGTAGAAATTATAGTTCCTAAATAATCTATAAAATAGCCTAGAATATTTTCCATACTCAAAGTAAAATAAAGTAAAATTTGACCGCTCCCATGATCTATTGGTAGCACTTGCAACTACTGATACATCGATCCTGAATTTGAATTCTGTTCAGGTCAAGCAAGCTCTATGGTAAGACTTTTTCATAATTTTCCCATACACTGAGAAGGAGAAGCCAGATAGTTCATTTGCTCCATCATTATTTAATTTTATTCATCCCTGCAGACATATATGCCTAGTATTCATTCCAAAATCTACAGACATCACAAGAAGATAAATGCAACAAATAAAATGTTAAATAAATAAAATAACAATTAAAATTTTTAATAGTAATCAAAATGATAAATAATGTCAAAGTCTATTGTTATATTTGCAGTCCACACTGCTGAGCACATTGACAGCTACAGAAAGTGAAGCAGCATCATACGAGTTCACCACTCTCACCTGCATTCCCGGTGTGATTGAATACAAGGGTGCCAACATACAGCTACTGGATTTGCCAGGAATCATTGAGGGTGCATCTCAAGGAAAAGGTAGAGGACGACAGGTAACGTTACTATGAAGCTGTGTTAGGGGGCTACTTGTTAAAACATATAAGTGGCACACCTCACCCACCAAGTGTTAAGATGCTTTTGTTAGTGTTATGTTTTCAGTAGTGCTATCATCCAGTGTTATTCAGGTGATAGCTGTTGCGCGCACTGCAGACCTTGTGCTGATGATGCTGGATGCCACCAAACAGGATGTACAACGTGGGCTGCTGGAGAAGGAGTTAGAAAGTGTTGGCATTCGTCTAAACAAAAAGAAACCCAACATCTACTTCAAGGTAAATGCTGTACTACATTGTATATTCAGTTGACTAAATAAGTGTCATTTTCACTTAAGATTTACTCAGGACATGTTTCAATCCAAGATTACATAAGGAAGCAGCATTCAACAGCATGACATACAGACTAATAAATATACCACTGAACAAAAAGAATGAATGCCTACACATAATAGAAGCATTTAAATCCAATGGGTTCAGCAAACAGATGATTAGTAGCTTTAGTAGTATTAAAGGGGGTATTTGAGAGAGTTCTAGAGACATCCTGCACTTCAGCCATAGGCTTTTTGGGCTAAAAACAAATCCCATATAGAATTCCATGTTCTTGACAAGATCCAGAACCTTACTTTCTATAAAGGGATCATCCATATTTAGATATAGTTTGGACCAAAGTTTGATATTTTCTTCTCTCCAGTGCCTCACACTCGAGGAGTATGTGCTTTACAGTCTCATGGGATTAGGAGCAAAGTCTACAAACAGGCTCTCCCTGAAAGAGTCCCATTTTCTGCAGATGTTTCCTAAATTGGCCATGTCCAGTAATTAATCCCACCACTATTCTCAACTTTTTCCTTCCCAGCTTCAGGAGCATTTTGGTTAGTATGGGATTGGGTCTGCTAACGAGGCTTGTCCTGGGTAATTGGACCATCCTGTTTTATGTTTCTCTTTGGCCCATAACCTAATCGTTTGTTATTCATACTTTGGATTTACTAACTCCATAGGCTTGCTCCAGTCCTATTAAGGGGCTAGATGCTCCTTTCTTGGCCAGTTTATCTGCTGCTTCATTCCCTGTCACTCCTCTATGACCTGCTACTCATCTTAATTTAGCGGAGGTGTTATCTGAGAGAGCTTTCAGTTTTTGGAGGCAGTCCCACACCAACTTTAAATTAAATTGGTGAGAGTCAAGTGCTCGAAGTGCAGCTTGACTATCTGAGAGGATTATAATTGTTTACCATAATAGCCCATCTCTATGCCATTTTACACACAGGACAGGATTGCTAAGATCTCTATCTGAAACATGGTACAGTACTTCCCAAAGTTTATATTAATGTTGGTCCTGAGAATTTTGCCATAAATGTCTTGCTTGATTGAGAGTCTGTGAACCGTCTTTGTACATATGACAACTAAGTAAATGGAGTTGGTGTGAACAGTTGAATACTTTAATGTAGAATATATTACTACTCCATATACAGCATTGTAAGTACAATTATTCTTTTAATAAATGTCATTGTTTACTTCGACCAGCTGGAGCATATTCATGAAAAACTGAAAACTAAGGGACCTGCACTCAAAAACTGCAATGGCATAATTTTTTTCATCATAATGCAAAACCATATACAGTTAAGATGGCTCATGAAACCAATATTCATCTTGGTTGGGAGACTATAGTGTGCTAACCATGTTCTCCAAACATTGCGCCATCAGATTATCATCTTTACTTTTTCTTTGGATAATAACCTCTGAGGACAGCAATTCCAAATCTTTGTTGATCTGGAAACTGCAGTGAATGGATTTTTACTTCTTTGAGGAATTAATATTCTTCTGTCATATTGGAGGTCTCCTATAGCATTGGTGGGTATACTTAATACTAAAGATATATTTTGTTCAGAGTATGATGCTTGAAATGTTTTGCTCACCATTATTGAAACAGAAGAGGTGTCCTACATGCTGCATGTTGTTTCAGGTCAAGAAAGGTGGGGGTTTGTCCTTCAACTCGACCTGTCTTCTGACTCGAGTAGACGAGAAGCTGGTGCAGATGATCCTACACGAGTATAAGATATTCAACGCTGAGGTATGTAATATGCAAACAGGTTTATGTTACACATTTCATTTTATTAAAGCATCTCCTTGTTGATATACCTAAGGTTTTATTTATTTGGTTTATTTATGGACACTCTTTCACATCTTAGATCAGCAGTGTGCCATTAAATTCAGGGTGTGAAACGACCAATAAATTTTGCTCAAAGGCCTCTTCTTTCAGACTTGAGGTTTTTTTACATGTCATAAATATACAATATGGGTTCCATGTCTTTACTGCCATTTGAAAGAAGCCATATTTAGGAGTATATGTATACAAAACGTTATGTGTGTGTGCGCGCATGTGCGTGCAGACGATGCAAGCTGCACATTAAAAGGAAACTCTCCTACAAGTTTACATCAGGCAGCCGAAATTATGGTTAGTCTGGCAAAATGACTCTCTGCTTATGAGTTGATATCAAATGCCAATAAATCCCAATGTATGAATTTTGCCCTCTCTAATAGGGAAAGACAAAATATTGATCCACTGATCTCCTACAATAATAAAGTAATCCAGTATGCCTCTGAAGCAAAATTTTTAGGAGTAACTATAGACAAATTCTTAAACTGGAAGTCACACATTTACAACATCACAACAAAGATTAACAGAACTCATTATATAATCTCTGTACTAAAAAATGTACGCAATCTTAGCACTTTAAAAATGATCTACTTTTCACATGTACAATTAGTTCTTACTTATGGCATGTGAGATAATTCAGTAGATACTAATACACTCTTTTTAGCACAAAAGAAAATTATACCTAAAATGTTTAATCTAAACAAATCCACCCACTGTAAAATGTACTATATATAGAACAACATACCTACAATGCCCATATATATTAGAAAGTGTATGTTTCTATGTTTCATAAATAGTAATATACAACAATTTTACTCCAATAAATCAATCCATAAGCACAGTACTAGAATCAGCAACAAAATACACTTACAAACTGCCAGAACAACTAAAAAGATCAATTCAATTCTGCATAGTGGCATCCAAATGTATAACTGGATAACTAATGAAATCACAGATAAACACCCGATTAGATTTAGGAAGAAAATTAAGAGGTTTTTAATTAATCAGTGATTTTATATTATACAAGAATTCAATGCATATTTTAAAAAATATACCTATACAAATAAATTATAAGTATTAATAGTTTAAAATTGTTATTTTGTAATTGACGAAGCCATGAAATTTTAACAAATTTCCATAGGTGAATAAAGTATATGATATAACTGAAATAATAAGAAATAGAAATAAATAAAACACTTAAATATTTGCAGAATGTTTGCTATATCTCAAACAACTTGTGTTCTTCAAAGGCAGAAGACAAGTGAAGATGGTAAAAGTAAATATTGAATGTCGAATTTAACGTAGTGCATGTAAATAGATTAAATAGCAATAAGAGGGAGAAACAAATGTAAGGAATATATAAGGTTTAAACCTGGTGGTGTATGCACTTTATGCAAAAATATAGCTGTCATCTTTCTATTTCAAGAGGCCTCTGAGCAAAATTTGTCGGCTGTTTCACACCCTGAATTGAATGGGACGCTGATGACCTAAGATGTTAAAGAGTGTCCCTAAATAAACAAATCCAAAAAAAAAAAAAAACTTTCTGTCTCTCTGAGTAAACTTTCAGAGCTATGAGTCAGTAATGCATCATAAACGTTAAATTAAAAGCACCATCAAAATCCTTACAGTAAGACAGGGCATGTTAGGCAAGCAACAAGGTAGACTTGGTTTTAACTATGATTGTTCATTCAGTGTGAAACAACAGTTGAAATTAAACCAATATAAAATGCTTTACAAAGCTTACCAGATATCATGTATACAACATTCTTAGAAGAACAGGTAGTAAATGAAGAAATCTTAAATTCTTTGGATAAATTGTAGCTGTGGAACAAATGACATGGGATAATTAGTGCACAGGTTTTACATTTGGGATATTGGCAAGGATATGGGACTGCAATGGGCCCAAGTAATTTGGAAGGAGATATGTTGCAGCGAAATATACTTTTAAAGTTAGGGGGGTTGCTGTAAAAGTAAGGGGAGGTACAAATTTATCAAAATCACATAAAAATGGATGCATTAATAAAGTATCATGACATTCTTTTAAAATTGGTTTGATGCTCTCAATCCCAGGCATGTGTAGTAACATGGTTAATGAAGTTCTTATTGGAAGTTTAGGATTGCATTGAAACTTTTTGTGCATGGGGATGATACAGGATTCTAAAAAACAGGAAGAATATTTTTCATATTGGAACTTTTGAGCTAGGTGAAAAATTGTTACAAAATTAAACTTAACTGAAAATTTGGAGTTAAGATTGGTAAGAAACTTATCATAAGATTCTGTACCATGAATCCAAACCATGAATATATCAATATATCTCAGCTATAATAATGATACCAGAGGTTCAGACTTAAGGGACACTGGGGGTGAATTTTCAAAGTTTCACATTTTTGTGTGGATTTTTCTGAAAATTTTACTATGATTGCATTGCATTTAAATTATAAGTATACCACTTTTTATTCAAATTAAATAAATACTTTGTGAGCTATAAATTATGTATAAATTTTATTACATAAATATGTTGCTTATCAAAAATTTCCATGTCTCATGGAAATCTCAACTCTCATGAGTTGAGAGAATTAGTTTGCATTTTTGCATTTGGAGCTTTGAATCACATACAAAAGTGTACTAAGAGGTATTTTAAGTAAATATGATGAGTAAATAGTGATAATTTTTTTAATCTATAATCTTTAAAATTAACAATTATTTCATAGATTTTTTTATTGTTAATTATTATTGGTGTTGCCGTGTATTTTGTCTTGTAGAATATTACAATGGATACTTTTGCACATTCTGGAATATTTTGATTGAATTTTAACAAAAATGAGATGTGTTGGACATTTTGAATGTGTGAAAATGAACTTTTTCTGTTTGTCTGTACTTCCCTTTTTGTCCTGTGTTGTGCTACTTTTGCCACCTGCAGGTCCTTTCCTGCTCTTGTAGAGTTGAGTCATATTGCAGATCTTACTGATCTTTGAAGCTATTGACAAATTTTCTCACCCTTACCACAGATCTCAGCTCCTCAGAAGCTGAACAGCCCACACAATTTCTAGCCACTTCTTAGATATAAATGGAACAAATGAGTGAGTGAACACTTTCATTTGAAATTTGTATCCCTGAATGAGCACTGCAAGCTAGTCTGTGGTACTAATCAAACTGAACAGACATCTTGCAATGGCTCTGTAGAGTCTCACCAAGAGCTATGCTCCTTTTATAGAAACACCGAAAGTCTGTTCCAATGGGACATTTCTGATGTTCTGGCTTCTGGTCTGTTGATCTGTAATGGTAAAATATAGCATATCTGAAGATTCTGGATGGCCAATTTGTTTAGTCTTTTTATAGTTTCTAACTTCAGCTTACCAAGACCATCCAATCTAGTGTCAGTAATTTCTTTCTTTAGCTTGAGGAAAGCTGTCAGTCTGGTGGTCTAATGGTAACCATACTTGCCTCCTAAACCCAAGATCACGGATCTAATCCCAGCCAGAGTAGATGGATTTTTTCAGGTGTGAAAATTCTAACTATGGCTTCCTTCAGAAAGTAAGTAAAGGCATGGGTCCCATGTCATAGATTTATGGCAGGAAAAAGAACTTCAAGCCAGAAAGAAGAGGCTTCTGTGCAAAGTTTACCAGTTGTTTCACACTCTGAATTGAATGGGAAACTGATGATCTGAGCTATTAAAGAGCATCCGTAAATAAAACAAATCAACAATTCTCAGAAAAGCTGTAGTTAGTCATCCTCTTTGCTACATATTGACACATTCTTCCTTCACTATTTTCACTGTATACTGCTACTACACATAGGTACTCATGAATCCTTATATCTCATTCCACACTTGTAATAAGGGAGTGTAGCAGGTTGAAAAAGGATTTGTGGAGGTCTTTAAATGGCTATAGAGTAAAAAGGGAGAGTGGAACATGCAAATGTTGACTCTCTGTGAAGGAATCATTTGCAGCAAAAAAAGGATTTTCAATTTTTTGACTATTTTGGCCAAAAACTCACTCCCATTGTCCCTTAAGAAATTCCTCCTCCAAGTTAACCATAAAAATCATAAGAAAATGAAATACAAAAATATGTATCTAATTATGAAATTATACTCTTGAAGCTATAAACAGTAAAACATAATCCAATAAAACGATGATTTATCCGGGCTTCTTGGCCGTGGTCTAGAGGTAACACTAGTACCTGACGTTTCGCCCGACGGAGTGGCGGGCGAAACGTCAGGTACTAGTGTTACCTCTAGACCACGGCCAAGAAGCCCGAATAAATCATCGTTTTATTGGATTGACGCCGGCCGTGAAAGCCTAAGTTTGTATAGTAAAACATAATGTTGATATAGAGTTGGTCTGGCAACACATACCTCATTTACTTGGTTTTTAATTGGACATGTTTTAGGAACATTTGCTGCCATCATCAGCAGAGGATCAACTGTTAGAAGCATACTCTGTGGGTATTCAGGGAAATTTATCCAACAATTCTTCTCAAAGTTCATGATTTAGATTTTATTTTTGATGATGTTAATTTTTTGTGCCATTAGTTTCAAAAGGTTGCAAGTATGTTTCAATAATTTTGTTTTTGTATCAGTTTCCTGGTTTTTGACAAAAAGCGGTTCTGTTTGACAGAACTATGTATCAACCAACATAATTTTAGTTTTCATGGAAAATTTTACCTACAAAGTTCTGGATTAGCTACCCTCTTTTATCTTTCTTGGCAAATTTGTATATGAATGATTTTGAAACATCAGATAACTGATGTTTATTCAATAATTTTTAAAACTTGACACAGCTATGTGGATGACGTATGAATGCCATTATACTCAAAACATTTTGCTAACGATACTTAAAAGTATTAAATTTATAGGAAAAATTCTTACAATTAACATAGGAAACTGAAAAGAAACTGAAAAATTTCAAACCAGGAGCATAAATAATTCATATCAGTTAATAGAAAAAATTAAAGACATAAAATTGCACCCCTCTGACACTCATATCTTTCGATGTAGAATCTCTGTTTCCTAGCATACCAAAAGAAAAACTCCTGATTTATTTACATGATTGGCTAAAAACAAGTGGAATTAATGATATACACATAAAAGAATACATCAAACTGACAGAAATTTGCATAAACCAAGCCTTTTTCACTTTTAAAGGAAAATTTTATAAACAACAAGCAGGACTTACAATGGTCAGCCCCTTATCTCCATTTCTAGCTAACCTCTTCATGAGTAGATTTGAAACACACATCAACACAGCGTTTCCATTCATATTTAAGGTATGGTACAGATATGTGGATGATATATTTGCCATAGTTGACAAAAAACTCATTGACGATGCCTTAAAACTTCTAAATATTCAAGATAAAAACATTTCATTTACATACGAAATAGAAACAGATAACATGCTGCCATTCCTGGATATTAAAATAATGAAATGCCAAGAAAAACTTAAATTTGGAATATACAGAAAGAATACACATGCAGATAATCACATCAAAGCTGATAGTTTAAACCCTACAGCACACAAACATGCAGTAATTAACAGTTTAACACACCGGCTAGTTAACCTACAAATTAACAAAGAAGAATATTTTAAAGAATACAAACAAATGGAAGAAACAGCTTTTAAAAATGGTTTTAAAAAAGAACTAGTACATAAAAAGGTGCAGAAATTCAAGAGACAAAAACATATCAAAGAAACCACAACACTTTCAGCAAAAAAAGATAAACTTATTTTTAAAAAATTCACATATCATCCATGGGCCACAAAAAAATTTCAGAATATTCTTAAAGATTTTAATATCAGGTTGGCACCGATTAATAGATTTAATGTTCAAAATTTGCTGATAGATAATGTTAATGACAGTATTCCACAAGAAGAAAAATCAGGTATTTACAAAATAAACTGTGCAGAATGTGATAAAATCTACATAGGGAAAACAAAGAGAAACATTGGCACACGGTTAAAGGAACATTTCAGGAACATAAAGTACAAGCAAATAGGGAAATCAGCAGTAGCATATCATTTTTGGACACAAAATCACGACATAATAAATAAAACAAAATTATTAAAATCAGTACAAGGACCTACGGAATTAGCAACCTGGGAGAAAATCTACATCTACAAATACAAAGACAGCATAATGAACTTCGACATTGTCGGGGATGAAAACATAAACTACAAGTTTATCACACCGCCACCAGAGCAGAATATACATTCCCACAGCTCAACGAATGATCCGACAGTTGAACCTTAGCATGGCTGAAGATGGGAACAAAATGTTCTCGAAACTGGTTCCATACATTTATGAAAAGTAAGTGAAGCTTTAAGAGTGTGTAGTTCAACTGAATCATACAATGATATTCATTAATGAAAAGAATAGATTTATTCCCTTTTTAGATTTGAAGATTATAAAAAATAATGACAGATTGGAATTTAGAATATGTAGGAAACCTACTCACAGTGACAATTACATTAAAAATCATAGCTTTAATTCCAAAACACACAAGTATGTCACCCTCAACAGCCTCGCATACAGATTGGTGAATGTGCTTGTAAAGCTTCTACCAGTACACCATTATATTAGTTGATCCACTTCATTTACACTTTACCATAAGTTGATTAATATGATAGCCTGACTTTAAGGAGAATTTAGTTACTAACTGTTGTTATATATTAGGAGTATATATAATGTGGTTAGCATTGTAGCAAGTTAACTGATTATATTTAGTAGTTAATTATTATTAACAATATTCATAATGTGATTAGAGTTGTGGCCTGGTTATTGGATATTACAGAATGGTTTATAACAAAGTAATGGGGACTTGGGCTCAAAATTAATAAATTGAAATTGTATTGGATTATTGTAAAAAATGGAAATATGTAATTTTGTGTTTGTTGGAAATATTTCAACTTCAAATGCTATATACTGAATATATTTGGAAGAACTCTAGTAGTTCGAAATATAGCGATTACAAGTGTGACTTTCTCTTAGTGTTTTATCCTTTTCTGCTTTTATAATTACTGTAAATTTGTTACTTGTTAATAGTGTTACTTTATTTTTCTTTTTCTTTTATATTACACACAAAACACACACACACAGAAAAATGTTCTACACACTGCCAATTAAATAGTAATACTAGGTGTGCATTGTTTTAGTAGTTTTGCAGACAAGCGTTTTAAATATAATGGTGTCCCTGCTGAATATTACAGTAGAGGTATTAATACACTACTTTGCTAAAATTATAAATGACATTCAGGACTTCCAATTGAGTCATTGCATTTGCAAATGACCTAATTGCATGATGTTACCACTAGGTTGTGTACTTCAGACATGACAGTGTTTTGGCTGAGAATGGTGGAACTAGAAAAGACCATAAAAAAGAAATATTATCAATGCTTTGGTTCAATTGCTGCTTTTATTATGAGCATATTTTCACATCTGGCAATGTTTACAATTAAGAAAGCCTAAATAATAACTAAGATTATTAATAAATTAGATGTTTCACAGGAAAGGAAGAAAACCAGAGTTGCTGAGAGAAAAATTTGAAGTTATTAAAAATAGTTGTTCTATTTGTCTACAATTTACTTCCAAACATTTTCTTAACCATCCTTAACATATGTATTCTTTATATGGATGGATCTCTCATTGTACTGGAACCACTTTCTTTTTACAGTAAAAAGAACTAGTTGCTCAAAAAAGAGAAGTGCAAATGAGAAATAAATAACCACCGTAAAAGTTAGTTGAAAATTAAGATTCATCACAAGAAAACCATCAAAAATGTATTACAGCTCAGGTACTGAATGTATTTTCTTCATTAGTAGCCTGTAAATCTTCTGATTCACAGAATCTGTTAAAAATGAGTATATTTATAAAAAATTCATTCATATATTTGCTGGCATTGTAATGATATTCTTGTCCAATTTCCATACCAGATCGACAGTAATACTTGGCTATGAAAGTAAGATATTCCAAATTCTTTTTAATTGGTTGGAAAAAATTGAGTGGCTAAGAGGTAGGCCTAGCTATCTCAGTATAGTATCATAGAGGTGCATGTTTTGGAAACATCTTCAAAAGGTGCCATTAGCAAGGTTACATACTAACTGTACCTAAAAAGCTACTTTGGCTCACTTTCCCCACATATATCTTACCAGCATTGTGTGCCAACTAGCTATCACACCACTATATTAAAACATATGGATGAGAATGTATGAAAAGGAATGAACGCCTGAAATTCATGCTTTGCATATAATTGCATGTCAGCATTTGCTTTATTTCTATTAAATGCTGAAAATGTAATGTCATAAGCATGCAGACAGTATATTTAGTTGTTAAAAGTATTTAATTATGTGTAATTATATTTAATGTGTTTAGAAGCTATTGAAGTGAAGTAATAACCCTCCAGAGCTGCCAGCTCTAAATAAATTAATAAAAATATTCCAAGTTGAAAATTTCCAAATGTTGATATGAATTTCACCTGTTTTGAGAACCAATAACTATCTATCCATTTTCATTCTTAAAAATCAAGAAAAATGAATGAATTTTTACATCTCACCTCTGAATGAATTCAACATATTCCTCTTCCAGCTAATAAATGTAGCAGCTCAGATCCAGCCACGACCAGCAAATCAAAACATACTGAGCAGTCAGTCAGCAGATCCCAAAATATGTCCTAATTAAAACCCTATAAGTAAAGTGTGTTACTACAATTGGAAACATGCTACTTGGAATATGTGTATATATCTTAACTATGAAGGATGTTAAATAAAGAATGATTATATATATAACATAAAAGAAAAATAATGTAATACTGTTAACAATGTAACTAAATTAACAATAATTAGTAAAGCAAAAAAGGATAAAACACTAAGAAAAAGTCACAAGAGTTGTAATCGTTATACGTCAAACTACTAGAGTTCTTCTATGGCAAGAAGACAAGTGACATTGATAAAGATAAATATTGAATATCATTTGTGACGTTATGCATGGAAACAGATGAAACAAGCTACAAGAGTGTGTGGGAAAAAAATTAATATGTAAGATTTAAACCCGGTGGTATACGTGCTTTATGTAGACATAGCTGTCATTTCTCTATCCCTAAGTAAACTTTCAGAGCTATGTGTGGGTAACGCATCAATAAGTGTTAAATTAAAAGCATCATCAAAATCCTTACAGTGAGATAAGACATGCTGGGAAACTGGCAAGGGAGACGAACGTCTATGATTGTTCATACAGAGCGAAATACAGTAGAAGTTAAATCAATATAGAATGCTTTGCAAAGCTTACATGATAACATATATACGACGTTCTTGGAAGAACAAGTAGCAAATGAAGAAATGTTAAATGAAAGTTTACTTAGAGATACAGAAATGGCAGCTATGTGTTTACATAAAGCACGTATACCACCGGATTTAAATCTTACATATTAATTTTTCCTTACACACTCTTGTAGTTTGTTTCATCTGTTTCCATGCATAATGGTACTTTCGATATTCAATATTTATCTTTATCACTGTCACTTGTCTTCTTGCCATAGAGGAACTCTAGTAGTTCGACATTTGGCAATTACAATTATTTATTTATTTGATGACATACCTTTACTCATCCTCGTAATTTTTATAATCTTCCCCAAAGTAGTCCCATTGGATGCAATGCACCATTCCAACATTTCTGCCAGTCTTCAAAGACATGCTGAAAACAGTTTTTAATAGGTCCTTCAGAATCCCCTCCACAGCCTTCATGGTGCTTCTGATGGTTGAAAATGCCTCCCACGCAGATATTTCTTTGATTTGAGGAAAAGGAAAATGTCAATGGTATTAATTCTGGGCTATAGGATATTCAGCAATTTTTTGAAGGACACACAACTGATTTTTTTTAAATATTCAGCAATAACATTTGTGATGTGCAGCCATGCATTATCATAGTGCAGAATTCAGCTTGTTGCAAGAAAATATGGCCTTTTGAAAATATGTGATATGGCCTTGCAGAGTTTTCAGGACTAACATTGCCCATTTGTAATTGTGTGCGCAGGTACAACATGCTGATAAACCATTCCTTGAACTTTGAAAAATGAGATGACCATAACTTTCCCAACAGAAGCAACCATTGTGTGTGTGTGTGTGCGCGTGCATGCGTGAGAGAGAGAGATTTCCACACAGAGCTTTGTGTTTGCTCTCAGGATTGAAATGATGTAGCCAAGTTTCATCAGCAGTGATTACCAGAGCCCAAAAGTTAGACAGAATGCCTTTTCTATCTGGTGCATATGTTTAAGTCAGACAGAAATGAACAGGTTTCTGTATATTTGGGGTTTAGCCTGTTTTGGATTGTTATGAATTTGTTCTGTTCTGTTATTTATACATTTTAAAAAGGATAATTCACCTCATGAAACTATCTATTAAGAATCTTGTTATACATTTATTTCTTTTCCAGCAGTCAAAAACTTTCTCCTCAACCCATTCATTTCAGCTCTTTAAATAGCAGAACTTTCATTGGTGAAAGGAACAAACAGTTACCTTGGGCATATGAAAACCAGGAAATGGAAAGGATGAGGGAAGTACTCTACTTTTGGATAGTCCTGGCAAATGGCCTTCTATCAATCTTCATGATACAATTCTAGGAAATTTTTGGCAGGGGTAACTTTTCAGCCGCATTAATGTACCAAACAATGCAAGCAAGAAAGAGAGAGAGAGCAGTAAAGATGTGCAATAAATATCCCTGTAATGTGTTCAGTACAGAAGTAAGAACGATACTAAGCTGATTCCCCTATAAATGCATAACCAGAAAATGCTCCTTTCCCAGGGACACTATGCTTCTAAAGACCGAACTCAATCAGAAACCACTGCACATCTTTTGCTCATTCACCAATGGTATTCAAAGCTACTTTACTTTGTCTTGGTCAACATTTCTATGATGTCCTGGAAGATGAATGTTCTGTGGTATCTGGTATGAGTCCTCCAAAATAGCTTGTTTTAAATATGCTCCAAATACTTCAGTGTAAGTACAACATTTTTCCATGATGTAAAATGCTCTCTCTGACAAGCAGCTGACTATGACAGTTGATACTTGAAAAAACATCTTGTTGCTTGTAACCAAAAAAAAGTGAGTTTAAGTACTGTGATTATATTATAAAGAAATTATCTTAAATACCTATTTTCATCAATAGAGTGATTTACTCTGTATTCACTTTTAATAAATTGCCTATTTTAATTATATTACTGTCTATTTTCATTTTTAAGTGTCTTTTTTCATGCTTATTTTAAGCAAAATAAATGCTAGAACTTCTTGGTTCTGGTGATTACCTTTGAAAGAAACTTCACATGTAAACATCTTTTTGTTTGGGATATCAGTAACGTTGGAACCCACTATGCACAAGCAACTTTTCATTTACTAAACATGTGGGTGGCACCCAGTGAAATTTTTAGAATATCTGAAAGTTTAAATATTGTACTTAACAAAGCTGTTGACAATGGAGTGGTAATATATCCTAAACTTAAGGATTCATTTTTTACACCTAACTCCAATTATTTACATAAAAGTAAGATGCGTTTTAGGAGAATCTCTCCCGTCTTAAGTTGCTCACTGAAGCACTAAACTGAACGGTTCAGTGAGCAACTGAAGATGGGAGAGATTCTCCTGAAATGCGTCTTACTTTTATGTAGGTAATTGAAGTTTAGTAAAAAATTAATACCTAAGTAGGATATCTGAAAGTTTGTTAATGTTATTTGATGATCCTCTCTCACAATGATAGCAACGATGGTAATGTTTTCTTCCATTAGAACACAAACTGGAGGGCCAGTGTCACATTCTTTTGAAATTGATTGCCTGCCCTCTTTAAACTGTGCTAAATGGAAGAGCAAACTCTCTAAAGGCCTCCTGTAACATTGCATGGGCCTAAGGTGAAGATTTGTTGAGAAGAAAGCAGAATTTCAGAGTAGCATATTATGCCATCTTCTTTTTACTGTAGGCTGAAATGAATATGTTTCAACAAGCATTCGGAAACAGAAAGTGACAACAATGAAACTAGTACTACTTGTATATTATATATTAAGCTAACAAAATATTGTAAAATTAAATTTTAGTGCAAGAAATTATGCCTGTAAAATGTTATGATTATTCTTTATTGAATGGCCATGATATACCTGTCAGATTATTTTACATTATATTTGTATGAGGGCCATCCAGAAAGTAAGTCCCAATCGCGCCTGGAGATGGAACCACTTGTCGGATAGGAATGCGCATGCGCAGGAGTAGAGAGGAAGTATGTGGGAATAATGCAGTAAAGTTTCAGCCTTGTGACGGCCGTGGTTACCGCGCTGTGCTAGGAGAAAATGGCTGCTCTGATAGTCTCCCGCCAACTGCGAGGTTCGTGCAGTCATCCGAGGTTTGCTCGCTCAAAAGCAAAGTCCAGCAGAGATCCATCGCCAATTGTGTCAAGTGTATGGACACGACATTATGGTAAGACGATGGTGCAGGCAAATCACTGAAGGAGGAACCAATATTCACGACGACGAACGTAGTGGCCGACCTTCCCTGGTGATGGCAGAAGTGTTGGAAAGTGTGCAGCAAGCAATTGAGCAGAACCGGCGCTTCACAATTTCAGATCTCTCTTGTCAAGCTTCCGGGAGACAATTTTGTGCACAAGGGAGCGAGACATCTGGGGAATTGACAAGAGAGTTCTGAAATTGTGAAGCGCCGGTTCTGCTCAATTGCTTGCCGCACACTTTCCAACACTTCTGCCATCACCAGGGAAGGTCGGCCACTACGTTCGTCGTCGTGAATATTGGTTCCTCCTTCAGTGATTTGCCTGCACCATCGTCTTACCATAATGTCGTGTCCATACACTTGACACAATTGGCGATGGATCTCTGCTGGACTTTGCTTTTGAGCGTGCAAACCTCGGATGACTGCACGAACTTCGCAGTTGGCGGGAGACATTATCAGAGCACCCATTTTCTCCTAGCACAGCGCGGTAACCAGGGCCGTCACAAGGCTGAAATTTTACTGCATTATTACCACATACTTCCTCTCTATTCCTGCGCATGCGCATTTCTATCCAACTAGCGGTGCCATCTCTAGACGCGATTGGGACTTACTTTCTGGATGCCCCTCGTATTTTAGATTTTATTATCAATTAATATTACAAGTGCATGAAAGAAATAGTGGAGCTAAAACTTGAAAGCAGGGAAATATCTAACATGGCAGGGGAGCATAGAAAAAACATAAGGACCTATTTGTGGTTCTATATGTATGACATTGCTTGTCATCTATCAATTCTGATTTCTATAAGTTTTTGCCTTTTTAAAAGTAAACGTGCCAAGTATAGCTTAGTGTCATGTCTTCCCCTATAAAAAGTAAATTATGAAAACTCTGCAACTATGATGAACAAGTCATTGTCAGACTTGTTATCAACTGTCCTTTTGGGTATAAGATAAAACTGAACTGCAATTTATTTTCATTTTGGTTGGTGGGTAAAGTGTTTGTTTTGTATTCAAAGAGATCTGTTTTCATTACAGTCAGTTACAGCTTTTATAAAGTATTTTTTTTAATGGTGTTTAAATCTATAGAGGACAATGATTTTAGCAGTGAGGGAAGAACAAAGAGTTTTTTTTTTATTTATTTATTTAAAAGTTTGGAGATAAAATTTGACTGTAAATGTTTCTTACTACGTGGCATGTTAACTTGTTTCTCTGGCAGGTTTTATTCAGAGAGGACTGCACAGCTGATGAACTAATAGATGTCATTTCAGCAAATAGAGTATACCTTCCGTGCCTTTATGTGTACAACAAGATAGACCAAATATCCATAGAGGAGGTTGATCGCATAGCAAGGCAGCCAAACAGTGTAGTTGTCAGGTAAGTGATATGTTCGTATGTGCAGCATTGGTAAACATGAGAAGTGCATGTCTGCTACTGTAACACACTTCTTTTGACAGCTGCAATATGAAATTGAACCTGGACTACCTGCTAGAGCAGCTGTGGGAGTATCTCTCTTTGATACGAGTATATACTAAGAAACCTGGTCAACCTCCAGACTTCGATGATGGGCTCATCCTACGTCGTGGTGTAACTGTAGAGCATGTGTGTCATGCCATACATCGCACTCTTGCAGCGGCCTTCAAGTATGCCCTGGTCTGGGTAAGTTATATGGTGGAACAGGTTAACAGCTTCCAAAATTGTATTGAGGGAGGCTAACATAGTAACACAGCTCTCTATAGCAAATTTCCCTGATCTGGGTAATTATATGGTGAATAACAGAACATTTTGAGAAATTGTAGGTTAACAGTTTCCAAAACTGTATTGAGGGCGGTTAACATAATAAAACAGCTCTCTATAGCAACTTGCTCTGGTCTAACCATGTTGAATTGTTTGAATAGTAATTAGTTTATTATATCTTCTTTGTTTATTAAAAAGTTAAAATAATCAACACTCATGAGCGTTTCACTCCTTGTGAAATAAAAAAGTTTATTATATGCCAATGAATTTTTTTCAAAACTTGTTTTTCTCTGTCTTTCTCATTTTGCTTATGTCTTATGTCTTTCTGTCTTTAGATTTTTTATTTTTATCAAGGATAACATACAAAAAGAGTAATAACTGGTTTACGACAAATTAGCCAAATGTTTATTAGAAAAATACAGAAAGTTTTTAAAATTTTAAAATGCAGCAGTAAAAATTAAAATAGATCAGTAAAATAAATAATTGTAAATTATCCACATGACATGCTATTAGAGAGGAGGAAGGGAATCGACCAACCTTTGAGAAGGTAGCAATGAGCCACCATGTACCACACAAGAAACAGTTCCTGACTGGGCACTTGATTGACCTATCTATAGGCCATTCACAAGATTCAAAGCCAAATCTTTGATAATGGGGGCATATGTCACCTGATTGGCAAACCCATCTGCTCTGAATGAATAAGTAAGGAACAGGAATTTATGTATAAATAAAGCTTGATGGACAATTCAGAAAAATGTTCTGTTGGTGTCCCATAAAACCATTATTCAAACCTAATTTAGTGTCAATAAAAAACATTTCCAACAAAAAGCAGGTCCAGAGAAGGATAATCCGCTTTCTCCTCTATTCGCAGATTTGTTTGAGTTATATTGATGTGAAACATAAGGCTTTAAAAATAAGACAATATACTAAAGTTTGGAATTTACAAAAAACCAACACATACAGAAAATTACATAATTAAAGACAGCATTAATGCTAGACCACACACACTTGCAATTTTTCATAGCCTGGTATATATATAGAGCCCCAGAGTTAGGCAAAATGCCTTTTCTATCTGAATGGATATATTTAAGAGTTAGATAGAAATGAACACGTTTCCATATATTTGGGGCCGGTAGAGCAAGGTTTTATTTGGCCTTTATTTACATATTTTGACTTCTGTTATTATTTTAAGGTTTAAAACCTTTTTATTGCTTGTTTTTGATCATTATGGATTTTTCTGCAATTATTTATGCATTTTAAAAAGTACATAAAATTCTCATTATATCAAAAGTGAAACAAGTTATAAAAATTAAATGGCATGTTCACTTCACAAAAATATATATTAAGAGTCTTGTTATACATTTCTTTTCAAGCAATCAAAAAATTTCTCCTCAACCCATTCATTTAAGCTCTTTAAATAGCAGAATCTTTATTGGTGAAAGGAACCTTAGGCATATGAATACCAGGAAATAGAGAGAACAAGTGGATACTGTACTTTTGAATAGTTCTGGCAAATGACCTTGTGTTGATTTGCATGTGACAATTCTAGGAAATTTGTGGTAGGGGCAATGTCTCAGCTGCATAAATGTAACAAACAATGCAAGCAAGAAAGATGAGAAGAGTACATCTGTGCAATAAATCATCCCTACAATGTGTTCAGTGTGGAAGCAAGAGAAATACTTACCTGATTCCTCTATAAATGCATAAACAGAAAATGAACTTAACCAGAAACCATTATGGATTTTTGATAAAACATCTTACTGTTGCTTGTAACCAAGAAAAATAAGCTTAAATACTTTAATTGTGTATTAAAAATGATTAAGTATCTTAAATACCTGTGATTAATAATGAGTGATATTACTCTGTTTTCACTTTTAATATATGCCTATTTTCAGTATTTTAAGTGCCCTTTAGCCTGCCTATTTTAACCATAATAAATGCCTGAACTTCCGGGATCTGTTGATATACCAGTCAACAAACAGAAGTACCAAAAATATCAACACATCACAAAGATTGCCAAAAACAGTTGGGTTTCAAAAAACAAACTAATAAAAATATACCGAAGACAGAAAGACAAGCACTTTGGAAAAAGAGAAAGATAGAGAAAAACAAGTTTTTTAAAAATTCACAGTTTGTCGTTTGGCACAAAATAAACTCAGAAAAGTATTCAAGTAATATATCATGGTTAGGTACCAGAACAAATTTAATCTGCAAATTAATAAAAACATTGCAAAAATATAAAATTAAACATTAAATCAGGAATATATAAAATAAATAGTAAAGCATGTGACCAGCCCCTTTTTCTGGGGATTGAGAAAAATTGAACTTAAATGGTAGTTGACACTAAATAGGGGTTTACATTTTTGAAAACAATGCTACATTGTGTACAACCAAACTTCCATTTTGTCACAATCTATATTCATTTACCATTGCATTATTTTTACATCAAATATGCAGATTATTTCCTGTTTGTAGAGGTCCATAAAATATGTAATGTATATCAGTTTTAAATACACATAAGCTAATACGTACATAGCTTCTTGAAGATGAAATAGATCTCATTCACCAGATTAATTCTAGCTTCAGAGAATGTTGGAGCATCTTCCTCCTCTTAGTAGAACAAAGCTCTCCCAATCATCATATGGTGTATAAATCTCAAAAGTAACAGAAGAATCTTAACAAATTAATCCTTCCTTGACAAATGAAATGTTGGATTTGATGCACCCTTGGAGAAACCATTGGTAATTGTTTCTGCAGATACTGAATTCCAAATGAACTACACTCTTGAACAGTTAAGTAGTACAATAATATTGATATAGAGTTGGTTTTATGGTACTTATACTTATTTGGTTTTTTAATTGGACATTTTTGGAAACATTCACTCTCATCATCAGCAGAAAACAAACTTGTTTTGAGGCATACTCTGTAGGAAGTAGGAGAAATTTATTGAATATAGCCAACAATGGTATCTCTAACTTCATGACATGGTTTTTATTTTTGATTATGTAAATTTTTTCACTGTCAGTTGTTCCAAAAATTTGCAAGTATATTTTAATATATATTTTTTTTAAATCAATTTTATGGTTTTCTGACCAAAAGTGGGTTGGCACTGCTGATTTCTCTGTCTGTTTGTAACAGATATTTCTGAAATATATCCAGATCTTAATCTCATCAAAAGTGTATGGAGTCACATTAAGAGATACATAGCTGCCAGAAACAAGGGCTTTAAATCAGCCACTGTTATTGAGTTACCAAAAGAAAATTATGTAAACATTTTGAGGAAAATATATGGAATGTGAACAGTATAATTGAAGACTGGTGAGCTATTTAAATTGCATCTTGGATACTTACAGCTAACTTCTGGTGGAAGTTACATTTTATAATTAATCAATCTGGTTTAATCATTGGGGTCATTTAACAGCTGAGGATGTGAACAATTGTCCCACGAAACATGTCCTGAGTAAATCTTAACTGTACTTACTTCACTGTAAGTGAAGCCATAAAGAGCTTTCTAAATATTTTGACTCAAAAGAAATTATTAATGCGTGTTTCACTGTGTTTGATTCCAAATTGAATTAATATTGAAATTAATCAGGTGTTGAAAATTCAGCAATTACCTTCATATTTCTTGATGTAGATATTTTTTCATAGCTAAGTTGTATGCTATAATTTTAACTTTTGTCAATCATCAAATCATGAAACTAATACTATTTTGTGAATAAGTTAAACATGGATTGAGATTTTTTTTTAATTGCCTTTCAATATATTACACATATATGGCATCAATCAGATTTTAAAATAGGCTCAGTCATCTGCCACAGCATGGAAGATCCCAATGGCAATGTATGCTACTGCTGGCATCAAGAAGGATTTTAAACTTTTAATTTTAGGGTCCTTCTCCTTGCAGACAATCCCCTTTAGCACTGACAACAAAAATTGAGATCAGAAATAGTACCTTAGATGATCAATCAGTAAAGAGATGAAATCAGGTATGTTGGCCTCCAGCTTCTGTTGGGTCATCCTTGCCTTATGAGCTGTAGCAGAATCTTGTTGGAAACTCTAAGATTCACTGTCAAACATGGTTTGGTCTAACGATATTACAAGAAGGTCCAAGACATCTTAGCACTGGTTTTTAACAAAAATAAAGGACCTTATAGCTCACCCCCCTTTCCCCAACCAAATCATGCCTGAAGAAAGGATGATGGCCTCTCTGAGCTTTTGGGAATCCTTTCACAAGCTCCTGGCTAAAGTATTCACCTCTTCAATGACAAACACTTCCTTGTAGGTGAAGGGATTTCTACAATGTACAATATTGCTGCATAAGTCATCTTGATTTCAGTACCTTCTGTTTTTTCAATTGTAGCATCAGGAAATATTCAGTAATTGGCCAGTAAGCTTCAAGGTTGAAAAACACTTGCAAACTAATCGCTAATGCCAGTTCATTGTCCATGTAATTAATCTTGGATCTTCCCTGATCACTGGTTCCACAGAGGTGATGTTCTTATCAGTACTGTTGTTGGTCTGCTACTCTTCTCTTCATCTTTAAGAGATTGCTGCCCCCTCTTAAATTCTCCAAACAAGTGGAACAGAGTGACATATGAAGGAAAAAAGTTCCCGAAAGCCCACTCAAGTGCCCAAGTGACTTCATTTTATTTAAGCCACATTTTAAATCTTAAAAGTTCATTGCATGAAAATTTTCTCTCTGAATCTTCATTGCACCTACAAGAACATTCACACTTTCCAGACCTAAACCATAAAATGCAAGAAAATGAATAACACAACAGAGCTCAGCCTGCTACCATGACAACACCAATGACTGAACAATGCTATCTCTAGGGTTGGCCAGTGTTCCGTGTCTCAATACTTATTTAGTGACCCTCATACATCTTTTGTCTTTGTGAGCTCCGTTTAGCTGTGCCTTACTACTTCACACACAAGAAAACAATGACACATGCAGAATTTTATTCCTATTGTTTATAAGGCAATCATGTCAGGGACTGAATAAATCAAATAATAGATCCAAGAAAACATTGCTTTCAGAAACAAAGCATTGAGGTTTCTTTTCACACCTCTCAGAGACATTTCATATTTATCACTAATACCAAAAAAAAATCTGGCTCCGATCATGCTCGCCTCCTGTTAATTTTCATTACCACCTAACAAAATTTGTTTGGGCTCAGATTAAGTGGGGGTTGCAAATAGAAATTAAACTTTTAAACCAAAAGACTTGGATTTGCCCATTAAAAAGTTTGATAAGGTGACACAAATGGACTGAAAATCCTATATAAAATATGCAACTCATGACATTATAAAAGAAAGAGGCTGATGATTTGAGAGCCTATTATTGTATAGGTATTTTAATGAGGAGCAACTCAGATCCAGTAAGCAGCTGAGGATGGGAATCCTGAAACATAAAATCTCCATAATCTCCAATAAAATATTTTAAAATGCTAAAACATTTCTGTGGCTTTGCTTCCAATGAACAAGGAAGTACTCATGAGTTAAAAACATTTAAAATATTGATACAATGATAAAACACTTAACATTTCACTCTCAAAATTAAAAATTTCAGGACCTGTTTTGCGAGACCTTTGCTCACATTGTCAACTGTTAAACCCTGAAACATGTCCTAATGTAAACATTTGAAACATTCAACCTCATTGTTGGTGCTCACCCTTGCAAGTTACTACATAGCTGTGCAGGTAAGAAAAAAACCTTAACATTCTGACATGTGTGGTAAGGAATTTACTTATCCTCTTGTATTCTTCATTTTCAGCCATTGCATTGAAAAAACTCAGTTTCACCATTTTGAGTACTTTTCCACCCATCCTGGCAATTTTCCAGTTTCTCCAAATTTCTCAATTTATCCATGAAGTAAATCACCAGTTTACTAAGTAAATACTTTACTATAATATGTTTGTTTCTTCCTGCAGATTAAAGCAAAAATTTATTATTTGGAAACAGTGGAATAAATTGGAGTTTCTTCTGTGCAGGGTACAAGCACGAAATACTCACCACAGCGAGTAGGAGTGCATCACATCATGCATGATGAAGATGTGATACAAATTCTCAAGAAATAATAGCAATAACAATAAATTCTAAAAGTCCTCAAATGTCTAAGGATATAAGGAACTTTTGTGTTTGTATACATAAATAAATAGCTTGCAAGTCACAAAAGTAATTTATTTTCTGACATTCTGTGACTTGCCAGTAACCTGTCTGAAATATCTTGTAGTATTGCAGTTTACTAAATAGTAGAATATTATTCCTAGGCTTGTGAAGCAATGAAAAGTCAGGTAAGATGGTTTCACTGGCTAAATCAAAGCCCACAAGTCTGGGAACAATATTCTACTGCATCAGCCAGTTCATACATCAATTTATTGAATAGCAAGGAACTATGGGTCTAAATTGAGATGTATATTTGAAGTTTTACTGAATCAAATCATTAATTAGCAGCGTAAATAAGTAAACTCAATTAAGTTGGCATCACAAGAGCATTATTGATATTACCATGACATTGTAGAAACTCTTGAGGAATCATGTATGCAGATGTAAACAGTTACAAAGCTAAGTCAGTCTAAAAGCCATTTAATTAACTTGTATATTTGAATATCACTTAAATTTCATCACTTTCCAAACACTGACTTGAACATGTTTCAAAGGCTTGGATAAAAGAATGGTTTGGCCATGGGAGATATGATCTCTCCATTTTTAACAGATTTATATCAGTTCGTTAGAAACATGGTTAGTTAATTCCTTTCCAAACATATAAATGCTGGTGTAGATAGGTGCATGACTTTTTGCGATTGTCAACAAAATATGCAAAGAGGATGCACTAAAATACTAAACCTGCGAGACACATTAGTTAAATTTATAATGAAAACAGAAACCAATAACATTCTCCCCTTCTTGAACATTAAAATTATCAAAAACCACAACAAACTGAAATTTGGCATTTTCAGAAAAGATACCCATGCTAATAATTGCAACAAGAACAGCATATACAATCGTATCATAATCAATAGCCTAGCATTGGGATTAGTGAATTACCCCTAAACAAAACTGAATATGATATAGAGAAGAAGAAACAAAGAGGAGGGAAAAAAGAAACATTAATCAGTAGAATATGTCAAGAAGAAAATAAAATTTCAAAACCTGGAAAAAAATAAATGAACCTTGAAAGCCTTAAAGAAGATCATTTATATAGGAAATTTATCTATCGCCCTTGAGCACACAAAAATTTCAAAATATATAAAAAAAAGTATAATATTGTTTTGCTTTCAGTAAAAGAACACGACTTAAAGATCCTACTAAATACCTGAATTCCTGAATCAAAACGCATAACAGCAATTATAATATACTTCACTGTGAAAACTCCAAAAAATTAAAAACTAAGGCTTTTAATTGTTTAAATTGGTAAACAAGCACTATGTTAGCTAACATTAACCCAAAAAAAAAAAAAAAAAAAAAAAAAAAGAAGAACAAGTATAAATTCCATGCTTGTTGAAGAAGAATCTGGATCCACCACTATGCATTGAAAACAAAAGAGCAGTTGAAACGGTGGGCTACACTCAGCAGGAAATGCAAGGCAACTATTATTGGGATTGCCAAAGTGTAACTTTAGTTGACTTTTTGAAAAAGGGCAAAATCATATTATGAATATTATGCTATGACACTGGAAAAATTAAACAACACAATCAAGAATTTGGCAAAGAAAAGGATCCTGTTTCATCACATAAATCTGTGATTGCAATGTCAAAATTATTTTATTTTCAGTATGAAATTATTCCTCATCCTCTCTACTCCCTATATTAGTCCCCTTGAAATACATTTTGTTACCCAGCATTAAGAAATGGCTACAGGAAATAAATTTACATCAGATGAAGAGCTTGTTGAACAAAAAATATTTATTTTGCAGAGTTAGAGAAATACCATTTTATGGATGGGATTAAAAAAAATATATATGAAATCACTGGAATAAGTGTAGATTTGAAAGCGGACTATTCTGAGTAATAAAAATTGTTTTTTTTTTGTTTTTTTTTTTTTTAAATTCATCTGTATTTTTGCACATATTTATCAAACAACCCTTATACTTAAGTGAATAAATTGTACTTAAGAAGCTGTAGACAATGGAGTGGTAATATAGCCTACATTAATTTATTAACATTAATATGTTTCAAAAGCTAATTGCTTCCATCGTCATCTTTGAATTTAACTTCCGAAACATGTCCTAGTGTTGTGTAAGTAAATGGAGTTGTTGTGAACAGGTTGAATGCATTAACCCTTATTACTGCCAAAATACTTAGTCTGACCTATCTTACACTAGCAACATGTTGACGGTGTATTTAACCTGAATTGTTTTGTGCTATAAGAGTATTGAACATTTCAGTATTAATTAAAATTTGGGATCTAACACAGTGAAGCCACACATTAATAATCTCTTGTGAATCAAACTATTTCAAAGCACTCTTCACTTCATTTACTGGAAATTTATACTCAGGACACGTTTCATGGGCCTTTGTCCACATCTTCAGCTGTTAAATGATATTTGGATTTATAATATGTTATTTATGAGAAAATCACTCTTATTTCATTAAAATTTTTCCACTTACCTGGACATGTTTTGAAAGTTGTTGCCTTCTTCATCACCATGATTCCACTGACAGCTTCCTAGCGTGGTATTAAGATGTCACTCTGTGGGTTTTATGAACTGAGTGATGAGGTTACTGTTATTTGGGAGATCAAAATTAACCAAAGTTTCCTTAACTAAAAATGTTAATTGGAACTTGTACCGTGAAACTTATCATATAATTAAGATCATTGTATGATTTAATCGAACTACACACTCTTATTATTCCACTTACTGTTTATAATGTGTAGTACTAGTTTCAGGAACCATTGTTTGCAACCTCGGCTAACTATTGACTGATATATCCGTCAATTGTCAATCATACAATGATGTTAATCAAAGTTTCCTTATTGTTTATGAATATATTTTCCCACACTGTTAATTCTATGGGTTTTTGAAGAGCTTTTAAGAGTTTTGGCTCCTTCTGGAATGTGTGGTTCTTTTGCCAGAAATGGCCTGCTATTGATGACTTTTTTGTGTGTTTATATTTTAGATTTCTCTTGTATTCATTCCTTAACATTACCTTATGGTAATGTTCTCTTGTTTTGCCCATGTATTTCATATTGCAGTCTTTGCAACTGATTATGTAAAAGCCTGATTGTTTTCTTGTCTTGGTTTTCAGGAGGTTTTTTTATACTCCATTTGTTAACTGGAGCCAAAATAATTTTTGTCTCTTTAAGAATCTTCTGGAATTTTTGGTGTGCCCATGGGTGTGTGTGTGTAATATATATATACTGCTTTTATAATTATTGTTAATTTAGTTAAATTGTTAATAGTGTTACATTATTTTTCTTTTGTATATATAATTTCCTTTGTATCCTTTGGTAATGTCTTTTATTTGTTTTTGTTTTTTCTTGTTGACCAGATTTATTGTGTAGCCATTTTTCTGTGCTATATCTATGACTTTATGGTACTCTAATTTGTATTCTCTCTTGCTTATTGGTAGGTTTGTTAATGAGGTTGTTGATTATGGTGAGATTAAGTTGTTTTGGATTGTGACTGTTATTTTTTATATAATTATCTGTGAGTATCTTTTCTAAATATGCCACATTCCAGTATATTGCCATTTTTTATAATTTTTACATCCAGGAATGGAAGAACCTTATTATTTTCTATTTCCATTGTGAATTTAACAGTGCTGTCTTGTAGGTTGAGTAGTTTTATTGCATCATCTTTCCATTTTTCATTCACTATTACAAAGACATCATCAACATAACGGTACTTACATTTGTATATATGTGGGAAAGCCTCAACTAATTTTGTTTCCAAGAAACTCGTGTGCATATCTGCCATGAATGGAGAGAGTGGGTTTCCCATTGCTAAACCCTTCTTTTGTGTATAAAGATACCCTCTGAATTGAAGTAGGCCTGATTAATGCAAATTTCGGTAAGATATTGTTCTATTACTTCTCCAGGTAGGTTTATTGAGGTTGGCCATTTCTTTACAATATTTATTAGATTTTCTTTGGGGATGCTAGAAAACATCACTTCATTAGAAACTAGCAAATTCCTAATTTCTAACTAAAATTGTTATTGGAACATTGCACAGTGATGCTAAACATATATTAAGCTATTGTGTGATTGAGTCAAACTAACACTATTTTGTTCCACTTGTTTAAATATGTAGGACTGGTTCGACTAGGAGCTGATGCAAATGAAGGGTTCGTGAAACCAGCCCTTCATATTTAAACAAGTAAGTGGAGCAAAAGAGTGTTAGTTTGACTCAATCACACAATGATCTTAACACTGTTTTCTAGTTTTACATGTCTGCTTTTATCTATTAATTCTGATGAGTCTTCATGCTTTAGCTTTTGTACTTTGTAAAGTATTAACATTTTTTAAAAGGCTGTTGGCTAAATTATACATGGGTAAGTTTAATGTGTTTACTATAGGTCCCATTTTATTATCAGGGTTATGTATTTTAGGTGGGCCACAGATTCTAGTTGTCTGGTATGATCTGTTTTTATTTCTTGCTTAGAAGGATTACTTTTATTAATAATTTTCTTATGGCACTAATTCTTATTCACTAAGTTCATAAAATCCACAGAGCAACATGTTAATACAATGCTGGGAAGCTGACAGTGCAACCATGCGGATGATTAAGGCAACAACCTTCAAAACATGTCCAAGTAAGTGGAAAAATTTTAGTGAAATTATAGAGTGATTTCCTTATAAATAACTTACTATGTTATACTATATTTCATTGAGAAAATTCCAGCTATTTAAAAGTACTTATAAGATGATTGTTGAAGTTGACTCTGGTGGCCTTGCAATAAACTTAAATAAAAAGCTGTCTGCTTTCGGGATGTCAAAATTGATTAGGTGTTGCTTGTGTTTCTTTATGTAAGTCCCTTCCCATATTAAGATCAGTGTGTGTTTGAGTTGAACTAACACTCTTTTGCTCCACTTACTTGTTTAAATATGTAGAACTGGTTTCACAAACCCTTTGTTCGTATCGTCAGCCCATTGTCCACTGGAGGATTACTGTTATGCTCTGGGGATGTGTAATCTACTCTGGTGGAGGTGTGATGAACTTGAAGTTTATGTTTTCATCACTGAAAGTATCGAAGTTCATTAAACTGCCTTGTAAATGTAGATTTTCTCCTATGTTGTTAATTCTGTATGTCCTTGCACACTGATTTTAATACTTTTGTTTTATTCAATATGTTGTGGTTTTCTGTCCAGAAATGACATTCCACTGCTGATTTCTCAAACTGCTTGTATTTTATGTTCCATATGTTTAATTCCTTTTGTTGTTGAACTGATTTTAATAACTAGATGCTTTTTTCTATCTTTCAGTTTTCATTCCAAAAGTGTATGCCACCATTGGTTTTTCTATTTGCTTGTTCCTTCAACCACATGCCTATATTTCCCTTTGTTTTTTCACAATTTCCAATTAATCTGGTAAATTCTGGATTTTTTCTCCTTAGGCTGGAAATTTTTTGCTTTAATTTTGATAAATTTTTCACACTGTATAGGTTTTGGGATGCTACAATTATGCAATCTTTGAAAATGTTTTGAAATTTATGATTGGCTACTGGGTGATATATGAATTGTTTATGAAGTTCTATCTCTGGTATATCATACAGATTTGTGATTTGTGTAATTCTTTTTAGTTTGGAATTTTTACATTTTTTTGTTGTATCACCTCTTTAATGCACCCATTTGGTTAAGCAACTTCTATTATGTGTAGGTATTATTCTTTGTTCATCGATATATTTACTAGTCTTTATGTCATGCATCTTTATTTGATTTAAATTTTGATATAATTGTCTGTATGTGTGCTTTTTCTGTAGATAGCAAATTAAAATGTATTATTACATTTTACCATCTTCAAATCTAAGAATGGCAATAATTTTGTTTCAGTTTTAATAGTGAATTTAATTATAGGTTCTTGTTGGTTTAAAAAAATTAAAGTATTTTCTTAAACAATTTTTTGCAAATACATCTTATACATATTGATACCAAACTCACTATTAAATTAGGAAATCACTCAAATCTCACTAATTTTGTTCCACTTCCTTGGACATGTGTTGCCTTCTTCGTCAGCCTGGTTTCACTGTTAGCTTCCCAGCATCATATTAATATGTTGCTCTGTAGATTTTACAAATTTAGTAATGAGGTTACATTAATGAATATCATTGTATGATTAGTTGAACTAATCATACAATGATATTCATTAATATGATTGGCTTCACTGTGTTTAAGTTCCAATTTTACATTTAAGTAATGAGGTTACAGTTTAATAAACAAATTATTTATGAGGAATTCATTCAACTCTCACTAATTTTGTTCTACTTGGACATGTTTCAAAGGCTGTTGCCTTCACCATTAGCAAGGTTCCATTGTCAGTTTCCCAGAGTGGCATTAAGGTGCCGCTCTATGCATTTTATGAACTTAGTGATGAGGTTACTTTTGTTTGGAAGATCAAAATTAACTAAATTTTCCTATCAATATTAATTCAATTTGGAATTGAACACAGTGAAACACACATTAATAATCTCTTCTGAGTGGAAATATTATTAGTAAATCTCATGTAAGTGAAACCTTAAAGAGTGTTCTAAATATTTCCACTTAGAAGTGATAATTGGGTTTTGTAAAAAATTTTTTTTTTTGGGAAATGGTATACTACTGCTTATTTTTCCATATGTTTATATTTTACATTCCATGTGTTCCTTTAACTGTAGTGTAATGTTCCTTTTGTTTCATTTTGTTTTTATTTCATATTGCAGTCTTTGCAACTGATTTCGTCAATGTGTAATTGTTTTCCTGGTGGAATTTTGTCTTTCGTGTTGATATTTTGGTTTTTTAAACTGCATTTGTTCGCTAGAGCCAATGTAATGTTGGCATCTTTAAAAAACTTCTGGAATTTTTGGCGTGCCCATGGATGAATATAAATTTCTTATATATATATATGGTCCTTTTTGTCCAAACCCCCCCCCCCTTTCTTTAAAGACCAATAAAATGTTGGCATGTTTAAAAATCTTCTGGAATTTTTGGTGTGCCCATGGATGGAATATAAATTTCTTATATATATGATCCCCTTTGTCACCCCTCCCCCCCTTTTAAAGGGGGTGCTCTTGACCAGATCTGTTGTGTAGCCATTTTTAGTTCTATATCTATGATTTTTCAGTACTCTGATTCGTATTCTGTCTCATTTATTTGTAGATTTATTAATCTGAATGTGAGGCTGTTGATTATTGCAAGTTTGTTGTTTTGGATTGTGACTTGTTTTTTTAATATAATTATCTGTATGGGTATCTTTTCTGAATATGCCAAATTTCATTATATTGTCATTTTTGATAATTTTTGTATTCAGGAAGGGAAAAGACCTTATTGTTTTCCCTTGTGAACTTAATGGTACTGTCTTGTAGGTTGAGTAGTTTTATTGCATCCTGTTTCCATTTTTCATTTACTATTGCAAAGACATCATCAATATAATGGTACCAACGTTTGCATATATGTGGAAAGGCCTGAATTAATTTTATTTCCAAGAAACTCGTGTACATGTCTTCCAAGAATGGTGAGAGTGGATTTCCTATTGCTATACCCTCTTTGGTGCATAAAAGTGAAGTAGGTTTGACTAATGCAAATTTTGGTGAGGTTTAGATATTATTCTATTACTTCTCCAGGTAGGGTTATTGAGGTTAGCTTTTTTTTACAATACTTATAAGTTTTTCTTTGGGAATGGTAGGAAACAGAGAGACCACATTGTAAGAAACTAGCAAATCCCTGTTTTCCTGTTTCGCATGTCTGATTTTTTCTATTAATTCTCATGAGTTATTTATGCTTTAGCTTATGTATGTCTGTAAACTATTGAGTTTTTTTTAAAATAATTTGAGTGAATTTCTCAGAAATAATTTCTTACATTATACTATATTTCACTGTGAAAATCCCAGCTATTTAAATCTATATTAAGAGGTTACAGTTGTTTGAAAGATCAAAATTAGCATACCATTTCTGGCAAAAAAAAAAATGCAAATTTCAAAATGAACCAAACTTTCAAAAACCATAGAGTTAATAGTATGAGTTAAAAAGTATTTATAAACAAAATCAAAGAAAATTTATGTAATTTTGATCTTCCATATAACTGTAACCTAATCACTAAATTCGTAAAATCTATGGAAAAACATCTTAATATCAAGTTGGGAAGCTTACAGTGGAGCCATGCTGTTGATGAAGGCAACATCCTTTGAATAATGTCAAAGTAAGTGGAACAAAATTAGAGAAATTTGAGTGATTTCCCCATTAAAAATTGTAAAATTATACTATCTTTCACTGTGAAAATTCCCACTATTTAAAACTACAGTCTAACAGTTTCAATACTACATGGAAGAAGTATATTTATCATTCTTTAAACCAGAAAGAGATCTCAATGAGGACAACAAAAAAGGTTATGAATACCTTTCTTCTGTCTTTTATAGATTTGTAGAAAAGCGTGTCTGTAAAAGGATGTTTGGCAACAGCACCTTCTTCTTGTAGCTACTGAAATTATGCTATTGTGTGTAAGCTAAGCATGGGAGACTTGTGTTAGGAGGGGAAATATGATCGCAGCTTGTTGGACATGAATATCTGAAAGCGGCTATGATTACATTGCATTTGGGAATTGTAATATTTGATACCTTAAGAGAGTTCTTTCTTGTCTTTGCAGCAAAAAGTTCAGTGTTTAATGAAAGTATCTAAAAGTAATACACATGTTTCTTTTAGTTTTAAATGAAAGAGCTAAAGAAAATAAATGTTTTGCACTTAAAACTTTTTATGTTTTTACATAACCATTCAATAAAACATAATAAAAAAATATTATATGTAATAATTTAGAGGATACAGTAAAATAATTGTATTTGTTTAAACATTCAATGAATATTGCTATTATTGCCTGAGCATATGCAAAAGTGAACTTGTAACTGAACGATCAACCATTGTGTTAAAATGTGCAAGTGCTCAGCTGGTTTGGAGTCTATACAAATGTCAAGCATTATGGCTGTATTGACTCCAGTTTAAAATTACCATTTATACAAAATGAGAATGCTAATTGTGGAAAAACAAAGTGCTTAGGAAGAAAAGGACAGTGAAAATATGCTTTATCATACTCTTTCTGTATTTGAATTATAAGGCCATGAAAAGTGAGAAAACTTATTTTATTTTGTTGAAATACTTTTTCAATGTCTAAAATGTATTATAATTTTTCATTTGTCTCTATACATAGAATCATCCCCATATCTGATGACATCTATACCCCTTCCACCAGGTGTATTCATTCTGAACGATTTCATCCTGGTACTGAACATATCAGGAATTAGTGTGCACCAAGTTTCTCTAAAATGAGTTGAACTTTCTTTGCCTTTATCATAACTGGAGCCCTTAAGTGATGCAACTCCATCACTCTGTCTAGTGGCAGTGCCATTAGTCGAGTTGTGGTAGCTACAGTTACTAAGTCTGTGCGTAGGAACCACTCTAGTACCAGGAGTGTGCGTAGTGCTGTGATTGTTGTGCAGTCTGGTGATAGTAGAAGTGTAGCCATTGCTTGCATCACATCAACGCAGTTGAGTGCAGCAAACCTGTAACCAGAGTGAACATTTTGCATTGGTCTGTAGATTGTGGACTGAAAGGTGTAAGTCTGTAGGGATCAATGAAATGAATTAAATAATTGGCACAATGAGCCTGGAGTCTTTGGTGCCATAAGCTATCTGGCATTCACCTTCTCAGAGTAAGGAAAATCTCTAAAAAAAAAAAGCTTACTCAGACAAAAATTGTTAATTGGAACATTGCACAAGAGTAAAAAGGAGGTATTTATAAAATAAGTTCTAATCAGGCCACTAGGTTACACAACAACTCAGAAAGATTTACTAGAGTGACTATGGTTGTATTTGCTTGTATAACAGTGATTGTAAAATTGTACTGCAGAAACTTGTATTATTAAGTGGAAATAAAAATTCAATTCATAAAATAAGTTTTGCAGAATAAGAAAAAATCTACATTGGAAAAACAAGAAACACATAGGCACATGGTTAAAAGAACTTTTCAGGAACATAAAATACAAGCAGTTGGAGAAATCAGCAGTGGAATCTCATTTCTGGACAGAAAACCATGATATAGTGAATAAAACAAAATTATTAAAATCAGTGCAAGGACCTACAGAATTAGCAACATGGGAGAAAATCTACATTTACAAGTCAAACAACAGTTTAATGAACTTCGACATTTCCAGTGATGAAAACATAAAACTTCAAGGTCATCACACCTCCACCAGAGCAGATTACACATCACCACAACATAACAGTTTATTCTCCAGGCAACAATGGGCTGATGATTAGAATGAAGGGTTCATGAAACAGATCCTACATATTTTAAACAAGTAAGTGGAGAAAAAGAGTGTTATTTGGACTTATCACACAATGATCTCACCCAGACAGTTTGACCCAACCAGGATCTGAACCCAGTACCTACAGATAAATAGTTGCAAATGCTAGCACTAGTTCCTGGAGGCGATCTTCAACAATTTGTTAATCATAAAATGACAACTGCAACCTTAAAGACTTTTGCTGAATTATAATTTTGTATTGGGACATAGTAAGTTCATTTGGTTTTATGAAACATTTTTACAAATACATGTTGTAATTCTAGTCCTAATAGTTTCATCTTGGAAAAAATTTTCCCAACCATTTAGGCTAGTAATTAATCAATCAGCAGTTTCATGTACTTATTTCCTCTGAAAGAATCTGTTCTTATAACACAGTCTCTGAGTGTGAATGTTTAATACAATCCAATATTTTGAATGTTTATTTTTTGCATATTTTTCAACAGTAGAAAATACAAACATGCTATCAAATGAAATCAAATAGTTAAATGTTGTGTTTCTTTCCTAACTAGTCTACAACAGTGGTTGATTATAGATGGTTGACTATAGAGTGTGCTATGAAGAATATTCTCTCCAGAGCTTAAAGTCATACTGTACACCCAAAGGAAGTTAATCTTCCATTGTAGCAATGGATCTCTGTGAATTAAATTGGTACCCTCACAAAAACCCCTTAAATACATATAGTTAATACTGTCTTGATGCTGTGCTTCTTTAAATTAAAAATTGCAATTTTATAGCATAAATCTTGATCATGTGGAAGTGTACAAAGGTTGTAGAACAACTAAAATCAAGAATATCTCAATATTGTGACAGCTGTATAAACAGGAACATTTAAAGACCCTAACAATTTTGGTATCAGATTATCGTACAAACCAAAGTAGATTATTTGATCTTATGATGCTTGAATCATCTTGCCCCATGCAAGAAAGGTTACTAATGCCCAGCTTATCTGAGTTCTTCCATTTGCCATTTGATGGCAATAATGTAGTCCATTTGAGTGTTGCACTGAGAAATTGGTGCACTACATTGTGCTTGATTATGGTGAAGATGGAGCAATGCAGGAAAACCAGAGAAAATCTTTCCTGATGGCATTTACAGCCACTAGGATTAAACCCAGGTTGCATCGGTAGGAGCCAAGTAATCTAACCACTCAGCCATGATGCTGCCTTTAAGAAAGTTAGAGGATACAAAATTAATGATGGATGACAGTGTCTAGACATTTGTCACTTAATGTGATTAAACTGTACAAACATGTTCTGGCCACTTGATGTATTTTAGACCCCTAAAAGTTGCCTGCAGAAGCATGTTAGATGGATATAAAATACAAAAATGGATTGCAATACCATAGAGTGTTGAAAGGAGCTTTTGAGAAGAAACTAATGTCGCTTCCAGGTTCATAAAAGCAGAAATTATTTCATTTTGCCCAATTAAAGCTATCCAGAATAAGCATGCTGGACAGTAGACTTTTAAGTGCATTTAAAACACTCTAGCAAAATGCTTAGCAAAGACCATCTTGCTAAAAACAGAGTATTTCTAACCAGGCAGGAAACTGATTCCATCACTGGAGAAGAGCTGGAGCATATGAAGATAAGGAAATAAACAAGCAAAGGGAATGTGAAAAATTAACAGAAAATGAATTTGTCATTGTAAAATTTCCAAGAATTAACAGTACAGAAATAGCATTAATGTATGACTTTATTTCATAAATTTGTTGATAGAGGTGTGTATATACCACCTTTGCAGATACAGAACATGCAAAAGCCAAATAGTTGGAATTCTGCCAGAACATGAAAATCATGGTAAATATGTTTTCAGTAACATAAATTATTGTGATATTGTATGCTTGTATAAGAATAATGTATCTAGTCATAACATATACATTGTCAAAAGCTTTCAATAAATAGACACAAGATGCTGAGATATTTTAATAATACGTTATTGGGATATGTAATGAATATATCACATTCATTACTGAAAACCAGCTTAAGCATGTATGCAGTGCTCAAGTCTTTTTGGCCACACATCAACCGCAATATTCAACACACCAACAGGGAATTTCACTGCTGATTTCACATGAGAACATTTTAATTTGTGTGTCCATTCTTGCAAACATGACTACAATTTATAGTCACAGAGGTAATAAAGTCCAGCATATTGGTCATAAGTCACTGTGTGAGCCAAATCCTGTTGAAAGTCCTCAGATACACCATGGCTAATGTTTTTACCTCCTTTTTGTAGAAATGGAAACTGGATTGTGCCCCCATAACTAATACACCACCCATTTAACATTTTCTGGGGATTGAGAAAAATTTACCTTAATTTACAGTTTTTCTTAAACAAAATGATGCCACATTAACTACAACATAATCTATATTCCATTAACTTTAATGCAATTTGTTATGTTTTTTTTTCCCTTTATTCCCATTTACAGACAAGCCAGCAGAATGTACACTGCAACCATTCCATTAATATTTCTTCCATTCATATGGAGAACATTCCATGTGCTTCCATATTTTTGCCTTGAAACTGTATTCTGCTTCCTCAGCCAATATTGTACTCATGTACTTCAAAATCCCACTCAAAGATGAAGTGGCCATCTTGGCAATGGTTGCACTCAAAGAGTGTTTTCTACTTCGGAAATAATGTCCACTTATTCAGAAAGAGAAGGCATTTTCTTTTGTCATTCTGTTTTAAAAACTGTTTAAAGCTTTCTCATATGTAATAAAACATGAAAAATTAACATAAGGTTAGAGTTTACAAACAATGCAGCAGTGATATAGCACATACAGAACAACTAAACATTAGCGAATAGTAAGATAAAATGGCAACATATGGTTCAACTGTACAGCTATGTACTTCTGTTCATCAACCAATGTGGAGGGAAGAGAACACGAGAAGCATTTGTTTGACTCAGAAACACTTAGTGGGCAGTTCTAAACCCAAGATCGCGGGTTCAAACCCGGCCAGGATCGATGGATTTTTTTTGGGCAAAAAAATCCTAAGTATGGCTTTCTTCGGAAGGGAAGTAAATCCATGGGTCCCATGTCGCACATTTACAGCATGAATAAGAACCTCAAGCCTGAAAGTAGAGGCCTCTGAGCAAAATTTGTCGGCCATTTCACGTCCACAATTGAATGGGACGCTGATAACCTGAGATGTTAAAGAGCATCCTTAAATAAAATGGATTAGTGGGCAGACTGGAGGCGACAATGCCAGATCAGCATGGTTTCAATGAATCATGTGAGAAATTGTTTGTTGATGATTTTAATTTCCAAGACTGTGTATTGTTTACTAAAGATTATTTATGCACACATTTTTCATATTTTATATGTTAATTGTGGGTTTTGCAATGTAAAGCATAATGTTAAATGGAACAATAAAATTTATTGATCAAATGATTAAAATTCAGGATTCTGGAAATATGATAACTCTGCTCTAGTTCCTTGGAGCTTCTCTTGAACTTGGGCAGCTGAGCATTGAAAGCCTCTGAACACTGAAAACATCACAAGGTCTGCCACTGCTTTAACTAATTGTGTATGGCCTTCTTTAACTGGGGTGTTCTTTTACAGTTCCGTCTCTAAGAAACACAAATAATGTGATACATGAACCTCTTGAATATGTTGAACTTTTGGAGCATTTTGAAAAGTCACCTGTTGACTTGCCTCTGTTATGCATATCTATGACAGCTGTATGATTTTGGAAAGCTACTATAAACAACACCCCACTTCTACAGTTCAAGTAACAAGTACTCACATCTCACTTTGGGAATTAGCTGTCCTATGAGCAGAAGTACAGCTACTGTCAAAAGTTGTGACTATTTATGGTAAATTTATGCAATAGTGTGTCCAATGCCTGGCTTATTGGAGTTCTTTCATTCACGTTAGAATGCAGCAGCATAGTCCATTTGATTGTACACACCAAGAAATTGGCAGACTAGATAGAGGTGAAGATATGAGTGAGCTGCAAGGGAAACCAGAGACTTTTTTTTTTTTTTTTTGAGTAGTGTTTAACGCCCGTTTTTACTACTGAGGCACCACAGGCGGTGGACACTGATGATACATGAAATGAAATGATAAATTGGGAAAGGATATTTTCTTTTTTAGGAAGGAAGCGTTCCAGGCCTAAGTTTAGGTACCTCCCCGGCATTTGCCAGTTATGAAGACTGAGGAAAACCTGGAAAAAACCCCAGTCAGGGAGGACGGTCCTGGCGGGATTCGAACCGCAGACCTCCCGCTCACGAGTCCGTGCCTTAACGACCTCGGCCACCCGTGGCGGTCAAACCAGAGACTCCGGATGCCATTTCATCTACCTCAAATCCCACTGGGATTGAACCCAGTCACCTTGGTTGGAGGTGAGGAGTCTAACCTCTCAGCCATGGCACTGCACCAGATTTAAAATATTTTGTATAACATTGATTTGGGCATTGTCATTTATTAAATTCAGGTGAATTTACAGTAAACAACACATACAGAAAATTACATAAAAAATTACAGCTTCAACCTTAGACCACGCGAATATGCAGTTTTTCATAGCCTGGTTAACATACTACAAAAAAAAAAGACAATACATAATCATGATTGCCATAAACAATGGTTTCAAAAAAAATTAATACACAAATGAAAAAATACCAAAGACAGAAAGGCACAAGCACTTTGGAGAAAGAGAAAAATAAGTTTTAAAAAAATTAACCTGCCATCTTTGACAGACAATAAATTTATAAAAATATTCAAACAATACAACATTGTCCTTGCTTCCCAAAACAATTTTAGTATAAATACATTATTAAACATGTCACAAAAACATCAAATTGAAACAAACAATGTCAAACAAATTACAATATGTGACTTTAGGCCCCAGGTAATTCTGAGTGTTACAAGAGACCACCTGGCTATATAGAGAATTTTGTTAATATGATTTGATTGTTCCAGTACAAAGCCTAGATATTTAACTGACTCAGGATTGAGCTACTTCCTAGGCCTTTAAGAACCCTTCCCTGTTGTAAAAGGAACAACAATTAATAGACAGACCCTCCTGGGGTGCACCAGATGTGAATTTTCCAAAAATAATGGGTGCTGTCATCTACACGGCCTCATATGTAATATTCCCTGGGTCATATCTTGGAGTCCACCATTTACCATGAGATTTCAGACAGAGCTTTATGGTGACAATCCCTTTCATTTCCCAAAGAATGCTAGCAGTAATATTTCTGTCCTTGAGTATGGAGTTTATCCACCTGCAAAGAGTGTCATAACTAATGTTTCTGAGCAGCACAAACCATATACTTATAAGAAGTATTATTGAAAGCACGCTCCATGTCTAGGAAGGTCCCTAGGGCTATTTCTTTCCTAGTCATAGAGTCCTCCAGTCTGCTAACAAGACAGTGTAGCACTGTAATGCAGAACTTGGATGACCTGTAGGTATGTTCATTTTAATGTTCTGGGGTATCTCACAATACCCTTCTTCAAATATATTTTTGATCAGTCTTTAAAAAGAATGATGTAAAACTAATCAGACTAATCAGTATAACTGTTACTATTGGCTTAGGAATAAACATTACTTGGTAGCTCTGCATGCCTGAGGAATATAGCTAAAGGCTATACTGGCCCGGAAGAGGTTGCAGAGCAGGATGTGAAGCCAGTCAGCAATGCATGAAAGATATTGTCTCCGCCTGGTAACTTATTAAATGAATTAAATTTATTGACTGCCCATTTAACACTATGGATTGTGATAACTTGATGTACTTGATTCCCAGTCTGCAATGCTCTTGGTCTGGAGTTTTTACAGTGGTCTGTGAACTCACAGGTCTTTTCATCATATATACACCCGGGGAAGTGTGGCTCAAAGAAAACTTGAGTGTTTCTTCAGCCAAGCATATAAAGCCACGTGTAGGCATCACATTGCTCTTACAGGGTTAGTGGGATCATGGGCAATGCTGACTTTGACAGGCTAAATATTTTCTGCCAGAAAGTTACCAAGATTTTTTGACCTCTAGAAAGAAACCAAATTGCTGTTGTAATCATTTAGTATATTTTGACATTTTCACATAATGTTTGAAGGATCTGGCACCTAGATAAATATGGAAAATTGTAAATATTAACAGAAAGCATATTAGACATATCATGATGTGTCCACATCATTTGTCTGATATAAAGGACAAAATAAATTAAACTTAAATGCTTTACACGTAATTTTACTTTGGGCAGCAGAGGAAATGCTGATACAATATATTATTGTTTTAAGCAAACGTGATGAGATGTAAAGCATTTTAAGGCCAATTCTTAGTGCTGAATCACATTCTTATGATATGTCACTTTGGATGTATAAGATACGGTGTTTTCCAACTGTTATAGTTTATTAATAGGATATCATATGTCATTTATTTCCTGAGTTTAGTCCTCATAACACCATAATATTTCAAATTGATAATGACTTTGACTCTGCATTTCTTCTGCATGGATAATACTAATAACACTTGTAATGTATTAGATCATATTTTTGTGAAATAGGCCCAGAATATAAAAAGGTCAAAATTTTAGTGCCTAAAATTCAATCACACATTGTAAACATGCAAAGTTATAAATAAAAATAAATTTAACTCACAGTTATATTAATACTTAAGTAAAATAGTAACGATTAAAGTTGACTGTGCAATGTAATTATACTAAAAGGTATTCTTTAGAAAAATGTGAACATTTTAATTGGATTCACCCCAGGTACCTGACATGTTTCAAAGCAATGTAATCTTAGGGAACCATTGCCATATAGATGTAACAAATGCTGGACTTTCAGAATATAACTCCACTAACCTTTTGCATGCTGTCATGAGATCTGAGGGAGATACAGGCCATTCGTGACACATGCAGAAATTAGTAACAATTGTATTCTCAACTATAGACTCATCTTCTGTAGGTATTGCTCTGTAAAACCGTAACAGATCTTTGTTAAAATTTGCAAGTAACAAGCAATGTGAGCAGTCAACATTTTATGGCAAATTGTGAATGTTTGCCCAAACCTTTCCAGGGAATCCACTGATACATTGCTGCCTTCCCTGTCATTGTCATGCTCACTTTCAGATTCCCAACCTCCTCCAGCACGACCAGGCACATGTACTGAAAACAGCAGTGTCTTTAGTAACAAGTTGTACAGACAATATATTCATTTTGAAAACTTTAATAGATAAATATTTCAAAAACAAGAGAGGGAAACTATACTTGACTTTTGCAGACTTGGAAAAAGCCTTCGATCAAATTGAATTCCAATCATTGTGGCATAAACTTGCAAATAAAGGGGTTAGTGGACACATGATAGAAATTCTAAAAGCTTTATATAAGGAAATTACTTTTTGTATAAGATATGAGGAAGGGTTAATAATCAGAGAAGTAAGACAAGAAAAGGATGTACGCTAAGTCCAGTTCTATTTAATTTATATATTGATGATATATTGCAAAATATAAAGGAAGACAACAATTTTATGCCAGCTATAAACAACATCCAGATTCCTGGTTTATTATTTGCAGACAATTTAGTAGTTGGTTCAATTACAGTAACTGGCCTAAAAACAGCCCTGCAAGAAATAGATAAATATTGCTCAGAATGGGGCCTTAAGGTGACCCAAGATAAAACACAAATTCTAATATGCAAGAAAGGAGGGAAGTTAAGTAAATATGAAAATTGGAAGAAGGGAAACAGGGATTATAAGGTAGTACATGATTGCATTTATTTAGGTATAAAAATGGATGAAGGGGAAAAAGCAAAAAAGATTAATATTAGCAAAAGGGAAAGCAGCTATGTCAATTATAAAAGGATGTCTTTTTAAAATACCACAATTGCAAGTCAAATGTTGGAAATAATATATAATACAATGGTCAAAGCACGAATGCTCTATGGCATCAAAATTAGTGGAAAATTCTTGGGAAACTGTAGATAAAGTACACTGTTTATTTTGCAAAGAAATTCTTGGCCTACCAATTGCAGCAGTAAAAGAAGTTGTCCAAATAGAAATGGGAAGAGTTACAAGAAAAGGTTTAATTACGGAGAGAGTTTAAAATACTGGCATAGGATTCTAAACCTAAATGAAGATAATCTAGTAAAGCAATGTTTGATATATTAAGAATCATTTTTAACTAAGGGGTGGTTGAGTAGTTTAAAAATATTTTAGAGAGCAATGGATTAGGTTATATATGGAGGAAAAGAGATACAAGGTTTTTGGAAAGAGGCAAGAAGACATTTTGAAGATATAGAGATAAAAAAGTATTTAGTAATTTAACTGGGAAGGCATCACTGGCATTTTATGTTAAGATAAAGTGGGCATGGGAAAGGGAAATTTACATAGCATGGGCGAGAGCAGGCTTATGGAAGTTAAAAGGTGAAAGAGGAGGCTTTACACAAGGGAAATGCCCATTATGTGGAGGGAAAGAAGACTTAGAACATATAGTGTTTGATTGTAAGGAAACTGAAACTGGGGAAATGAACTCATTAAGGCAAAATTTAAAAGGGAAAATAGAATAACAAAGAGAACATTCATAAAAGAGTGCAGGAGTGTGGGTCAGTATTTATTTAAAGTTAAACAGAAGTGGAAATGGACAGTGAAGAGAGAAGAAGAAAATTCACACAAATAATAGATAGAGTAAGGTAGATATCATTTTGGTACCAGGGGTCAGGTCAGAACAGGTCCCCAGGAATTCCAGTACGTTTGCTGATGAACCAGGGACTGGGTCTGATTCAATTGAAGTGAATAATTGGTATCCTGTTTATTTGGAATTTAGATTAAGGCATTAGTATATCATTAATTATTGTAAAAATTATAATTGTGAGGGGTAATCTAAAATGGCCAGAGAGATGGAGGTCCCTTGTAGTTTGTATTTTTTTAGTATTCAAATAAATAAACAAGTTATACCAATTTGTATTACACTGATTAGTACCACAGAAATATTACCTTTGGACATTCTGTTTCTCCTCAGTTTTGTGCTTGGTTCAGTCTGATGTATGACAGAAAACTGGGTTACACACACAGGCCTGTAGTTTCCTGGAGAATTGGTAAATGCTGATCTGACTGTTTCTGCTGTTTCATCGGTTGGATTTATCAGTCTTTCCAGCATATTCAGCATTCTACTTCGGATGCTCTCTGCAGCATAGAAAACAATCAATAAACCATCAGATAGAGGTGACATGATGTACAAAGAGAAAGAGGAGCTTACATCAATAGCTGAAAATATCATATGTACCTGCGCATGAAGTGGTAACAATAGCATCAAATTGTTGCTTAGAAAGATTTTCAGTTGTGAAGCTATTTTAAATTACAATATTTGCTTAAATTTTTTGACACTGGATTTAAGAATTCTGTCAATAAATATTCATCTTTTAGGTAACATAATTACGTAACATTAAACTATTAATCTGTAACAACATTAATGAATGTACATAAAGCATAATTTGTCACACATTATCTATTAATTTGCCAATTAATATATCCAAATCATTTGAAATTTAATAAAAAAGATTAGTAAGCCACAAAATATGAACTACTTGGTGTAAAAATAAGATTTTTTAAATTTTAAAATATTCATGAATCAACACAGTAAAAACGAATATAAAATCTTCAGTTGATAAAACATTTTAAAACATTGAAACATGTCACTAAAGTCTTTCCCTATGTCTTCATGATCTGGTATAGATATATAGATGATATCTTTGCTATTGTACCCAAGAGATTGGTAAAAAATGCACTGAAATTATTAAACTTACAGAACCCACAATTAAATTTACTATAATAATTGAAACCAATAACATATTACCATTTCTGGACTTGAAGATAATAAAATGTAAGAACAAATTAAATATGGCATCCATAGAAAGAATACACATACTTACAATTATATTAAAGCCCGTGGTTTTAACCCCCCCCCCCCCAAAAAATACATAAATATATTTAAATTTCTTAAAGAAACAACCTCCAAAACTAAATTCCTCATGAAGTAGCAGCTTTCAACAGCATGGTAAACAGATTAGTTAATATACCACTTAATAAAGAAGAATATATAAAAGAATACCTGCATTAATAGAAAGAGCCATTTCTAATGAGTTCAAAAAACAGTTGATAGATCACAAAATTAAAAGATTCCTAAAACAATAGGAAATTAAACAAGTTACCACTTTGACTACCTTATCAAAAGAAAAAACAAAAAATTCACTTACCCACCCACAAGCCAATAGTAAATTTCAAAAAAATTTCAAACAGTACAACATACTTTAGCATCTCAGAACAGATACAGTGTTGGCAAATTATTAAAGTTAAATAAAGCAGATTCCAAACCCAAAGAATAAATACCAGATCAATTGTAAAGAATGAAAAAATATACATGGCAAGACCAAGAAAAATACAGGCATCAGATTGAAGGAACACTGGAGAAATATTCGTTACAAAGAGATAGAAAAATCAGCCATAGCAGTACATTTCTGGAATGATAATCATGAAATAGAAAAAAGCATCTCTTTATTAAAAGCTATTCAACATTCTAAGGAACTGGACATTAAGGAAAAGATTTTCATAAAAAAATATGAACATAAACTCATGGGTAGTTTTGAATAGCCGGAATTTTCACAGTGAAATATAGTATAATATAACAAATTATTATTGAGGAAATCACTCACAATTCACTAATTTTATTCCAGTTACTTGGACATGTTTCAAAGGCTGTTGCCTTCATCTTAAGCATGATTTCACTGTCAGCTTCCCAGCGTGGTATTAAGATGTCGCTCAGTGGATTTTACGAACTTGGTGATGAGGTTACTATTGTTTGGGAGATCAAAACTAACCAAATTTTCTTTGTTTTTGTTTATATTCATAATCAAATTAACCATACAATAGTAACATTAGTTCATCTGTTTTATCCTTCACTTGCTCCCCACCGAGCAGAATATTATTAGCATGAGTTTGAGGAAATCACTCCATAAGCTCATCTTCCACATTATTATATTTTGAGTCCCTGATTGTCTTCTTTGCTCACATTTGCTCCTTGAATTGCTTTCAATACTCTCATGTTGTATCAGATAGTTTTTTTTTTTTTTTTGAGTAGTGTTTAACGCCCGTTTTTACTACTGAGGCACCACAGGCGGTGTATCAGATAGTAGGCAAGTTAGATAAGAGAATGCCATAAACCTTCTCCAATTCACCTTTTGATTTTTTTTTGTTCATTTCTCTGATTATTTTCAGTTTTTTACTCAATGTCTTTGAAATGTAATTTAATTTCTGTTGTATTTTGTGATAACACATGAGATGGATATTCACGAACACTTGTATGCTGTTGTACCAGCTTGTGATACTGTTACCACACCTCAGCAAAATATTTCAATTAAAGCAGAAATATAATCATATTTCCATCCCTAACTTGAGTTGCCAATCAAAATCATGTTTTTTATGGAAAACTTGAAGAAGCAGAAGCAGAGGAAGTAGAGAGATTCGTCAACCCTTCTCTACTTTCTGATGAGGCAAAATTTATTGTTGAAAGGGTTTTTCTGTGTTTTATTTATTTTAACCACTTGTTTGAAATTAAGTAATTTTGTTAGTTGTGTGCAAAAACTTTTTAATTATGAAGAAAGAGACTAGAAAATGATGTGAAATAGCCACATTCTTTGTTCTTGCTGATAAGGAAATTCCAAAGGGTTATAAAAGTATCTATCTACAGATTATGGCAAATAGGAAATGCCATAGTTACTTTCAAATGTACAGATTCACTTTTAAGTGTGGGTTCATGCACGTATTCAAAATACAGACTAACTGTATTTCTAAATAACCAAACTCTAAACAATGGAAAAATGCATGTTTTATAAACTGGGAAACACTGAATGCTTTGAATTATATGTGATTTTAAATACAAAGTTGTATCATTTTGGTTTTTCTGTATAGAGGGTGTTATTGTTGGAATTGATGCCACCACTGGAGTATCCAATGCTTCTACAGTTAAGTAGTTAATATGAGGTCATCAACAGCAAGCATGTCGCTGCTTCACATAATGAACCTGGCCAGAAGTGCCCAAAAGCAAGAGCTGTACTTGAAACATAACCATCCACCCTATAGTCTAGACCTAGTCCCCCAATGATTATTTTCTTTTTCGAAACCTAAAGAAATTCTTTCACGGATGGAGATGCTCCATTGATGATGTCATGAACGAGTTGGTTGGAAGATTGCATGATTCTGGAGTTTCCTGCAAAATTTGTCCCATTTACAAAATATGATAAGTTGTTATCTGTTTTTGTGAGTAAGCAGTACATAGATCTGTAACATGTCACCCAGAAAGCAGATGTATCTGTGGAAAGAAAAGACAGAGCATTACAAATTTCATGTGAAACTTGGAAAAAAACATACTGGGATAGAACAACTAAGGAAAGAAATTTAGTGGTGATTCAATGATCTGGCATAAAGCTCAAAATCATATGGATGATTACTATTTTTGTATTTGTGATGTTAACCATACAAAAAACATGAAAGAAATCAGTTATCCAAACCTGGTCTTCCTGTGCCTTTTCCACCAGAAACATTTGCAAAATTATCATCCTCAGATTCTCAGGACAGTGCCAGTGGTTTTAATACAGCCCAAGAGTAGGATTTTCAACAACCTCAACAGTTCACACAGACAGAACTTCATTAATATCATCGTATGATTGAGTCAAAATACATGCTCTTATTGTGCTCCACTTTATGTAGAACTAGTTTCATGAACCATTGTCCTCATCCTCAGCTACCTGTTGACTCAGGTTAGATTAGTTGAGAATGCTAACAATGGTTTGTGAAACTAGTACTACATAAAGTGGAGCAATAAATAAACAAGTAAGTGGAGCAATAAGAGTGTGTAGTTCGACTCAGTCATACAATGATCTTAATTATATGATTAACTGCACCATAAAAGTTTCAATTAACATTTTTAGTTTTTAGAACTTAATGATTTGGTTAGGGACTTATGACTTCCAAAGGCTTCTTCTGAAGCACTGGGATCCAGGTTAAAAGAAAAAAACCTCCTGGGATCATCATTTTCTTGATACTAGAAGCCATGTCCACATTTCTCACAAGAAGAGAATCTTACATAATGTCCTCACATTCCTGGTTTAGTGATTGCCTTGGGAGCTGCAGAATACATTCCAAATGAATAGAGACTGACTCCTCAAAAATTAGTCTCAAAGATGTGCTGTTGTATAACAAATATGTATCAGTTCCAGCTGCACTCAAGGAAACATATCAGAACTTAAAATTACTTCTAGAAAAAGTCAAATATGGCAGGTGTGTGCAGATTTAAAAGTTATTGGTATGCTGCTTGATCAACAACATAGGTTATTAAAATGTCATGTTTCATATGTGAATAGGATAGTAGAGCCTAATCTGATCACTGAACAAGAAAACATTGGAAGCAGACAATCTTGTGCCAGGAATGGAACAATGTTATATTAGCTCCTATACATATAAAATTAGGCTAATGAAGCAATTCGTGAATGCTTTAAACAAGGATAGATACAAATACATCTGGAATATCTGATGCTAAGTTAACTAGGAAATTAAAATATAAATTGGAACTTGCACAATGAAGCCAATCATATAATTGATATTATTGTATGATTTAGTTGAACTACATACTCTTAATGATTCACTTACTTGTCATAATATAAAGAACCGGTTTCATCTAAGTTGAATTTTAGCCTGGCTGATGATGAGAACCAAATGTTCCCGAAACCGGTTCTATATATTATGGCAAGTAAGTGAAACATTAAGAGTGTGTAGTTCAACTAAATCATACAATAATATCAATTAAAGAGGAAATATTTGTTGGACCACAAATTAGTTAGTTGATTTATGATACCTTATTTTTTTTTTTTTTTTTTTTTGAGTAGTGTTTAACGCCCGTTTTTACTACTGAGGCACCACAGGCGGGATACCTTATTTGAAGAAACTATGACGGATACTGAAAAACAGGCTTGAATTGGTTTTAAAAGTGTTATCAAAAACTTTCAAGGAAATTACAAAGATCCAAATTTCAAAAATATTGTAGAAGATATAGTTGAGAAATTTCAAAAGCTGGGATGCAATAAGAGTATCAAACTACATTTCATACACTCTCATTTAGTATTTTGCCAAAATATCTTGTTTGTGTCGGCGAGGAGTATGGTGAAAGATTTTACCAAGATATAAAGGAAATGGAAAAACATTACCCAGTAAATAAGATAGCAGAAGACTTATTGTTGGTCACTAAAAAGAAATAAAACAAAGTTTTTTCATAAAAAAAGGAACTCTAAAAATGTTCATTTCAAGGTAGCAGATAAAAAATGGACTAATGTTCAAATATAAGTGCTTAATTAAGAACAGAGGTCAAATATTAATTTTTGCTGAGGAGTGTTGGTGATTTATTAACTTACATTTAATAATAGAACATAAATTTGATTGGACCTAGTGCAAGAAACTATATTTTATTATTCCTATATTGTGGAAAATTGGTATGTGATGGAGGAAAAATGATATTTACATTCAGCATATTCACATTTTAGAATAGATACCCCTGATAAAAAGTTAAAATTTGTCTGCCAGTGTTATTGGACACCTTTCGTTCACCCAAAAGCTACTAGCCTCAGTCCTTAGAAGCAATTAGAGCATTTAACTGTTTGTTGGGGCTATATACATACCATCTTTGTCCAGAGGTGTACTTCCAAAACCTTCATACTTGCTACCACTTTTGGCAGAGCCAAGACCCCCCATCAGTGGCTTGTTCTTGGCTGTCTGTTGCTGTTGTTCATCTTGTTGGATACACTCTGCGTTGAATAGCAATTCCAGCAGCTCCTGCCAACAGCATTATCAAATTAATGAGCAGTAACAGTTATTTTGAGCAAATCAGAAATATATGCACTGTGTTTTACCTGAGAACGTTTTCTGACATTTTCATAAGGTGTCATTCCTAAATGAGGATCAGGCAGGCCGCTGTACATGGCTGCCAACTTTATATAGCTATCATTACCCCTGAGATACTGACGAAAATGCACATCTCCATTCTGTATCAGGTGCATCATTATTCTAAGCACCTGTAACATATGCACACCTACTCATTTTCAAAGCAGATGCTGCTAAGAGACTGAAAGAAAAGGCATCTTGGCATACAGTACCTTCAGTTTGCTGGCAGCTGATGGCTTCTCTAGTCTTTTGTTTAAATATTCCACAAGCTGCTGACAGTGTGGCTTCTCATAACTGATCTCTGTAGTGCATATTAAGGAAAATAAGACTCCTTGGCACAGATGTGCTAATAGTCTTGTTACACATTTCAGATAAATGCCAGATGTATCACCTTCATTGCTAAGCTCAGATGTACATTACTTGAGATTAAATAACAGAGTGGGGAGAGTATAAAAACTGTGCTGCTGCGATAGACCTTCATACCAAACAATTTTCCAGATCCTTAAAAAGCTGGAAATTGGTGCACAGTGTTTGGAAAGTAAAAATTCAAAAGTTTGACTATTATTTTTTACAAAGGGGTTTATGTAGTTATTTAAACAATAATTGTACAGTTAGTTTTATCCCAACAATCAGTTTTACGCCACTCACAGAGTCCAAATTAAGGACTTATACTTTGATGAATTTTTATGATAGGAAAAGGAATGTCATAACAGCCCCAATCTACTGTATTTTAATAATAATTTAAAGATATATTACATTAGACTTCATTTACTATATGAAGAATAGCATTAAAACACTTTGTCTTGTGACCTTTTTATGAGGGCTGTTTTCAATAAAGAATGATTATAATTTTTTACATGCATAATTTCTCATACTAAAATTTAACTTTACAATATTTTGTTAGCTTCATGTATAAATGGTACTAGTTTCACTGTTGTTACTTCCAGTTCCATCTGTGAGAACTGTGCAAGTTGGGACATGTTCAGTTCTGCTTACAAAATAAAGGTGATATGTAATTAACTACATGCTGCTCTGAAATTCTGCTTTTGTCTCAACAAATCTGCAGCTTTTGCCTTGCAATGTTACAGGAGGCGTATGGAGAGTTGGTTTTTCATTATAGTACATTTCGAACATGGTTTAAGATATTTAAAGAGGGGAGTCAATCTATTTAAAGAAGTTGGAATGCTGTGTTCCAGTTTGTGCTCTAACCAAAGAAACATTAACACTGCTGCCATTATTGTGAGAGAGAATATTCAAATAACATTAAGAACACTTCCAGAAATTCTGAAAGTTTCACTACGTATCACCCACATGTTGGTAACTGAAAATTTGCACATGGGATGTGTTTGTGCACATGGGTTCCAAAACAACTGATTCCCAAAGGATGTTCAGGTTTGCATGCAGCTGAAGATGATGTCACAGGAAGAAGAAATTGCTACAGGTGGCAAGAGATCTGGGGTTCAGTTTCGCCAGGACCATCTTTCTTTGCTGAGTTTTTTTCTAGATTTTCCTCAGTCCTCATAAATGGCAAATGCTGGGAAGGTTCCTGAAGCTTAGGCTCGGAACATTTCCTTCCTTAAAAAAAATAATAATTTCCAATTATCATTTCATTCCATGTCTCATCAGTGCCCATCTCCTGTGATGCCTCAATATTAAAATGGGCTTTTAAACACCATTTAAAAACAAAACAAACAAAAAATATAGGAAGATGCAGAGTTTCTTTCTAAGGTTGATGAAACTTGGTTACACCATTTGGATCCTGAGAGAAAACAGCAAAAATCTGTGTGGAAATCTGTCATCACCAATGCTAAAAAAAGTAAAAATGGTTGCTTCTGCTGTACCCTAAAACATGTCTTGCATATGCATTGCTGAGGAAGTGAGATCACTGTTTTCTAGCATTCACAGTTTATAGCTAATGTTACAATAGTATTTTTAAGGCATCATTTGGTATTTCTAAATTCAAACAGCAATGTCCTCTTCCTGCACCTTCAGTTGTTTACAAGTAACAGGAATAGTAAATTTTCCTTTTGTGAGCAGTTATCAGTCATCTACTCAAACAGCATCCTGGCCACTGTGTGCTGTGTGGCAGGTGTATACTGCAACTCTTGCTTGTAAACATCATACACATTCGAGTTGGTCGAGAATGGAGTGGATGTCGTTTCGAAACCGGTCCCGTCGTTTTAAAAAATAATGTGAAGCATAAGAGTGTTTAGACGACAAGTAGTTGATTATATACATTTCAAAAGTTTCACTGTGTTTAGTTCCAATTAGAATTGTCGAATTTGTGTAATTTCGATAGTTCTTAAAATTTTAAAAATCATACACATTACTGACTTTCAGCTATACTTTTTCTGAAATCTACTCCTTACCAAACTTAGCAACAAAAGGTTTAATGTGATATTTCTTGGATACTCTCTATTTCCTGCAGCATATAACCTGGGGTTGGTTCATCATTCTCTGCAGTAGCTCGAGTCAGAAGTGGCAACTGTAACATGACAAAAATATTTATTTAAGAAGCTACAGACAATGGTAATATATAATATTTTATTAAATATGTTAACACTAACTGCTTTTATACAACATTAGGGCATATTTCAGTGGCAATTGCTCCCATCATCAGCTTTTGACTGTCTAACTTGATGCGAGACTGGATCGACGTGCTTCTGTGGGGGACAGATGATGGCTTCAACAGGAACTTGCTGAATTCATCTATAGGTGGTACATCAAAATTCATTAAATTTCCTCTATTTTTCAGGATGAAATTTTTTTCCCAGTACTATTGTGTTGTGAAGTTCTTTCAGCAGATTAGCATCTGGTTTAATTTCATGATATTGAAACTAAAATTGAAATGAAGATAAATTTAAAATTCAGAGAAAGGTACACTTTAGGAATATTCAATTTAAACAAATAGATAAATCAACAGTGGAAGCCCACTCATCAAGTTCCTATTCAAACCATCAGATGCCTCCTTGGGTAGCACTGTGAGTGGTCAGTAAACAGCTGATGATCTGAGTGATTGCCCTTGAAACATGTTCTGATATTATATATGTAAGTGGAGTTAGTGATAACATATTTAACAATTTCTAATAGGATGACTCACTTCAACTTCTGCTTCCGTGTTAAAATGCTCATTAACTGTCAATTTTTATGTGCCTGAAATTGAATCATTAAATTTGGAAACTATACAGAATGGGAGCAAAACAACTAGACAAGTACTATTAAATGTACTTATTAAGCTGCTGACAATGGAGTGGTATATATATATTTAATAAACTTGTTTACACTAACTCCATTCACTTACATAAAAATTGGACATATGTTTCAGGAGTGATCCCTCCCATCTTCAGCCTGTTGACCAACTAATGTTGCTAGAAATGGTGGCTGGGTCCCTTGATGTTCTTGTGGCGGCATCTGTTGATTCTATTAGGAACTTGCTTCGTTCGTCCATTTAAAGCTCGTTGATAAATCAGCAGTAGCAGCATACTTTTGGAATAATAATCATGAAGTTAAACCAGAGACAAAACTATTGAAACACTCCACAATGCAATATAACTTTCCACTTGGGAAAAAGTTTTCATCATGAAAAATAAGGAAAACTTATTGAATTTCCATTTCCCTCCAATGGACGAACTCAGAACTATAAACTATAAACTAGACAAATAGTTCAAGCTGTACATAACAAAAATGCGTTAGTGTTATATTGGTGGGACATTTATAATTGTCTTAATGCAAGATGACTTTCTTCTTTGATAAACCCGGCCTTTTCTCGCTTATTTTTATCTTCAATAGGTTCAAAAAGTTAGCAGTATACCTTTGGCATCCCATAATCTTCCTGGCCGTGGCCGATTTCACTCACTTGGCCTTCTTTTGATGGTGGAGAATCGCGATGCATTCACGTTTCAAACAGGTCACAACTGGACAATAAAGTCGGCGGACCAAACTTTGCACTCAGATTCGCATTTGGATCAACTGGCTACGTTAATCTTCCGATAATTTTTTCAAGGACTATTCTTCCCTCAAAATGTGAAGTACGCGTTTCCTTGAAATGTCCAGTGCTTCAGCAATTTCGAACAGCTTTAATCGGCGATCGTCCAGAATCGCGTTCCGTTACCGATAATTTCTTATGTGACGGATTTTGGTGTTCAGTTGCGTGGGTCCTCTTCCAAACTTTTAAACTCCATGGTCCATTTGGAAGCGGTTGAAAATGATGACGCAGAAGGGCAAACTTTTTGCAATCTTTCATTTCTGTTGCGCGATATCATCGTTTCGTTAATAGTCAGCTGTTACTAAACGAAGTTTCACGCGGATTAGTTACATTATTTCCTTTTGTGTTAAATGAATGTGAAGAAAACTTACAATTTAAGTACATTCTGATGCTTGATTGTCACAGATCTATCTGTATGCAGTCCTGTTAATTCTGCCAGAGCTTATATTCTATATACTCTCCTTAATGGGTGAGACAAAAATATATCTGCTAACAGAAAGACGTGTAGAGTGGGGTTGGAGAGGGAAAGCAGAATAAACAGAAAGGTGGTTTGCATGCTGCAAAAACTGAATTTTTGATAAATCAGAAAGACATGTTTTTTATACTTAAAATTCTCATAGTTAAGTATATTGTAACAAAAATGGTAAAAAATTATTTATCCACTATCAGATTTAAGTACACATTTTTTCTTTGTCATCATTGGAAGAGAAAATAGAAATTGAAAAGCAATGTAAACCAACTCAGTATTAATTTGATTTAAACTATGCTTTCAAATCATAGGAAGTATGCAATGCTTTCTGTAGAGATAGACTTCATCCTGCAGATTGCAGACAAGTCTACTGCTATGAAAACTAAAAGAATGGATTTTTTGTTTAAATTGTTGCATTACTAACATTTTTATAATTATTTTTCTATCTTCCTCTCTCTGTTTGTTGTGCATGCCAAGCCATGAGTGCTAATTCTAGAAGCTTGCAATCTATATTCAGCAGTGGGAATGGCAAAGTTGTGCTGTTGTAAACCGCCTCTGTTCTTTATTACCATATAAATCTGTTATTTTTCTTCATGGATCAATGATTCCCTATGTCAAAATGCTTGTCTAAGACCCATCTATGGTGTACTGCTGGGTGCTCAGCGATTCCTAGTCAAAATGCTTAATTATTTTTCAAGAACATAAGCCGCACAAGGGGACAACCATTATCATGAAGAAATCTAGTGTCACAAGGGCACAACAAAGCTTTATTTTTGTTGTAGCACAGGTTTTGCCGTTTATAGTGGTCCGAGCCAAGAAACCCCATCAAGAGGGCAAGTCCCTAACCGGAAGTTATATTAAATTAATTAAAATAAACTATTAATTGTATTCAGTTTCGACCTGATATGAGGTTTGGAACACCATTTTTGGCTGCCTTTTATTCTAGATTTCGACGTTTATAGTGGTCCGAGTTCAAAAAACCTCAAGAGTATGCCAAGCATGTTCTAGGGCCGGTCCCTAACCGGAAGTTTTATTAAATTAATTAATATAAGAAACTATTAGTTGTATTCAGTTTCGACCTGATGTGAGGTTGGAACACAATTTTTGGCTGCCTTTTATTCTAAGACCCGATTGCTTCACCGTTGTACCTACGAAAGTTGAACTGTTCTGCTGTGGCCGTCCTAATTTGCCTGTTAATGTACTGGGGGTTAAACAGTAACGTCACCCATCAGCATGATTCGAACAATCATTTTTCAAAAAGTCTGCACATTCGGAAATGTAAGATTCAGGCAATCAACACCATAACGTCCAATATGGATTTCACTGGAACTTTATTTTTTCTCATTAAAAACAAACCATCTCATTTATCACATGTACACAATGCTAACAAGTACACGCACCAGTTTTACTCAATAGTTAACGCTCAATCTGTTCGCCACATCTGCCATATTTGAACTTTCGGACCAAAATAATATTTCGTAAAATTTTCTTTGCTTTGCTTTTACATCTTTCCCCAAAGTATAGTTTGTTTTTATTTTATTTGATTATCATAGCAAAGCTGAAAACATTTGGAAACACGCATCAAATTCTCCGCCATGAATGGGTTGATAATACCAAAAGCACAGTAATAAAACACTAAGCATTGCCTTACCTTATTTTGTTGACAGTTCCGCTACTATGACGTCAGAAACAGTGCTAACCGCGAAATGAAGAGACATTTGGTTTTCATTATGATGGTGTAATAATTATTTAAAATTAAACGTATGTCTCACTGGTTTAAGATACCGAAAATAGTTCATGCAAACTGTTTATAAAGTATTTTTTGTGCTTCAACGGTTGCACTGGCATGCACTATTCTCGTTTGAGGTGTAGATGTAATCGGAAGGCAAACATTGTTTGGTTATGTGAACTGTCTTAAAATTAGGTGATCTTACATTTTTGTTAGCGGTGTAGGATCTACTTCACAAAATGGGGCGAATGGTAGTGTGGCTGGTTGTGCGTCTAATTACCTTTCAAGTAAGGAAGGAACCGTTTCAACATTTGCATTTCCGAGCGATAAAGAAAGGTGAGAAAAGTGGATTCGTACTGTGATGTACCGAACAGATTTTCAACACCGCAACTTCATTTTTCTGATAATCGAATAATTTGGGTAGATAATGAAAGAAACGGATGGTTCTGCTCTGTGTCCAGGGCAATACCGAAATTAATTTATAATGCAATTACAACATTATTTGTAGCCAGTCCCCATATATGCTATAACCAACCTGCCAAGTGCAAATCAGCAGAAGAAAGAACAGAACAGATTTTGCAAAAGGATAAACTCAACTGCAAGGCGAGATATGAAAAAAAAAAAAAAAAAAAAAAAAAAAAAAGGTTATGAAAATTTGTTCGGTAAGTTGAAAAATATAGTTACTTGAATTTTTTCAAGCAAAATTGAAACTGACAATGCTTTTGTTTTACAAACTTGAAACTAAAGACATCCCTTTTGTCACTGTATCTCTAAAAAATGGTTTTAAAAATTTAACTGTGCGTAAATGTTTACAAGATACTCTCTAAAATGTTTAGCCGGTTTTTAGGATATATGATGTTATATACGTGTTGATGTTATATACATGTTCAGCTGTTTATAGCTTACTGAGTCATCTGAATGCTTTGGGAAATTTTTTTCTCCTTCACGATTCCAGGGACTTTTTATTTGCAGCGACTGTCGAACTTTTCTTGACCACCAACTCATAATATTTAACTTTAAAATTCTATTGCATCCTATATACATTATAAAGCTGTTCGTCACTGGTGTACAAAGCTTACAGATATAAATAAAATAAATGAACTTTTTCTTCTTCTTCCAATATTTGCCTCTTTATTGTAGCGTATCCTTACACAATAATAATACATTCAAAAAGTGTATGTATTGCATAAAAATGTTAATAATAATTAAAATTGCGTTACTCGATAATTTTAATTCCTGAATGAGAGAGATGACGCTGCATTTTACTTACAAGCTGTGATATATCGAGATTAATTATAATATATATATTCTGATTTTACTTTTTCCAAATGGTTTCTTTAATTGCTTTTACATAAATGAGAGAAGAGAATAAATTAACACCTTATAAATTGCTTGCGCATGGTCGCCATGATTCATAGAATTATTTATCATAACACAAGTATGAGAAATAAATAAAATAAAATAATTCAGCTAATAACGTGGTTTATATATACCAAAATATATCATTAAATTACAATAAAAATATATACAAGTAATCACGATTTTCGAGTAATACACATAGAAATCCTTATTTTTATTAGTCCCTAACCAATATGTACATCTTTAAATGGTACGTATAAACTATGCGGAATGTACCAGACTATCATATTCCATCTCCCTTCCTTAGGCACTATGCTGCACATCATTAGGATCCGCAAGGTTCTTAAAGCAAATGTTAACCCAAAAATATCAAGCAGCATGCATGCAGACTTACAAAGTTCGCAAACGACACCTTATCCACAACACCGGACAGGATTCCAGCTGTCCCCTTTGTTGCAAAATCCATGCCGAAATTTTGTATTTTGTAATGCCCCAATGTTCTGCACAATTAGAACGCATGTTAATTCAACATTCAATACGAGGGTTATCTATGTTCAATACGTATTTTTGAGATATGTATGACTGCATTGATTACCAATAGAGGGAAGCACAATGTTACTTTCGTTGGTGTGCGGCAGGTGGCAGAAGCTGTACTTTCTGTTGATACTCTGTCCCTGTTCTCATTACATCTGACTTTCTCTTATATTTTCCAAAACGATGGAAATTAATTTAGGCAGATTAAATATTGAACATTTCGGAAATGAGATTCTCATGCAAGTTCTCTTAAACTTAATTTCCTATGGATTATCTTGAATATAAAACGTAATTACCATATATGTATTAAATGGAAATGGGCTAGGAGGAGGAAATAACACCTTTGTTTCAAGTAATGGTTACTTTAATTATAAATTAAGTAATAACTAAGCGATCATAAAAATATTTTGCTAATAAAAGTTCGCTGGACATGTTTGTTATTGTTTTAAGTGTTTTAATAATGAAAGATGGAAGATCTGTTAATGCTAATTTGATTTAGCAATAGAAAGGATATGATTAGTTTTAAATCATCACTGAGACAATCTTGATTTTCAACAATGTGTTTTCATAGCAAATTTTAAAATCTGCTTTGTAAATTTATTGTATGTGCAGTTAATCTTCTTCTTTTGTTAGAAAGCTTTGTTTTAAGTTTATAAAGCTTGTGTGCTTGCATCAAGTACATCTTCATTTTTCAATTTTTTTTTTTTCAATTTTTTTTTTTTTTTTTTTTTTTTTTTTTGCCAAAGTTTGCAACTTTTCAGATGATTAAATATGCAAGAGAGAGTATGCACGCATACAATGTTCTTTATCCTGTGCCCACCGTCCAAAAGGCTGCCAGGATTTGTAGACATTTTACTCGTAATATATTTTTAATTAAGTTATTTGGCACAGAAAACTAATTTTTCGCATAGCAATTATTCGGCGGACATGGCGGACATTTATGCCGCTCTTCTATTAGTTGCCTACGGCAAACAATTGAGAATACTTACTGTCATATGCAAGCGAATTAGCTCAACAGCTGAAGTGGATTGGTATTTCTTTTTTAAATTTTTCTTGATCATTTGTGCTGCTATGACAGTGTGTAAATTGCAGAAGACGGAATGCGGATGAGCCAAAATTTGGTATTTATTGTAGTCTCAGGAATGTGGAAGTGATTTATTAAACTTTTTGCGATTTTGTTATATATTTAAGATGAATTTAAAATTAAGTAATATAGGTTAGCTCTCTCTCTATGTAAGGAGTTTTCCTAATACTGTATTTTGTTATTTCCATCTTAAAAACATATAAATGTGTCGATTTCGATTTTTTTTTTTTTCGCTTGGTTATGGTAAAAGTTGAGAGCTTAATTTAAAATTAAGAACATCGCTTAACTTAGCAAAGATTTAAATTTCGCGCCATTCCTCAATAAAATTATGCACTTGTGTTTACATAAAAACACATGTCTTGCTTCGTAATGAAGGAAAGTTTGTACATTTTCATTGAAAAGGGCTTAACAAGTTAACAAAAAGTAAGTTTTCGTTTATTACCAAGTCAGCCAGCAATGCTCCTTGCATCTAAAAACAGATATAGCTAATTTTGGAATCGAAGGTATTGTGACATCATATAAATTGAAAATTGAAGATTATTAAGTTCTTGTGAAAGCAAAGTGACAAAAAATGTAAATAAAATATGTAATAGAATATGCTGCCAATAGATAGTATGATAGATGAGTAGGAAGTGAGAGAGTGGGAAAAGGAATAGAGAAATTGGGTTAAAATTATAAGGCGTTGAGAGATAGACATGATTCATAAATTAATACTTCGATTTATTAATTTACGTTTAGAGGAAAAAAGCGATGTTTGGCGAATAATAATATTAGTGCCTTTATTTCCTTTCATTTTACATTAAAGAAAAATTTATTTGAACATGTTAAATTAAATGAATATTTTCAAACAGTTTATTATTAAACCACCGTTGCTTCTTATTTATATGTACCTAAGCTTAAAATTGGTGATACATACACAATGAAATAGAACTCAAACGTTTAAGAAAACAGCTAAAACTTTCAAATAGAAGAGATCTAGTATACTTTCATATCTAATTTCGGGAAAGTAGCTAGCTAAAGTTATATGTTCTAAAAGTGCTATTTTGACAGTATATTTTTGGCTGTAATGTAAAATATGAGTTAATGTTATCCCGATGTTGAAATGTGTTGCACTATCCAATATTAACACAAAGCATATGATCGTGACGACAGGGAAGTAGGTTACATTCCTATCATTGAGGAAGAGGCGCCAACGCTAAATAATGCGATACTAGAATAGCCAAAGTAATTATTAGAGCCATTTAGGTCTGGAAATGAACGTCGTTGTGTTATTTTCCAAAAATGTACATCAAGAAAACTTGCGCAATAGTGAACAACACAGCAATAATATAACTTTACGATTTGTCATGAAATAAACATGGTAATAATGTTACGTGGAATTTTTCCAGAAACAGAAAACGATAAGACTTATCTGCCAACATGAAACATTCTGAAACAGTATTCTAAAAAAACAAAGAAGAACGCGCTAAATTAGTATGAACTAATTTCAGTGACATACCTTAAAAAGTCGGACGCAGCTGAGATAATGTTGCAACTGTACTTAAGGTGCCCATTTGGGCCAGAGATAATAAAGTGATTATAAAACTGTTCACAGAGCGGAAACGATGTAATCATTATGATATCGGTGACTGGCTTAATTTGTTTTCATGTCAAAACTTAACTGGCACCGTAGAACTCGTCAAAAATCCACACGCTTAGCTTAGCATATTGAAACATTTTCGCGCTTGTTTATTGCAGTTCGATTTTAGTATTAAAGTATGTTCATTCAGCCTATTTCAGTTATAATAGTACCAACATTGTCTGATAGCATCGCGCATTTCATTGTTGTCAAGGCGACACATCATGAGAAACATTTCTTACAGTATTACATATATTTATTTTTAATTCATTGTTCATAAGCAGTAAAATACATTATCACTTTTGGAATATAAAACGGCACATAAGAGACGGGCTGTGTTAGCGCTGCCTAGTGAACTCGTATCTGTTTATTCTATAAACAGCGAGCCACAATATATTATGAATATTTGTTTCCGATTTTTGTTTCAGTTTTTAGAAATATTGCATTTGTTCTCGGTACGATTTCCAAGTTTTTCGTCAGAGCCTTCAGTCAATCTATAACATAACGCTCAGTTTAAACTTTCTGATAGATCTGCATGAGTACATTTAAAACATATGGAAACCTTTCACAGACGTTCGGTTTCGACAGTGCAGAAAACCGTCAGATGTGATCAACAGGGCAACTGTGATGACGATAACCCTCGGAGATCTTGCAGACTAATTAGTAAATTATATTCTGAAAATAGAAATACACTATCAATACAATGTGGATTACTGCAATTTCTGCACAGAATCAAAGTAGATGATTTACGCGCGGTGAGATACTCCGAAAGTCAGCACTCCAAATTATTGATAATTCATCCTTTCAGTCTGAGTGGCTGAGGGCAATTGTTTTTCCACTATCCACCTAAGTATTGTTTGTTTTTCTACGAGGACTAGTCAATAAAGGCAGAGTTATATTTTACCAGAGTCAAGTTGTTTTGGCATTTTTCGAGGTAATTCGCATTGGCTAGCCGTTGTAACTTTCTGTTTGCTACATAGCGAGGAACAATAGCGGTAAGTAGGGGTAAGTAATAGAGATTTTTTTTTATCCTATGCCTGACTCCGACCTCTCGGTCATAAGTCGACGAGCAGCCCAATACAAAGAAGAACATATAAATAAACGCCAAAGGCATTGTCAGTAACATGCAAAGTAAAACAGTTAAGAATAGAAGGGCAAATACTGAGTTGCTCTTCAGTATGGATACGCCGTGGTCGCAAAGAGGGGGTGCATCTGTTTCAGTCGGTCCAATTCTGTAAGTAGTCATGACTAGTAGCAAGTCTAAAGCAGGCCACGCCAACTAATCAAGTTAGAGAATTAGGAATTCTTTCCGAGTTATTTAAAAGGGAGTTTCCCTACAGGCTGAAGCGGTTGGATTTAATAGAGGAGGAATCCACTGCAGTGCATTGCGGTTCTTGACATGCAGCAGCTTATTGACTTTTACCATGCAGTTCTTGGAGATATCAATTCATTTTAATTATACGTTGTTAAGGCATAAATGCCATTCTGGAATAAAAAAAGACAGTATTTTTTTTATCACACTGCTCTATTTTGTCTAAGGCTAAATAAATAGCTGCTAATTCGCCATCAAAGTTGTCAAAGTATTTCACAACAGCATGTGACAATGTAAACCGTAGGGTAAACTCCAGCGTTTTTAATGGCTCGTTCAGTGGAACCATCAGTATGGACATATAGCCAAGAATCAACCGGGAAACGTTCATGAATAGTAGCCAAGGTCGTACATTTCAATTCAAAATCAAGAGAAATTTTCTTGCTAACGTCAGAGACAAGGTTTAAGTCATCTTCGGCTAGTTTAAAATGTTCTAATGGACACCAGTGTAGTAAGGCAATCTCTGTATCAGTCCGAAAACTTTTTCAATCGCGCTCGTGTATTCCGGGCTTCTGCTCTTACTGGGTTTTGCGTTTCGGCAAGGTCGGCTCCCCTCCCCACTCACAGTTGCTTGCCTGCCTAAATAATACATATAAGATGAATCTGTCTAATAATATTGTCCCGGAACTTCAGAGCAGTCACCAGTCCACGTATGTTCGCGAAGATGGAAAGACAGCCGACTTTAAAGCAACTCATTTTTGTGTGTAAATACGAGTCAGCTCTTGTTTGTGAGGAAGTTCCCTGAGCAATTACAGTTCACGATCTTGTGAATAAGTTTTATACTCTTTGTTCATTGCAAAAGAATCACATCAAGATTTGCAACTATAAATTGCGCACAACTTGAACATTCATTAGCAATATCACGGCACGTTCTTCGCATACAGCAGCAAAACACCTTACAAGTGTATGTGTGTACGTTATTGTGAGTGACTGATCGGTCCAGAGCCAGTGTTATTTTCAGACGAAGCGGGTGAACATTCGCTATTGGTGTTCTGAAAATCCAAATGTTGTGTAAGGAAAATGATAGGAAAATTAGAGTTGGTGTCCAGCTGTTGATAAGAAAAACTGTATGAATGGCTAGGATATCTTCTGAACTCTCTAACATCTCAGGTCATCAGCGTCCCATTCAATTCAGAGTTTGAAACAGCTGATAAATTTTGCTCAGATTTGAGGTTCTTTTACATGTCGTAAATGTACGACACGATATACACGGCATTCCTTCCCTACCTAAGGAAGCTTCGTAGGATTTTTACTCCTGAAAAAATCCATCGACCCTACCGAGGTTGAATCCCCGGAATCTTGGGATTCTGGAAGCCTTATACAAAGAAATGTGCGCAAATATAAGCACAGTACAAGACCAGTTTGTGCTGCATCTTATCCACTATTTATTGTAAATGTGAAACCTTTTAGCGTTTAAAATGAGAGAAAGTTGCTTTTTTATAAAATTAGTTGTTGAAGTATTAAAATGTTGTTTGCGTTAAAATTGTGTCATATGATGTGCTCTATCACCAGAACCGGAACAAAGTGTGGGACCAATATCAGCCAGGTTAAGATCTCCCTCTTCCCCGTACATAATGAACACTCTTTGTCACGACTGTCTTTGCTGCATGATCACAGTAAAAAGGACATAGTTTTACGAGCTTTTCTGTGCACGCTTGTCTTTAAACTGCGTTCGTATGCCGCAGGAAGATAAGACATTTCTAAAATAGCTTTGGCGTACCTAAATGAAGTCGGAAAGGATATCCCAAAAGAAATATTATAAGGAAGTAGCGGGCTTGCCTTTATAAGAAATAACAAATTCAACAAATGACCTTGATTTGAACAGTTTATTCTGTCTTTTACACGACATCCACCACCTTTATTTTCTACCCCACTGATCAGTTTAACAAAATACGTTATTGACAAGTCCTCTATACATTAGTTTTAGAATAAGTTCATATATAACTTTTCTTTTCTTTTCTTTTCACGCCATGAACCCCTTCGTGGAAAAGTGTCTATGAGTTTGTTCAGATATGCGCTTAAAGCTGCTCTACGTAAAACGAACGCATTATATCAGGTGATAATTGCATACTATAGCCTTGGCTATATTATTCTTATTACTGATAGATAACAGGATCAGGAGGTCTGGGATTCGAAACCTTCCAGGACCGTCCTCCCTGATTTAAGTTAGTTTGTTTGTGTGTCTATATATATATATATTTTTTTTTTTTTTTTTTTTTTTTTTTTTTAGATTTTCCTTAGTCTCATAAATGGCAAATGCCGGGGAGATACCCTAAATTGAAATGCTTCCTTTTTAAAAAAAATCCTTTCCCACTTTGTAATTTCATCTCACGTATCATGTGTTCACCGCCTGTGATGTTTCAGTAGTTAAAACCCATTTAGATGCTGCGCGGCGGTTTCGATTATTAATTTACGAGGGTCACCATGACAGTTTTGATTGTGTATTTAAGAAGATGTTCACATGTTCCATTAAACAAACATGTTACTATATAAAAAACAATTACAATGTACTAAGCTAATATATACAATAAACAATCGAAAGTTACATCGATTTTCATTGGCTTGAATTTTAATTTAAATATCATTGAGGTAAAAGAATTCTCATGCAGTGTCTCATCCGTTCAAACCACTGTAAGTGCTGAACGTCATACTTCTTTGAGTACGAAGCAAATGTATTCTCCGTATGCACTTTCTGCAGCTTCAGGCATTCACACGATTTTTTCTTTTATTTTGGGGAATAGAAAGAAGTCGCATGGGACAGAACATTTGATTACTGACTCCGGCAGATATTGTGGGTTGTTCCCAACTCAGTGTGCAGGCTAATCTTAGGACGCTTCATTGGCATAAAACTCAAACGATACGTTAGAATATAATATGATATTAACACAACATGATGTTCTACATATACACTTATAAAAAAGTTATGTGGGATTTGAACCCGGGAGCTCACCCACAAAAGCAATGCCTTTTAAACCCTTCAGCCACCGCTACTCTACCCTAATGTTTTCTTTCCGGATACTTATGCTTTTTACAGGCAAAGCGCCCACTGCAGTGTGCCAGCAACTGCAAGCACGTTATGAATACAGCATTTATGAGCATCCCTGATCGACACGTAAAATTTGGGATGGCCTTTATCAAAGGATGTACATTCAATAATTCTTGCTATTGCGAAATTCGGCGGAAGAACATTCTAAGTGTTACTATTTTTATCTCATGAATGGGCAACTATTCGGCTGTTTGGCTCAGGCGATAGTGCTTAGGTCCCGGATTCAAATCCTGATCTTGAGTTTTTTCGTAGTTTCCTCTGGTCGCTTAGGCGAGTGCTGTATCGAATTTTTATTTCTCATTTTGACGCTGTTGTTAGGCGGGGGGAGTTCTACCTGTCCGCTCATACTCCGGCCCAAACTCGTTCTTTTCACTTCTGGGCTGCGAACTTTTCCAACTGCCCTTTCCGAGAACGGAAAAAAGTAAATAATAAAAAACAAAAATTTATTTCTCAACATACTTTTCTTTGAGCTCAGTACATTCGGTTCACTGAGATTCCAATTCTTTTTTCCCCTCAGAAAAAAATTGTCTTTCGAACTGTATGCATAATGCTTATTTACAGCAAATATAACCTCTTCATTTGATGAAAATTTCTCCCTCAAGCCAATTTTTGAGGTTAAGAAAAATAAAAATGTCACACGAGACCAAATTGGTGAAAAGGGTGTGTGGGAAACTATTTCGTGCACTGGCTGACGGAGGAGGAGGTGCCAGTCTTTGTTTCCGATTCAGTAACGTTGCGTAATAACAGCCAATCACTATTTTACCCTTTCCCAAATAGTTGAGCATGCTCTGTAAACCCCCAATGGTGTGATCACAAAACGGTTATATCCTTTTCCTCTGCACTTTTCACGTTCGCCAACCTACTGCTTTGACTGCCGTTTTGTCTCCGGGGTATAGTGGTGTATACAGTCACAAAGTAACACCACAAGTCACTTGCATTATGCTGCAACTTGTTCGAACACGATTTTGAAATGTCCTTCCTCGAGGGTTTTTGGTCTGGAGTCAACATCGCTCATTCAACTTTTTCACACTTAAAACTTCAAGCAGGATATTATGTACCTGTTCATATGAGATATCTATCACCTCAGCAATCTCACGATTCTTCTATGAGGAAACCAGCAATTTAATCTTCAGAAGAAAGCTGAACTAGGCGTCCGGAGCATGCAGCACCTGCAGTGCTTATGCATTAACGTTTAAATTTATTTATCCAGTAATAAATGGTCTTGAGTGCTATTGTAGAGTTCCCATAAACTTCCTTCAATTCACTTTTTTAAATAAAAATGTTTTATGTCTGTACGATACATTTTGCGAAATGTGTTTCGCCGATCACTAAAGAGCAGCCAGCAAAGAACTGCGCGTGGTATCTTTTTGAAAATTTAAACAGTACACTTACAAGAATCACTGTTGCCATCAGTTATCTCGGTCAATAAAATCTCCTAACATTTCTGTGAAAGTTTACAGAAATAGCAATTCGCCCTAGTGTGCATATAATTTAAAAATTTTGAGATAGACTTGGCAAATGCAGAGCAGTTATAAATTTGTCGATCCTTTCACCTGGAAGCATAGTTGAAAATGATCCTGTAGGCAGACCTTCAATGACAAACTGTCAGATTTGGGAACTTCACAAATTATTAATCATGCATTATAAACTGAAGAATCGTTTCACTCGGATATAACGAAATATTGTTCTAGGTGGAATGAAGACTGGCCCTTTCAAAGCGTAAATATGGGATGTTAATGTCAAAGGCAAATCCAAGATTACAAAATGCGCAGTTAAGTGTAAGTTTCTATTTCAAGTAAAATACTTTTTCACGTGTACAGGGATTTGTTGTAGCACCCGGCACGTTGTCTATCGGCCTCCTCAAGTCCGCACACTACAAGGAGTAGGACGGTGTTTACAGATGCTGGAGAGAGCGTTGACCTCAAAATATGAACGGCATAACTGATGGGCAGGAGCCTTTGAGATAAAGAAACTTAACTGTTTAAAGCAATGGCACATTTGATGCATGACATACTCTCCTAATGTTTGTCAGATGCTGGGCCAGGGTTGCATGGAACAGGTTTCCGACGTTACAGAAAGCGCCTTTCCCTTAATCTTTAGTGAGGTGTGCTCTCTAGAAAACGACTCTCCCCCAGAGAAAGGCTATGTAACACTAACCAGGAAGGCACAAGGAACAACATTCGGGTTCTATAATCTATTTTTGTAATAAAACAGCCTTGTTTGTCTTGCACGTACAGATGGATACCATGAGATTGCGAGCGTAGGAACAAGTGGGGTATTAATAGCCAGACAAAGACTGAGATAGGATCTATTTAATTTTAATCCTGAAGAGGAAATCTGCAATTGTGAGAACATTAGGAAGTTCTCAGATCTGCGTGTATACATTTGTTTATATTGGCCAAAACGATTATCTCTCCACTCAGCCAATCTTCCAAAAATATTGTTAGACATCTCAGGATAGCACTAAACAGTAAATACATAGCTTTCGTGCAAAAACAATGATCTGTCTACATAATCGGAAATCAGAACGATATAGTTAAAAAACTAATTTCAACCAAAATACAATTACATTAAACTTTGTAAATGCAGCAAATTAACAACAAATTTAACTTTACTAGGTATGGTAAATATACAATGATATAGTAATAAAAGAGAAAGATAGACATACAGGATGAACAATCCTTCACGCAACCGGTTTCACGGCGTACGGCCTGCCAGCAAGGCTGACTCCTATGTCGGAGGTATGCTACTTGCGCAAAAGATTTCAGCTCAAACTGAAGCGTCGCGAGCGGAGGGAAAACATACTCCCCATTACCCTGCGACCGCCCACATAGATAGAAAGATAGATTGATATGTATGAAGTAGGAAGTAGGTAAATAGATAGAAAGATAGGTTGATATGTATGAGGTAGGAAGTAGGTAAATAGATAGAAAGATAGTTGATATGTATGAGGTAGGAAGTAGGTAAATAGATAGAAAGATAGTTGATATGTATGAGGTAGGAAGTAGGTAAACAGATAGAAAGATAGGTTGATATGTATGAGGTAGGAAGTAGGTAAATAGATAGAAAGATAGGTTGATATGTATGAAGTAGGAAGTATGTAAACAGATAGAAAGATAGGTTGATATGTATGAAGTAGGAAGTAGGTAAATAGATAGAAAGATAGGTTGATATGTATGAGGTAGGAAGTAGGTAAATAGATAGAAAGATAGGTTGATATGCGTGAAATAGGAAGTAGGTAAATAGATAGAAAGATAGGTTGATATGTATGAAGTAGGAAGTAGGTAAATAGATAGAAAGATAGGTTGATATGTGTGAAATAGGAAGTAGGTAAATAGATAGAAAGATAGGTTGATATGTGTGAGGGACGAAGTAGGTAAATAGATAGAAAGATAGGTTGATATGTGTGAGGTAGGAAGTAGGTAAATAGATAGAAAGATAGGTTGATATGTGTGAGGTAGGAAGTAGGTAAATAGATAGAAAGATAGGTTGATATGTGTGAGGCAGGAAGTAGGTAAATAGATAGAAAGATAGGTTGATATGTATGAGGCAGGAAGTAGGTAAATAGATACAAAGATCGGTTGATATGTATGAGGCAGGAAGTAGGTAAATAGATACAAAGATCGGTTGATATGTATGAGGCAGGAAGTAGGTAAATAGATAGAAAGATAGGTTGATATGTGTGAGGCAGGAAGTAGGTAAATAGATAGAAAGATAGGTTGATATGTATGAGGCAGGAAGTAGGTAAATAGATACAAAGATCGGTTGATATGTATGAGGGACGAAGTAGGTAAATGGATAGAAAGATAGGTTGATGTGTATGAGGTAGGAGTAAGTTGAATAGATACAAAGATAGGTTGATATGTGTGAAATAGAAAGTATGTTAAATAAATAAAAAGAAACGTTGGTATATATGAGATAGGAAGTAGGCAAATAGGTTTGCATGCATGAGATACCTGGATAGGTCCATAAGTTTCCAGCCTCATCGATAAGGATTATCGCCTTCATAAAACCCTTATCTGGTGTCATATCTTATCTGTTAAGTAAATAATTGCAGTTGTAACTTCCGCTCTGCTGTGTTCAGTTGTTCAGATATAGTTGCTTATAAAGGGTATGTGTAGAAGATTGTGACATGTTCAAAATGGGGTATCGAGCTGTTATTCAGTTCTTCACAAAAGAAGGGCTTACTCCAAATGAAATTAAACAGCGATTGGTTGGTGTATATGGGGAAGCATCCACCTCATATTCTACTGTGAAATAAGGGCCAAACTTTTTCGAATGGGTCGAGAAAGCATTGATGACGGAGGGCATGCAGGTCGGGCCCTGAAGGTGCTCACTTCTGAAAACATCGCTTTTGTGGAAGGAGAAATTATGGAATACCGGCAGCTCAAAGTTACAGAAATAGCAACAAGTTGGGTGTTTCTAAAACAAGTCCTTCGAATTATTCATTAAATTTAAACATGAATAAGATTAATGCAAGATGGGTGTCTAGACTTCTTTCCTTAGTCCAACAGCAGCAACGAGTCATCTGTTGTCAGGCATTTTTGGAGCTATGCCATGGCAAAGAGAGAGAGAAGTTCTGCAAATTATTGTAAGCTCTAAAGGCCAAGATCACTCAGTCTACCAAGAAGATCATGGCCACAGTCTTTTGGGACTGTGAAGGAATACTCTTCATTGACTTCAAGAATAGGAACACCACAGTAAATGGGGAATACTATGCTGGCCTACTGCACAGACTACGTGCTTCCATCAAAGAGAAAAGGCGAGGAAAGCTGAGTGGTAGTGTGCGCCTACTTCACGATAACGCGCTCTTGTTGCAAAGGAAGCTGTGAAGAAATGTGACTTCAAGGAGATGACCATCCGCCCTACAGCCCAGATCTAGCTCCCAGTGACTGTTTCGTCTTCTGAAAACTCAATAAGAACCTTCGAGGAAGGAAATTTAAGTGTTACGAAGAAGTGATGGATGCTGTTTATGCCTATTTTGCGGACAAAATTCTTACTACGTTTTGGGGGGAGGGGATTAAAATGTTAATTCAAAGATGTGAGAAGTGTGTTGCAATAAAGAGTAATTATATTGAAAAGTGAAAAATAGTTTTTGTCTTCCTCATACCTAGAATATATTTAGACTGGAAACTTAACACCTACTCTCGTAGTTAAAGTAGATAGAAAGATAGGTAGGAAATATATAGAAAATAGGTTGGTATGTATGAGGTAGGAAGTAAGTTAATTAGATAGAAAGATAGTTTTTTTTATTTGGTTTATTTATGGACGCTCTTTAACAGTTCAGGTCATCAGCGTCCCATTCAATTCAAGGCGTGAAACGGCCGACAAATTTTGCTCAGAGGCCTCTTCTTTCAGGCTTGAGTTCTTTATCGTGACGTAAATGTACGACACGGGACCCACGGCTTTACTTCCCTTCCGAAGGAAAACATACTTAGAATTTTTACGCCCGAAAAAATCCATCGGTCCTGGCCGGGTTTGAATCCGCGACCTTGGGTTTAGGAGGCAAGTATGGTTACCACTACACCATCAGGACCGACAGAAAGATAGATTGGTATGTATGAGGTAAGAAGTATGTAAATAGATAGAAAGCTAGTTGTAAGTAGGTTGATAAATATATTTGTGTATGTATAGGTAGGTAAACAGATGGGTTTTCCTGTTGTATGGGTAGTTTTTTTTTTTTTTTTTTTTTTTAAAGATGACTCAAATTGTAAAAAACCAAGAATTTTTACGTGTATGGTTGGTTAAGGCGCAAGAATGTAATCTGGCAACTATAAATCATGTATTTATTCTGTGTGATAGTTGTCCAAGTGTAGTGTTGTAAGTTATAAAGCTTATATTAATCGTAGAAAAGCGTTTCATTCCTTGTAAAGCACTGTTTTTTTCTTCCTTAATGCGCTTTTAAAGGACTTTAATTGGAAACGGAATTAGTTTATTGTACATAAAAGTAATACATACGTTGATATTTGTAAACATTCCTGATGTACGCCCATAGCTTATCTGAATGAAACGTTTTACTCTATAATGAACTTTGAATATCTTACTTATACGGTAATAATAATAATTGATAAGCTAGTACGTTCTAACACTGTGAAATGTGATTGATGTGAAAGTAAAAAGGCAAAACCCATATCCTTAATGAGATAAACAACACACACTGCATGGAACAAATTGTTACATGTCATCAACAAGTGCCTTCCTCAGGGCTTGCAGCTTGCTTTCTCTAACTTTATCTTCTGAGCCAAGTATTTTCTTTCCGTTGTGTGACTGTATTAACAAAACCATGCCATCCAGTTGCGTTGTTGGCTCACCAGATCTGAAACATGAGAGCTGCAAGTACGTACATATATCTCAAACTTTCTTTACCATGCACATCTTTCGCTGAGTTTAAATTCCTAAATGTGTACCCTAATAAAGAATACAGGATATATACACTTAAATGGGGGGGGGGGGGACGCAACACCTAACATGTTTTGAATATTATAATTTCACTCATTTTTTAACATTAAACACTCTTCCAACACTCTAATGTATTCGGATATCATTTTAATGCTACAATTTCCTTTATTGTATGAGCATAAATATGAAGACAAGTTAGTCACATTTTTATACCTGGATTAAATACAATGTGATAAACTTGCCTTCATATTTATGCTCGTATAATAATGCAAACTATAGACTCAAAATGATATCTGAATACATAAGAGTGGGTGGAAAAGTATTTAATGTTAAAATGAATGGAATTATAGTAATTTACACATAATAATGTAAAATTAGAAATATTCCAATCATTTTAGGTGCTATTTATATCCTCTCAATATACTTTTTAAAGTTCATCAGTAGTTTTCAAAATTTAAAGACATAAAATCCAAACAAATGCACATTTGTTCTATATTTGCCTTTTTATTTTATTGTAGTGGGAATAGGATTTAAGGACGCAGAACTATAATGATATGCAATTAGCTCCCTGATATATGATTAAATAGTGCATAGGAAAAACAGCAATGATTTACATAATTTGAACAAATTCACAAAAAGCATAGCTTGTAATATAGTTCTAAGTGCAAACTAAATTAAAATATATATATAATTAAAAATTTAGGGAAACAAAGCTTACTCATAGCAATAAAATCATACACGAGGGCGTTCACTTATTGCATTCAATGCGTATATAAGATAACAGTTCCACAAAAGAGCCAAACTTTAAATTAACTTCCTCATAAATTAAAAACCCGTTCTGTGGCTGTCAAATCAAAGCTAAACGTCCGTAAAAAAATTGCTAAAATAGCGAATCGCGAAGTGAAGCCAATCATTCAAAACATGTGAAGGTAAAGGGTGCAAACTGAAATATTTATCTGAAAATTCTCCCACATTTACAATGCAGGCTTATTGTCGTGTTAACAGTACATATTTCTGTTCCAATCTCGGTTACATAGAGTAGGAGGATATGTTAAAAGCACCTCTTTCACTTAAATGTTCAAAATTAGTATTTGTTTTAAGCAAAATTGATTGCTTCTCAACAAGCATTGCAAGATATTATTTTACGAGGGCTCTTCATTAAATAAAAACTATGTGTAAATTTTCACGCTAAAATTTAACTTTACAATATTTTGTTACCTTAATGTGTAATGCACACGTCACCTCCGGTTTCCGCATGTGAGCGGTGTGCGAGCTGAAATATGTTCAATTCCGCGAAGGTGAGACGCGACTATGAAATATTGGAAAATGGTTTAAAATGTTTAAAGAAGGGGGGAGACAATCAAAGTAAGGTGAACTCGGCGCTCCAGTTTGTGACTGCCGACATTGTGGGAGAGAATCGTCAAAGAACATTAATTCAGAAAGTTTCTCTGGGTGCCAACAACGCGTTAATAATTGAAAAGTTGCACATGAGATGTGTTTGTGCCCGGTGAATTCGAATACTGCCTATTCCCAAATGAAAGAAAGTTCACATGTAGTTAAAGATGCGGAAATTCTTTCAAAGGTAATCACTACTCATGAAACTTGGCTACATCATTTCGATCCTGAGAGCAAACAGCAGAATTCCATTATCACCAACAATAAAAACAAAAGTGGCTGCTTCTGCTGGGAAAGTCCAGGTCACCTCATCTTTTGTTATTCAATGACTGATTAACAAGCACACACAACTGTAAATGAACAATACTACAGAAACGTCGTGAACACTCCACGTGCACCACGGCAATGCATGGATGTACTCGAATATCCCACAGAAACCAATATGAAGTGTGTCCCTCACCCTCCATGTGGTGTCGGTCCTGGTGGTGTAGTGGTCACCATACTTGCCTCCTAAACCCAAGATCGCGGGTTCGAACCCGGCCAGGACCGTTGGATTTTTTCAGGCGTAAAAATCCTAAGTATGGCTTCCTTCGGAAGGGAAGTAAAGCTGTGGGTCCCGTGTCGTACATTTACGGCACGATAAAGAACCTCAAGCCTGAAAGAGAGGCCTCTGAGCAAAATTTGTCGGCCGTTTCACGCCCTGAGTTGAATGGGACGCTGATGACCTGAGCTTTTAAAGAGCGTCCATAAATAAATCATTCAAAAAAAAATCCTCCATGTGGTCCAGATTTGGCTCCGCGTTATTTTTTTCTTTTTCTCAAATTAAAGAAACGCCTTAGTGATAGGCATTTTCCATCATCAGAAGTAGTAGTGAAGGCTGCGGAGTTGATTCTGAAGGACCTTTCAAAAACTAGTTTCCAGCATGTCTTTGAAGACTGGCAGAAACGCTGTGAAGATGCATTACATCCAACGGGGACTACTTTGAAAAATATCATTAAATGGCGATGATGAGTAAAGAAAATTATAACCATTCAGCCCCCACAAATCAAACTTACTCTAGAACAGTTGTCAAACTTGTTCAAGAGACTTGAATAGACCTCCTAGTAGAAAGTAAAATTGGTTCATTCAGTCTAACAGTTTGCTTGAAGTCCCACATTAATGAAAATCTTGCTCAGAGATGAGACCACAGCTTACTTTTCTCTGTAGTGTAGGCAGGCCAACATCAAAACAAACATGAAGCATATAATTGCTGCTGCTATTCCAACTGCTTCAAATGCTGCTACTGGTTCGTATTTAAACTCTGTAACAGACGCGTTGCAGTTAAGCACATATTCAATACTCATTATAAAAAATTCAAAATAGAAAATGCAGTTTTATACAATTTAAATTAATCGAGGGCTGTTCAATAAAGAATGATCATAAATTTCTTTTACTGATGCTCATAATTTTGATGATCTATCTCAAAGCAACCCCGATGGATGCAATACACTTGTTCCAGCGTTTCTGTCAGTCTTCAAAGAATTTTTGACAGTCCTTCAGAATCGCCTCCGCAGTCTTCACCACTGCTTTTGACGTTGGAAAATGCCTCCCATAAAGATTTTCTTCAATTATGAGAAAGGGGAAAAGTTATACGGGGCAGAATCAGCAATGTACAAATGTGGCCTAATATTGTACACATACGACATAATGGTAAGCCATTCTCTAAATGTCGAACAGTGAGATTCTCAACAGAAGAAAGCTTTGCTGTGTGAGCTCTCAGGATCGAAATGACGTAACATGCATGCATTCGATGATCCTCTCTCACAAAGACAGCAGCGGTGTGTATGCTTTTTTCCGTTAGATTACACACCGGTCCACTTTGCCTTCCCTGTTTTAAATCTTCTTCGAGCTGTGCTATGGGGAAGAACATGTGCCTCAGCTGGAGAATTGTTCGTCACGGAACTGAAAATACATCAATCGGAAGTGGCCACAATGAAATATTGTATTCTTACTCTTTATTTAACAGCCCTCTTTGTCTCCTGCTGTAAAGAATAGAAGGATGCAACACCCCATATTACTTTCTAGTTATTAATCGCAAATCCATCTACTAACATTTTATCTGAACGGTTGCTGATATTTTTATTGGTACAATATCCACAACACTGTAGTTATCTGTTTCACTTGTTTATCGACATTCCTCATTTTCCTTGAATAGCTATTTATATCTTTACGTTAGATTCAGTATCATATACTTAACTGCTTTTGTACATTTTCTTGATAGCGACCTCTCGTTGTCACGACCCCCTAAGCTTAAAATCCTGTGTATTTGCGGTTGTACCTATGACATTTTTCAAATCTGTCTATTAGACACGGAAAATGACTATAACATTCACAAATCGTCATGCGCTATCAGCCATATTGTTGACGTACGACCAGTACTCACATTACTCTTGTCCCGAACGACAGCGGCAGACAGCAAATCCCCACCATTACTTTCGGAAGAGAGCTCCTCGCAGTCTCACACTTTTCTGTGCCGGAGTTTCGAGTTTCTTGGTCATACACCGCAGTTTTGAAGCCTTCCTTCCACAAAAACTATCCTTTCGCTACTCATTCCACTTACAGCTTCCCCATGGCGCACTACCATCAGTTTACAGCGCATTTTGCCGCTATCGTAAGCGCCCTCTCTAAAATATTGAAAAATATGCTTTCATTTGTGTGTTTATATCTTTAAACTTTGAGTTAAATGTTAGGGATCCGCGGACAACAACTTCTGCTCTAGTCTGTTTATTCCGGGTGGCCGAGGTTGTTAAGGTGCGTACTCGTGAGTGGGAGATCTGGGTTTCGAATCCCGTCCTCCCAGACTTAGGTTTTCATACATGGCAAATACTGCGGGAGGTACTTAGACCTGGAATATTTCCTTCGTTTACAAAAATCCTTTCATATACCTCTGTCAGGTTCTATGACGGTAACACCATAAGCTGTGAGTACGTGTGCAATACCCCCACGAGGGTGTACCCAGCAGATGTAGAACCCCTCTATGTCATCTCTGCTTGTATATGACGAAATAGTCAGCTGTGACATATGCCCATCATCCTTCACGTTGTATTCGATGCTGTTCTGGTGTAGAGGAACGTCGAGGTGTAGCCATATCGCTCTCATGTCTACCTCTCTTTTATAGTAGCAAGACAAGTTGACGCTGAACCCCATCAATACAGGAACCTCGTCATACACCTCTGCAACATAATACAACAAATCTCGGAGAAATGTTGCAGGTTTCTCTCCAAAGTAGTGTCAGGGAGTGACTGGGTACCTGCCTGCATGACTAGCAGTGCGTGACGAGAACATGCCAACATCCTCTTCCTCAAGAGACAACATCCTGAGATCCAAGGACGTGTTGTCTACCGACACAAAGGCCAGCTCTGCCTCTAGTGGCTCCACCTTCAGCTCACCTGTAGAACCCTTCAAAGTGCTCTGTAGCAAACTAAGACTTAGTGACAATTACAAAGAAACACAGCAATAGACAGTGCTGATAATTTAATTGAGGTTTGTTATCTAGATAATTATTTCGAGACATGATGACAACAACGAAAAAGTATACGCAAGAGGAGGTTTCAGTACAATAATTGCAATGAGAGAACGTACTTTTAGTGTAATCATTGAAGTGATTGCCTGACCTGTTTGATCTTTCTAAAAACATACAAAATTTTGTTGGCTTTTATTCCAGGCAAAACCGCGTGGAGATCTAAATTAAATAAAATACAACTGAACACGAAGGAATACGAAGATATTTGCAATTGATTAATTAAAAACAAAGGAATATTTGAGGTTATAATATTATGAAAATGAACGTAAAAGAGCAAAGCTCTCAGTATTAGTGCTTTAAGTTACTTTCTGATTGGTATCAATGAGATCGTACATTGGCTGAAAACGCTCACATGCAATTATCAACATCCTCCGAGCTCAATATAACGAGATTTTAATTTTCTTACTTCCTCTTTGCAACTGTGCATTATATCGTTTACAGCCCTCCTCTCCAAGTCTATCTTCTTGGCCAAATCTGGGGAATCTTATTTCGAAATAGTCGATCATACCCCGTGAGTCTCAAAAACAGGTTGTCATCACTTCCCCCCTACAAAGCAGTTTTAGCTTTTTCCTCGCCAACTCGCGTTTTGTCTCCGGGGTGTAGTGGTGGATCCAAGTTTCGTTTACAGTCACAAAACGATGCCAAAAGTTATTCGCATTATGCTGAAACTTTTCTAAACACTATTTTGAAATGCCCTTCCTCGGGAATTTTTGGTCTACATGCATGACACCATTCTTATGAGATATCTACCATCTCAGCAATCTCACGAATGTTAATGCGACGGTTTTCTATGCGGAAATCATGAATTTTATTGATCATTTCTTCAGAAGAAACCTCAGTCGGATGTCTGGAACATGCAGCACCTACAGTGCTCAAACGCTCACATTTAAATTCGTTTATCCAGTAATAAAATGCATTGAACTCCTTTCAGCTGGACCGCAGTCCATTTTTTTAAATAAAAATGTTTTATCACTGCACGATACCCGTCTTTACCTGTGTTACACCGATCATCTGTTTGAAAATTTGAACAAAATCGTTACAACAGTCATGTCATTTAACAACATTACCGGCCATTTCTCCAAATTTACCAGGCTATCAAACATCTCTCTTATATACACTTATAATAATAGAAGTAGTGAGGTTTAAGGGTGCACAACCACAAAAATGAAAAACAATAAAGTCCTACAAGTCGCATGCGTAGTAAGAAAAATGTGCTAAACGTTAAATTAATTTTGCAGTGCCCAATAAAATAAAAACAACTAATACGTGCGTAAAATGTTTTGATAAAAATTGCGAATCGTGAAGTGACTCACTCAAAAACATTGGGAGAATCATCGCGACAAAGTCAACACTTCTTCCCGTAAAATTGTGCACATAAAATCTCCTTTCCCCAGTACATAAAGTGAGAGGTCGAAGTTCTACATTATTATTGAAGTACCGATATACAGAGAACTGAACACTTATATTACACAGTTAAACCGATACATTTTTACATTTTCAAAAGTGCTCACACTAGATACTTCTATACAAATTTATTATTGCTATATTAAGAAAACTAAAATGTGTGGTGCTCCTTTTGTTTACTGCGAATCATCTTTCTAACTATATTAAACGCATGTATATGTCTTAAATTTTTCTTCTGTATTTTTGGCGGAAGAGAAGGACCCATGGTAAACTGCGTGAGGCAAACCAGCTTGTGTTGTTTCCCTAAGACAGTGCGGCGCATCTGATGTCGCCACCATCTGTGCCCCAAATTACAAATTGAAATCAATTGAGGAGGCCATGCAGGCGGTAAATCGACTTCCACCAGAAAAGCGAAATTCGAGAAGACTATGATTTCTTCCTTTAATATCAAACCGCCCTTTTAAATGTTATTGCTATGGTGCATTATAAAGTGCCAATAAGTACCTTGATATTTTGTGGTATATCACCAAGTAGCAATTGTCCCTTACAGGATGGTGATACACAAGATGTAACATCTCTTTTATCGCCATTCACAGACACACTCAAAGTATCATCTTCCATATACAGATCTACATTTAGCCACATATCCTGCTGTAGAAACAGAGCATTTTCTGAAACACTGTAATTGGCACCCGTACGACAGTGAAACTTGACATGGTTGTCTTGCATCATGACTATGACGTAGTCGCCAGAGTTTTGTCCTGGCACATAAAGAAGCATTCCCAACACTTTACGTAGCTTCACTACTAGCTCTACCTGCAAACAGAATGTATTACAGAGCGGTTATCTCGCTAGATACTTAAGCATTATTACAGTGTTCTGTATCCCCCAGCTGGCGAGGAAGTCTGTTTTGGTAATCTTCCCGATGTCAGGTTGATGCGTTAGTTCGTAACGGTTTTTATTTGAGATGAATAGCATCAGTAATACATTCTCCTCCATTATCTATGACTGGAGTAGTTTCTTGAGTCTGAAGAAAGCGAAGTTTGTAAACAATCCTTGTTTCCTGGATAGTTGAGGAAGTCTGAGTGTGCAAAATCGAGAGAATATGGGGGATGTGGAAACACCTCCCCACCAAGCTCCTGGATAGCTGCTGTCGTCATGTTAGCGGAATGTGGGCGTGCATTATCATGTTGCAGCGCACTTGATACAGTCTTCTCGGTCCTTTTATTTTTTTCATTTTATTTTTAGGGAATTCCGAAGGCTGGTAACTATTATGGTTATGCTCACGAAAGGGTTTTTGAAAATTTTCTTCAAATTGCAATTGATTCTACGAGGGTAGGTCCATAAGTTTAGGCCTAACCATTTTCTAGATATGATAAAGACAAAAACTATATTTCACTTTTCAGTATAGTTACCCATTATTGCAATACACACATTTTCTCACATTTTTGAAGTAACATTTCAATCCCCCCCCCCAAAAAAAAAAAATACTCATAAGCCTTGTCTGCAAAATGTGTATAAACAGCTTCCACCACTTCTACATCACACTTATTTCCTTCCTCGAAGGTCTTTCTTGAATTTTGACAAAGGAAATAGTCACTGGGAGCTAGATATGGGTTGTAAAGTGGATGGTCGATCTCCTTGAAACCACATTTATTCACAGCTTCCTTTCCTACAAGAGCTGTGTGCACAGGCACGTTGTCGCGAAGAAGGCGCACACCACCACTCACTCAGCTTTCCTCGCCTTTTCTCTTTGATGGAAACATATAGTCTTTGCAGTAGGCCAGCATAGTACTCCCCATCTATTGCGGTGTTCCTCTCCTTGAAATCAGTGAAGATTATTCCTTCACAGTCCCAAAAGATTGTAGCCATAATCCTCTTGTTTGGCTGAGTAACCTTGGCGTTTAGAGGCGGTGCTTCGTCAGGTTTTCGCCACTCCATTGATTCTCTTTTGGTCAAGGGATCATAGTAAAGGATCATAGTTTTATCTCCTGTAACAATGATTTGCAGAACTTCTCTCTTGTTGCCACGGCAGAGCTCCAAAATGGATGACAACAGATGACTCGTAGTTGCTTTAGGGCTGAGGAAAGAAGTCTAGGCACCCATGTTGCACTAACCTAATTCGTGTTTAAATGTTCATGAATAATTCTAAGTACTGTTATTTTAGAAAGACCCAACGTTGCTGCTATTTCTGTAACTTTGAGCCGCCGGTCTTTCACAATTTCTCCCTCCACAAGAGCAAGGGATATTTTCAGGAGTGAGCAACTCCATGGGCCGACCTGCACGCTCTTCATCTTCAATGCTTTCTCGACCCATTCGAAAAAAATTGGCCCTTCTTTTACAGTAGAATATGAGGGGGATGCCTCCCCATATACACCATCCAATTGCTGTTTAATGTCATTTGGAGTAAGTCCTTTTGTGAATAACCTAATAACATGCTCCATTTTGAACATGTCACAATCTTCTACACATAGCCTTCTTTATGCATCTATATCTGAACAACTGAACACAGTAGAGCGGAAGTTACAGCTGCAATTATTTACTTAACAGTTAAGGTATGACACCAGATAAGCATTTTGTGAAGGCGATAATCCTTATCGGCGAAGCCGGAAACTTATGAACGAACCGTCGTACTTACTATGACAAAAAGTGTGTGTGTGTGTGTGTGTGTGTGTGTGTGTGTGTGTGTGTGTGTGTGTGCTAACGCTCTAGTGGCCGCAATTTTTGTTTTTTCTGAATGAAAATCGGCAATTTTCAATTAACAAACAAATTTGTTCGTTTAATCAACAAAATTGGACCATTAGAAGTGGGGATTGACCTAAAGCAAAAAAATTTAAATCGTTCTAGCGGCCGCAATTTTTGTTTTTTCTCAACGAAACTCTGTATATGCCAATGAAATAAAATAAGAAGAATTATTTCTGAAAATCAGGAAAATCAGACCATTAGAAGTGGGGTTATATCTGAAAACTGAAATTTAAAAGGCGCTACGGTAGCACCAATTTCTTTGCTCTTTAGCGCGCTTTAATGCCCTTTACAAATTCGACTAGCTGAGGAATTCGCTTAGTTGACGCAGCTCTTGCATGACGGAATTTTCTTCAATTGCTGCCGCAAGACATCTAAATAGGTGACAATACATTTCAGCAGTTATTGTTGCAACGTCTTCTTTATCCTATAATATCTCCTTTTGCTAATCGGCCATTCCTTTATTATATGTTGACATCTTGGATAGAAATGGTCAGTGTTGTTCACGAGCAATGCAAACATCGCAAAATGGTTGTAATTCATCACACGTGAATTAAGGGGTTCAGGTTAATCAAAGCCCCGTAGTTTTACTGTACACGGCGAATCACTCAGGCCAAAATGACTCATTTTGAAACGAGAGAATCATTTTCTCGCATTTCGAGCCGCCTTTGCTCCTGTAATACTAAAAAATAAGAGTATGTCGGAAGCTTTTGTGTTGTTTCTTTCGTCTTCTTCTTTTTTCCCACTTGACACTGCGTCTTCTTTAGTTCACAAATAGCACACATTTTCTTCATATCTGCAAAATTCATGGAGTATTTAGAACCACAACGGTCCAATTATCAAATGACAAATGGTAAACAGTTTCCTAGCAACGAAGTGCTGTGATGAATAAAAACGATACGAACTTATGCATCAACCTAACATTTCAGTGCAAGTTTTGAATTAATCATGGCTACGTTACATTTCTATTCTTCCTTTCTTTGTTTAATCTGTTTTATAATATCTGGAATTTCACACACTAAATGTTCTCGGCCTTACCAAGAAAACACAAGGTTTAAGAGATTTTTTTTTTTCAACTTAGTCACTTTGTAAGTCAATACATTTAGTTCAACAACTTTCCTACTTATTAATACCCTCATTAAAATAAGCGTCTGTATCAATTTCAACGTCATCATTTGATGTGACTCTTAGTCCACCCAGCCATTTCCTCAGATTTGGGAACAAAAAGTGATTGCTGGAAATCTGGCGAATATGGCGGGTGTGGAAGCGAAAGTCATGCAATTTTGCAGCAACAATTTCAGACGTGTGTGAAAGAGAATTTTAAGATGTGAATGTTTAGCGTGAACAGATTCCTTCAGTTGATCCATTAATGAAGAGTAATACTCTCTGGTGATGTATAAACTGTGTGATATATAGAACCAACACATTTCTTTCTTTCAAAATGAATGATGCTAGCCAGAATTTATTATGCGTCAAATATAGAAGAGTATTAACCTCTATCGAAAAGAGCCTCTCTCCTGCCGCTCGTTAGAGAGATTGTCCGGTTCGCCATCTTGTTGATCCATGAAAATGGTCACAGTTGAACAATGATTGTCTTTTTTACTACCAGAGATCCTGTTGTTTAACAGTGACAGTATTCGAGGGGATTGCGAACACCCTTTGAGTAGCTGAATTGAGTTCGTAATCCAGTATTGTTTCACAAGGAAGAGCTGTTGATTTAATGTGTATTGCATTTTCACAGTGACTAGAATAAAATAAACATCTGCACGTGTCGTGACAGAAATCAAAATTTCCAAATATCCGGCATACTTTTACATTAAACTCGGGACATTTGGTGAATTTCCAGCGGAATAAAGAAGGAAAAAGGTGTTAGTTGTACACTGTAGAACATGTTAACCATGCAAACCGACATGTTTCAAGGGATTCTTCTGAAAAGTTTCGTCCACAACATCGACGAGGTAATGACTGATTTCCATCGCAGTAGTGGACGAAGCCGTTTGTAAGGTGGAGAAGAACTTAGTGTACCCTAAATGTTTGCAATAGTTCGGCCAGTTTACACATTCCCGTGACAAAAACTTACGTAAAGGACGAGGTACCTAGTGCTCGAACATAATGCTACGCGCCTAAGTTATGAACCTTGTGGCATGCTTACCAGTCCAAGCTGAGAGGGACAAGGAATCTCAACAATATCACGTTCGTGTAGGTACCTGATGCCTTCTGCCTGGTCCCCCATCTTGTAAATGACGTTGGCTAAGCTATAAGGCATCAGCGGAGAGCTCTGCAAACACAACAGTAACATATATCATTGGCTTTACTGCTGCACAAAATTTCTATGTGCCTGTACTGACCTTGTGGTTGTCCCGTTTCAGACTTAGCATGTTGTAGTTCACTGCCACCTGTTCAATAAAGCCGTGAAATCTCTCTCCCACTCTCATTGAGTGATCCATTTGTGGTAACAGTGGGACGCAGTTGAACTTCCCTTGAGCTCTTTGTGGCTCATCATCTATCCGCATTGTTGCCACTCCGCCAGTAACTGTTGACAGCACTTCATGCCACTTTCCAAGCTATTAAAGGACAGGAACACAAATTGTTTCGTCAGGAGAACCCTTTTAAGATGCGCGCTCCGTAAAATAAAAAAGAGTGCAGTAATAATACGAGGCGCGTTCACAAAATAAGTTTCCCTCACGGCCAACAGATTGTAGACGGTATATTGTGATGTCGCAATCGGATGAGCCATGTGGCATTTTCCATCCCCTCCAAATGTGATAAAGTTTTTGAGCAATCAGAACATAGTACCGATCGAAATTCGTCTGCTGTTAGGTCTTGCCCTATAAGATATTTATGGAAAAGATGAAAAAGCCTGAAACTTTAACTACCTTAAAAAAGGACAATGGCGAAATGATTACAGGTTGGCAAAATTCGATAAACGTTATTTTTGGTAAATTATTACCCCGGATGATACTGGTGTCGATACCCAAACTTGTATTCAAAAGAGGATAGGAATGGATATCACTTATAATAAGAATAATATCTCCATTTGATATTTCGGAAATCAGATTATGTGTGAGAAATAAAAAAGTGCGGGCCCAGATGGGATTTTAAATGAAGTAACAGTAAATCTCGAGGATGTTTTTATATAGACATTTTAATGGGAAGGGACGTTTTCCTCTCTGTTGGAAGCCAAAATCTTAATTCTTAAAATGAGTGGCGACAAAGATACAAAAGAGCCAATCTGTCTGGTAAAATTCTGGCAAATTAGATGTAAGGGACTGAAAGAATTATGTTAGGTATGAACAACAACCAGTTTGAGTGTAGAAAATGGAGATCAGCGGAAGATGCAACTGTAGAATTGTCTAATTCAAAATGTGCTATTGGCATTTTAATTGACATTTCTGGTGTCTTCGACAATCTCTGGTGACTTGCATTGTTTCAACAATTACGGAAGAAATGTTTTCTAAGCACTTATTTGCAATGTTAAAAGATTACTGTAAAAACATATAAGTTTATATTAAATTTATAGAAAATAATATATACAGAGAAATTACAAAGGGGTGTTCTCAGGGATCGATCCTAAGTCTGACTTTTTGGACATTGTTTTGTTTATAATAGAAGGCAAAAATAGAAATCAAAATGAAAGCACTTAACAAACAAACCAAAGAAATGGTGTGGAATAAATAAATTACAAATCGACCCAACCAAATGTTATTGAAAGGTATCCTAAAACGAGATCCAACCATAAAATAAAATATTCAAAATATCAGAAGACAAAAATAAACAAAATATTTAGGTATATTTTTAGATGAGAAATTAAATTTTAAAAACTTACAGAATTTGTTGGGAAAAAATCCGAAAATATTATGATGAAATTGGCAAGAATAATGCAAACAGATTTGAAAATCCCATTACATCTTATCGCACAAGGATTTTTATCTATATAATAACAAACAGGGCGCCAAGGATGGATGACGTAGCAATTAAATTTTTTCTTAGATGCTCGCAAAAGAAGATCTAAGATTCACGGGAGCGCTCAGCACTTCGCCCACCCTATTCCTATCAGTATCGACAGGAATATGGCCTATTGATCTCACAATCAAATTGAGGGAAGAAAAAGTTTTGTTTAAGAAAAGAAATCCAGAAAAAGTGGTTGAAATAATTGGCAGGAAATGTAATAGTGTACGGGAAATAAAAAAATACTTTAACGGTAGGAAGGTAGAAAACCCTACCAAATATTTCGGAAAGACTGAGGATCAAACATATTCAACCGACAAAAGGAATAATACACTAACTGGACACTGCCCATATAAAAAGAAATAATTAAACACGAAATGATATCTGCGATCTCTGTGATAAACAAGAAACACCCGAGCACGTTTTGTTCACATAAGGGATTACAGAGATCTTCTAAACGGCCATCATAAGAGACAGAAACATACGATCAATTACATCAACGTTTTCCGCAGACTTCCCACTCCTTGCGCCAGGTAGGTGCCGAAGCTACTGATAACTGAACAGAAAGTCCCGAATGGTTAAGCGCTTGGTCTCGTGAGCAGAGGACTCGGATTCGATTCCTACCATCACAAATGCATTTTATGTCCAGTCATTTGTGTATGGGATCAGCATTGACATTTCTGCAGCAGTTTCCACACCATTCCCAGTGATTACACCTCAGCATGTTCACAGTGGCGATAAACTTCTGTGACAGAGGGATACAAAAGTTGATCCCACCTGTGAAGAATGTTATGAAAATTTCCAACAATGTCTCTATGTTCTAACAAATCTTTCCATGAAATTGTTTACGTTCTGTAAACGACTTCAGGGAAATTTACTTTGTGGATACGCCTTGTAACTGAACAGTGCACGGGTGTCAGTCATTATGCAAGTTACAAATGTATATAAAACTCAAACAAACAATAGTACTGATATGAAAAACACTTTTATTCCTCAACATTATCTCCTTATACATTGAGGACTTATTCCATCATTGCACATGATCCTGAAATCCATCACCATAAAATTCTTTGGGTTGCTGTCGGAATCAGGCGGCGACTTCCCTTTCGTCGAGAAAAGGTTTACCCGAAAAATGACGTTTGCACTGAACAAATGAAATTCGCTTGGAAAAAGCTCGAGGCCATCCCACTTGAAATTACGCAGCGTCTCATTTGTCTTGTTGCCACTATGAGGACGCGTGTTGCCATACAACAGCAACACGCCTTTGACAAGAAGTCCTGGTCGTTTCTGTTTTGTTTTTGTTTTTTTTTTTTTTTTTTGAATGGTGTTTAACGCTCTGTATAAATTGGGCAAGGATTTTTTTTTTTTTTTTTTTTTTTTTTTTGAAGGAAGGAAACGTTCCAGGCCTAAGTTTAGCTTACCACCCAGGTATTTGCCAGTCATGAGGACTGAGGAAAACGTGGAAAAAACCTCAGTCAGGGAGGACGGTCCTGGTGGGATTCGAACCCCAGACCTCCCGCTCACGAGTCCGTGGCGGTCTCGCTTCTACAAGTAGGAGTCGGAGTCGGTTCCTCTTTGAGGCTAAAAAGCGCTCTAGCTGCACAAATTTCTCTGCTCCAGCGCTTTGTAATAAACTTCACAAATTCGCTTAGTTTAACTCTAGAACTGCAGAAAGGGGTCATTATGACCCCCACCATATAAACACCCAAAACTATTATTTTATTTATTAATAGCCTTGTTCGAATTTACAAATGTTTTCGGAGCAATAAACAAGTAGATATCATATTTAAATATGCGCATGTATTTAAGCATATTTAAGTATATGTATTTAATACATGTATTTATGTGGTTAAATATTTAACTTAAACAAGTATTGAAAATTTAGCTTGTTCTTTTCAGTTCATTACTGTATTACACCTCCTAGTTTTTCTCAGTTAAGTAACCGCATTTTGCACAGATGATCGGTACTTTTCGTGCACATTTTCCGCACACAATTTTGAGGCACTTCTCACAAAAATCACTTATCGTGTTTCCTTTACACTGACGGATTTGGCATTTCTTTAACTTTTTGGAAAGCCTATGATCATAAGATAGTGGTGCAATGGAGTGGTGCATTCGCCTTTTTCACCTCATTAGGAATTTCATGATGAATTTTGTTCATTGTTCCGACCAATGATGTTTTCTTCTGTTGGAGCTTCTTTGCAAGTGGAAGAGATGTGAAGAAGTCTGTCGTCACGCTTCATCCTTGATTTCTTCGTTATTACTCCGTATAATGACATATTCCACTAGAGTTTGATGCTCCGTAAGTGCATCATCCTTAACCAGGTTTAGTGTGGCATTACATATGTAGTTTGGTGTTACATCTGCTGCGATCTAGAATTTCAGACCAATTTGTCACGTTTGTTGGGCATAAACCTGCACCTTGTTTTGCTTGGAAATAATTGTTCATCAAGAGTTAATAGTTATATTTTCCCTTGGACGATAACTTCACAAATGTATCCTAAATTTCAGATACAAGAGCGAAATTATCAGCTGGGAATCTTTCAGCTCGAATTTCTGATTTCTCATCAATTCGGAGACATCTGAGCTGCTCCTGAAATCCAAATGTCATCTACTGACATACTTTCGTACAGATTACTCCTCGGGTGTACATGATGACGATCATCTTCTCCAGTAAAACAGTCTGTTGGTGTTTCAGTTATATCTGAGCATTGGATTCTGTATACTTCTTTATGAGATTGAGTAGACGAAAACCACTCGCTGATGGGAGAGTCATCCACTCGCTGGAAAGCATATGCAGTGGGACCTCCCCGCTCATTTACAGCAGCCCTTCCTGACGAAGCTGAGACGACTGAGGCAATGGTTGAGGTATATTAGCACTCACACCCGCATCACTGTCACTACTTTTTGGTATAAGTTCACTACCCGAGTCTAATAGGTCAATTTCTCATTCAACGTCGGAACTCTCGAAATATCATCATCTGAAAGGCCTCTCTGACGATACATGATTCAAGACGATGTACTTGAACACACAACACTACACAAATGAGAATGGAATATATACAGATAAAAGCTGATAGTATTACATATATGCCGGAACATTTCTCTCTGTACATTATTGATTACTGTAACTATATTGTTGATCGTTTGTCAAAAGTTTTATTGAGCAGCATAAATTTATAGGGGTCAAGTTGACCCCTGTCGCTGTTCTCGGTATAGGGCATCAAAAATGAATGAAAAAATAAAATGACGTATATCCAAATGTAACATCAATTAAGGAAAAATAGAAAAAAAGTCCTAATGTTTGGTGGAAAAATATAAATATCCGTGGAAACAATTCAACAATAAATTTAGTCACGGAACATTTCGACCTCCTCCGCAGCTCCTGCGTGGCGGACTTTTTGCAATTGCACAGCGCTCAGGCGGTCCGTAACTCAAATTAAATAATCCATATATTTTATATTCACCTTTGACGCTTAAAAAACTATTGTTTTCCACAGTTTATTTCTCTGTTTTTGTAAGAGCTATTAAAATGAAAGTTTGTATGTTCAGTTTTTAAAAGTTTTATTTTAATACTAATTAAAAGTTTGTCTTATATTTTACAATTTTTTGAAATGATGAATTTTCAAAATATCCATAGATAGATTTGCATAAAAAATGTATTCCCAAGCTATGGAACCTTTCCGACCCATTTTTATTATAAAGGTAATATCTAAAACTACCATTTTAGTCTCATTAATTAAAATTTGTATAATGCACATGTAGGGAGATTTTTTTCTGCAATGCGAATTTTAAACATAGTTTTTTTCCTGTGTAAGATTTTTAAAAATGTTTTCTGATTAACATGATATAATGAATTAAGTTTCAGGTTGTTAACATATAAGAATATCTATGCAATTGTAAAAGTTATGATATAAACACTTTTGAAAAATACATGAATGACAAACGTACAGATAGTTGCAATCCTAATATCCAGTGTTTTATACCTGAACAGTCCTCGGCGCCCGGCCGGTCTGATTGTTTCAGTTAATATGGGTTCCCTTTCGATTTGAGTCCAGGGCTTCAGCTGCAGGAAAGAAAGCCAGCAAATCAAACCATGGGTGTTCTATCTGGTCACTTAACGTTGACACCCGTCACTATATCTTCATCGTCAAAACATAACGTTTTCTTGCAAGTAGAGTGCTTTTACTTTACATTATTGGCAACGAATGAAGTTGGAGCGCCTCTTTTGGCCCACTGCTGCTCTCTTTAGACATGTCTACGTACTTTATGCCGCCGGCTAAGACCCAGCTTTTCATGAATTATGTATTCAAATGTTTCAGAGTGGTTGGCAATACTTCTTGTTCATTGCAGACATCACCTTTGCCACTGCTTCTTTCATTGAAAGGCTATAACAGGCTTTGAAAAGTCCAACAAATTACCCGTGCCATACATTTTTGAAGCCATCATACAAAGCTCTCGTTTGGCCGGGGATTTGCTTGACACCCGGAAGCACGCCGTTTGCCGGCGGGTCGGATATTCATAATCCTTATATTACTACAGCACTCCAAACACTAATTTTTTGATCATACAAAGGCATATCATGTAAAAGAAGGAGTTTTACTGCACTCCAGTATCTATTGCTTTGTTTCGCTACATGGTCGAGGAAGTAAAACCATGCTTCGTCCGTTAAAATAAAATAAATAAACGCGGGTAAATAGAGCGAACGTTAACGTTACCCAGCACCCAATTGCAGAAATTAATTCTACTCATATTATCGCGTTGTTGCTGTTCCTGAACTACTTAGAGAGGGTTTTAATTTTAAAAGTTTAGTGACATTCCAAGCCTTGGATTGCGAAATTCCTGATTCCTGTGCCAGCTTTCTCATCGATTTCTTTGAACTTCGTTATATTTCTCTGATTTCATCGATTTTTTCCTCTGGAAGAACTCTGCGTTTTACTTTCGGTCTCTTGTCAAGAACACGTCCCGTTTCCTAAATCTATTACGAACCGTTTCTCTGTGAGAAGCACGAACAGCAGGGATCTGTCTCATTGTCACATGAAGAATGTGTGCTCTTTGCTTTCATTACAGCACAAACACTGAAACCATGGTCTTACAACGTTCAACTCTGTACAACACAGGAGCGGTTAGAAATCCCTGTTGAGCCGGCCACGTGTTCAAATGAAGGCTCTATACCCTAGGTATTGCATTATTTCCAGACAGAACCTCAAGCGTGAAAGAAGAGGCCTCTGAGCAAAATTTGTCAGCTGTTTCGCGCCCTGAATGGAATGGGACGCTGATGACCTGAGCTGTTAAAGAGCGGCCATAAATAAATAATAATAAAAAAATCTATAGACGCAATTTCAAGTGTTAGCAGTAGAAACGAGACGTGGGAAGTAATTCAAGGTCGTCCGTATTCACGGTTTTTCTTGCAACATTACACCAATTTTACCCGTTTAATTATACTCCATAAAAAAGAAGCAAGCAAGGGCTTAAGTTCGAACTTATTCGAAAGTTTATTCAGTCAATTTATTTCACAGCCATGAAACTGAAAGTCTGCCTGTCCCCTTAAGCATGAATTGCTTCTGCTATCAAAATGTACTTACGGAGAGCTTGTTTTGGCTGATGATGATTGCAGCACACCCGGAAACCTGGGAACTCATGACAAGGTACCCTGCCTCGATTGAGAGTGTCACGTAATCACATGTCAGACCAGAGCAGGAGTCAGGGTAGCGGTGTATAAGTGTGCCGTACAGATTGGTGGCCAGAAACCGCAGGTATAAGTGCAGCATTCGACTGGTTGCCCCAGATGGCGAGTACAGTAACACCCCGTCTCCATTTAGAACGGCAATGTCGTGGTTTTTCACTGAAACAGTTAATGAGTTTTCCTATTTCTGGGTGGATATGCCAAAACAGGGGATTGGTTGACTCTTTGGCAACCTACCGCTACAAGGTCTCATGAAGCAATGCTGAACCTCCGTAAACTCTCCTGAACACTTCTGTCCATATCCTTGTGGCAATGGACTGCTGCAGGATCTACTGCGTGACTGAACACCATTGCCACAAGTCTGCGAACAGGCTCCCCAATCCTGCCATACAGACCAGCCACCATCCACTGCAACATCCCCGTCAATTCAGTCTGATGTGCCATGTTAAACACCATTAAAAAAACAGAATAGAACAATAGATCCATGTTAGATGGGTTTACCAGTGCAGTCAACAATGTGACACTCCTCCACTTGCATGTCTGGACCTCTGCACTCACTGCGCAATGTGACGCCACTACCTATAAACAATAAAAGGGGAGAACATATGACATAGCAGGGTTAGTTGAAAGTCCTGAATCGCCTAGTAAACTTTTGGTGTGCAAGGATAGCAGTATACTAAGAGATCAAAATTGAAATTACTCACTTTTCTACTTCCAGGTTAAAAGGAAGCAAGTCGAGCATCTTAATATCCAATTTATTTGCGCATTTGCAAGCATTGCTCATTAAGAGATTTTCAAAAAGCACCGTACTAGCTACTTCTGTACAAATTTATTATTGCTAAATCAATAAAACGAAAAAACGCAGCAGCGAATAATAAAATGCTCCTTTCTTAACAAAAACAAAAACAAAGCTAGCTCTGTGTTCAAGCTGGTAGCCCTCAGCTGCTTGACAATGTGTCGGTTGATCACAGAAACTGTTTAAGGAATGTCTTAACCAACTTTAGGAATGTCTTGTGCTCCAGATCTTCTAAGTTGATGGGACGTTCTCCATGTATTACTAATTTCAAATGGTTCTACAAAAAGAAGTTCAAAGCGGATCTTGCTGGCCACTCTATGTTACCTCTCTTATCAACCCATCATTGTGTGGAAAATCCTGTCTAAGTGCTGATGAACATTCTGTACATAGTGAGCTGGAGCTACATCTTGATGGTAATAAATGTTATTTAGCGCATGATTGACTGGGTGTGCGATAGCTGGTAATAGGTGATTTCGCAATAAACCTAAATACACTCAGGGACAAAAAAAATCCGGACACTTTTATATTTGATTATATTTCGTTCTTAATTTTTTTAAAATGAAAGAATACCTATTTAAACAAAAGATTATTTTGTTGAGCACCTTCAATTGCAACAATATAAACAAAAACTTAACTTTGGTTAGAAAATTTACGAAGGAGTAAAGCAATGAAAAGTTTTGTTTTAACTGTGAGTAGATTTTTTCGGTGCTTGAAACATTAAAAACGCATTTAAATAACGATCTCACCCCTCTATGCTTGAATAACTGTATTTACATGTCTTGGCATGATTTCGACCAGGTTAGCTATGGCTTCTTGGGGAATATGTTCTCATTCTTCAAGAAGTGCCATGATAAAACATGGATTCCCACTTCTTGGAAATAATCTCTTACCACATGAGCAATATTCGGGCGTGCAATAGAAGAAATTTTTCACCTGTAAATGGGTCAAATGGTACAAAATGGTTAGCCAAACATTCATCAGGTATTAGACTTCCGTTTTCTACTAAAATTAACGTAGTGCGATCATCCATAGATACTCTTGCCCAAACCATCTCCACCACCTCCAAATGGTGAAATGCAGCATTGTGCAAAACGTTCTCCCCTCCTTTTTCAAACTCTTTCATATCCATCAGGTGAGCGCAGATTGAAACAGAACACAGATGTACTGTTCATTTCTCCAACCCTATGATAGTTTGCAAAACGCAATCATTCGACTTGGTGCAAACTGGAGCTATTTGATATCAGTTCTCTTGCTTTAAACCTTCTTTTATCCTTTTTGGCCGTACTCAGGCGTCCATGCTGGACTGCAGTCATAGCTGGCAGGTTGCAAATGATCATAGGGGTTGGAGAAGTGAACAGTAGAGCTGTATTCTGTTTCAATCTGCGCTCACTGTTAGCACCATGTGCCTGTCTTTATTTTGATTTGTAGCTCTCGGACCCAAAAGGGTTCCTCTAAAGCATCGTGGGCAGTGCTTCATTACATTTGCAATGTAACGTACACGGTGTCCATCATCGTTTCGGGCTGCAGCTCTAGGCACATCTTCAGATCGAATTTTTTTTAAGATGAAATGTAACAACGCCACTTACGTTTACAACACGTAAAAATAAAGAAATAATGATAATGGAGCATAAAATGGTTAAAACAAATTTCATATATCAGAGATTTTATACACATAATTGGAATATTCGGCTATAGTGACTTGTTTATAAAACAAAAATATTCAACATAGCTTACATGTTTCCATGACAACATAAGCCTACCGTAATATTTCATGACAAGCAAGTATAAAAGTGTCCGTTTTTTATTTCTTTCTTTCCTGATTGTATCTATTAGCGTTTAGAGTTCTCTGTAGAACAAAGGACCAGTGATATGAACACCATCCCAAACATTAAGTTTTTGTGGATACCGCGTGTATCATTGTGAATTTACCACTATCGGCAGGTGTGCCTGTTGAAAATTCATTCAGGCAGAATGCAATTTGTCTAAGAAAATTCGGATTGTTGTTGTTAATGTGCTCCATCATTAATAAAACAAATTGAATTTTATAAAGATGTTGCTTGGCACTTTTAAGAATTTTCTTCGTGGAACTTTGACTTCTATTTGATTCTAACGACAAATTTGTAGTAGAAACTTTTCTTGCTTACGGAGGAGAACACCCAATGAAGTATTCTCACCAGATGCGACCTGATCTTGGTAAGTTCTTTATACTTCCATTTCGAGTTCATTTCTTTAGGATCCTTGTCCCTGTTGTGTGTGGAATTGGATTGCGATCCAGATGTATGTCATTAAATAAATTTGCTGCCTTTTGATGAGATCGTTGCTCGTCTCCATAACCAACCATAAATAAAATTAGACTTTTTTTCCTTTCGCTCAACATCAGATAGAATTATTTAACGCACTAGATGTCACATTTAATCCCTTAAGTAAGATATTTCTGTATCAATAAACAAAGGACAGTATACAAAGGAACGTTTTATTATTCGCTACATTTTTTGTGTACTTAATTTGTACTGAGTATCTTAGTGTGGGTACTTTTTGATAAGATCTTAATGAGCGTTATTCGAAAATGTAAAAAATATACGGTTTAACTGTAAGCAGAAAAAGATCGGTAATATCATGTTTGAGTTCTGAAGATACGGCGATCCCCACACACTAACCATGATGTGTTATGTTACCATCTTTATCAAAAGTTGCTTCTCTGTAACGCTTCTTGCTACATTGTCTAAGTCTTCTCCGCAATCCGGAGCCACACTTAACATTGCAGTCTGACCAGAGTTCCCAATTGGACCAATCACCACCTGGCACAGAGAAAAAGTGTGGCATGAAAAGTTCCCGGACTAACATTTCAGTTAATTATCTTAATTGAAGTTAAGTACAGTGATCATTTCCATGAAGACTTATGTCTTGTGGTACAATCTGCGTTAGTCAGTATTACTTGTTTACATTTGACTGGTTATACCAATATCACATCGCAACGTAGATATGAGGTTGATCCATATCGACATCTATTTTATTTCATTTATTTGGTTTATTTACGGATGCTTTTTAACATATCGGGTCTTCAGCGTCCCTTTCATTTCAGTGTGAAATGACCAATAAATTTTGCTCAGAACTCTCTTCTTTCGGGCTTGAGGTTCTTTTACGTGCAGTAAATGTACCACAGGGTACCCACGGTTTTACTTACCTTTAGAAGAAAAGGTTTACCCTAAAACCCTTCAATCCTGCCCAAGTTTGAATCCACGACCTTGTGTCTATTAGGCCAGTAAGGTTACTACTAGACCATTAGGATCTTCATCGATGCCTATAGGTCTATGACATCTAACACCATTCGTTCTCACTCTTAAAATACTTAAGTGTCGAGTTCCCTGTCTATTCGTAAATTCCGCACTCTCTTGTGCCTTAAAGGCCAGTATTAACACGTCGTAAACAAACGTCTCTTATTGTCACTGTGTTGATATTTGCAACAGTTGCTGAATTGTCTCAGATACACAGAATATGTCCATACCGCTCGCACGGTAGCTGGACATGCCTGTACTAACATAAAAAGATAAAGATAGCCTACTGTGTCCCTTAAGGGTAAAGACCTCCTAACAAGTAGGGAAAGCTCGCTTTTTCCTAATGTGGTGAGCTATTCCACGCTAGTTGTTCGTATGCTGTTTAAGACACTCTGACTGATTTGTTACTCCATTTCTCTCTGCACTAGTTGTTTCTCGAGAGATTTCCATTTTTCTGTTATTGACCAGTCTGGAATCCATAGAGCAATACACGGTATACACAGGTTTCGAGCGTCTGGAATCTGGTTTTCTTAGTTAGTGTTTGGTCTAACAATATAAACATAAAGGTCCAAAATGCTCTCCAGGTTAATGAGCTACTTCTTTGTACTTCCTTTTCCATTTTATCATGGAAGGAAATCTGTTGTCCTAGGTATGCATATTCGCTCACATATGTGAGGACTGTTCCATGTCGGTCCTGGTGGTGTAGTGGTTACCATACTTGCCTCGTAAACCCAAGATCGCGCGTTCAATTCCGGCCAGGATCAATGGATTTTTTCGGGCGTAAAAATCCTAAGTATGGCTTCCTTCGGAAGGGAAGTAAAGCTGTGGGTCCCGTGTCGTACATTTACGACACGAAAAAGAACTTCAAGCCTGAAAGAAGAGGCCTCTGAGCAAACTTTATCGGTCGTTTCACGCCCGAAATTAAATGGAACGCTGATGATCTTAGATGTTAAAGAGCGTTCTTAAATAAAACGAATCAAAAAAAAAAAAAAAAAAAAAAAAAAAAAACTGCTCCATCTATTTTTTTCGGAGTTTGGGGTCTGTTTGAAATTACTTATATCTTCAGTTTGTTTAGAGACCGCCCTGCATTTTTGCTAAGCTCACATGATTGTTACAGTTTTCGGTGTTTTGGCAAATAAGACCACAATGTCGGCAAATGTTAGATTTGTTAGTCGGCTGCCGTTTATGTTAATACCGAATTTATAATGCCAGTTCATTTTCCTGAATATATGCTCCATTGCACGGGTGAAGAGTTTGGGAGAGATTGGATCACCTTGGTGAACTCATCTTTCTAGTCGAAATGGTTGTCTTTCTTCTATTTTTACTTTCGCGAAACTTTGACTATATATTTTGTGTAGGATACGAATGTATTTTGCCTCTATTCCTTGAGCTGCCAGAGCGTGTAGTATGTGTATGTTTGACTGCCTTGCTATAGTCAATAAAGGCGAGCTATAGTGTTAGGAACTCCCCTGCTTTTTCCATCTGTTCTGTGGTTGATTTTCATCCAGAATCTTCGTTATGCTTCTAGTTAAGATATTTGTATACATTTGACATCAGCCTTATAGATCTATAGTTGCCTATATCATCTCTAGTGCCTTTTTGTGTTGAACAATTGTGATGGTGTTCCACTGTTTAGGTATATATTCTGTTTCTATAATTACATTGAAAAGTTTGGTGATTTTGGGTGTTGGCTGGTCTTCTGCAAGCTTTAGCAAATCATTTTGTATTCCATCTTTGCCTGGGGTCTGCCCGTTCTTGAACTGGTTTGTGGCAGTTCGAACTTCGCTGTGCAAGGTAGGAAGAGACTGTGTGTTTGGGATATTTGGTATCCAGTTCCTTGACTGAATTGGGATGGAGCTTGAGTATTGTTGTTTGTAGTAGCCTGTAACAGAGTTGGTCGTCTTTTCTCCATGTTATGCCTATCCCCTCTGGAATCTTTGTTCAAATTGCCCTTTGCTTTTTTGATTGATTTTGATGATTCCATTATTAATTTCTTTTGACTTGTACGGTATTTGCGAATATATTTTCTTATTTCTCTTTTGGCCCTTTTATCCAGTTCTGCGTACTCCAATCTGTTTCGTATTGATGTGTCTCTCGTTAGTTTTAATTGTGTCCTGCATTCGATCAGCTATATAGTATATATGTTCAGTTTCTCCCAATAAATGCCTCTTATTGTCATGATGACATTGTGTTGATGTTTACAACAGTTACTGAATTGTCTCAGATACACAGAATATGTCCAAACCGCTCGCAAGGTAGCTGGAGATGCCTCTTATTGTCATTGTGTTGATGTTTACAACAGTTACTGAATTGTCTCAGATACACAGAATATGTCCAAACCGCTCGCACGGTAGCTGGAGATGCCTCTTATTGTCATTGTGTTGATGTTTACAACAGTTACTGAATTGTCTCAGATACACAGAATATGTCCAAACCGCTCGCAAGGTAGCTGGAGATGCCTCTTATTGTCATTGTGTTGATGTTTACAACAGTTACTGAATTGTCTCAGATACACAGAATATGTCCAAACCGCTCGCAAGGTAGCTGGAGATGCCTCTTATTGTCATGATGACATTGTGTTGATGTTTACAACAGTTGCTGAATTGTCTCAGATACACAGAATATGTCCAAACCGCTCGCACGGTAGCTGGAGATGCCTCTTATTGTCATTGTGTTGATGTTTACTACAGTTACTGAATTGTCTCAGATACACAGAATATGTCCAAACCGCTCGCACGGTAGCTGGAGATGCCTGTACTCTAACCTCGCTTATAGCAAATGCTGGATCTTAAACACATTCCGACTGAGCACTCTGTTTCATTTCGTGTGTTTGCCGTTTAGTTTATCACAGACTGTTTGTTCTGGGGAGCGAGAGGACCACTGCACTTATTTTACTCTGCTATATGAGCAGTGAAGAAATGTTGTTTAAGGCACCCATATGATTCCATCACGTTATTAAAAATGAATTTCAAATGTCTCTATGATGTTGCTCTTAAGCCGGCTGTCTTGTTATCTTCGCGAGGGAATGCAGACTGTTGACTGTCTGGAAGTTCAAGAACAGCCAAGCGGCCATGACGCAAAACTCCGTTCTGGAAATCGTGTATTTAAATATACTCTGAATGCATAATGTAATATTAAATGTGGAAATGTGAAGTAATAGCAACACAATTCAGACAATGGTTGTGTTATTGTAACGAACAATGTTCATATTTCATAGCAGGATCGAAGCCACTAACTATATAGTGGCAAGTGCGCTAGTGAAATGAAAATTATAAAGATAAAAGAGGGAGTTTGATGCGCCCCTGAAGCATGTGCTAAGTCCGTGTTTCTGTTACAAGGCGCTTTGGAACAGTTTCTGACCCGGTGTACATGAAGAGGCTGGAATCCTTAGAGAGCGGAGTATTCTATTTGGAAACAATGTTCGTCACGTAAGTGTCCAACAGCCGCGAGCAAGACTGAAGTACCGAAATATCTTTTTCCCTCTCTAAGATTCAGTCCAATTCAGGTCCTCGGTCGTAGAAGTCCAGTGCTCTAACCAGCTGAACTATCTGCATTATGTTCCTAGAGAAAGAAAATTCTATAATTATTTACCATTTTCTCTTCGAATGAGCTTTTAAAAGAGCGATGTGTAACCGGTTAGTTCTTAATTGTATCTTAAACAATAAGCGCATTTTCTTTGCTGTAGTAGGATAGCATGCACGTCCTGCGTAAAGGGGGAAGCTCATGGGCGAGCAAGGATTTACAAGGTCTTCCTCCAAGTGGGTTAGACTTTCTCCTGCTTAATTCTGCTTTCTCTTGGGCCAGCAGGAACGCTCGGTATTCTTAGGAAAGAGATATTGAAGTACTGACACTACTGACTAGGTTGTTTTCGCACTTTGTTTCAATTTAATAGCCTTCCACACTGTTTGACAGTTTCCACAGGTTCACTGTTAACTTTTGAATGAAATGGAGTTTTATTAAAGACTCCATTTTAATATAAACCGCACAAACGAACGGTGGCGCTACTGATCTAGAACTTACGCTGATATGGGGAGCAGCCCACCCCACTGCACTCTTCCTCCTGGAACTGCTGGCCTGTACACGCAAGGTCTGGTCCTGATGGTGCCGGGTTCGTGCAGTTACGTTCACGCAATCTTTCGCCCAGTCCACACGCAGCACTGCATTTTGACCAAGAACTCCAGTACGACCAACCTCCCTTAACTGAAATAGCAATGGTTTTCATTATACGAGGGTCGTCCAGGAGGCTTTAATTAATAAATATGTCAGAAAATTAAAGCTTACTACACAGGATCACTTTCGTTTATCATGTCTGTTCACGCCTGCTTTGAGCTTCTTGAAAAGATGAAAAGCGCTAAGGGTTAGTGATCTAAAATTTCCCATACAAATTGTCCAGCCTCCAGTTGCAGCAGCAGTGTGAGGCTCATGTCGTGAAGGTAATTTTTTCATGAATATTGTAATCTTTCTTGCAATAGTAATTTACATAAGCTTAAACTGTAATATGCATTTGCTTTCTAATTTTGATAAAGCTGTTCAGTAAATAAAGTTAATGTGGGTAAATTCTTATAAACCGTAAATGTAAATAGAACGCTGGTGATGCCAGCACCTGGTACCTGACTAAGACGTGGACACTGATGATACATGAGATGGAATTATAAACTGGGAAAGGATTTCTTTTTGGAGGGGGAAGAAAACATTCAAGGTCTAAGTTTACGATACTTTCTCAATATTTGTCATTAAAGAGGACTGAGGAAAACCCTAAGTCAGAAAAGACGGTCCTGGTGGGAATCGAAACCCAGATTCTGGTTTGTTTTATTCTTTTGGGAGGTACGTGAAAAAAAAAATAAAGTCCTTGTACTTAAATATTTATTCAGAAGAGAGGATCTGTCTCCACCACGAAAGTGTTCCGTTGATGAAGCTGCCTCTTCACAGAAAACACTCGAGTGACTGTTGTGCTATGCATTTCATCTAGTGACCTCCATGTCATGTGACAATCAAGTTCTCCATATTATAGAATTGTTTATTTGTTAAAATTTTAGGTCATTATTTTGCGGGAATTAATTTGTCTTTTTAAGTGACTTTCTTATATTTTCATCATTTTATTTTTTTTTTTTCTGTGCGCTTTCGCTTACTGAATATTATCATAATTTTAAATAGGGATGCATACTAACACCTGAAAATGTTCCATCTGGGAGATGGAGTAGTAGGATTTTTAATAAAGAATGAGCATACCTTTACTCATCCTCATAATTTTGATGTCTTTCTCAAAGTAATGCAATGCACCGTTTCTGTCAGTCTTCAGAGACAACCTGGAAACTATTTTTGACGGGTCTTTCAGAATCGCTCCGCAGCCTTCGCCACTGCTTCTCATGATGGCTGTATGCCCAGTTACAATAATCTGTATATTCCTTGAATATCGGAAAATGAAATGACCATAAATTTATCAGCAGAAGCAACCATTTTATTTTTTGTGTTGGTGATAGTTCAGATTTGCACAGGATCGAGATGATATAGGAAAGTTTCCTTACCTTTAAAAGGAACTCACCATTTTGGAGCCCGACGTCTCCTGTGCAACTTTTCGGTTACCAACTGTATGTGACAGAGTTTTTAATGTAATTCTCACAATGGTGTTAGAGCACAAGCTGAAGCGCCTGATTACCTTTCCTCTTTAAACCATTTCCGAGATGTGCTATGGGAAGAACAATCTCTCCATAGGCCTCAGCTGAAGACGAAGCAGAATTTCAGAGTAACATGTTGTTCGTCGCATTTTGCTGTATGCGGAAATGAACATGTCTCAACTTGGACACCTATCACAGGCGGGAATGTGTACATTACGCATTTAACTAACAAAATATTGTAAAGTAACATTTTAGCGCTAGATAATATGATAGCCCTCGTTACTCTGAAAAAAGTTATCTTTGTGGTTGTTGAAAATGTTCCTGGTAATATTGGTTTATTGGTAAAACGTGTTCTTGACATGAATTCTGGCTGTAAAGTTTTGTGTTGTTCAAGGGGAACGAATTTAGTAGTTATGGCCTTTGAAAGGAAGTTATTTCACTGGTAGTGCACTTCAAATATGTTCTCATCGTATCTATAGACATTGAAAGGAACTTTCAATATAAACTCTTGGGTAAAAAGAGGGGGGGGGATGAACCTTTTGTTCACGTTCGTGTTATGCCATAAGCATGAGGAATAGATGAAATTCCATGAGAATTTTAGAAAACACTTGGGGAAAAGGAAAGATATATAAAGCTGCTAACATAGTTATTAAATAGAATTAAGGAGAGGAAGGTAATATCTGAGAGCTGGTTGCGTCACTATATAAATAACCCAAGTAACTGCAGAAAAATTAATCGGTTATCCATTTTAGATGAAATATACATTAGCATATTAGAAATGGAAGGAAACTTATCAGAATTGCAAGCAGGTGTCAGGAAAGTAAAAAGAACGATATAATGATAATGCATACTCTATTAGATAAATAAAGAGTATGGTATACATTTTCTTTGCAAATTCTGGGAAAGCATTCGATACAATAAATTGAGGTGCAGGTAGTCAGGAATCATGCCAGATGTAAATTTGTCTAGGATCATGAAAAGCAATAGGCGCTGCTTAGAGGATAAAAGTTCTTTAGTCTTATTGAATAATTAAAAGAATTGGGGATTGGTATGCGTGGGAATAGAATGTGAACTATATTATATAGTAGTGTACAGAAAATAAACAAGATTGGGGAAGTGTAACTAAACAGGAAATGCTTGTTCTGATGGATACGCCAGTAATATATATTTACATTTTAACACAAAATCAAAATAAATGCTACAACGAATGTTTTGAAGTTAAAAAGTAAAACAAAAATATAAAGTGCCTTTATTTCATTTAAAATATTATTAATTGCTTATTTATTTTCAAATCAAAGATTTTTTGTATGAATGCTGTAAAATAAGCATTTGCAATTGGAAGTTGTAAAAAATACATGGATAGCTCCTATTACTCGACGATATCTTATTTTACTTTCTTTGGACAATCCCTCCGATATGGATGGAGGGTACTTGAGTCTTTTCACGGCTAGCCCTTTGTGCCGGAATTCCGGGAGGAAGGAATGAGGTGAGGGAGACATCGGATGGCCGTGGAGACTGCGCGAACGCTGACCACTTCCATTCCGGATACCGTGGCAGAAACCTTTCCAAGCGCAAGCCGCCGTCATACCTCGCTCTGGAATTAGCGGATAATGATACTCCGGACACAATCGAAAGTGCTAGAGAAGAATTTGCTTACCCGGACAGCCAACGTTGTGTTTGACGCAGTGCAGTGCAGCCCAGTACTTCATCTGAAACAAAAGAATTAATTTGTAACTTCCTTCCTAAAGTCATTTAGTTAAGCTTCCTCTCAAACCTTGCACTCACAGCAGCATCTCCGAGCATGCTCTGCACAGTGTCGTAGTTACATTCCTCTGTGAGACAGAGCTGCAGTAACAGAGGAGCATCTCTATGAGTTTGCCTGATTAGGTTAAATTGAGCCTCACGCAGCGCATCTCCCTGCACAAGGGCCAGGTACTCGTTCTGTGAACAACCTAACATACATGTGCTTCAATGTCATGTAGTATTGCACGCGGAATTATATCTTATGTGGCAGGGACACACCTGCAAGACTATACGTTTCTGTCTCACTGGTAGGTCCCTGACACATTGAGCATCTCCCTGCACAAGGGCCAGGTACTCGTTCTGTGAACAACTTAACATACATGTGCTTCAATGTCATGTAGTATTGCACGCGGAATTATATCTTATGTGGCAGGGACACACCTGCAAGACTACACGTTTCTGTCTCACTGGTAGGTCCCTGACACATTGAGCCCCCATTAGCAGGGGAAGGGACGGTGCAGGTTCTGTGTCTTATGCGATGTCCAGTTTGTCCACAGTCTCCTTCACAAGAACCCCATGCTGTCCACAAAGACCATCCTCCATCAACTGGACAGTCCACACCGCGCACCAGACCCAGTGAACATTGAACTCTCTTGATAACCTCTTCTTCCAGCGTACCTGCAATAAATGGACAAAAACGAGCTCAGCATGATGTGTCAAATACATTGACGCCCTGGGCGGTCAACCATAACTCCGTTTTGCACTTGGAAGTTTGAGACAGACGCCATATGTCCAATTTAAGAGGCTGTCCTTAAAACAAGGCACTTAAACTTAAATTTTAAATAAAAACTTCGAAAGGGCTGTTCAATAAAGAAGGATCATCAATTTTATTTGACAATATATCTTTACTCACCTCATAATTTTGAAGATCTTATTCAAAGTAGTCCCCATTTGTTGCAATGCATCTGTCCCACCGTTTTTGCCGGTCTTCAAAGGCAAGCTGGAAATATTTTTTGACAGGTCCTTCAGAATCGCCTGTGCAACCTTCACTGCTTCTGTTAATGGAAAATGCCTCCCACAAAGATGCTTCTTCAATTTGTGGAAAAGAAAAAAGTAGTACGCGATTAATTTAGGACAATTTCATATTGCTCTTTGTGAGTTATTCAGCAACAACTTTTACGATGTGTAGCATCCAGCTTATTGCATGGAAATGTTCTTTTTGCAGATTTTCTAGGACATCTCTGTAGTATTTCCCAGTTAGAGTGTGTAAAGGTAAACCATTCCTTGACTATCAAACACCCCCCCCCCCCCGCTTTTGGTGTTGATGGAAATTTGTAATAGAGATTTGCTGTTTGCTCTCAGCACTTATTAGCAGCAATTACTTTGAAAGAAACTCCAGCAGTCTTGAAACACGTTCCATGTGCAACTTGTGGGGTGACACTTATTGAAATTTTCAGATTTTCTGAAAGGTTCCTAATGTTATTCGACAATCCTCTCTCACAATGAGAACAGTGGTGTTAATGTTTTCTTCCGTTAGACCGCAAACTGGAGCGCCGGATTCACATTACTTTGAAATTGATTGCCTCCCCTCTTTCAACCATCTTCGAGCAGTGCTATAGAAAGAACACATAGGCCTCCTGTAGCATTGCATAGATCTCAGTTTAAGATTTATTGAGACGAAATCAGAACTTCAGAGCAGCACCTTATTCGTCGTGTGTCACCTCCATTTTGCTGTAGACGGAGCTGAACATGTCCCAACTTGAACATGTCACACTCACAGCGGAAACCGGAATGAGATAATGAAACTTGTATCGCGTGTACATTACGCATTAAGCTAACAAAGTGTATTTAAATTACGTTTTAACGTGAAAATTATACCTGTAAAAAGTATGACCATTCTTTATTGAACAACCTTCGACGGCAGAAAACTTAGTAGCAAAAACAATCCCGAAGGGTTTAGGGACATTCTTTAAATCTCCACAACCTCAGTGGGTCGCTCGGTTGCAATGGTGCCGCGAAATGCTCGAAACTCTTGCTGTATTATAACATCAGAGGATTTGGGCTTCCCAGAGAGCATGGCAACAATTTTCCCAGAATGGTCTCCCAAAAGTTTTCCAAAAAACGTCAGCTTTTTTTTTTTAAATAGAAGTTACGTTTGGCCCCTCTTAAATTTATTTAATGTGTTATTCTTTGAAATAATGCCTAGTAACTCAGAGACAAACAAAGATACTGTAAATATTTTCCATACATTCCTGACCTAGCAACCTGTTCCCTTTAGTGAAAAATCGAAGAAGACTTAAACTACATTCAGGAAAATGAGTGACACCAGTGATGGCTTGGCAATGCTAATGTAAAGATTTGTGCGACGATCTGATAAACATTTGCCGGTGAAGTGTTCGGAAGATTGGTACTTCTGGGATGACTTATAGCGCAGAGGAGCTTACATACCATAAATAGTGCTTTAAAGCGTTTAGAAAATATTGACCACTTACAGATTTAGCATTTCCCAACTTAATAAAATTAATTAGGTACTCGCTTTATCTGATCTTTTTATTCGCTGCCAGACAGAGGAGCGGCAAGATCAAATATGTGTTCATTTTCCTCACTGGAGTCGCTTGAGTCATTCGATTCGCTTGTTTTCCTGCCAAAGAAATTACGAAACTATCGATAATGTCCTTCAGTGACGCACCCTTTCCCCAAAAGTGTTTTTTTTTCCCTACTATTATCGCATGGTCTGTGCTGTTAATTAATGGATTTGTTATCTGGGTTTGTTACAGTTACCTGGTTTACAGTTGGAAGTAATCAACAGTAACGTGTTAGTTCTTTAGTGTTTTTATTAAGTTAATATTGATTTAGTGAAAACACACCAGAAACTTATTTAATAGAAAGTGTTTAGTACCACATGGATTGCTCTTGTATATCTTAATTACGGCCGTGCACTGCGTAACACCATGTTCACATTTGCTAAATAGCAGGAGGAGTGGATAAACAGTATACACCCTGCAAATTTTCAAGTTAATGATGAAACTATAATGTGTAATAAACGTTTCGTATCAAAATTTGTGGTTAGGGAGGACATTTTCCCTGTGCAATTTCCCTAATCTAGCATCATATTTGACAGTGAGGGGTTGGCAATGAAAGGAAATATCTGAAAGAACGCATGAAGCGGGTTTTGGAGAAGACGAATTTAAATGAATTTAAATGAATGAATAAATAATTTAAATGAATGATGTGAACAGGATGTTATGTTTTGACTCCTTTGCAAGTGAGGTTAAGACAAGAAAACACTCGTTTATAATTATTACCAAAGAAGACGTTTCTTTAAAATAGACGATGATAAATACGAAGCTGTCCCATCTATGTCGATTAATTATAAGGTGTTCAGAATATTGGAGTTCAGTGTATTTTATAAAGAGCTGTGACTATTGGCGGAGCAGTTTATAATATACGTTTTATATTTCGTTTATATGAGAGAAGTATTGCTTGTAAACAATTTTGCATTCTTAAAAGCATCGAAAAACTTTCAAATGATAAATATTGTTCACCTTGTAAACATAATATTGTTTAAAAGTTTTGTATTTGCTATTGGCAGTGTAGGAGACTTAGGCCACCTTTTCTTTCTCGTGTATTGGGGTCTGGTAAATGTAGTATGTCTTGATATACCCAACCTTCTTCTCTTACTCCTAGGGGCCGTAAGTGCTTGGGCACTCCCAAAATTTTCATAGATGTCTCTGAGCTCCCCCACTATTTCCAAATGGTTATGATAATATCAACACATATTTGGTATTTATTTTGGATGCACTAAATTCTTCCGGAGTTACCCATATTTGTACGAATGGTTCCAATATAAGACAACTTTTTGAGTTTTAGAAGGCTGAAGATCATCAGAGGATCAGAGTCACCTGAACACACTCCGCTCTTTGAATCGCGATGAGTAGATACTTCTTAATAATCTCATTACTTGTTTGCTTATTAATAGTTACAGCGTGTGTTTTGACCCATATCGCTGACAAATGTTCTTCAAGTCAGAGAAGAGACCTGCGTCATTTCTCTCTCTTAGTAAGAGTTTTACCTTGGACCACGCAGTTCACAAATGTATGGGGGCAAACTTAGCGCTTCATGCCCAAAACAAGTTTAATATTTCGTCAATGTGAGCGAATTCTGAAGAAATGTAGCTATTGCAGTTGTACTCATGAAACTGTTTTTGAAAAACGTCTTCAAACTCCATCCATTCTACCTGCTATTCATCAAAAATGACGATGAAAAAAATATGTAATGAGAATATCTTTACACACATTACAAATAATGCATGGGTCATACATGCTTAAGTATGATACACAATTACATAGAGGGACAAAAACAAACGACATTTACAGATTGGAAACATATTATTGCGTTTTAACCAGAAAACAAAATGCATCGCGCACTTCACGTATATTCTATCAATTAGTGTGGTTCACAAACAGGTCCCGGCATGTCAATTGCCTTAGAAAAGATTTCAGCAAACAGCGTTTTTCTCACGTGTTCCCATTGAGTATATTCGGTCAGAACATGTACCCATTCCTCATCCCCTCCACAAAATGGGCATATTTTCCTACCAGAACTATCCGTTATATTTTTAGCCTTCCACTTCCCAATCTAAACCAAACCACTCCTGATCAAGCCTTTCTCCATAGAACGAGCATGTATTCCTCTTTACCTCATGTTAATTTAATTTCATTCGATAGGCTCAAGGAGACTTTCATGTTACATCCTGCCTCAATTTCCTGCCTGCTGACACCCTCTAGCTTTTTTTTTAACCTTCCATACATTTTTATTATTTGCATTGCCTCGCACGTATGTGTTAAAGCTCTAGCGGTCGCAATTTTGGGTTAAGTTAAAGCAAAAATTTAAAAATCGCTCTAGCGGCCACAATTTTTGTTTTTTCTCATCTAAATCGGTATATGCCATTGAAATAAAAAAATAAAAACATTTTCTTAAAATAAGCAAAATTTGACTATTAGGAAGGGTTTACCTAAAACCCCTCCTAAACGCAAGATCGCGGGTGCAAATCCGGCCAGGACTGACGGATTTTTTCGGGCGTAAAAATCCTAAGTAAGCCTTCTTCGGAAGGGAAGTAAAGCCGTGGGTCCCGTGTCGCACATTTACGGCACGAAAAAGAACCTCAAGCCTGAAAGAAGAGGCCTCTGAGCAAAATTTGTCGGCCGTTTCACGCCCTAAATTGAATAAGACGCTAATGACCTGAGAAGTTAAAGAGCGTCCGTAAATAAAACAAATCAACCTAAAACCCAAACTTTAAAAATCGCCCTAGGGGTACCAATATTCTTTTTCGCAACAAAAATCTGTATATATTGTTCAAATAAAATAAGGAAAATAGTTTCTGAAATCAGGCAAATGGAACCCTTAGAAGTTGGGAGTATACCTGAAAACCAAAATTTAAATAGCAGTGTGGGTTAACCTAAAGCAAAAATTTAAAATCGCTTTAGCGGCCACAATTTTTGTTTTTTATGAACTAAACTGATATGGCATTAAAATAAAATATAGTTTCTAAAAATCAGTGAAATCAGACTATTAGGAGTGGGGGGAGGGTTACCTGAAATCTACAGTTTAAAAATCGTTCTAGGGGCATCAATGTTTACTTTATTGTCTGTTTGCCTTCCCTTGTTACGAAAATCGGTATATATGTCATTTAAATAAAATAAGAAAATTAGTTTCTGAAAACAAGGGATATTTGACTATTAGGAGTGGGAGTATATCTGAAAAACTAAAAAGCGCTCTAGCGGTACCAATTTCTCTGCTCTAGTGCTCTGTAATACCCTTCACAAATTTCACTTGCTGAGGAATTCGCTTATTTTACGGGCTTCCGCATGACGCCCCCCCCCCCTTTTCCCCATTTATGAATCTCTATCAATATGTAGATTTTCTCGTGTCTGTTGAACGAGGAATTTATCACATTTAATTTTTTTACACCGTATTTCGAAAGAGGTTTGTTTTGCTGAATATTGTGGAACATTAGCTGATTGTCAATACAAAGCTCAATGTTTCTGCAATTCATTTGATTATGATAATCTCCCGAGCTTTTACAAACCCCATTTCGGATCAGTAAATCCTATTACCGAAATTTGGTTGACGTTCACTTTGCCAGCGTTGCCTAATTGTTATACATGATAAAGAAGCGTATTGCTTTCAGATACTTGCAGTGCCGTTCCATTTATGCTTGACTTTTCAATTATTTGCCACTTTTTCCATTTGTGGGTCATTTCTTTTTAAAGAGTGCAACGCTCAGGGTAATTCAGTTCCCTTTCCAATCTCATATAACAATGTTGGACACGTGGAACTTTTTTTTCCTACTATATAAATTTCGTCTCTGCAGCATTCTTGTCAAAAATCATGCAAATTTACTTTCGTATGCTCCAGTCTATTTCTTTGATTTCCTGGAGTAGACAGAGAAGACATGACTGTACACAAAGAAAAATAAAGTAAATATCTAAGTTTTTATTTGAACATGTCATCTATTTGGGAGAAGTGTTTCCATGCTTGTTCTTTTCAAAAAAGTTTTCCTTTTTAAAATTGCTATTTTACTGACATTATTTTATTTACTAAAATTTAATTTTTATGTTTTATACTGTGCAAAGTTTCAAGTATTATGACCAAATGTTCTGACATTTCAAAGATGAACTGAAACGTGAGAATGAGAGTTTTGTCAGAAGTGTGTGGATGTATTAGAACAGGTGCTTATTTGAGTCAAGATTGGTTCGAATTCGTCCCCATTGAGCAATATGAACTTGGCCCAACAAATGTAGCAGTTTTCAGAGTCCCTCAGCAACCAAAGCGCTATTGAGACGCCAAATGTTGATAAACATTTCCGTGTCTACCGAACCTTGGTGTCAGAGAACTCGGGATCTCATTACCTGTAATGACGAAATTTCCATGCCCCGCTCCCGACACACGTTCTGTTCAGGCGTCAGAAGAGCGTCTCTGTACACTACCAAGGGAAATCTGTAATATCTTCCCGAGTAGTTTAAACATGTTGCTAAGTTCCCTCCTGGGCACACCCTGGAGCTACATACATTGTAAAATCAAACGAAGTCCCTTGCAATAAATGTTTAGCTAAGTTAAGTGTCCGCTTAAGAATACACACAGGTGAAATTTAAGATCTTGCAATTTTACAGACATTTTTATTACATGTTATTTCTTATAATGCAAATGGACAATTTTCCATGTGTATCTCTTTAATAGTTTTGAAAAAAAAACTATTTAAGTTTGTATGCTAATATGCTAAATGTTTGACACTATACAAACTTAATAATTTTGACCAAATAAAAATGTTAAATTTTAATGTGATATTAATAAAACAAATAGCCATGTGGATTTTGTCGAACTGCCCTGGTTATCTCAGAAAACAAAACTTTAACTTTATAACACAAATCTTCAGTAATAATAAAGTATCCCGAAAATAATACATCTTTTCTGATTAAATGTTGAAAGTCTGAAGAAACGTGAATATAAACTGCATCATGTGCAGCAAGATAAGTAAGAATGCATTCTTATATGAAAAAATACATACATTAGGAAAGTGCCAATTTTTAGCTTTAAAACAAAACATTTAATTTCCCAAAAATGTCGACCAAATTATCAATCTAGTATTCACCGTTGTGTTTTATTGACTGGATTAAATATTTTCAGTGTCACATGGAATATGTGCAAATTATCACTTTTAGTTTATTTAATGGTCATAATTTTGTTTTGTTGTTAGCTGTTAGTTTGTGACATTACTTTTGTATGCGTATGGTGCATATTTTCTGGGCGATCCTTTTAATATCTCTTTCTTTTTATTAGATATTTCCTTACCTTTCCTAGTTCCATTTTTAACTCCATTAGTATGTTGACCTCCTTAGCTATTTAATGTACTTGCGTGATATTTTTGTAAACGGACACGATACAGCTTATCAGTTCCCTGTCGGTTCTGGTGTGTAGTGGCAACCATACTTGCCTCCTAAACTCAAGATCGCGGATTCAAACCCGGCCAGGATCGATGGATTTTTTCGGGCGTAAAAATGATAAATATGGCTTCCTTCTTAAGGGAAGTAAAGCCGTGAGTCCCGTGTTGTAGATTTACGGCACGAAAAAGAACCCCAAGTTTGAAAGAATAGGTCTCTGAGCAAAATTTATAGGCCGTTTCACGCCCTGAATAGAATGGGACGCTGATAACCTAAAATGTTAAAGAGCGTCCGAAAATAAACAAATCATCAAATTGCCAGTTCCCAAAACTTTCTGGGAATGTAAGTAATCTAATTCCTGCCTTACTTTCAATTAAATGTTATTTAAGCAAAGAAGTTAAAGGTCTAGTTGCAACTTTAATATGATAGGTACTTACTAGAGAAAATACAGACATTAAGATATGAAATGTATATCACTAGTTTATATAGCATTTTCTAACGTTATACAACAATTACCAATAAGAAGAAAGTGACTTTATTTATCCTAACTGTATGCAGGCTCTGGAGACCATCAATTTGCCTTAGCCTTGCAAGTTATCAAATGTTTCTCTTGATAAATTAATGCCATATACTCACTTGCCACAAAGGTTGAGGTAAACATTTATTTTTATTCCATGAGATTCTTGCGCAACATAAGAACTTCAGAAAATACATTTATATCGGTGTAAGTTAGGCTTGTATAACATACCCTTACTTCAAGTGCAAAAAGATTATAATTTTTCTTGTACTTACTGAATTTATGCGATTGGTGAAAATGCAAGTTATGGCGAAATTTGGTCGTCGTTATATTCTCAGGAATATTGAGGTAATTTCTTGAGTTTTGTCATAGTTTAGGATGTGATCTATGTAAGCTCTCTCTATTGATGCAAGTTAAGACAAGTTTAACGTAGGTTTGATCAGGTTAGATTAGTGTTCCAAAAACTGTAGTGTTAATTTCATTATAAAAACATAAATTAGAAAATGCTGTCACATTGCTAAAATAAACAATTGCTTATGCTGTACTAAAGCCTGGTTTCGTCAACAGATGTTAAAAGTACACTGACATTGTGTTAATATTTTAACAATATGTTACGACTCCTCCTCCTACAAGGTTAGTTAGTAGTAAGTGTATTTATTTCAATAATGATTTGAGAACACTTAACTAGCGCACGGATCTAGTGCTCCTATTTAGACACATGAAATGGTGAGAAAACACCCAGAAATACACAGAATTACATATACATACATTATGAAATAATCCTCCCTCATCTTGTCGGACAAAAAAAATTATTGCATTAATAAGAATTTTAAATTCATAACTACAGGGTACTGAGAAATACATAATTCAATGTATATATATATATATATATATATATATATATATATATAAACATAAACTCAACAGAGACCCCCTTAAAACATGTAAGTAGGTACAATTATTTGCAAATGTCCCCACTAGCCAGAGACTTTCTCTGCCCATTTTATCTTCCTAATGAACTTACACAATCCTTGCCAATTGTTTTTATCCAATACAAAATTTAGACATGGCGCCCTGCTCCTTCTCGACCTCACAAATTTTTCGGAGAGAATCTGCAACCTCCAGCACTCTGTAGCTTCATATTCTGCAAGAACATGACCCAATATATCTTTTTATCAGCACAGGACACATTATTTCGCCTGAGCCATCCGTCATTTTCTGCGCTTTCCTTCCGCCGAGACGCAGCCAGGCTATTGGAGTTCTGTCTTCTCGTGTCATTTCATTTGTATGTTTCTCTCCCCCATGCCCCTTTTATTTCTGATTTAATTTCAGTGCGAGTTTGTTAGATCACTCAGCTTCCACTGCCTGCCTATCTCCTCCAAACATTTCTTCTATTTCTAGCTCCCATCTCCCACACCTATTTCTTCCAAACCCGTTTTTATGGTAGATGCCCAGTTTCCAGCTTTCTCAATTGTTCCTGACAACAAATGAATTTTAGCTTTGTGTATTTAATCGCCATGATTTTAAAAACTGTTGTATCACAAACACTGCCGAACTCTTTTCTTACCCCATAATTTGCCGCGCTTCTGTCAATCCTTAGAATTCTTTTCAGAAAATTTGTTGTACATTTTCTGCTCGCTCCCACCCCCACATTTCAGAGTCTTAACTTATTTTTGAATTGTGCACTTGTAAAGAGCTTCCAGTGCCCTCGCCATTGAAGTGAGCAGATCCCCCAGCTGTCTCCCCATTATTAAGATAATACCAGAACTATTCCCTGCTGAAAACCGACCTTTGTTTTCTCCACAGTGCCACATCACACAAATGTCATCTATGAATAAGTTAAATAAAAGAGGAGAAAGACTGCATCCTTGTTTAACTCTTTGTTAGAGTCTACGTTCTAGACATTCATACCGAAATTTACTCTTTCATAAACTTTCAACATTTCTCCCACGCAAAGCATTACGTGCCACGGAATCAAATGTTTTTTGAAAATTGACAGAAACACTATAGAGCTTCTCTCTCTTGTGTCCCAAATTCATCATAGTTTTTAAAATAAAAATGTTGTCACAGGCTCTTAACCCCGACTGAAACTTTGTAATTTTGTTATACTCCGACACCCAGCTTGCAGAATTTTACAAAACATTTGCCCAAAAGCCGGCAATAAACTTATACTCCTATAATTATCTGCATTACTGACACCCCCTTTCCGTTGTAGGTTGGATGAATTATTCCCGTAGTGCATTGGTCCGGGTAGGTTCCCTTATTAAAAATGCTTAGTATTAGACCTAGTCTCCCCTCAATTTTCACAAAAGCCTTAAAATTCTGTTTGCAAGACATCCATTCCCGCTATCTTATTATTTATTCTTCGTCGCATGTATAGCATTCATTAGTTCCTCTTTTGTACTATCCGAATCTAATAATGGAATCATAGGTGCCGTTTTCCCCGGTCTCGCCCAGTTTGCCTCTCCCCTAAAAGTGTCTAATCCAAGATACCGCCGAGATGTTATGTATTTGTGAACGTCCCTGTATTGTTCGCCACATTCCCACCTTCTTGTATTGAAATCCGCCACTTCTCTTTTGCCTCCTTCAATATTGCTTTATATTGTTTTCTCATTTCTATGTAGCGTTTTTGATTAAGTTCCCCATCCTGCCTTCTAAAAATAATTTCAGCTTTTTCCGCCTTTCTCTTCTCCCATATACCATTCTTTATTATTTTTAATTTTACTTCTGACCTCCATATTCATCTCCGCTAACTGCAATTGTGCAACTACTGCATTCACATCCGAAGTACAGTTCACCTTTTGCTGAGCTAGTACAAAACACTTGATCCTTCTGTTTATACCGGTTGTTCCTTTCTTCTTAGAACACCCACTTCCTGGAGAATGGTGTGACTATACAAGCAGCAACCTTGAAAGTTATTATTTTCCCAATTGAAGCCTGGGATATAGTCAATAACACCCCAGTTTTATAATATGCACTCCTCTTACGGCAATACAAATGCATACTTTCCCTATAGATATTCCCCCCTTCCTTTACTCGTACAACAAAAATCCTGAACTTGTACATTCTCCCCATCTCTTAACCATGTCTCTGTCATGCTGAGAAATCTGTTACTTGAGAGTTTCTTCCTTAGTCCCTGAGTAGGAGGTGGAGCTTGGACCTCCTCGTCCCCCCATTTTCTATTGTTATAGGAACTCTCGCTATCCCGCTTGTTAATGTTGCTGCTGTTGCTGTTGCCCCAGTACTACCACCACCGCAACAACGTCTGTTGTACGGGTATTATCATTCCCTCCGCCAGAGCTCATTATTGCTGGGTCATTGCCACCATCGCCTGTCCTGCAGCTCTCGTTCGGTCCTCCCGCCTTTCTCATGTCCGCCACCAGTTGCTCTCGTCTGCCGGGACTCGAAGCGGGTACCACTCCTCCAAGTCTGCTGAACTCCTCCCCAATTTACCGTCAACTTGTCGAAGCGCAGGAACGCCTGAGCTCCCTGCCTCCGAGCATCAACAAGATGTTTCTGTCGCATTCGTTCTCTTAAGTCCTCGCTGATAGCGACATCCCATCCCCCCAAACACCGAGCAGCCTGGAGCACTTTCTCCCGTAATTTAAAATGATTGGCCTCGGTCTCGTTCCACTTCCGACCCTAAGGCCCGTTCAATGCCATACTCCTATTTGGAACATGGCGTGTCGCACTATTATATCTATCTTCCTCCTAGACAGGTTCTCTAGGTAGTCTACTTTCTCTTGTAGATTTCTCGCGTTGTAGTCCATTTGCATCTAGTTCTCCAGCTCCTACGCTCTATTAATCCGTTCCGATGGAGATTAATTTTTCACAGTGTTCTTCACTTCTCCATTCAGCGCCTCTCTCCGCTGGAAACCCCATCAATCTCTTTCCTTATATCCTTCAAAGCTTTCCCCACCTCCTGTATATTAGAGCTATACGACCACAGAGCGCACTAAAGAGTATACCCGACCACCGCAACATCTAGCAACCAACTCCATGACGTTAGTTAATACGTTGTTAAGATTCCCGAATATTGCAAATTGCGCAGATTGAGAATGTATCATGACAGACAGACACCTAAACGCACTCCGATAGAATATATAAAACATACTCGTGCAAAATATAAATAATGTATGCCCTTTCTCCTGTGACGAACCGATTTCCTGAGGCTAGAACCACTAGTGGCCTTGCACATAGCAGTCAGCAACAGTTGTTTGGAGAACGGATATTGCGTAGAAACTCGGACGAATTCTATCTGTTCACGGAGAATTAGTAAGAGGTTTCTCAGTAATGGAGTTTTGATGTTTTTAAGAATTTTTGTCTAATTAATTTTCAATGTTTTGAAATTCCCGTTTTTAAAAACGTTTTACCTTAACAATATTTGGCGTTGAGTTTGTTTCCTTACTGACGTTCAGGCAAGCATACCTTCGGGGTAGTTTTTTTATTAAATGGGGGACATCTCGCACACAGCAGCCAACTTAGGAGGGATTATTTTATACATATAATTATACAAAATGGTGGAAATACCGGCCTGCAAAAGATTTGATGGTATTTGGAATTTGGTGACCTTCAAGAGAGGGTTTATTTAATTGCGGATAATTTATCTACCTTCAAAGATTTGGTGGGAAAGGACTTTATTTTATTTAATAGCGGAAATTTGCAGACTTTGAAAGATCTGGTGAAAAGATGTTTTATTATATTGATCATATAAAATGTCAATTAAAACTGATGTGGGTAAGCAAGCTTTCATGTGTGAACATTATTTTTATTGAATGGTGGATGTGAAGCATGTTGTGTGTCGGTAAAATATATTAAAACAAATGCAAAAAATGTTACGATTCCAAAAATTTGCTCAAATTAAAAATTGTTATTATTCAAAATGGTTGTTATTATGCAAAAGGATAGGATTAAAAAGTTGTTATTATGCAAAATAAAAAGTTAGCGATGCGTTTAGGTCCCGCTGTGGGCATATTACTGTTATGTTGCAACATTAAAGTGCCTTCATTTCCAATATTTTAGGGAAATATATAAAATAGAATTTACGACATATTCTAAACGAACTGCTGCGGTTATGGTTCTAGCTCGGGTTCCAGCTATTTACTGAGCGTGGTGAAAGCTGTGTGGCACATAATTTATATCCCAAACGGGTTTATAGTTGTTTGTGACAGTAGGGTTTTTTTTTTATTTTTTTATTTTTTAAGTTGTGTTCCGTACTTTCACGTGAACCTCAAAACGTTAAGTTGTTTTCGGTACTTTTACGTTTAATTGTTGCAGTTTCGTACCCCGTTCGCGTCATAACTTCTTTCCCTGAGCGCTCCGAAACCTATAGTGAAAATATATTTCATTACCGGTGGTTTTTCAAGTCATATTGATATATAATTTCAGTCATAGTGGTATGAATTATTGGATAAAGCAAGTCTTTTTTCGGTTATCCGTAATGCATATCATATTAGAGCCTTTCGTACTTATGCAATATGTTAACGTTACAGTGCTAAGTTCTAATGGTTTCTTGTGGCTAACAATTTGTTACTTATTTTATATTCTATTCGTATTTTCCTACAGACGGCTATGTTATATTTTTACATATTTTATGTTCCATTCCTATTTTTCTATAGACAGCATACGACCTTTGTTTACTTTAAAATCGTGAATTGAAAATTGTCGGAGTAGGTTGCATTATTTTATTTTATTTTTTTGTTGACGAAGAAAATTAAGGTTATTTACAGTAAATGTATAGCTAATTAATATTACTCTATTTCTTTTTATTTACTATAAAATACGCATAATATGTGAGCTGTTTCTATGACATGTATATTTTCATATATGCAGGATGTCCGAGAGGAAAGGTTTATTCCGAGATACTGGCAGTATTAATGCCTCGTTGTCCGGGGCGGGTTGATATTCTGTCTAATGCCAAAGTAAAGTTTTACTTGTGTTGGTTTAAACATAAAATTATAGCGTCATGTGTTAAGTTTTGGAAAATCAATTACAATATTTGGGTCACTTCTGATGTCATTTACTTCAAAGTATAGCATCATTATTTCATTTTTTCTCGTAATAGTAAATCATTGTGTGAAAATGTCTTTTACTTGTAACATAACGTAGTCTCAAATTTAAATCTGTTTTTTTTTAATCCCCTTCCGGAACGACGGTCTATACATTTCATTGCTTTTAACTTTGTGCGTAAATGTATGCGGGTGTTTTTTTTTTTTTTTTTTTCCACAGCCACCCTTCTGTAAAAAACCCCAACTTTCACTTCTCCAAAAAATATATGCATTCTCTTAGTGTAACAAGGTTTTTTTGAAAGTGGGAAGTGATGTCATGTCTGTGATATAGGTATTTCTCTATTTTTTCAAAGCGAATGCGTTTTATCTAGAATTGGTAGCTGTGGGATAATTCCTAACACCACTTCAGTTGATATTATCTCCTCTAACATGACAAGTGCACAACAAGTACTTTCGAGTCGTTAGTGTGTTGATTGGACCAAACCGATAGTATTTAGTACGGGGTTTGTGTCTGTTTTTTAATTGGTGGATTTATTGAATTGTATTGAATCGCGGGGGTAATGTTGATTAATATCTGATTACAGGTAATCAAAGCGCTCCCTTCACCTCTGACGTTACCTCCAGTAGACGTCATGCTGAAGGTCTGGTTGCCACGGCTATTGTGCTGGATTTTATGATCTTTTGGATCAAAGAGAAAAGGATCGGGAAATTGCTGAACACTGGAGACTTACTAAAACACACGATTTCATGTTTACCAAATAATTATAGTAAGTCGCCGTTACGTTGTGAGAGTTCTATATAGGTTCCATTTATTATTCCCACACGAGCCTGGTCCGGGTTATTGCAATTAATACAATGGTGTCGGTCGTGTCTGTTTAAACGGAACGGATTTGATAGAGGTACTTTTTTTTAAAAGGCTCACACATCACAGCTGTCTCTAATTGCCTTTAATTTTCTCTAGCGGTTTGTTTTACTTAACCTGTTCTAACAATCCCGAACTTAACTTACTGTATTTCTGCAACTATTTAGCTCAACGGCTGGTCACCTACACCTCACGAACTTAACGTCTTGTCATGTATACTTCGAGAGCTTAACTACCTTTACCAAAAACTCAAAACTTCTCTCTCGGGGACTTGAATTCTGCCTTAAAGCTCGACTCCCACCGTCCACCATTCGGAGCGCTGCCTTAATTTTAGGGGTCTTAATTCAACAATTATTTTAATTGTCTCTTCCCCATCACTTCGTGCTATTGGATATGTCACCTACTTTTGATTTTTCTATATATTGTATTGGATAAGAAGCTACGATTTTAATGAATTTGTTAATTTCCAGAGTACAGTTGCCTGGCCTTGAGGGCAAGGTCATTAGTTACATCTTGCCTGACAAAGTTTTATGCCCCTTCGGCGACTTTTCCGATGAAGTGCAACACTCTGAAACATACAATAGGGATCTGTCTCCTCGTCCCTTTTTGAAATCTCTCATGCCGTAATTGTGCTTGAAGATCTTTCTTAGAAATAAGGAACAATAAATTACATGTTTGTGTTTCTTTTGTTCATGAATCCTAATAACTTTGGGGTCTCTCCTTAACAAAATATTGGGAGTATTTTTGCAATCTGCAATAGTATACAAAATAAAAACCTACAATATACATGATTAAACATACATTAAACATATATCACCCAAACTTAATCATGATATTATTTACAAAGTATTGGGAGTTTTGAGGCTTGTACGGTTTATGTCACTGTGTAACATTTTGGATAAATATCACATAAAATACGGCCACAAAAAGAACGGGCAAAAATGGCAACTTCTGGGTACACATGGTGTCTAGATCGTAGTCCTATGCTTGAAGAGATTTTATGCGAATGAACGATTTCTTCATCCTAAATTGTAAGGGAATATTTTCAGAAATCGCAGTGAGTAAATTAAATAATCAAAAGAATAATATTTTAATGTGAATAATGGTGAGCGAAATAGTGTGTGCTATGAGGTTATTTGTGTGTGTGTGTGTGTGAGAGAGAGAGAGAGAGAATAGGCATTCGATTGAACTCCTAATGATGCAGAGACGACTGAGAATGTTGGAGAGAACAATTGTGTGTGTGTAGCAGTACTACGATAATACAGTGAAATGAATCATTGTGTGTGAACACTGGGTGCTGTTTAAGAAAAACTTTATTGTAGCTACAGATGAATAGATGTATAGAATGAAATCTTATTTTAAAAAAATGGTCTCCGTTTTTACACACGTGATACAAGAAATATCCCTCATATTTTAATTACAGGACACAACTACGTCGGAGATCGTTTAATACAGGAAGACGGTGATATTTTCCCTAATTATATAGTTTTGTTGAATGATTTAAAAACACTTAATTTCTATTCCAGAACGTATCTTTGAATTATTAATTTACAGACAGTGAAAATATTGTTTAATTACAAAGTTAAACAGTTTTGAGTTTCATAATATTCACTAACCCTCCCTGTTTGAAGAACAAACTAGAAAAATAGAATGAAAAAAACTTAGCAACTCCTAAAATCAATAAATATAATGAGTAGCGATATTATATTGTTTTGTTGAATTATTTAAAGCACTTAATTTCAATTCCAACACATATTTTTGAATGAATTACTGTTTTACGGGCGGTGAATATATTCTTTTACTCTGTATCAGTACGTTCCAACAACTCATTGTTATCATTCCCACTCAACGTCACCACCTCTACCTGACATTCCCCCTCCACACCTCTCGCCATAGGTAGCCAGGACTCAATTTTTCGTTAATAACCAGTCATGAGGCACGGAGGGAAGTTGGTTCTCGTCACCTTGCTTGGTTGTACAGCTAACCTCGTAAAATATTGGAAAATGAACAAACATTTACATAATTTAACATTGCAGTTTATTATTTCAGTGTATGTGAGAAAAGGTTTAATTATTTTTTTAAATATATTTTACAACCACACAATATACCTACCTTATATTTGTAAATGTCTAGCAGAAAATTGACGAAAATCAGTAAATGTCACATACCGCGTGAAATTATTTTTTATTTGTAACATTTTTTTTATTTATTTATGGACGCTCTTTAACATCTCAGGTCATCAGCGTCCCATTCAACTCAGGGCGTGAAACGGCCGACAAATTTTGCTCAGAGGCCTCTCTTTCAGGCTTGAGGTTCTTTTTCGTGCCGTAAATGTACGACACGGGACCCACGGCTTTACTTCCCTTCCGAAGGAAGCTATATTTAGGATTTTTATGCCCGAAAAAATCCATCGGTCCTGGCCGGGTTCGAACCCGCGATCTTGGGTATAGGAGGCAAGTATGGTAACCACTACACCACCAGGACCGATATTTGTAACATAAAAGTAAGTAGTAAACCCTGTGACGGTCTACAAAATCTTTTTCGTGCAACATTGCTTATTTTTACAAAAATTTTAACAGTTATTTGTTTCATTGTCGTGTTTTAAAAATAAATCGCGAAATGATGTGAAAAATATTCTCTTTTTTCGCGAAACATAGCTTTCTTTTTTGCAAGTTAAACATTGTATGCGACACATTTTAACAAATTTAATGAATTATCGTGATAAAAATGCAAATGTCTTATTAATATTTTATTGTGGTAACTCCTATCTATAATTGGAGTTGTACGTAGACTCCGAAATAATTAAACAAACTTTAAGAAACTACTGCACATCAGGATGAAATACTTACGTATCGGATGGTCGAGAGGAATAAAAATAAGAAAATGAGAAAATACGTCAACGAATAAGACTATTGCTAATCATACATAAGTATGTTTCATTATAAACGGTTTAATAAAGGGTAGAACGCAATGGAAGGTACAGAATAGCTATTTGCCTGTTATTCTAGAGTCGTTTGCACGTGTAGGTTTGCAAATGTTGACACTGATTGATAACGCTTTTGCACAACAAATTTTATAAGCTTGACACATTATCCCATTGGTTAATACACTGTATTCATAACATGTGAAATGATTACATTATTTAAAATTGTAGTTAAAATCTATATTTTAATATGCATTAAAAGCTAGTATAAAAGCAAAACAATTGGGAAAATATAACACGTGATATTCTTTTAGATAAAACACAGTTTAGAAATAATTGTTACTTCAGAAATTAAACATACTAAAACATATACAAACAAGAAATATACTGAATACGCTTGCACTTACACACATAGTTATTTATATGTAAAAATGGTAGGGTAATATTATAGAGATAGCAAGTATCTGGTACTTTACAGTATAAATAAAAAAATTTGGATTTTTGTAGAACAATTACAAATGTTTCTAATTAGTATATTTTCAAGTAAAAAGTTGACAAATGTGTCTTTGATAAAAACAGTGGCTTCTACAAACAACAATAAAAATGGGTGTATTCACTAAAAGGTATTACACTGTTTACATTAAAGTCTACTTGTTTTTTATTTTTTAGAAAAGTGTCGTTCTATTAAATTTCAAAGGTTGCATTTGAGTTATACAAACACACAATAAATAGAGAAATTAATTAAAAGGAATTGAAAGTTGCACAACGAAGATGTTGTCCAGTAATGTTTTTGCACATGTGCGTACCGATCTGGTGTATTATAGAGGAATATATGTATTAGACGTTTTACTATACTATAGTGTATGCATTTCAAATACAACATTGGGTATTGTCACAACGATTGCAAAAATATTCACTGAACTTATTTACGTAGTAATTCATATCCGCAACCTCCCATCTCATTACGCATGTTGTGGTACTATATGCTGTATCTTCGCTAAAAATGAAAGTATTCTTTATCACTGATATATTTGTAGTTGAGCAAATACGTATTTCAAAACCAGGTATAGCCACACAAGATGATGGCATGGTTTTATACCGGAAAATGTATTATTTCAACGACTAAGTCACCAGCGATACCTCACGTCCCCTCTTGGTTTTCAGCGAATGAGATGGTTTTCTACATCTCCTCGCCCAAGAATGAAGCGAAGAGACTAGTAAGATATACCTGATATATATAACCCTGACAAAAACCCAGAGCGAAGAGATTTGTAAGAAATACCTAACCTTATATATATATATATATATATATATATATATATATATATATTAAAACAGTAATTATAATATTACTAAAGGATAAAACACTAAGAAGAAGTCAAGTGTGAATTTTTCTTAGTGTTTTAACCTTTTGTACTATTATAATTACTGTTAATTTGTTACTTTGTTAATAGTGTTACTTTATTTTTATTTTACAAGTCTATATATAAAAGGTTAGATATGTAAAACACCGACAAAAACATTTAAACAGGAATTCGCAAAATATCAAAATGCATTTAACAAGGCAACCTTATTTTTTGTCAGCAATACCAGACCCTGGGGAAGACGACATTGAAAAGCCGTTAACACGTAAAAACACCTAATACAAGGCAAAACATTGCCAGATAAAAAAAAAAAATACCTGGCCCTGGGAGGCTGAAAAGCCTTCAGAAAGGCACTGTGACAGGTAGAAAGTTGCTTGAGATATAAATTATGTGCCACACAGCTTTCACCACGCTCAGTAAATAGCTGGAACCCGAGCTAGAACCATCACCGCAGCAGTTCGTTTAGAATATGTAAATTCTATTTTATATATTTTCCTAAAATATTGGAAATGAAGGCACTTTAATATTGCAACATAACAGTAATGTGCCCATAGCGGGACCTAAAATTATTTTTTAGCATCGTTAACTTTTTATTTTGCATAATAACAACTTTTTAATCCTATCCTTTTGCATAATAACAACCATTGTGAATAATAACAATTTTTAATTTGAGCAAATTTTTGGAATCGTAACATTTTTTTGCATTTGTTTTAATATATTTTACCGACACACAACATGCTTCACATCCACCATTCAATAAAAATAATGTTCACACATGAAAGCTTGCTTACCCACATCAGTTTTAATTGACATTTTATATAATCAATATAATAAAACCTCTTTTCACCAGATCTTTCAAAGTCTGCAAATTTCCGCTATTAAATAAAATAAAGTCCTTTCCCACCAAATCTTTGAAGGTAGATAAATTATCCGCAATTAAATAAACCCTCTCTTGAAGGTCTCCAAATTCCCATCCCACCATATCTTTTGCAGGTCGGTATTTCCGCCATTTTGTATAATTATATGTATAAAATAATCTCTCCTTAGTTGCTGCTGTGTGCTAGATGTCCCCCATTTTATAAAATAACTGCCCCGAAAACATGCTTGCCTGAAGGTCAGTAAGGACCTTCAACACCAAATATTGTTAGGGTAAAAAGTTTTTATAAACAGGAATTACAAAATATTGAATGTTAATTAGACAGAAATTCTTAAAAACATCAAAACTCCATTATTGAGAAACCTCTTACTAATTCTCCGTGAACAGATAGAATGCTTCCGAGTTTCTACGCAATGTCTCTTCTCGAAATAGCTATTGCTGACTGCTGTGTGTGAGGCCACTAGTGGTGCTAGCCGCAGAAGCTGGTTCGTCACCAGAAAAGGGGCATATATTACTAATATTAAGAGTGGCAGACGCACAAAAGTGTTCCATCTTTTCTCTTATTTCATCTACAAACCTATCATGACTGTTTTTCACATTCTGAGCCATCGTAAAAATTGCTTTGTTACATAATTTTTTTCAAATTGTCTACATCTTATAGCCTTTTCTCTCTTATGAACGAGTTAACATATCCAAATATAGAATTTCAAATCTACAGCTGTGGTTACGGCTGCCATTTTCGAACTGTTATCAGTTGTTAAGCTTTTAACAGGAGGGAAATGTGACATTAACTTAATACGAAGTTTAGCACGTTGTTAAAGTTACAACATTTTTGTTAATTTGAATGTTAAAGCAGTCTAACAGCATGTTAACTTTTAACATTCGTTGATGAAACTGGCCCTTAATAAACAGTGCTTAACATAGCAAAGATGTAAATCTTGCGCTGACCAATAAAGATATTGTTTTGTGCGCTAATTTTTTTAATATACCGCACCCATCTCATTAGTTTTATGTTACCCAGAGCTAACAGCGCAAGAGCGTTATATAACTAACGTGTGACCGAGCACAATCACTAGTGATTAGCACGCATGAAGGTGCGGCCACAGTCAAATGGACTGATGTAATAATTTTGGTGGCGTGAAACAGTGGCAGTAATGTTCATATTTATTTCCAAATTCGAAAAGCAAATGTACAATATGTTTTATCGATCCAACAACTTAGTGTGTGATAAATAATGCAAATACATTCGTGCACATGAATGGGTTTCTCTACAGGAATCGTAAAGATAAGACATGTGAAGTTTCATACCGCCTCCTAATTATTGTCCGGTCTACAACATTTTGCTGGTGAACAATTCATAAATCGCCCCATCGATGACCGGGCAGTATGAAATGCAAGCCCATGCTTTGTTATGCACTGAACCATTAGCTTCAGCAGACCGAGCGGCACCGTTCCTTTCGCGGATTTCGGCACAGGAACAGACGCTCTACTTTGATCCGCAAGTTCGCTGCCATACGCAACACTCTTGCATCATGGGAAACACAAAACAAATTACTTAAGTGCCGTATATTCAAAGATTACCCATTTGTTTCCCATTATTCACTTAAAACTATGCCTTGCTTCGTAATATAGGCATATTAAACTCTTTAATTGAAAAGTGGCCAACAAACAAACAAAAAAGCGAATATTCGCTTTTTACCAAGTTTAGTAATACTCCTTTCACCTAAACAAAAGTTATAGCTTAATTTTGGAATCGAAAGTCTTATGAGATTGATTGAAAGTTAAAATAGTTAGACATGCGTAACGTTTCAAAAAAGGTAAATATTCAATAATTACTGAGAATTATATTTCTACTTATGAAGTGCATTTTGCTTGGTGCAAGATGTCCGTCAGTCCTGGAAGACGTAATGGAAACCGTTTATTTTCATCGTCTTCAGAACGACCTCCTCCTTCTTCACAACAACCATCCGCTGACCCACAGCTGATTTTTGAAACGACGGAACAGAAAAATGTCACACAGAGGAAGGTCTGATATTTTTTCAGGTAAATATTGAGCAAAGTGACAGCATTGATTGTCTTGGCGAAGGCTCTAAACAGGTGGATGCAATCAGTGCGTTTTCGTTCAGAACGGTCAAAACAGCATTGTAATACTCCCCATTAACCGTGGTTTGTGGGGGGGGGGGGAGCTTCATAATAAACCATTACACTTTGTTTGAAGAAGGAAATTACCATAACCTTTCCTGCCGACCTTCTTTGGTGATGAAAAACCAGATGATTTCTAGCCTGAGCTCACCTGTTTGCTTTCGGGGTCGTAATGGTGAAGCCATATCACGGTAATGATCGCCATGCTCCACTACCTCCCGACTTTCGTCCACTCGCACCATTTTCTCTTCAAACATCAGTAATCTCGGCACAGACGCGTGCAGAATGGTGAACGAGCAATAATTCGCCGATTTTTCGAACATTGTTAATCGTGGTCTCGTTTATTGTAGTGGTTGGAGCGCCTTGACCGCTCTGCTTTGTTTTTGAAACACCGAAGTGTGGTTGATTGTGGCAGAACATTGTCGCCATATGCTTGCTGTAACATACCGGATTTCTGTAGACGGAAGCAAAATTCCGCAGCGCCGTTCGAAGCGGCTCCGTTTTACGCAGCCATTTGGCAAACAGTTGCTCTTTGCTGACCCTCTGCACTAAGACGCATGCGCGCAGGTGCTTCCATGTTTAACTATCATGTGCGATCTTTTAGTTCTTCTAATGAAAATTGTTTCACCACCTTATCTTCAACGTGTGATCGCAGAAAAATTATTCTCAGTCTTTATTGACTGTTCCTTGTATTAATAAGTTGTTGAATAAACGAAAATAGAAATGGGTGAAAACACTAAAAGTGGCAAAGGAATAGAGAAAGAGGGTTAAAATGATAAGAAATACAGAATGTTGTTCTCACTTATTTCTTTACTACACACTGCCTAAGGAACACCAGTTTAGATAAATGTAATAATTGAATCATACAATAATTAGCAAAAGCAAAATTTATTATTTTATTAATTTTAAGAATAGTAACACACAATCAGAAAGTCTCCCGTAATGCTTGTGCCATCATCTCCTGCATTAAATACTTCTCCACACCCTTTCGGTCATCTAAAAGTCTCTCCCTCTGGGGCAGGTCGCTCAAGAAGCACTGGACACTTCGGCAGTAGGAAGAACATGCTGTCTGCTTGATTCTTGTGCACGGAGTTGAAGAGCAGCTTCCCTGCACAAGCCTTTCCTAAGTTCAAGTCACTGTCGCACCAAACAGGGGCAAGTTACCGCTTGACCCACTCTTAGGCACAGAAATCCGGCTTATGTAATCTTTGCTTTACCTAATGTTGTTCTTCTGAACTACACATTTTTGATGTTCCGGTATTCAGAGCCCTAGCAACACAAGGTGTTTTCCCATTTCAAACTATTCCAGTCGCCATCAACATCACTCTCGATTAAACGAGCCGCTGGCGACAACGTGCTCGCATTAAATATAACGCCAGTAAGAAATGTAATAATGTTCAAACATGCAAATTACGTAATGTATCAAATACCAACCCATTATTCTATTGAGTTTGTAGTCATTCCATACTGGTGTGGCGTTATTATAGTAGACTTCTGAGGTCGGAGCGTCCGGAAATGATTTACGATAGCGGTGTTTCAAGAATACCTGGCAATTTATGGCCACGTCCATTCTTAGGACGAGAGACTAAAGGTAATATCCCCTGCAGAGTTTCTAGCGAAAGGACTGTGTGCATTTTGTTCAATTAGTGAAAGGTGGACTGCAGTTTAACTGTGGTATTTGGCAAGAAGCTCCTGCACAGAAAGTTTACAACTGGGTCATTGGGTTCACACACAAGAATGCCGTGACGATCTGAAAGATATGCACACACTTTGGGTTCTGCGGGACTTGACACAGGTACAGAAGAACAAAGAGTTGAAGCTTGTCGCGGGCTATTTGGAAATGCTTAATGATGTGACTCTTGCACACCAATCCAGGTAGTTCCCGCTGCGGCAAGTAAGCTGGTGATTGCTGTCTTTTGGAAAACATTAGACATAATGCTAATAGAACTGGCTTCCTCAAGGGTAAACACGGCTTAGTCACAGGACTCAGCAGTGGCGACAACCTGACAATGCGCGGCCCTGCACCATCAACATTGGCACCGCTGGGGTTCATTGTTGTGGCGCACCCAATCTCACTCCGTCTGATAATGCCTTATTCGACAATATGAAAGACTCGCTAAGTGGACATCAACGAGGAAATTCAGGCAGCTGTCTGGTGGCGCAGTACTCCCAAATAGTGGTTTGTCGCGATGCCATAGTGAATTTACCGCGAAGATGACAATGGTGGGGAGTATATTGAGAGATCTCATGTTCGTTGCATATTAAACTGTTGTAAACCATTCCAGAATGTGAAATACAATTTATAGTGAACGTTATACTTGTGTACATCTCTGTTACATTAGAATACAAATGAAGAATTCCTCTTAAGTTTCAACTTCCTTGCAGTCAAGGCTAAGAAGGCAAAGCCTATGATGCACTGGCATCAACAAAATGAAATAAGACGCACCATGACACATGGATTTCACTATAAAGTCTGGAACACCGTTTTATGTGCAAAAACTTGAGACAGACATTACCCAAGATTACATGAACGAAAGGAGACCGAGAAAGTTTTATGCATGTTATATGCTTCTCTTAATTTTATAATTGTTCGGAGCCGGGCAATGCTTCCAAAATTTCATATTAAGTTATTCATTGTGCAGAAGGGAAACAGCATTGATTAGGTTAGGTCGAGGAAGTTGTACAATCATTATTTTTGATAGCCATTTAGTCTCATTAGCATCTTTTTATTTTCTTTATACATCGTTTTTACAAAGTATATAATAGAGAAGCTATTTTGGCGATGTGGCGACTTTATACCAGCCTGAAACAAAACATGCCACTGTTACGTACGTTTTTTATTGTAGATATTGAAAATAAAACATTAATTAAAAAAAGGTTGTTACCTTTCAGGTTTTCTCTTGCCCATGGTTGCGATGAAAGAGGTAGGGCCTCCAACTCCTGTATGCCTGCAATTCAGTTAACAATATCAGAAACAGAACTTAACTTAGTGGTGTTCTTCAAGTGGCAGCGAAGCATGCTTCTGTGTTTAAATTTGTTTTGTATTTTTTTAAAAAAAGACACTTTGCAGTGTTCTAAAAGTTCTCGGCCTGACTGAAAGATGTCGTGAAGATGAGCAAATTACCATGAATCTTGTTAAGCATCAAGCTTCAGATGGTATGCTGCAAAGTTTTAGACACGTAAGTGCAATCATCTGTTTGTAATGATAGTGTAAACAAAATTGTGTTAACATTTTCTACAAAATAGATAAAACTGAAATACGATTTGTCATAAAATACTTACTTTTGAAGGGTTTAACCCCAAGAGAAATACAAAAGTAGTTACATTCCACATTAAAGGAGTCTTCCCCTTGTTTTCGATAGTTAAAAAGTGGGCTGCTGAATTTAAGCGTGGTCGTACATCCATTCAAGATGACGAGCGCTCAGGGCGTCCCAAAACTGCTACAACCAACGTGATTATGAGAAGAATTCACAATGCCGTACTCAAAGATCTGGCTGAAGGTACGCGAGTTGGCTGACATGGCAAAGACCTCGATAGGCCATGCTCATTATATTTTACACGAAGTTTTAGGTATAAACTTTCCCCTCGATGGGTGCCACTTTTGTTAACAATGGACCAAAACAGTTAACATTTCGCAAGTGTTTAGACTTGTTTAAACGCAATTCCAGCGAGTTTCATAGCATTAGACTGATTCATCACTATGCGTCAGAGACGAAAGAGCGGAACAAACAGTGGGTGGCACCAAAAAAATGCAAAAACGTTTCCATCTGTTAGAAAAATTATGGCTATAGTTTTCTGGAATTCTCATAGTGTGATCTCGTAGACTACCTCCAGAAGGGCAGAACCATCACCGAGGAGTATTACGCTTCACTACTGGACCAAATGAAGGATGCTAATCAGACTAAACGTTCACACCTTGCAAAAAAGAAAGATCTCTTTCATCACCATAATGCGCTTTTACCCCAATCTGGGATTATGGCTGTAAAACTGCACGACCTTCGCTTTCAAATACTTCCACATTCACTGGATTTGCCTCCCAAACCTGAAGAAATGACTGGGTGGACGAAGATTCAATCAGTGATGAGGGCGAAGCTGAGATAGACGCTTATTTTTCACAGTTGGGCAAATCTTATTTTATTGAGGGTTTTAAAAAATTGGAAAGTTGTTGGACTAAATATATTGATTTACAAGGCGACTATGTTAAAATATTTAAAAAAATCTTCTAAATTTTGGCCATACCTAGAACTTTTAGAACGTCCTTCGTAGATAAGCACCTACAGAATCACAAAGAAGCCGAACATATATTTCAAACATTTTCTTTGGTGAAAAAAAATATTGAATAATATTTATGGAATTTAAAAAATTGGTTGCACGGCCGGCTGTATCACGCTAGGTAGCTGAGATGTAAAATCGCACGTGAGCGGACAAGGTTTATAACTAAAGCACAGTACACATGGTGAGCAAAAAAGTTCTGTCAGTTTCACATCAGACACTTGAGATCATCATATTCTGACTAAAATAGTGTCTTTAGTATCGCTACGGGAAGTTTTTTCCAGATCGCAATGCTTTGTAATTGCTGTCCTGAGAGGTGGAAAGGAAAAGATGATAGTGTACTATTAGCTTTTACATTATCGTACACAATGAAGTTTGGGGGTTAATCGCCGGTCAGCAAGAGATCTTCCTGCAGCTAGAGAAGTGCAAGTGTTTGACCGCGCTTAACTATGGGCAATTACGTTTGAACAGACAGAACGTTTTGGTCAAATACTTTAATGTCATTGTCTTGAGACTTGGTAATACAACATATATAGCTTATTTTGGGATGAAGAGGTCTTGCCTTAGATCATGTTGAGCAGCTGGTCTCTTATTGGACAAGGCCCAGGACAGCATGGTGCCTCTTCTCTCCCGCTTACCTGCAACAGTTAGTACCAACCTTGAAGGACATTCAACTGAAGTTATATTAGTATACTGTAATTTCAAATATTAAAAAACTTTTTTCTCCCTCCCCAACACGTGCTAAAATTGTATTAAACATTTCGTTCAGGTTAGGCCTACCCTGAGGCATACGAGGACGGTGGTAAATTACGAAATTTTGTTAGGCGGCATACCTGTTAGTAAGCGTAATTCTTTTGTTCAAATTTTCAAACAGATGCATCGCACAGTTACCTTTAGTGTTCGGTGTAACACGGATAACGACGGGTATCATGCAGTGATAAAACAGTGGACTGCGGTCAAATATATTTAAACGTGGCTCATACCGCACCCACGTTTGAGGTTTCTTCTAAACAAATGATCCATAAAATTCATGGTATCTTCACATTAATTATTCGTGAGATTGCTGAGTTGATACGCATGTCATATGGACGGAAACATAATGTCATCATGCAAGTGAAGAAACTAAATGTTTGTTGACTTCAGACCAAAAACGCACGAGGAAGGACATTTCAAAATCGTGTTTGGGCCAGCATAATTCGAATGACTTCTGGCGTCGTTTCGACCCACCACTGCATCCCGAGATAAAACGGCAGTTGGCCGAGGGGAAAGTGCACCGAAAAAAGCTAAAACCGTTATTTTGCCGGAAAAGTGGTTCACAAACAGTGACTGGCTGTTAATTGGACCGTTTGCATAGAGTTGAAGCAGAAGTAAACAACAATGACAAGCAAAAAAATGCGTCGGCTATTGCGATGACAAAAGTGCACCAACCCGGTTTTAAAAATGCTATTCCCTAGATTTGGGCCCATGTGACTTTTTTCTTTCCTAATCAGAAAAAATAGCTGGGGGGGGGGGAAATTTCTTCGAATGAAGAGGTTATCTATATATATTCTGAGGGAATAAAAATATTAGAATCTCGCTGGACCAAATGTAGTGAGTTCGCAGGAGTTTATGTTTGTTTTTTTGTTGTGTGTGTGTGTGTGTGTTTGTTTTTTGTTTTTGTTTTTTTTTGCAAAAGCAAAGTTTCTTACTTGGCCACAGTAAGCTAAACTGTGTTTCGCTCACGTGGATTTTTCTTTATAATTTCCCCGATTTAGCCACGTGTCCACAGTGCTAAGCTTTACTCAATATCGAAAGAAGACTGACTAAATCAATAATGTTTATGTGTAGTTTTGTTTTGTTGAGTAATTAAGTTTAATTGTTAACAAAGTGAAATTTTACAAGAAAAAGCAAGTTAGTCTGAATTTGAATTATTTGATTCTTGGCTATAATTTCATTAAGAAATAATTAGAGAATAATGATTATATAAATGCACACATTTCCTTTTATTGCGTTTCCGCTAGACAAGGACAAAGAGAATCAGGTGCGCGGAATGGAAGAAACGAATTATGGCTGCCTGATGGGTTACTGTATTAATTATTGAAGTGCAAGGAAATAAAGAGATGTGCAAATAGTCGGGAACTTCGCGGCACTCACCTGCTGCATCGGGAACTGGCGACAGTACAGATGCCCGGTAGAAATCTGCAACATAGCACAAGAACACCGTGTTTGTAGTTTAGAAACCTTACTGGTAATATCTCCGTTGAAAATATAACCAATTGGAATAGGGTGTTTTTATGTAAGGAAGAATGTGTTCCAGCCATTTGCTACTTACAAGGACAGAGGAAAACCTCCCGAGACCTCACACTAAAATACCATCTCGGTCATCTTTGTAAATAATTTATTAAGAGATATAATTCCCGCATCCCTTCTTAAAAAATTGACGACAATCAGTTAAGGCGCGCCTTGCAACAGTGGAACGTTTGTAATTTAAAACACACTACATTTTCTCTATCTTTCCATACAAGTATTCAGTTGGATTCTGATTACTAATAATATTTGCTTCTGAATGAAGCTATTCCGGTTGTACCCAGAAATGATTTCTGAAAATTTTCTTCAAATTTTCATCGATTCTACCCACTAGGTACCGAAAATGACAATAAAAAGTGTGTATATATGTATATATATACAATTAATAGAGTAATAAAAACTTCTAAAAAGCATAAAAACTCATAAAAAACACTCAGAGTGCAATATAAAAAGGTTCACATAAACTTTCACACTAAAAACCGTAAAATTGAACACTAAAATCACACTATATTTCGAGCTTGGCTCTTGGTCACGTGATGAAAATGAACTCATCAAAGTTCATTTTCATCACGTGACCAAGAGCCAAGCTCGAAATATAGTGTGATTTTAGTGTTCAATTTTACGGTTTTTAGTGTGAAAGTTTATGTGAACCTTTTTATATTGCACTCTGAGTGTTTTTTATGTATATATATACATATATACATGTGTGTGTGTGTTATTTTTTATTGTTCACTCCACGAAACTCGTGTGTGTCATTGAAATAAAACACGAAAAATAATTGCTGAAAATGAGCGAAATCAGACTCTTAGCAGCGGTTTACCTGAAACCGAATATTTAAAAAGCTAAAGTTTGCAACATATATATTTATCAATCTATTTTCTTTATTTTGGTATTTAATGAAAGTTTTCTGACCAACAAATGGTTCTGAATTACTAATTTGTTTATAATTATGAACTTGAATTAGAATTAATTGAGACTATTGATACAGTAATATATGTTAAAACACCCATAAATGTAGTTCATTACATCAGCTTCATTTAAAAAAAGACTCATAACTCTGTATCTCATATGTTCAGAGTTATTCCAAAGTTTATATGTATATCGTAAATTTTCTTATTATTTTATTTATTATGAGTGATGTATCCATATTAATACAAGTTCTGAAATTTTCACAATTCAAAGTAAAAAATTGTGGAAAATAGAAAATTGACTGACCTGTCCCCTTAAGAGATATTGAAAAAGGAACAAAATAAACGGTCTCAGCAATGTTCCGAAGTGCAAGAAGAAAGCTCTATATCTTTAGTTTTTCCAGCAAAGACAAAAAGATAATTCAATTCAGGACCATCCCAAGACAAAGTTTTAAGAAATGAAGAAGAATGGAATATTTGAGCAAGTGCCGGTTGGCAACTAACCTTCTGTTTATAATGCACTTCTGAAAACAATACAAGAAAAACTGAAGGAGTTGCAGGCGATCAATTGTCATCAGCTCCTGTCACTAACAGTTCGGTAAGTCAATTAAGTAAGTTGCAAATTGATGTAGCGCTCCGTTATGTGACTTTTACAGGCAAAAGAACAATCATCAAGAAATGCTTCCCATCTAAGGTGAGAAGTGCCTGTCACGTCAAACTGTTTATCATTGGGTGCAGGAATTCTTGAAGGGCGGACAGTATCGAAGACTAACATCGCGTCGGCCGCTAACGGGGATTGCCACAGAGGCGAATTTGCAACGCAAAACTTAATCCGAGCAGACAGAAGAGTAACTTCAGACACTATAGCTGCTGGCATGGACTGCCTCACAACTAAATCTCGTATTTTTATGTAAATGCCTTTTTAGTTCCTGTAATTTAATGTGCAAAATAATTGCAGGTGTTGCAATTCATGGAAAATTATACTTATACTCATTATACGCTTTCATAGTGCCTAAAACTGCCTAAACAATTAATTTTTAAGAAATAATACAGTTATGGTTGTTATTAAATTTGTTTCTATGCGAAACGGCACCACACCGACGTGCGAAGACTACAGGCGAATTCTTGTCAACAGTGAAAAGCTAACCATTCACCGCTAGCCGCGCCAATAATTCAAATGTTTCTCATTAACGTTTTAACTACCATCCAAGATGAATGCTTCTGTGACAATGTTCTTTGATGGCATGCCTTCCCCTCCACATCTTGTAGCAACCAGAGAGCTCCATAAAGCCAATGACTAGTTCATTGTAAACAAAAGTTTACAGATGGTGTTGAAGAGAGCACGGCTCTGCACAGCCGCTACTTCAGCCTCTTCCCTTCTGAAATATTCTGTCCTAACCTTAAACACGTCACCTGTTTGGCCCTCTTTCACCGAATCTGAGAAACCACAAGTCCTTAAGTCACTACCCTTATCTGCGGTATGAAGAAAACTTTCATCCCGCACTGCGTTCTTCATCCTCAACCCCTGGGATAGAGACAGCTCTATGTGTGTGTGGAACACGCTGCTTCCTACTGACAGAAAGTACAGCTTGTGTTTTGTTTGCAAATTCAGCATTGAAGCGAGATCTTGTTTCATTCTTGCCCTCAACAATAGCGAAGCCGGAACGCAAAGGACACTGTCGAATCAGGTGCAAGAAGTTAGTTTTTTTTTGTTTGTTTATTTAAGGATGCTCTTTAACATCTCAGGTCATCAGCTTCCCATTCTATTTAGGGCGTGAAACGGTCGACAAATTTTGCTCAGAGGCCTCTCTTTCAGGCTTCAGGTTCTTTTTCGTGCCGTAAATGTACGACACGGGATCCACGGCTTTACTTCCCTTCCGAAGGAAGCCATACTTACGATTTTTACGCCCGAAAAATCCATCGATCCTGGCCGGGTTAGAACCCGCGACCTTGGGTTTAGAAGTCGAAGGCAAGTACGGTTACCACTACACCACCATGACCAACACAAGAAGTTAGTGAAAAGTAGTGCTGCTAAGGGATAAAATAAGGTGCAAGTGGGAGGAAGTGAATGAAGAAAAATCCCGCATATGCTGTAATTGTCTGAATTGTAAATGCTTTGTTTGGGCAAGGTGGCGAAATTTAAGAAAAATGTAACAAAATATAAATTTGCTCTTATAACATCTGTGTTAGTAGAAATATCATTTTCAGTGTTTCAAATGATTTTAACAGTCAAAAGACTTAGCTAACTGTTGAAAATTTGGAGAAAATCTTGATAATATACCGTGTTGCAAATTATGAACACAAATAAGGTGTGATGCTAGTAGTCATACTAATAAATATGTAAAACACTTACTTTCCAGCTTTATTAAAAATATAGTACCTAATTTAATTTTAGATGCCAAAACACAAAAATTTTCTTGTCAAATCAAATCATTTTGTAATCTATTTTAGGTACCTATAATTCCGACGTCTACTCATAATGCATTACAGGTTAGAGTTTCACAATGGGTGCCGTGCATGTAACCCCACATAACAAAATGCAAAGACTGGTTCTGGCATTACAGCATTTAAATCGCTACCACGATTAAGAACACGAGAGGTGATTAGTTTTGGGTTCAACATTACCAATCCGAACAAGGCGTACTTCACCTGCAAAAAAATAAGTAAATAAATCAAAATAATATGACACCATCCCTCGGGAAAGTGATGGTCTCATCTACTCACTGTATTCCTGCCTCAAGGAAAAGCCATAAATGCAAACTTCTACTGCTTAATTTTCAGGACACTTCTTAAAGCCATTCAACGGAAGCGACCAGGACTACTCGCCAGGGGCGTGTTGCTCTTGTATGACAATGCGTGTCCTCATACTGCCAACAAGACAAATCAGACGCTGCGAAATTTCAAGTAGAAAGTTTTCGAGCATCCTCCATATAGTCCTGACCTGGCTTTAAGCGACTTCCACCTGTTCAGTCCTCTTAAACGTCAACTTTCGGGTGAACATTTTCCCGACGATGAAGCTGTAGAAGGAAAAGTCACACCTGGTTCTGACAGCAGCCCAAAGAATTTAGGAGCTTGTGAAACGATGCCTCAATGAACAAGCAGATTATGCTGAAAAATATTATTTTTCAAATTTAATTTTAAGCTGTATATCCATTTGTAATTTACTTAATGACTTACCCTCGTTGTTTGAAAAATCTGTCAAACCAAAAGTATCTATATCAGCCCTAGCTGCCATCTACAAGAGCTAGAAAAATGTTTGAATGGGTCGCGAAAATTTTAAAAGTTTATATCCCAGTCAACTAAAAAACTTTAATAGAAATGTTTTATTCACAAAATCATTCTGTTTATCGATACTTCACCTTTACATGTGAGGAGGCAGAACTACAGTACAGTGTATTCAACATCATCAGCTTATCCTCAGCCTATGGATCAGGCAGTGTTCGAGAATTTGAAAAGGAGATCAGCTGCATGCAAAACTATCTGGATAAATGTTCTATCTGAGATTCCATATTGCTGGATCCTGGGAGGAAATAAACCAATAAAAAAAGTATTATGGTATAATATTTTTCTATAAATCATTCATAACCTGTATAACATGTTTTGTCAAACTGATTATGAAGCTAATGAGAGAGAAGTTTGCCATTGTAGCTTTATGAAAAGATTACCAGGATATGAAAATAGTTAACCAACTGTAATTCAGGAGTTGAAGGTCACTGATGATGACATTGCAGGATGTCTGAAAAGGTGGACTTAGTGATGGAGAACAAGAAGGAAAATGTTCAAATTACCAAGGCAAGCTGACTGCAGTGATGGCGAACAAGAAGGAAAATGTTCAAATTACAATGAAAGCTGACTATAGTGATAGTGAACAAGAAGGAAAATGCTCAAATTACCAAGGAAAGCTGACTACAGAGATGGTGAACAAGAAGAAGGAAAATGTTCAAATTACAATGAAAGCTGACTACAGAGATGGTGAACAAGAAGAAGGAAAATGCTCAAATTACCAAGGAAAACTGACTACAGAGATGGTGAACAAGAAGAAGGAAAATGTTCAAATTACAATGAAAGCTGACTACAGAGATGGTGAACAAGAAGAAGGAAAATGTTCAAATTACAATGAAAGCTGACTACAGAGATGGTGAACAAGAAGAACGAAAATGTTCAAATTACAATGAAAGCTGACTACAGAGATGGTGAACAAGAAGAAGGAAAATGTTCAAATTACAATGAAAGCTGTCTACAGAGATGGTGAACAAGAAGAAGGAAAATGTTAAAATTACAATGAAAGCTGTCTACAGAGATGGTGAACAAGAAGAAGGAAAATGTTCAAATTACAATGAAAGCTGACTACAGAGATGGTGAACAAGAAGAAGGAAAATGTTCAAATTACAATGAAAGCTGACTACAGAGATGGTGAACAAGAAGAAGGAAAATGTTCAAATTACAATGAAAGCTGACTATAGTGATAGCGACCAAGAAGGAAAATGCTCAAATTACCAAGGAAAGCTGACTACAGAGATGGTGAACAAGAAGAAGGAAAATGCTCAAATTACAATGAAAGCTGACTACAGAGATGGTGAACAAGAAGAAGGAAAATGTTCAAATTACAATGAAAGCTGACTACAGAGATGGTGAACAAGAAGGAAAATGTTCAAATTACAATGAAAGCTGACTACAGAGATGGTGAACAAGAAGGAAAATGTTCAAATTACAATGAAAGCTGACTACAGAGATGGTGAAAACAAGAAGAAGGAAAATGTTCAAATTACAATGAAAGCTGACTACAGAGATGGTGAACAAGAAGAAGGAAAATGTTCAAATTACAATGAAAGCTGACTATAGTGATAGCGAACAAGAAGGAAAATGCTCAAATTACCAAGGAAAACTGACTACAGAGATGGTGAACAAGAAGGAAAATGTTCAAATTACAAGGAAAGCTGACTACAGAGATGGTGAAAAAAAAGGAAAATGCTCAAATTACAAGGAAAGCTGACTATAGTGATAGCGAACAAGAAGGAAAATGCTCAAATTACAATGAAAGCTGACTACAGAGATGGTGAACAAGAAGGAAAATGCTCAAATTACAATGAAAGCTGACTATAGTGATAGCGAACAAGAAGGAAAATGCTCAAATTACCAAGGAAAGCTGACTACAGAGATGGTGAACAAGAAGAACGAAAATGTTCAAATTACAATGAAAGCTGACTACAGAGATGGTGAACAAGAAGAAGGAAAATGTTCAAATTACAATGAAAGCTGTCTACAGAGATGGTGAACAAGAAGAAGGAAAATGTTCAAATTACAATGAAAGCTGTCTACAGAGATGGTGAACAAGAAGGAAAATGTTCAAATTACAAGGAAACCTGACTACAGAGATGGTGAACAAGAAGAACGAAAATGTTCAAATTACAATGAAAGCTGACTACAGAGATGGTGAAAACAAGAAGAAGGAAAATGTTCAAATTACAATGAAAGCTGACTACAGAGATGGTGAACAAGAAGGAAAATGTTCAAATTACAAGGAAAGCTGACTACAGAGATGGTGAACAAGAAGAACGAAAATGTTCAAATTACAATGAAAGCTGACTACAGAGATGGTGAACAAGAAGAAGGAAAATGTTCAAATTACAATGAAAGCTGTCTACAGAGATGGTGAACAAGAAGGAAAATGTTCAAATTACAATGAAAGCTGACTACAGAGATGGTGAACAAGAAGGAAAATGTTCAAATTACAAGGAAACCTGACTACAGAGATGGTGAACAAGAAGAACGAAAATGTTCAAATTACAATGAAAGCTGTCTACAGAGATGGTGAACAAGAAGAAGGAAAATGTTCAAATTACAATGAAAGCTGTCTACAGAGATGGTGAACAAGAAGAAGGAAAATGTTCAAATTACAATGAAAGCTGACTACAGAGATGGTGAACAAGAAGGAAAATGTTCAAATTACAAGGAAAGCTGACTACAGAGATGGTGAACAAGAAGAAGGAAAATGTTCAAATTACAATGAAAGCTGACTACAGAGATGGTGAACAAGAAGAAGGAAAATGTTCAAATTACAATGAAAGCTGTCTACAGAGATGGTGAACAAGAAGAAGGAAAATGTTCAAATTACAATGAAAGCTGTCTACAGAGATGGTGAACAAGAAGGAAAATGTTCAAATTACAATGAAAGCTGACTACAGAGATGGTGAACAAGAAGGAAAATGTTCAAATTACAAGGAAAGCTGACTACAGAGATGGTGAACAAGAAGAAGGAAAATGTTCAAATTACAATGAAAGCTGACTACAGAGATGGTGAACAAGAAGAAGGAAAATGTTCAAATTACAATGAAAGCTGTCTACAGAGATGGTGAACAAGAAGAAGGAAAATGTTCAAATTACAATGAAAGCTGACTATAGTGATAGCGACCAAGAAGGAAAATGCTCAAATTACCAAGGAAAGCTGACTACAGAGATGGTGAACAAGAAGAAGGAAAATGTTCAAATTACAATGAAAGCTGACTACAGAGATGGTGAACAAGAAGGAAAATGTTCAAATTACAATGAAAGCTGACTACAGAGATGGTGAACAAGAAGAAGGAAAATGTTCAAATTACAATGAAAGCTGTTTACAGAGATGGTGAACAAGAAGAAGGAAAATGTTCAAATTACAATGAAAGCTGACTACAGAGATGGTGAACAAGAAGAAGGAAAATGTTCAAATTACAATGAAAGCTGACTACAGAGATGGTGAACAAGAAGAAGGAAAATGTTCAAATTACAATGAAAGCTGACTATAGTGATAGCGAACAAGAAGAAGGAAAATGCTCAAATTACCAAGGAAAGCTGACTGCAGAGATGGTGAAAACAAGAAGAAGGAAAATGTTCAAATTACAATGAAAGCTGACTACAGAGATGGTGAACAAGAAGCAGGAAAATGTTCAAATTACAATGAAAGCTGTCTACAGAGATGGTGAACAAGAAGGAAAATGTTCAAATTACAATGAAAGCTGACTACAGAGATGGTGAACAAGAAGAAGGAAAATGTTCAAATTACAATGAAAGCTGACTACAGAGATGGTGAACAAGAAGAAGGAAAATGTTCAAATTACAATGAAAGCTGACTACAGAGATGGTGAACAAGAAGAAGGAAAATGTTCAAATTACAATGAAAGCTGACTATAGTGATAGCGAACAAGAAGAAGGAAAATGCTCAAATTACCAAGGAAAGCTGACTGCAGAGATGGTGAAAACAAGAAGAAGGAAAATGTTCAAATTACAATGAAAGCTGACTACAGAGATGGTGAACAAGAAGAAGGAAAATGTTCAAATTACAATGAAAGCTGACTACAGAGATGGTGAACAAGAAGGAAAATGTTCAAATTACAAGGAAAGCTGACTACAGAGATGGTGAAAAAAAAGGAAAATGCTCAAATTACAAGGAAAGCTGACTATAGTGATAGCGAACAAGAAGGAAAATGCTCAAATTACAATGAAAGCTGACTACAGAGATGGTGAACAAGAAGGAAAATGCTCAAATTACAATGAAAGCTGACTATAGTGATAGCGAACAAGAAGGAAAATGCTCAAATTACCAAGGAAAGCTGACTACAGAGATGGTGAACAAGAAGAACGAAAATGTTCAAATTACAATGAAAGCTGACTACAGAGATGGTGAACAAGAAGAAGGAAAATGTTCAAATTACAATGAAAGCTGACTACAGAGATGGTGAACAAGAAGAAGGAAAATGTTCAAATTACAATGAAAGCTGTCTACAGAGATGGTGAACAAGAAGGAAAATGTTCAAATTACAATGAAAGCTGACTACAGAGATGGTGAACAAGAAGAAGGAAAATGTTCAAATTACAATGAAAGCTGACTACAGAGGTGGTGAACAAGAAGAAGGAAAATGTTCAAATTACAATGAAAGCTGACTACAGAGATGGTGAACAAGAAGAAGGAAAATGTTCAAATTACAATGAAAGCTGACTATAGTGATAGCGAACAAGAAGAAGGAAAATGCTCAAATTACCAAGGAAAGCTGACTGCAGAGATGGTGAAAACAAGAAGAAGGAAAATGTTCAAATTACAATGAAAGCTGACTACAGAGATGGTGAACAAGAAGAAGGAAAATGTTCAAATTACAATGAAAGCTGTCTACAGAGATGGTGAACAAGAAGGAAAATGTTCAAATTACAATGAAAGCTGACTATAGTGATAGCGAACAAGAAGGAAAATGCTCAAATTACAATGAAAGCTGACTATAGTGATAGCGAACAAGAAGGAAAATGCTCAAATTACAATGAAAGCTGACTACAGAGATGGTGAACAAGAAGGAAAATGTTCAAATTACAAGGAAAGCTGACTACAGAGATGGTGAACAAGAAGGAAAATGTTCAAATTACAATGAAAGCTGACTACAGAGATGGTGAACAAGAAGAAGGAAAATGTTCAAATTACAATGAAAGCTGACTACAGAGATGGTGAACAAGAAGAAGGAAAATGTTCAAATTACAATGAAAGCTGACTACAGAGATGGTGAACAAGAAGGAAAATGTTCAAATTACAAGGAAAGCTGACTACAGAGATGGTGAAAAAAAAGGAAAATGCTCAAATTACAAGGAAAGCTGACTATAGTGATAGCGAACAAGAAGGAAAATGCTCAAATTACAATGAAAGCTGACTACAGAGATGGTGAACAAGAAGGAAAATGCTCAAATTACAATGAAAGCTGACTATAGTGATAGCGAACAAGAAGGAAAATGCTCAAATTACAAGGAAAGCTGACTACAGAGATGGTGAACAAGAAGAACGAAAATGTTCAAATTACAATGAAAGCTGACTACAGAGATGGTGAAAACAAGAAGAAGGAAAATGTTCAAATTACAATGAAAGCTGACTACAGAGATGGTGAACAAGAAGGAAAATGTTCAAATTACAAGGAAAGCTGACTACAGAGATGGTGAACAAGAAGAACGAAAATGTTCAAATTACAATGAAAGCTGACTACAGAGATGGTGAACAAGAAGAAGGAAAATGTTCAAATTACAATGAAAGCTGTCTACAGAGATGGTGAACAAGAAGGAAAATGTTCAAATTACAATGAAAGCTGACTACAGAGATGGTGAACAAGAAGGAAAATGTTCAAATTACAAGGAAACCTGACTACAGAGATGGTGAAAACAAGAAGAAGGAAAATGTTCAAATTACAATGAAAGCTGACTACAGAGATGGTGAACAAGAAGAAGGAAAATGTTCAAATTACAATGAAAGCTGACTATAGTGATAGCGAACAAGAAGGAAAATGCTCAAATTACAATGAAAGCTGACTATAGTGATAGCGAACAAGAAGGAAAATGCTCAAATTACAATGAAAGCTGACTACAGAGATGGTGAACAAGAAGGAAAATGTTCAAATTACAAGGAAAGCTGACTACAGAGATGGTGAACAAGAAGGAAAATGTTCAAATTACAAGGAAAGCTGACTGTAGTGATAGCGAACAAGAAGGAAAATGCTCTAATTACAATGAAAGCTGACTACAGAGATGGTGAACAAGAAGAAGGAAAATGTTCAAATTATAATGAAAGCTGACTACAGAGATGGTGAACAAGAAGAAGGAAAATGTTCAAATTATAATGAAAGCTGACTATAGTGATAGCGAACAAGAAGGAAAATGCTCAAATTACAATGAAAGCTGACTACAGAGATGGTGAACAAGAAGGAAAATGTTCAAATTACAAGGAAAGCTGACTACAGAGATGGTGAACAAGAAGGAAAATGTTCAAATTACAAGGAAAGCTGACTGTAGTGATAGCGAACAAGAAGGAAAATGCTCAAATTACAATGAAAGCTGACTACAGAGATGGTGAACAAGAAGGAAAATGTTCAAATTACAATGAAAGCTGACTACAGAGATGGTGAACAAGAAGAAGGAAAATGTTCAAATTATAATGAAAGCTGACTATAGTGATAGCGAACAAGAAGGAAAATGCTCAAATTACCAAGAAAAACTGACTACAGAGATGGTGAACAAGAAGGAAAATGTTCAAATTACAAGGAAAGCTGACTGTAGTGATGGCGAACAAGAAGGAAAATGCTCAAATTACAATGAACGCTGACTATAGTGACTGTACTGCAGCACTTGAAGTGGAAGAACAAAATAAAGGAATTGTACTCATGCATATACACAAAGGAGCGGGATTCAAAAATTAAAACATTTTGGCAGTTTTGTTGAAAAACAGTAGTAGTTCAGTGCAAATAATACTTAAAAAATTCCATTTTCTGACTGCACTGTCGCACAATGAACATCACTATTATTTTATTCCTGTATTATTATCCAGTTGTTATCGATCAATTAGCTTTTGTTCGTTGTCGTGTTGTGTTAGTAAACCATTATGTCAGACCTTACACACTTTCAAAAGGAAAATTGCGAAGTTTGAGGTATCTAAAGTTTTTGTATCATGAGAGCATGCAAAATTTCTTCTGCTAAACATAATAGTGGCAGAAACTGACAGGAGATCATTAATGAGGATTGTGCCTAAATAGTACTCAAATATTCATAGCAGAGCTGCTATTGCCAAATATCTTGTAACACAGTAGTATGTAATGATTATCGAAAATTGGTGGCTGACGAATCAACCTTAACACATTCTCCGTCACTGGACAGTAAAAACTTACAAACCGACTTTCTTGTTCCAACAGTGAAGCACGATGGGGATGTTGTCATTGTTTGGGCGGTCGTATAGTGCATCTATTGTTACACTAGAGGAAAGCTAACTGGTAATATCTAGGAAACTATTTTAGTTTATCATGCCCATTCAACGGCACATGCATTGTCCTCAGTATGAATACCATCTTCCAAGTCTAATGCCCTAATTCGTATGGCTGAAGTTATCCAAGATTGCTTGGAGGAGCACAGAGACAAAACTATACACCTTCCTAGGCCTGCACAATCGTCTGATCGAGCCATTGTGGTCTGTATTGGAAAACAATACAGGCTACAGCAAATCTCAAGGAATTGGAGCATTATATGTTTGGGGAATGTATAAAACCCCAATGAATATGCGAATGCATCAATTTTCAAGAGTATACAGGCTGTTATCAAAGCCAAATGTAGTCATGGTTTATATTATTTTGTCCGATGATGTAATGTTTACTGTAGTTGCAGCGATTGGATGAAGTTAGTTACATTTTTTCACGTGAGATTCCCTTTCGCTACCACTGATTGTGTTCCACGTGATGTCCACGAACTTGAACTGACGCCCAAAACGGAATTTGCACTGAAGGAGACTGCGTCGCAGAACGAAAGGTAGTTGGAATCCCAAACCTCCTGCCAGATTTTGCAGACCCTAGACCATGGTTACTTCACTGGGATTCTCAGCAATAGTAGGCAAGGGAATCCATGTCGTCACAATACAACCGGGGAATCTCTTCATCAAATTTTGGGTCCATTACGTTTTCTTGGAAGTACACTGCAGTTGCCGTTATTGACAACTCGGTGATCTGCAACCACTATGAACGTCTTGGAGAACTTTTCTTTGTTTTCCCGGTTGTTTGGGGGCGCCTCTTTTGGTCCATTGGACGGTAGCAAATGTATACGGTTTGTTGTATCATCTTCATGCTTCCATGCTTCATCCATTGCCACTTTCCACCTGCCTGCTGGTGATGAAGCGTTCTCTGGTGTGCTTTATGTCGGAGCTCAGGATCCATGTCTTTAGATGGTCCTTTGTGGTTGGCAATGCTTTTTGTATCATTGCAGCCCTTACCTTTACCTTGCTCTTTTTGTTCGTGTTAGTTGCAACTTTTTTTCTCGTTAATTTTTTTCCAGATTGCGACTAAAGTGGGAATCTACACACGACTTGCTTGTGGTAAAATTCTTCTATTTACATCTTTTTAGAATCTTTGAGAAGCTGTAATAGGCTTGGGAAAGTTCAGTAATCTGCAATTTTTGAAGCCATTATTGACCAACAATTGTACTCAACTATCTCCAGACATCACGATGCAGGTGTTAGCAGTAAAAACCCCTTCGTATATGTGAGTTAGCCCACTATACAAAATATCGATTCTCTACTGCACTTATAAATATACTAACAGAATTACAAAGGACTAAAAGTTTAAAGGTTGGTTCAGTCAAACCGTCATTTAATCTGTGTCGCTACTGCACTTTTAGTTTGTGTAACTAACGAAACAAAACAAAAAGGGTGGTTCTATTCGGCATTTTCATACAATTGTGTAACTTTACTCAATTTTTTGTAGACTGACATATTACCGAAAATTCTCTGAAAAGTATGTACTTTGATTACTGAATTTGACTGAGGTTACGCTTGAAACTCGGAACCTGTAGGTCCTAGGTTTAAAATTTGGTTTTTCTAGTTTCCCCTAGCTTAGGTCATGCATGATTCCCAAATTTGTTGGATTCGGGAACCCCCTTCATAAATATTACAGCTGAGCAAACGGTTTATTAATATAAAAATTGTTAAACAGGCTTAAATTAAAGCCACGAGTGACCGAGGTCGTTAAGGTGTGGACTCGTGAGCGAAAAATCTAGGGTTCGATTCCCGCAAGGACTCTACTCCTTGACGGAGTTTTTTTATCCTTCAGATTTTCCTCAGTCCTCAATAAATAGCAAATGCCGGGAAGATACCCTAAACTTACGCCTGGAACCCTTCCTTGCTTTAAAAAAGTCATTTCCTAGTTTATCATTTCATCTTATGTACCATCCTCAGTAGTTACAACCTTAAATTAAGCTGAAGTAGCTGTAGCTGCTCCAAAATGTTCAAGCGTTTAAAACATTAAAGAGGTAAGTTAATAGCACATTTCCCTATTCTTAAAGTCACTTTATATGTTTCGTGTACTTTAATTTAAATCAGGCACTGAGAATGTTTTAAATAGTGATGGAATTCTATGTCAGCTAAAATTACATAATTAGAACGTGTTTTCATTATCCATCGTCAGTCTTCTCCTTAAACAACGGTGATTGCAATTTTTTTCGGAATGAAGCGCAAAAGGACGTCATATTTTTATTTTGAACATAGTCTCCTTTGTCCCATCATGAAAGTCAGATTCCTCCAGTCCTCAACTGATAATTTTAACTTTGTCAGATTTTTTTTTTTTTTTTTTTTTTTTTTTTTTTTTGAGTAGCGTTTAACGCCCATTTTTTACTACTGAGGCACCACAGGCGGTCTTCATCAGATGAAAATGACTTTCCACCGAAGAATTTTCTCAGTTTAGGGAACAGATGAAAGTCCCTTAGTGCCAAGAATGTGGTAGCAAATTCATTGCTCTTCGCCAATGCAACGATACATGTGCGAGGGCAATGCAAGATTGCTTTCTTCTTTGAGAAATCGCGTATTTTTGTCTTCAATATGTCCAGTGATAGGCGTTTCACGGCATACCACGATCTTTCCGGCAATTTCACACACTTGGCCTTGAATTATGATGCTCTGCAGCATTGTAGTAGTGTACCTCATGTTTCTTCATTGGTCACAAATCGATGCATAACGATGGAATCTCTCTGAAAACGGTCCAAACTTTGCTCCTGAGTCAGCAGTCGCAGCACCCATCTTGCCGATACTTTTTTCAAGCACAATTCTTCATTCAAAATATGAAATGCCCAGCTTTCGGATCCTTATCATCTGTGATCTTTCAGAACCATCTGGAGCACCTTATCAATAATTTCTGATGTCATGAATATTGGTCGTCCATTTCGTGGATTATTTTCCAAGCTTTCACTGCCACTGACTCCTGGTCCGATTGGAAACGATTCAGAGTTCCCTAAATTGTATGTCATAGCTGTTGGATTTCTGTTACATTCGTTATCAAGAACGTAACCGCATGATGTCGTATTTCACACTTTTCCCGTCTGCACTGCTATCACTGACCAGTTCCTGTATCACTGCTATTCCTGGACCAGTCCATGTTTTACTGCTATTCCTGATCAGTCCACTTATCACTGCTATTCCTGACCAGTCCATGTATCACTGCTATTCCTGACCACTCCATGTATCACTGCTATTCCTGACCAGTCCATGTATCACTGCACAAACATTTCTCTGGAAGATGGCGGTTTTTGTTAAGGAAACTGCTGCTGGAATCTGTGAGTCATTCCGATAATTTTTAAAATGACTCCTGTATGAAACTATTCGGTACAGTGTTCGTGTTCATAACAGCCACGTGAAAATGGTGTCCATCCTCCCTTTCGGTTGTTAGGGGTCGTTGATCTCATATTCATTTCCCTATGGATGCATTTCGTCCAACACGAGCACTGTTTTCTCGAAAGGACATCCCTCACTATTTCACAGTTCTCCTTTGATCAAATTCAAACAACTGCTGGTATTGCTGTCGTGTTTTTTAGGAGTGAAACGCATTCCTTCTGAAAGAATTTGGGTTGGTGGTGTAACGCCATTCTTATAGACATTGCAATTTTAATGGTCAGCAGTGTAATATATTGCAATTAAAAAAATCCGCCATTAGAGTAACATGTATGCCAACCGCTTGCAATGTTTCGGTTTGATTCGTTTTATTTAAGGACGCTCTTTAACATCTCAGGTCATCAGCGTCCCATTCAATTCCGGGCGTGAAACGGCCGGCAAATTTTGCTCAGAGGCCTCTTCTTTCAGGCTTGAGGTTCTTTTTCGTGCCGTAAATGTACGACACGGGACCCACGGCTTTACTTCCCTTCCGAAGGAAGCCATACTTGTGATTTTTACGCCCGAAAAAATCCATCGATCCTGGCCGGGTTCGAACCTGCGACCTTGGGTTTAGAAGGCAAGTATGGTTACCACTACACCACCAGGACCGACGCAATATTTCGGGAAACACTGACTTAAGCAAATGCTGGGATGTAATTTTCCTCTGTCCCATTTTTCATCTCAATTTATTCACGTTACAAGGTCAAAAAATGCAACACTAGGTGAGCTGGTGCGGTGTGACGGTGGCTTGCATTTTGGAAAGGTTTCTGATCCGACCTCTGATAAGGAAGGACTGGAACTCCTTGGAGGGGGATACACGGGTGTGGGCGTGTTCTAAATGGAAACTTTCGAGCATCCCTCGCCTTATCTCTTCCTCCAGGAGGTGCACTCACTTAGGACGTAGGCACAAATGACAAGGCTCAAGTACCGAAATATCCTCCTCCGTTCCTAAAAGTCCAATCCAAGGTCCTGGGACTTCTAGTAAGGTAGTAGCAGTAAAAGTATCCATTTGGTCCGTCATTCTAATGTTCATAGTTATATGTTGGTATCCCAAGAATTTGGTACGGCTCATGAGGTGAGAGAAGGTCTCTTTTATAAAATAAAGACTTCTGTATGTTTGTGATGTTAAAGTGTGCCTTAAGCCTTCTGCAGTCAATTCAAAAACAACAATGAATTTTTATGAATCTTTCAACCGCTTTACCCCTACTGACTATTGCAATACCACACTAAGTCGTGACATGGATGTAACATCTCTCGTTTCGTCGGCCTGCACAGAAACGAAATTTGCCCTTTCTATTTCTTTTTTAATCTCATTCCTATAGACAAGATACATTTCTCATTTCACACGCTGTCAGCCAATTTTTTTTTCAAACCATAAAAAAAGCAAACAAACAAAAAACTTAATTTTATGCCTAGTCTTTGGCTGATGAGGTCCAAATTGTTTGACTTCCAACTTAACAGTTAAAACTTAGACGCGAAAACAAAGTCTTCAAAAAAAAAAAAAAAAAAAAAAAAATAATAAAAAAAAACCAACACTTTTTTATTGCCAAAACACAGATACTTTTTTTTTTTTTAACTTAACAATGAACACTTTGAAAGTCCACTTTCCACTGACAAACATAAGGAAACCACGCAATTGCAAACAAAGTGCGAAAACAGCCCCTAGTCAGTAACTCCTCAACATGTGGTTCCTAAGGGAGAGAATACCGAACATTGGTCATATGCCGCCTTCCTGTTGGCCCAAGATAACGTAGAAAAATTAGGAAGACAATATAAGACCATGTAAAACTTTGCTGGCCGCTACTATAGTAGAGAGATGCGTAAGATAACTATTGTTGTTTTCATGCATTGACCAGGAGGAGAGATAATTGATCTCTCAGAACAGGATCTCTTAGAACAGAAATGTTTTATTAAGTACTTTCAATATGAGCTGATCAATTAGCAACATTTTATAATTTTAAATGGCTAATCTTAACACAGTTAATCGGTCAATACAACACAAAGTAACTCACATAGTTTGGGGACATCCATCACAATGTCCTCATCATCTTCCGCAGAATCGTTCACCTTGCCCCGCAGCAGTAGATCTGCAACAATATCCTTAGTGTGTTACAGGAACAAAGAGAATCCTGGTGTAACAGTGTGAAAGACAAGCCTTACCTTTGTACATGTTGAAGCCATCTCTTGAGCTGAAGACACCCTCAAGATTCGACACCAGGACCAGTAGAGTGGTTGCTCTTGTTAACCTCCACATTGCTCTGTCCACCTGTAAACCGGAAGAGTTTTGAACAATTGCATGCTTAGTTTACTGATTTAAAGTGATCACATATTTAGTATTACAAGGGGTATTCTAAAATTTCTTGCCCTGCTTCTGAGATGTAGGGAAGATGGCCAAATAACTAAAATAGTAATTTAGTATCATCCTTTACATGACGCGCGTAAAGTTTCAGACGCGTAAGTTTAGTTACTTGTTTGTGACGATCGTGTAAACAAACTAGTGTTAACAATTTCTACAAAATGAACAAAACTGAAATACGAGCTGTGATCAAGTACTTCGCTTTGAAGGGTTTAACCCAAACAGAAATACAAAAGGAGTTAGTTTTCACATTAAAGGTTTCTTCCCCTTGTTTTCGATGGTTAAAAAGTGGGGTGCTGAATTTAAACATGGCCAGACATCCACTCAAGATGATGAGCGTTCAGGGCGTCCCAAAAGTTATATAACCAGCAAGATTGTGACAAAAATTAGCAATGCCTACTTAATGATTGCGAGTTGGCTGACATTGCAAAGACCTCAGTAGGCTGTGTCCACTTATTTTACACGAAGTTTTGGGTATAAGAAAATTTTCCACTCAATGGGTGCCTTATTGTTAACGCATTCAAATGAACATTGCTCAAGATTGTTCAGAAATGTTTAGAGACAATCTCCGACATCTCATAACATTACACCCCAGAGACGAAGAAGCAGTATGTGACAACATAAGAAAGCATAAACGGTTCCATCTACATGAAAAGTAGAGGCTACGGTTTTGTGGTGCTCGTAGACTACCTCCAAAAGGGCAGAACCATCACCAGGGAATTTTATGCTTTAACTGAAGGTTGTTATTCAGGTTAAACGTCCACATCTTGCAAAAAAGAAAGATCTGTTTCATCACGATACGTCTGTGATTTTTCTGCAAAACTGCACGGTCTTCGCTTCCAGGTGCTTCCCCATCCGTCATATTCGCCTGATTTGACTACTAGCTGGCTGGACGAATGATGAGATTGAAGCTCAGACAGACGCCTGTTTTTCACAGTAGGACAAATCTTATTTTACTGAGTTGGAAAGTCATTGAACCAAATGTATTTATTTACAAGGTGATTATGTAGAAAAACCAGTTTCTTTTAAATCAGGGCGAGAACGTACCTCGTAATTATCCATGATAATCTCATGGTGCAACGCCTTCAGCTGTAAAAGAATAACATCCACAGAGTTTATCTTCGGAAACCTTATGTATTCCCTCCTTTCATTCACAGCAGCTGCACATACAAGCTCTTCGTGTTTGATCATTTAACTCCCTGCAACAATTCGTTCCCTCAACTTTGTTTGTTGTGTTATTAATTGTTGAAATCTGAGCATGGCGAAAGAACTTTGTGATCAGCGCGTATTGTTAAAAATACACTTACATGCATAAAAATTTCTCACAGCAAATTATAGGTAAAGTTTAAAGTTTGAGCCTAATTTTGAGTTCATTTATGGATATTGTGGTTAATTATTTACTTGTGTGCATTAGCTAGAGTTAGAATGCCTGGTTCCTTCTTATTTCCACGTTATAGGGTAACAATGCATATCGTGCTGAACATGTAAACTTTAAGAGACGTTTTATTTTGAAAACTGGCGCTCTTTCTGTTTGGAACGAACAACAATGGTATATTAGTTAAATGTGCATTTGCCTTGCCTTCATCGATAATGGACAGTAGGGGGCTGTTCAGAACACCTCGGAATTGTAACGACGACCTGCCCACTGTTACAGGGTGCTCGCAGAGTACACATTCTCTTTTCGGCGGATCGGCCCTGGTGGTGTAGTGGTTACCATACTTGCCTCCTACGCCCAAGAACGCGGGTTCGAACCGGCCAGGACCGATGAATTTTTTTCGGGCGTAAAAATCCTAAGTATGGCTTCCCTCGGAAGGGAAGTAAAGCCGTGGGTCCCGTGTCGCACATTTACGGCACGAAAAAGAACTTCAAGCCTGAAAGAAGAGGCCTCTGAGCAAAATTTGTCTGTCGTTTCACGCCCTGAATTGAATGGGATGCTGATGATCTGAGATGTTAAAGAGCGTCCTTAAATAAAACGAATCAAAAAAACTTTCCATCTATTTTTTTCGGATATCGAGAACAGTCGTGCCCTATGTTGGAGATGAATTCATATTGATGCATAACAATCGTTGACGACTCTCTTTCCAGCTAGCAGCCCCTTTAGAACATCTCAGGTGGTAATCCCACTCCGGAACTTTGCGACAATGTCGAAACCATGCTCGGGAGAATGGCGGCCGTAATTAAGGCACACCAGTCTGTTTTGTTATTTCTAGAATCAATTTAAGTTGGTGCATCAATATCAACGTTAGTAGACATTTTGGCAAAAAGTGCATATCTTTCGTTTGTGAAGATCATTGTTTCAAAATTGATAAAAAACAAATGAAAATGGATGTTTTGCAAGTTCATTAAAATGAGGATGTTTACAACAATATTGTTTCTAGAATTACTTTGATATTTAAATTTAAACTTCATTTTTAGTAACCATTGTAAGTGATTGTTTATGCCCGTGAGTGTAATTTCTTATTAAATGGATGGTTGGATATTGTACGACAGAACAGTTTAATAATTTATTGTTCCTAAAGAAGACTGTGCATGACGTAGTATTGCAAAAAGAGAGTTTCTCGTGCAGTAAAAATTTTGCTGAAAAAGAGTTTGTCGTGTTCATAATTAAAAGTAAAATCTGATTTAACTGAACATAACAGGTTGGTACAGCATTATTTGACTCTGATAAAAGGTGAATAGCATACAGAAATTCTCTTCCATTACTCTCTCCCAAAGCTGGGATATTTGTAAAGTATGTTCACTATTTCGCTCAAAGACTGGATAGAGAACGGTACCGTTGCATGTCTGAGGGCTCATGGTGGATAGCTGTTTTCGTCATGTTAGTGGAGTGTGGTCTTCTTGAATTGATGACAACAAATATCAGAAGTTGTGGTTCGTATTACACGACGTCTTCTTGCAGCATCGTCTGTGATCGATAATCTTGGATGTTGTTCACAAACACACGTACCCATGCACCGTTTTTTTTAACCTAGCTCATGGTTAGCTGGTCACAATTCATCACCCCTGCTAATTATCCGGTTTACTAATACATCATTATGGATTAAGGGGTTCAGGATCATGGTCTTCTTGGCCCAATTTAAACTACGGAACCATTCTCCCCATAGCCGACACAAATGTTTCGAGATCCTCTCTCTTTCTTTCTCTATTAAATTCAAAAAGAGATTTTTTTTTCTTTCTTCAAATCTGCAAAATTTATGACATATAGGGTGATTGTAAGCCTTCCATAATTTTGGGGGTCGATAGAAAAGTAGCATCAACCACATGGCGGAAACCCTTATATCAGTAGATAGAGTGTCTCTCCAAGTTTCGTACATACCTTATTGGTGTTCCTCCGTTGGTGACGCGGCAGATACCAATACTGTAGCCAAGCCGTTGCCACACACGTCTCAATACCTGACTGCATACGTGATCCTCTCTCTAGCTGTGCTAAATCGTGTGGCAAAGGCGATGTTTGACATAACCCCATAAAAATCACATAGTGTTAAATCAGGTGACTGTGGAGGTCGCACAAGAAGAGAAGCACGTCCAATCCAATGATGCGGAATTTCAGCATCGAGGTACTCACGGATGTCATCATGAAAATGTGCTGGAGCCCCATCTTGCTGATAAATAAAGTCCTGGCTATTTGCATGCAATTGTGGCATTAGCCATTGTTTGAAGCATGTCCAGGTACACTGGCCGGTAACAGTTATCCGCAAAGACAAATGGACCGTACGCTTTTAACGAAGAAACAGACTTTAGGGGAATCACGGACGTATTCTATCACACCACCAGGTTTTTCCGTGCGTACATTGTGATGGTTTATTTTGCCGGACACATGAGACAACTAAAGTCAGTTTCTCAGCAAAAGCGTTTTCTTCTAGCCGCTCTTGAAAATGAACACAGAATTAAAGACGACGATTGTGATCCTCGGGACTTAGCACCTGCAGCAGGTGTATCCGGAATGGTTTCACTTTAAGTCGTTACTTAAAATACGCCAGACAGTTGGCTGCGAAATCTGCAATTCCTGTCTTGCGTGACATGTCTACTTTTTAGGGCTCCTGACAAATGCTTCTTGCATCACACGATCCTGTTGAGTATAACTCATTAACAAAGGACTGCTGTGTTTATCTAAATTGTTTTGTTTTCGCTTATGTGAACTGATCCAACACTTTCAGCTCTGTTAGTGGCTAAAATGTTGGAATATTTTCTTACTTTTGAACAATTTATTCAGCATCTTGTACGCGTCTCTCTTTACTTGCAATTACTGCCCCTTTTCAAAAAAGTTTTGAAGAGCTTAATGATTGGCAACTCTTTCTAGCAGCTGTTCATGCTATGGGCACTTTGATGTCAGTCAATCATGGCGTTACTCTAGAAAATGCGCTGTTTTTAACAAAATATGTCTATATCACATTTAACCGGCGTAATGTCTCGAGCTAAAAAGGTTGACATAATGTGCACTGGTTTGTTGACACTTGTGAGAAGTGACCAAGTTGAGGCATGCTCAGTTCCCGGGGGTGACACGCCACGAATATGTTGCTCTGAAATTCTGCTATCGTCCCAACAAATTTTCGGAGTTTGTTATTCCCTATAGCACAGCTCGAAGATGTTTTAAAATGTTTAAAAAGTGGAGGCAATCAATCTCAAAGGTAGGTGGGCCAAATACTCCTGCTTGTACTCTTATGGAAGAAAAATTAACACCGCTGCTGTCATTGTGAGAGAAGATCGTTCAATAAAATCAAGAACATTTTCAGAAATTCTTAAAGTGTTTGTGAACGGTGAGTTCGAAGACTGCTGCGTGCAGTTAAAGATGCGGAGTTTCTTTCAAAGTTGATCAAGACTGATATCTACATCATTTTGACTCAGAGCAAACGGATGTTTGCATCATCAGCAACATTAAAAAAAAGTAAAAGTGGTTGCTTCTACTGGGAAAGTTGTGGCCATCAAGATGTCGTACTTGACAGAGATGTCCTGAAAACAAGCTGGATGCTGCGCCACGATAGTGCACGGCGCATATCGCAAATGTTGTTGCTGAATACCACACAGAAATCAATGTGATGTGTGTCTGTCTGCTATTGTCCATGGGACATTTTCCTTTGTGAGAAGGTTCTTCATCAGAAGTATTGATGAAGGCTGAAGTACCTGTCGAACATGTCTTTGTAAATACTGGCAGAAACGCTGGGACATGTGCATTGCATTTACTTTGAGAAAGATACTTCCCAAAACGCGTGAGCACAAATCCCCGCATGAAAAGTTGTGGGCTTTAAGTACTTAGGAGGATTGTTAAATGGGCTTAGAGCATTCAGATTAATATTATAAAGAAGAGCAAGCAACAGAAGCTTATGACACGAAAGTTAGAAATATAGATAAATGCTTTCATCCACTACTGGTCTAGAAAAGGATGAATTTTGTCGCATGGGTTAAAACAGTTTTGAAGAAAGAAGTGAAGATATATAGGGTGTACCATAATGAACGCACTTTTTATTTGAATAATAAAAAGCTAACATTATTAAGTCAATATGAAGCACAAACACTGCCCTTAAACATCAAACAAATGTCCTCCATAGCCCACCTTCACTCTGTTGACAAATTTTCAACCACTTTAGAGCAAAGTTCCGGCTGAATTTCACCCTGACACGTCTAATTTCTGCTTTGAGTTGAGGGATGGTTCGGCTACATAAACACAAGATTTCACATACCCCCACAAAAAATAGTAACACGGTGTCAAATCACACGATCTCAATGGTCATTGTGATCGCACTTTCGACGCTGCAAATGATCCGTCGGCTTCACTTCTTGTGTTATTTCGATCTTAAAAGGTTCCATAAGCAAATCTTTTATTAAAATTCGCTGCTTATTTTATCCTATTATTTGATATTATGAGAATATTGCTTTGTTGTTAAAATGTTTTAATTGTTCTCGGAATGGTTAATTGTTGAGAACGGCGGCGAATCGGCTTCACTGGGCTCGTAGCAACGCTCTGTCTGACGAAGGCAACATTATCTGTCGATCGGCCAGCACGTTCAGGAGATTGGTTTCATGTTCTCTGTGGATTTCAACTTTCCTTACCAGTCTCTGCACTGTTAGGCGCATTTCGTCTACCAAAACTATTACACGAAGTCTTCGAACGGTTTCTGCATAGCATTCACTGTACTTAAAATGTCGACGCGTTGATCCTTCGGGTACTGGTCTAGAAATAATAATAATAGTCAATCGCAATGCTAGTCCGGCAATCTAACAAACCGACAGAGGCGCTCAATTTAAATATTGCATTCATTATGGGACACTCTAGAAAGATGTGGAACACAGAAAATAAAATCTGTTTTGTTGCGTGGCTCAAGAATTGTATAAATAAACTGCAACGGATATTGGATTTTGTAAAATGATAAAATTTCAAGTTTTAAGCCCTGTAAAAACCAATCTGATTTCTGTGTTTCTTTAAAGCAATTAACCTATCTGAAAATGAGTACAATTTTCGCATAAGCAACTCACAGAGAAAACGAAATTTCCTGTGCCTGTATAATCATATTTTATGCAGAATACTACATTTACAATAATAAAGGTATGCATGTTCAGTGTCTAACGGGTTTATGTCATGAACAAAGCAAGTTACACGACTCAGACCATTGTCCCTATCAAAGTGAAACAAACTTTTCGAAGAATCATAATGTTGTAATTGAACAAATAATTTTGGGAAAAGGGCATTCGGTCTTTGGAACATTTTCTCTACCCACGCATCCATATGAAAACAACCATTTCAAGAATTGTGATCACTTTCTTCGGTCAGCCTGGTAGAAGAAATTGAGATTCATCTTATTCGATATTAGGGCCAGTTCGTGACATAAAAAGTTTATGCGGGCCTACTCCACAAAATAATGTTGAGAATCTACCACACAGTTTAAGTAATGTTGTTTCGTGTAGAGAGACAAAACACGGGTTATTTTCATTACATAAACATTGATGTCCGGTAAATTTCAAGAGTCATGTTCCAACAGATGATCGATAAAACGGGTATCGTGCAGTGATAAAACATTTTTATTTAAAACAGTGGACTACGGTCAAGCTGAAGGAATTTCATGGGGACTCTCAAGACCGTCCGTCGCATTAAGATCCGTGAGGTTGCTGAGATGGTAGATATCTCATATAACGGTTACATGAAGAAGGTGAGTGCCGCGTTTGCTGACCAAAATCGCTCGACTGAAGACGAAACTGCACCCCGGAGCCAAAGCGGTAGTTAGCGAAGATGAAAGTGCAAGGGGAAAGAATAATAATAATAATAATAATAATAATAATAATAATAATAATAATAATAATAATAATAATAATAATAATAAACAAAAGCGGGAAAAGTGACTCACAGGGTGTCATCATTTTTTTTTGAGTCGTGTTTAACGCCCGTTTTCACTACTGACGCACCACAGGCGGTGGGTGTCATCATGATCGACTATTATTGCATAGTGAGTTGAGGCAGAAGCGGCAAAGATTGGTGCGTAAAAAGTGCTCCTCCCCCAGGATAGTGCGCCTGCTCACACATCGGACATTGCGATGACAAAATGACATGAGCTGGATTTTAAAATACTTCCCCACCCACCATTTTCCCCAGATTTATACCCTTGTGACTTTTTCTGTTTCCTAACCTCAAAAATTGACTAGGGGAAAGAAATTTTCGTCGAATAAATAGGCCATAATTATATGTTGTAAATGAGCATCATGCACAGTTTGCCAGAATTTTTTTTAAGAGAACAAAACCAAAGGAATTTTGCTGGACCAAAAGATTGAGCCCAAAGAAGGTTATATTGAGAAATACATTATTGTTATTGCTATTTACCAGATTTATCAAACTGTCCTCGCAAGTTAATGTCGTCATGTTCACTTAGCTGTGTTTATAGTTCGGTTACTCATTTCGCGCCTCTTTCTAATATCTGCATGAACACTTAAACTGCAGCACTACAAAACCTAAGTCCCCATACCTTAGGCGAGAATTTTCAAACAATCAAATCTACTCGTTGTTTTAGACTAAACTTCGACATATCAAAGGTACTATAATAGATGTATAATAGGAAACATAGCTTTTAATGACATGCCTTTGCCATGGGCAAACAGTAATACCACACCAATAGCTTCAATATAAATGCAATAGCAATATTGTAATTGCTATTGCATTTATATTGAAGCTAAAAAGTAATACGTTAACAATGCAAAAAGTTTTATTTTTATAGCTACAGTAGCTAAATCATTGTACTAGTAAATGTTGTAGCTAAACGAACTCTCAAAAAAGTATATTTAGCAAGCTGGCAATGCTCGCGCATCCTTCTGAGTTGCTATGGAAGCGGGGCAACTAATCTCCCCGCTATGTACTTGCTATCTCAGAGTATAAAACAACCGCTATGAAATAAATGTCAAGTGTAGACAATGGGCTGTACCAGAGGATGCAGGTTCAAAGCAGCACTCGGAATAGTTAAGTATGGAAAATCATGGCACTAATAATTACTAGATAAAAGATTGACTGCATTTTATTCTTCCAGTTTAAGTAAGGCGACTCTTAACCCTTAAAAATCGATAAATCAAAGTTTTACAGTCTACAGAACATTACGTGTTCGTGCATGAAGAATATCAATCACTGTTTTTATTAAGTTAAATAACAAAGATTAATGGAAGAGAAAAATCTTGCTGCTTTCACTTCATTGCAAAGACGACTCTTTATGGCACTCTAACAAAATATAAAGCTAGGATACCTCCTTTGAGATTTCATGGCATAGCACTTCAGAGTGAATTTATTTTAAAAAGTGTAAGAAGAACAATTCAAAATGAATCCAACTAGAGATCCTGAATTTGCACAAGAAATATGAGAAAAAGTTCGACGCCTCTTCGGTAAACGAGTTTCGCTACATACTTCACCCTTGCACAGTCAATAAATCTCCGGGCAATGATTTAATTATCAAACCATTACTTGTAATATTTCCTCTTGTGCATATTCTATATACACAGATGATAATTGAACAACAGCACAGTTTGCTGGTGATATCCTTAGGTATATAGCAATCGTCAGCCATATGAACCTTGCAAGTACTTTTTCTAGAAGAAGAACCAATCGCATTTCGAAATAAGAATGCGACTGTGAACCGGGTTCTCCTGCACTTCTACTACTGAGCCACGTCGTCTGCAACCTCATTTTCGTAGATTTAGATTAATGTTCAGAACTGAAACTTTATAACCTATTGTACTTATGTACATTAAAATAATCTGTTTATATATAATTGATTGCCTCTGTATCAGCAATGTGAGGAGAAAACTTGTTTACTGGCTCGGGTAAATCCAACCGATAAACTGAAACACAACGGATCCCAGTATAGCCAGAACCGGTTTGAAAAACGCCAGCCTATGACAATGTTTCAAGAATTGGCAATGTGTCCACCTGCAGTCGTCCTAATTTGGTTCCATGTACCGGGGGTTTCTCGCACGGGATTTTGCGTCTGGGGCGCCTGCCTGTTCTTCAAATTCCGAACAGTTATCAGTGTACATTCGTTCGCGAAGACTTTAAAGCAACTTTTTTGTGTGTGTGTGTGTGTGTGTGTGTGTGTGTGTAAATGTTATTAGAAATAGGAACCATTCCTCATCGCGCTTGTGAGGGTCTTTTTCGGAAATTGCCTCCTTTGACACGACTGGTTCAGTGCAACTCTATTACAAGTGTACACGTGTCTACGACAAGGTAATCCCGCAGCATTATTGTGTTCTTTTCAAAGAGGTGTGACATCTCCAGCCGCCGAGATGAGCAGTCACGACATTCAGTGTATTGCACAATTTTGAAGATGACCCTAATTATAATTTTCACGAAATATTTATTGCTCACCTCGCCAGGCTACGAACCAAATGACTAACGCTTTTCTCACTACCATAAAATCTTAAAACGCCACCAAATGATAATCAATAATGATAGCAAACAATGCGTGATCCTTTCTTCATTATTATTCTGTATTAAAGATACCGCCAATAGGTGGTGTTTATGCTCTTCATTTTTCAGAACACCACTCTCACCTCTTCTCTTCTTTACCCTGGTAAACGTGCTGCAAAGCACAATGCATCAGATGTGGCAATTATAAAAAATGAGCTTCTTTGCCTAACTGTTTTGTATCCCGGTACACTTAATCGTCTAAACATAAAGATATAATAATACATTAAAATGTGTTCCTAATTTCAGAAATCACCATTAAGCAAGCAAAACTGAAAAAATATTAAAAATAAAAAGGATTACTCACTTTAATTAATGCGATGTTCTACATAATACAGGACTTTGATGTCTATTTTGAAAATAACTATAATTAATGGATCTGTAACTTCTACGCTTAACACGCGTCATTAGCAGCAGATCAGATGGATTTATTCTCTGTCTGACTCAGAGATGTCGTGAAAATGACTAATTACTATGATAGTTGTTGCATTGTGCGCTGTAAAGTTTCAGACGCGTCACTTGTTTATGACGATCGTGTAAACAAACTGGTGTTAACATTTTCTACAAATTGATAAAACTGTAATAAAGTATTTTGTTTTTAAGGATGTAACTCCAACAGAAATACAAAAGGAGTTAGATACCACATTAAAGCATTCTTCCCCTTTGTTTTCGAGGGTTAGAAAAGGGGCTGCTGAATTTAAGAACGTTGTACCTATATCCATTCAAGATGAACGCTCAGGGCGTTCCAAAACTGCTACGACCGATGAGATTGTGACAACAATTCACAATGATCGCCGTACGCAAGTTGACTGATATTGCAAAGACCTCGATAGGCCGTGTCCATTACATTTTACATGAAGTTCTGGGTATGAGACAGCCTTCCGCTCGATGGGTGTTAACAATGAACCTAGAAGGCATTCGAGTGAACATTGCTCAAGAGTGTTCAGACTTGTTTAAACGCAATTCCAGTGAGTTTCTCCTACGTTTCATAACAATATATGAGACATGGATTCATTACTACACATCAGAGACGAAGCAGCAGTCCAAACAGTGGGTGGCAACAGGTAAAGTGCACCAAAGAAAGCAAAAACGGTTACATCTGCAGTTTTTCTGGGATTCCCATGGTGTAGTGCTCGTAGACTACCCCTAGAAGGGCAGAGCCATCACCGGAGAGTTTTTCGCTTCAACTGAAGGATGCTATTCAGGTTAAACGTCCACACCTTGCCAAAAAAAAAAAAAAAAAAAAAAAAAAGTTCTGTTTCATTACGATACGTGTGTGATTCTGCAAAACTGCGTGGTCTTCGCTTCCAGTGTTTCCCAACCCATAATATTATCCGATTTGGCTTCCAGCGAGTACTTTTAGTTCCCAAACTTGAAGAAACGTCTGGGTGGACGAAGATTCATATTAAATGATATAGTTGAAACTTATTTTTCACAGATGGACAAATCTTATTTTACTGAGTTGGAAAGTCATTGGACTAAATGTATTGATTTACAAGGTGACTATATAGAAAAAAATTCTCTTATATATTATGTTTTGTTGGCCAGGCCGAAAACTTTTAGAACGCCCCTCGTATTACACTAGCTCCAAACCTAACTTATAATGGTTCCCCGTTACTTCTGCCTCGACGTAATATTCATGTACCACTCCGCGGTGTGTGGCTCCAATTGCTGCAAAGAGTTGATGCAAGTATTTAATTGTTAGCTCTGGTTACTATTAAAAAACTTCATTACGTTAAAGAGCATCCGCAAATAAACCAAACAATAGTAATAAAGTGTTTGCACGATAATCAAGACTTTCCTTGGCGGTGTGTTACAATATTAGCAGGGCCAGCCAACTTCCGTAATGACTTTTGTTTGCACTGTACACATGTGAGTCAATTACTAACATTTAATAAGGTATTTATAACGACTGGCATATATCAAGATTATTACATTATTCACTAATATTGATTTCTGAATAAAAAAAAAAAACCCGCCTGTTATGCCTCTTTAGTCAAAACGAGCGTTAACACTATTTAAAAAATTGAAAACTAGCCCTTATTAAAGTTTAAACTATAATTTCCTTTACAAACTACTGTGTGTGAAAAAGTCGTCCTGGAGTCATTGAGAAAAGAGCTTCACCACGTTAGGATAGAACCAGACGTTGGTAATATGCTTTTTAACTCAACACAGTTTGAAATCTCAATTTAAAGTTGTTAAAAAATCAAGAGCTCACTCTAAGCGCCCCTCAGGAAATAAAATAGACACTTACTGGCGTTATTCGCTACTTACCAGATCTTCTGCACAGGGCCAAGTACAGTTCTGTTCTTTATATATGCGCCTTGCCCACGTAAGACGACCCCCGCCGTTATATTGTTCCCGACTATGGACATTGTTTCAAAGCCTACCCACGTGCTTGTCATTTGCAAGGAGAGACGTTGTCATCAACTTTTGCTGCTCTTGACAAGGTATCTTATCAGAAGAATATATAATGAGAATTTACGGAATAGGCCAGCAGAACTTCGGAAGGTAATATAATTAAACTAAACATTTAAGGTGTATTATGAAAATGGTGTTCCGGCAAAATCCAGTACCTAAAGTTTTAAAACCGAACCTTTCGTTCAACGATAAATCTGGTTAAAAAAAAAACCACAGTAAATAACATTTTTTTGCAAAAACAAAAATTCATTTCTGAACATTATCTCCTTTGAGCTCAATATATTTATTGCAGCGAGATTACAGTTATTTTTTATTTCTTCAGAAAAATTTTTCTTTCGACCTGTGCATAATACTCGTTTATAACAGAGATAACATCTTCTTTCGATGAAATGCCCCCCCCCCCCTCCAAGCCAATTTTTGAGGTTAGGAAAGACATGGAGCCAGATCTGTGAGTGGGGAACTACTCCGAAGCGCAGCTCGTGCTGCATTGTCCTGGTGGAGGAACACTGACCGAGACAGACTATATAAGCGATTGAAGTCGCTCTACTATTGCCAATAGCAAATACGAAAATTTTACGTTATTTATCATTTGAAGATATTTCCATGGTTTTTAACAATCTGAAATTGTTTATAATCAATTTTTTCACATGTAAACGAAATATAAAATAAAATGAAGTATATACTTCTCCACATATAACCACAAATTTTTATAAAATACACCAACTTTCAAACTACCGGATACCTTGGCAATAGTGCTATAAACGGGTGTACCTGCCTTGTCTTAACCTCACTTATAAAGAAGTCAAAACGTAACATCCTGCTCATACCATTCATCTCACTCCAAAACTCGTTTCATACGCTCTTTCCTTTCATTGCTAATTTCACTGTCACTTATAATGGTACATAGATCAGAGAAAACTGCACAAGGAAAATGTCCTCCCTAACCACAAATCTTGGTACGAAATGCTTAATACACACTACAGTTTCATCATTAACTTCATAACTGACACTGTGTATACTCTTTATCCATTCCTTTAATTGCTGCTATTGAGAATTTATATGTGATGCACTGCCATAATTATGACTTACAAGAGCAGCCATTGGCACTAAACAACTAAATAAGTTCCTGGTGTGATTTCACTAAATCAATATTAACTTAATAAAAAAAAAAAAAACAAAAAAAGTAAAATAGTACTATTGATTTGCTTCCAACTATAAGCCAGGTAACTGCAACGAACCAAATTAACAGTGTCATGTGTTCCATGGTATTCTTCATTCATTGTCATTTCTTCTGACATACAGTCAACCACTATTGGTCCTTCATAGTTGAAGAAAACAGTGAACATTCGCTAAACAAAATCTTGTCAAAGAATAGCTGCTCTTGGGTCATTCTCATTTAACCACACGCAGTTCTGAGTTTTATTTGGAGTGGTATAGTAACAAAACCAACTTTCATTACCAGTGCATATATCTGTCAAACATTTAGAACCATTTGGTGGAAACACGCTCAGCAGTTTCCTTGCACATTTATTTCTTCTCTTCTTTTCTTCATTGGTTAGGGAATGTGGAACCCTATTTGCACAGCTTTAAATGTCATGGAGTATACTGTCAGTGCTGCCAACACTTCATACTTAGCATTTCAGCAGTAATATGTCGATTTTCCTCCATCAGGTTCCTCACTCTTTGAATTGTTCTGTCGTTCACAGCTTCCCGACGACGGCCATAGCGAGGGTTGTCTTTCAAAGTCTCTCTCCCTTCTTCAAATGACCAAAACCATCTTGCAATGGTATCAAATGAATATACTTGATAACCATGAACAGTTACCAAGTCCTTGCTCTTACACGTAGCTTATAGCGTGTGAAAATGTAGAAATAAACGTTTCTTTAGAAATACTCATGATTTTTCAACATCTATTGACACAGGACTGAACTCATCAGACTGTACGACAGTGACCATGCAAGTTTAAACTTGCACTTATGCATATTTTGCCAGTTTAAGATCCATTGTTGCCAGCCACGTTTGTAGACATTATAGCCCTACAATGGAAAGGCTGGTTGAGAATTTTTGAATGCTCCTTACAGGAGCTCGCTACAGACTTTTTTTTTTCTGCGCCAAAAACAGTTATTGGAAATTAAACGTTGAAATGTTAGGAGTTAGCCCAAAACAACAAATTCATGGGAAAGCTCCAATGCTCCAAATATTTCATTTACAGAAAACCCCATATTTGCGATTCGGAACGGGCCTGTTCAAACGTCCGCGAACATAATATAGGTATAACCAACTTCAGAAGATAACTACTAAATTTTTTTTAATAATTAACTAAGGGACTACACGTCCTGTATTAGACGGGGCAGCCGTCCCCCCTTTTTTAGTTTCTGTCTCGTCTTTTTTAAGGTAAAACGTGATGCCAAAATGTGTCTTTTTTGTGGTAATGACTTAACAGCATAAAGTACCGTTCTCATAATGTACCGGTTTAAAGATTACTAACAAAGCAAAGCGCTGTTTATATTATCGATATGCACCTAGAGGCTTCGCTTGGGGAAACGATTGATGTAGGCTCTTTATGGGAAGATGATGCCACTCTATTTTATATGAACACCGCCAACAATATTGAAAACGCATGTGCTTCAGTCGAAAGAAATTCATTGCAGTTGTGACTCTGGTAGAAGACAGTCTAATTTGTGACGTGTACTTTTATGAACTGAGAGTGCTAAAACTCATGAAAACAATACGTTACCGCCGGAAAGTGTGATATATCCATACATTAAATTCTGACTCAGATGTTTCAGTATTAGCCATGGGGGGCGATCGGATATATCACAACATGTAAACACTGAAAATCTTAAAAGTATGATGTGGAAGTGCATCTTGTAGCACCGTTTTATAAAAGTGAAAGTTATAGTGATAAAGAAAAGAAATTAGCAGCTGATAAAGGAGTGTTCACTTCCAACACAGCCAGTCTTTCAGATACACAGACTATACGTCTAAAAGTGTACAATGTTTACGTATGGCCGTGTAAAGCCGAGGCAGTGTACTAAATGTTTTAACCCCATTTGCCACTTCTGAATTAGAAACTAATTTAATTTTTGTAATGACCGATGCATCGAATCATACGGATGTAAAAATAACCCCATTGCTTATTCGGTACTTTAATCCTAACGAGGATATTCAAGTTAAAATGTTGGATCTTAAATCTTTGCCTGGAGAAACTTTAGAAACCATTGCCACGTTTTTGAACAAGTGTTTGGGAAATTCTAACTTAAAGGAAAAATACGACCAGCAATTTTGGAAGTGTATCTAGAAAGGGCGTCAAGAACACCTTCACTAAACTGAAAGGAAATTTAGAACATAACTTATCTGGAGTTGGATGTTCTGCTAATATAATTCACAATACTATCCAGATGGCTAATGTCCTTTCAATTGATACCGAAGTCATTGTTTCTAAAATATATTCTTATTTCTATGTGTTTACTGTAAGAGTTGAAAATCTTAAAAGAATTTTGTGTCTTTGTAGACCAGGAGTACAAACAAGTTTTAGGGTATAGCAAAACAAGGTGACTTGTTTTACTCCCTGCGGTCGATCGTCTTCTGACTATGTTCCTCTGAAATCTCAAAATAAATGTCCAACTCTTATCTTCTTTCACTCTGCAGTCAAAGAGTAGAGGTTAAAGTTTCTCAGGTAAAAACTAATGAGTTTCCAAAGTGAAGATTGCTGTTGCAAATTGAAAAGGGTCATTTATCATCCGAGATTGCAAAATTTAAACAGTATGTCCATACATTTTATCAAACTGCAGCTGAATATTTAAATAAATGGATAGCACCCTGTCGGTCTACAGTTAGGTAACACTTAAAGTAAAGGAAGGATATACAAAAGACTGAAGATTTCATTCGCGAAGAGGCATGATGATTAAACAATACATAGCTTGGAAGTAACGTCACCTAGCGAACAATGTCCCTGTTTTCAAAGAACAAACTTTGAAAGCTAAGTAAGTGAAATTTTAATAACAAAAAGAAGATTCATTATTGCACTAAATATTATAAAGGACTGTTTGACTGGAGAGAATTCAGTACTCTACCGCATGGAAGTTACACAGTAACTATTCGTTTATCATTAGTTTCTAAACCTAAGTGCTTATGACAAAACAATTTTTAGCGTCCTCTTCTGCCCTTTTTTCGATGAGATTCCGTTTTCTTGTTTTAAAAATGTGGTTATTTTAAATGCCATTTATCTAAAGAATACGGAACTATCCCTTATAGCACAGCGCGCTAGTGTCTTTCTACAGAGTTAAACATATAATTAGGGCTGACTGAACCACACAGATCTCAATTCTCAGAGATAGATGGTGAATGATGATGTGAAGCGATTACATCTATTCATGAACTGAACCTAATGTTTTTTTTTTATTTCTCATTCTACCATTATTATTATTATTATTATTATTATTATTAATATTATTATTATTATTTCTACTAGCGCTGTTCAACAAAAAATGCTTAAATTTTATTTACAGGCATAAATTCTCGCCCTAAAATTTAATTGTTTAATACCTTGTTAGTTTAATGCGTTTCATTGTTGCTGCTTTTGGTTCTGGCAGTCTGAAAGGTGTACAAGTTGAGATATGTCCAGTTCCGCCGACAGGAGAATGGAAGTAACACCCAACGAACAACATGCTGTTTTTAAATTCTTCATTTGTTTCAATAAATCTTACTCTTCCCTATATCTCTGTTCGAAGAGCAGAGGGAATGAATTTCAAAGGAAGGTGCACCAGATGCTCCCGTTTGTACTCTAACGGACGTTGCTGTCATAGTGAGAGAATAACTTTCTGAAAAGCTGAACATTTCAATTGATTGGTACCTAAAAGTTGTACATGAGGTAATATTGCTGCTTCCCAAACAAAAGAACGTTTCACAAGCATATGCAGGAAAAGTTATGAGCATGTCATATCTGTAAGTGAACAATACTACAGAGATGTCCTGGAAACTGAGGTCGTACCACACGCATAAGTCCAAATTTCCGCGCAACAAGCTGGATGCTGCACCAGATAATTATTTTAATAGTGTTTAACTACTGAGGCATCACCGGCTGTGGGCACTGATGATACATGAAATGAAGTGATTTGAAAATCATTGAAATTTTTGGATGAAATGATATGGCTTTTTTTAAAGGAAGCGTTCCAGGCCTAAGTTTAGGGCACATACCCGGCCTTTACCATTATGAGGGTCGAGGAAAATTTGGAAAGAAAACCTCAGGAAGAGCTGTAACTCAGTGATTGAGCTACAAACATACTTTTTTTTTTATTATTGCATGTATTTCAGCGATTGGTGTGACACTGTTGATTATTGCTACCATTACATAAAATGACAATCAATATACTTTATTTCTCTCTTAGCTCCTCGTTGTGTAATAAGTAGTCTATATCAGCATGCCGAGGTCGTTAAGTCGCTGACTCGTGAGCGCGGGTCTTGAATTCTATTTCCGTCCTGCCTGAGGTTTTTCCCAGGGTTTCCTCAGTCCTCATAAATGTCCACCAAACTTAATCCTGGAACGCGTCCTTCCTTTAAAAAAATCCTTTTCTAATTTATCATTTCAACTCATGTAACTTCATCAGTGTCCATCGCCTGTGATGCCAAACAGTAAAAACGGTCATTAAACATTATTCAAAAACATCAGCATTTTTAATGCTCAAAGTAGATAATCAACATTTTTTTTCAAATTAAATGGAGGTAGGGCTGCACCGACTTTTTATGTCCGAAGCCGCCACTGGTGACGAGAGGTAGCGCTGCAGGTGGTGCATATGTGGGAAAAATACTCTTGTATCCCTTCCTCTCACCTCCCCTATCAAAATACCTAGACGCTGGTTTGCAATGCGAAGGCCCCTGCAGATACAAACTTCAGGAGCAATACAGAAGTCCGTTATAAAAATATAACTTTAGGAAATTAAACATCGAAGTTCTTGGCAGTTGCGCAAGCCATCAACCTCCCAGAAACATGCTTCAAAATAATACCATATCAGTTTTACGAAATCAAAATATTGAAAATACCATATTCATGCAGTATGGTGTACCTGCTCTCATCTTTACCTCACGGAAAGACATTAAGAGTCACGCTAACGCGTTGCACGCACTGCTGTTTATAGTAGTTCATTTTTCAGAGCTTTGTTTTATGAATTTGGTTTATTCATATTAATTACATAAAAGTAGGTTTGAAGAATGTTTCCAATAGTATAACCATAATGTAATATATTAACATGGACGTACAAAGAAATAGGGAATGTTACATGCTGTCAATATCGCACCAACATTTAATAAACAATGATAATTTTCTTTTCACAACATACCTTTACTCGTCCTCAAATTCTGATGATATTTTTTAAGTAAATAAGATGCATTCCCTAGCTTTTGTGCCAGTTTTCAAAAACAAGCAGAAAATAATTTTTAACAGGCTTTTCAGAATCGCCCCCGCAGCTTCCGACGATAGCCCTCTTCAGTTAGAGGAAATCTGAACTATATGAAGTGTGAGTTACACAGCAACAGCGTGTGTGCTGGCAAACCATTGCTTGAGACTTTCCCGCAGAAACAACAAGTTGTGAACACACAGAGCTTTGCTGTTTGTTTCAGAATCGAAATGACGTAGTCAAATTCTCCAGTGATTGATTACCTGTGAAATCTTCCTAATATCACCAAGAACAGGTAAACCCACGTCTCATGTGCAACTTTTCGGTTAACAATGTGTGGGTGGCAACCAGTGAAGTTTTCAGAGTTCCTGAATGTTCTTAAAGCTGTTCACCATTCTCTCACATTAACAACAGCTAGAGCAGAAACTAGAGCGCAGAGTCCAGCAGCCTTTGAAATTGATTGCCTCCCCTCTTCGAGCTGTGCTGCAGGGAAAAACAAACTCAGCTGAGTATTTGTTGAGACATTTTGTTCGTCGCGTGGGAACAGAACCTGTCTCAATGTGTACACCTCTCATAGGCGAAAACCGTAAAGGACACCACGTCTACATTAAGCTAACAAAATATCTTAGGGAGAGAAGTTACGCCTGTAAAAATTATCATTCTTGATTGAACACATTTTGTATTTTGGCACCTCTTACTGTATTAAATATTTGGGTGATTAACTGAGCACTGCTGAACCTAAGAACATATTTTAAAGTCATATAGCAGAAAAGACATATGTAGAACCAAACATAGGGTTTTTCCGCCCTGCGCATATCGACCGGACGGACGGTCATTCGCCTCAAGCTGGTACCTCTGTGAACGGCAGTCAGCAAGTCCGCAGTCACGAAGTTATTAGCAGCACATTTACTCACCATTATCAAGTAAGAGGGCGCTGGAACTGTCTCCCTTCATTTTCCATACATTTCTGCCATCGGCTTATGAACTTAACCCTTACCCTCTACAGTTCCGTCTGAGAAATGCAAGAATTTTTTCACGAATGTTGTTTTTTAGTTCATCTAATGTGTACAGATTTGTCTTGTACACTTTTTCCTTTAATGTCATCCAGAGATGTTTTATTTCCGGGGACCGAGAGGGCTGTATGTTTGATATATATATCAAACTGACTTGTCTTAGCTTCTTGCCATTGAAGAACTCGCAGTAGTTCGAAATATAGCAATTTCAAGTGTGACTCTTTCTCTGTGTTTTATCTTTATCTACTTTTATTATTAGTGTTAATTTATATATATAAATCTTTTATTTATTGTTGCTTTGACTGCAATGGTCTTCTCGCGACGTCTGTAGATTGCATGTGAATACTGTAGGTGTAAGTCTGTAGTCATGAAATTAGATAAATTAATGATGGTGCAAATGATCTCGGCGCCTTAAAGCTATCTGGCATTCACCTTCTCAGGATAAGGAAAAACTTCGGTTAAAACCTTACCTAGACAGCTTGAGCTTACAACACAGGACCTTAGTAGTCGCAAACAACGTTGTTTCATGCAAGGAGACATGCGCTGTGTATGCCGTTGCAGAGTCCTCTTGGAAAGTGCCTCACAATTAATTCAAGGAAAGGGGGTTACAAAACATTAATTAATTAACTCTTAATTGTTTGAGAAAATAATAGGGTCTGTTATTCTCTCGATGCGAATCATTCCCATCTTTTGCTCAGGCAGGGAAGCAGGTTACGTTTTCTCAATTATTTATCGGTCCCACTTACGTAGAACCAAGATGTGTCCTTAAAGAAAATTAGATTTCTCCTTCGTACACACTTTTCAAAATTCATTCACAAAATCTCTGGATGCAGGGTCACCCGGTTTAAGATCTTGCACTACAGTAATTTTATAAGGTTTTAATTTCATTAGCTTTATAGTCGTTTGAACAGAGTAATGGAAAATGTCCGTTTGCTGAGAAAGACGTCGAAATGATTTCTTAGGAGAACGTTCCAGGGTCATCTAACGTTTCTTCTGTGAGTACTGTACATTTTTTATCATGAAAACTTCCCATGTCATGAAATGTATTTATCAATCTGTGAAAGTAGTTGCATATCAGAGAATCCCTTGAAACAATCCCCGTACATTACGAACCGATTGTGTACGCACGTAAATACTCTTTGGGAAATAGAGTACCTGAATTAAGCCATACTAACGCAATTAATACACAAGAACACGTTCTTACGTTCCTAGAGTTAAAGTCGTATTGACCTCCCCGGCCGACTTTCAAGCATAGGAACTGCAGATCGGTCAACTAGGCCAATTGCACGTGGAGCGGTCCTGCGAAGGAAAAATCAGCCAATATGAAGGTCTAAGGAAATTTGTAATTATATTCAAGAAAGTTATTCCTACCATATGTAGGGGTCCTCTATGAAAATATGAAAAATTGACGGTAATATTAATTTGTAGCTATTAAAACACATGCTTTCGTTATAGGTAAATTTGAATATATTACCTCCACAACTTCTGCTGCACGGTCGGAAACCTTCGCATGCTTTTGAATGTTCAACTTGTAACGTACACACAAAATAAAATTAACAATTGACCGCTGTTTTGCGATATGACAGTCAGAGTGATTTACTTTTATAGGGTTCTTTACAATATATGCATGTATTACAAAATATGGAACACCTGATGACAAAAACGAGTCATCTCTCGAACGTTTTCCGTCTTACTCGTTACAGCGCACGGTTCACAAGGTAACCAGTCACTGCAGTAGTTGTGTTGTGTGTATGTTCCGTTAGCTCAGTGGCAGAGTGTGCAGTGATGTCAGGTTAAGAGCGCAGGTTTGCCTTCCGACATGAAACGCTTTAATGTCCTTTGTACAAAGGTTATTAAAGATTATACTGTCCCCCCCCCCCCCCCCCCACACACACACATAATTTCTTCTAAATGCAATGTGCTGTACACAGAAGTCTGCGTAAACGCAACAGCCTCGAAAACAGGTTGTTTTCAGTAATCATACCGCGTTTGACTGATTCACTTTAGACGATAAATGTTTCTGTTCATGTGTTTATTTAGTTATTTGTAAAAAATACGTTTTTGTATGTGCATAGGTAATGCCATAAAACTCAAATGATATGATATTAAGACAACATGATGATCTACATACACACTTACAAAATAAAACAAAAATATTATGTGGGAGTTGAACACAGAAGAGCAAAGCCTTCAAAACCGTTCTTAATAGAGGACGCCGCACCATCATTTTCAACGTTTTCTAGTGAAAGCTTGGAAGATGATCTAGGCGGCGAACGAACCAGAAATTATCCACAAGATTCACGACCTAGTTCTAGAAGATAGTCAATTAAATATGTTCGAAATTGCTGATACTCTGTGTATTTCACATATTCAAGGAAGAATTAACTGTTCTTGCTGGTTCAGAGAGTGCAGAGAGGACCCGTTGATTTATGAATGAGTCAACATGGGTTCACTCTATATACCTGAAACTAAACCTGGAATACCCATCGCCAAGGGTGTACTACTAATTATGGACCTATTCGTTCTCAGACTTGTGTTGTTGCAATGGCGAAAATCAGTGAATTTGCTGGCACATCCGCTGTACTCCATTTTCCGTTAAATTATCAGGAATTTGACTTTCGTGCTGGGATGAAGACTTTGGACATGGTGGCAAGAGAGACTGTGTTGTAAAAGTTATGTGCTTCATTCTGAGACATTGAGAGATCCTATCTCCCGTAACTTTATAACAAGCAGTTTCTCTATCGTACGCACCCTCATACCATTGGGGGGAGGGGTGTCGATCGGATAACTTCGGGAACGCTCGTAAACACTGTTCACATGCGCACGCAGTGAGCGCTTTGGCTGTAAATAATCAAAAGCATCTGGAAAGGGTACAGTGGCGGTGGCCAGGTATTGCTCTTCTTGTGCGTAAACTCCTGCATTCAAATCGCACACCAATGCACACAAAACCGTAATCACATACTAATCTATTCTTTATAAATAACCAAATAAATACACATACTAGACAACGTCTTTATTGCACGCCGTTAAGCACAGCTTTGCTGGATACCTTGTGAACCGTGCGCTGTAACAAGTAGGACTAGGAACAATTTTGCGTTCAAGAAATGACTTTTTTTTTTTTTTTGTCAAAGGATGTACATAAAACCCGTTCTTAGTAGTGACAATTAATACACGAACGCACAAAACCTCCTTCACTCGAGCATTATATGACTCTCCCAGTACGCAGCCTCAACGATAGGATGGAATGTTGTTGTACAGAATTTTTAAAATTGAGTAAAACTTGGACAAACAAAGAAAACCCATCTATATTCATAACACACATTTATATTCACGTGATTTTCAAGTAAACAACAAATTCTTGATATTTATTAACACACAGTTTGAAAATAATAAAAGAAAAAGTAAGCAAATAAATAAAATAAAGTTTTATTTATATATCTTTCAAAATACCTTCAGCGAAGTGTAGGATCTACCCCTCTATTTTCCGTGAAATTCACGCACTCCTAAATAAAGGGAGGGATTTGTCGGGATTTTCCTCAGACTATAAGTTAACTTCAACGCTTCTGATCCAGGGACTCATTCGTACAGCTTATTTATAATATCCAAAATCTTAATAAATAATAAGTTTATAATAGTTGACCGGCTGATCGGCATGCAACAAGTTTGAGAGTGTACTGGTTAACATTATTGCGAGGTATCACACATGACATCACGATACTTGTACTAAACATTTACCGCCGAAGCAAATCTGTATGATAAATGCACTGAAAATAAAGAAAGTCTGTGGAAGTCTTCCGGGTGATAATGAACGAATGAGCCCACGGTGAGGAAACACATACAAAAGTAAATACTGCTGAGAGGAATGTCAGGTCATCTTCACGCGACACAAGGTTTTGTATTCGTCATGTTGGCTTCTTCTCGTCCACGTGTGTACTGAACTCTGTTGCTCTGTATGTAGGTTCCTTGGAGAAGTCACAGGGACGTTGTTCAGGACTTGTGATATTGTCCTGTACGTACTTGCGGGTAGGTCCTGGAAACCATTTGCTCACCTTGAGCGCTGCAGGGTGTATCAGTTTCTCATCGTAAGCATCCTCCGCTGATGTTCCTGAAATGACCAGGAGTACACAAAACTCAGAATATTATTAGAAATGTACATGGACTTAACGCGTGTTCCAAAAATAGAACAAAAACTGAAAATATTATCAGAAATTCATATGGCCTTCACTCCTTGTTTCAAAAATATGAACAAAAACTGAAAATATTATCAGAAATTCATACGGACTTCACTCTTGTTCCAAAAATAGAACAAAAACCCAAAACATTATCATAAATGCATATGGATTTCACTCTTGTTCCAAAAATATGAACAAAAACTCAAAATATTATCAGAAATGCATATGAACTTGACTCTTGTTTAAAAAATATGAACAAAAACTGAAAACATTATCAGAAATTCATATAGACGTGACGCTTGTTCCAAATAATAAAAAGGCTAATTTTACACAAACTATACATTTAACCTGGAATACCTAACATAAGTCTCCCAGACACGCTACAATGCACTTTTTCATGTTTTACATTAAAATGTATAGCTTTTGATCTTTGAATCTATTTTTCTAAATTAATTTTTTCTATCAGATGATAATAACAGTATCATTTTAGTTTATCATACCATTCATTTAAGGCTTAAAAACATTTTTTGTTACACTGGCACCCAATGAGTGTGATGGACTCATTTGAAAATTTCCGTTTGTTGCTATTGCGTTTTATTGTTTGGAAAAACTGTGCTCATATGTTAGTGTATGCTGTTTTTGTTGGTTCTTCAATATGCAGAGACTTCATTTGGACGCATGGCCGGCGTAATAGGGATTTACCTGCCCGCTTTCTAACCGGTTCTGTTCTCTCCTCCACTTTCCCGTCTCTCCGTGTGCTGGCTACGCCACGAGAGTCTTTAGTTGAACGTTGTGAGACCACGTGTTTTGGTGTTATAGTATGTTAGGGCTGTTATTATGTCAGAAAGTCCGCATATCTCTAACAGAAACTCATGCATGATTCCTATGTGACAACAAACTTTTGTAGAGATGATTTACAGACGGATTCCCTGCTGTTCGTGCGTCTCACAGAGAAACAGTTCGTAAGCTTGTGTATAGATTAAGGGAAACGGGATCTGTTATTGATAAGAAGCCGAAAGTAAAACGCCGTTGCTCTTACACAGGAAAAACTTGATGACATCGAAGAAAAGTTAGAACGAGTCAAAAAAAAAAAAAGTTTGAGAAAACTCGCACATTAATCAGGAATTTCGCAAATCTCGGTTTGGAATGCTACTAAACCCCTATAATATAACTATAGTTCAGGAATTGCAATCATGCGATAATGTGAGTAGAGTTCATTTCTGCAATTGGGTGTTGGACAATGTTCATGCCCGCTCTATTTACTCGCTTTTTTTTTTTTTTTTAAATTTAAACGGAAGAAGCACAGTTTTATTTTCTTAGCAACACTAAAAAATAGATGGTGGAGTGCAGAAAAAACCCGATATGCCTTATATGACCAAATAAATTGTTGTTTGGTGTACTATAGAAATTTAGCTCGTGAATTTAAGGGGCTATAAATATAACTCCTCCGACAAACACGTGCTTCCTGGTGCCAAGCAAATTTCCGTCAAGCCGGCCATGCGTCATAATGAGGGTTGCGAATATAACAGAAAGTTGACTGAAGAAGAAATTGAGTTACTGCAGGAAAGTGATTCAGGTAAAAGTTATTTAGCGATTTTTTTGAGTAGTGTTTAACGCCCGTTTTTACTACAAAGGCACCACAAGCGGTGAACACAGATGATACACGAGATGAAATGATAATTATTTTAGGAAGGAAACGTTCCAGGCCTAAGTTTAGGGTATCTTCCTGGCATTTGCCATTTATGAGGACTGAGGGAGTCAGAGAGGACAGACCTGATTGAAATTTGGCGATCATACATCAGAAAAGTTGTTACTACAACGTTGTCAAGTACAAGAGGCGTGTCCTTGGCGAAGATAACATTCAGTCCAATATACAAAGTACATCATCATAAAATATGAAAAATTTATTCCCAAAGAGTTCTTACCAATAAGAGACAGAAAAGAAAAAATCTCAGGATTTACTCTGGTGTTCTATTATATACTAAAGCACTTTGTGCTACTTTCTACAATGCATCACACGTCAGTTGTCAACATACAAATATTGAGTATTACAATAAAAACCAAAGACAAAGTGGACTCCTGAAAAGGAAAAAAAAGAAGATTATTTATGTATTCAATTGCAGCATACAGTGAAAACCCAACTGGGAATATTCCTTGCTGAACATTTGATAAGATTAAGATGACTGTTTTACTCATGTAATGTCATCCTAAAATCGACCAATGAAACAAACAAAAATTTGAATTTTGACCAATCATAGCCGGATTACGGAGTGAAATTATCGAGAAAAAAATTATCAAATCCGTTTCATCACGCGACGAGCATTTGTCCTGTAGTCAATGTAATTGTAAATTTAGCTCACTTAATGTGTATTCAATCAAGCAATTGTTTTTGCGTATTCAGCCAAACAGTCTGAAATTATTTTATAAATTGTTTAACAATACCTGCCTAAAAACAATGTTTCTTAATAATCACATTGTTCGAATGGTAAAATGTTTTATCTGTTTCGTTTTTATTAGTTCCTATTAGTAAATCTCAACGTAACGACCTTCGTCTATTTCAGTCTCAAGGTTTCAGATTAGGTAGGTAAAGTATAACATTTTATACCATTGTTAATAATTCGTGCGCGAATTTCATTAAAATTTACTTTTATTTTTATTCTATTCATGAAGTAGCCCCAAACCCGTTCTGGTTCTTCTCTATTGGCAAAAAGCACCAGAAAAAAGAAGCGATGTTACTTGTGTTATTATGTAACTGTTACTAGTACAAGTAAGGGTTCACATGTGGTGCTCTAAAGAAGAAGCGGTGTTACTTGTGTCATAAAAATACTATAAGTATAAGTAAGGGTTTACATTAGGTGCTAAATGTTAAATGTGCTTTATATTTAAGCAATTTAAATAAATATTTCTCCTGCAACAATTTATCGAGTTACCGGTGCTCCATTATTCGAATATTCCTATATGAATATATGTCTGGGAGACACATCTTAGGTGTGTATAGTAACAAAATATTTCAGTATTCCAGGTTTATGGTTTAAGTATAGCTAAGTAAGAATGAAGTTTTCCTAATTTCTCAGGAATATACAACAATGTCAGGTCAAGGACCTTGCGATGGTTTAAGGCGCACAACTTCAAAGGTCATGAATGTCCCTTTCGGTCTTGATGGTTGGTTCATTTGCCTTTAGACGCATTATTCGGTTCAAATCTAGCTAAGGTCAATGACTTTTTATGGCGTGAAAATGTAAGTATGACTACCTTTGGAAAGGAACTAAAGCCGTGTATCCCGCGTCGTAGATTTGCCGCACGTAAAATAACGTCAAGCCTGAAAAATAAAACCTTTGTATACAATTTTTCGGCTGTTTCACAACCTGAAATGAATAACTAGATATGTTAAAGGGCTTTCTTAAATAAATAAAATAATACTTTTAATAAATAGTGCATCTAAACTCGCGACCGTAAATTGTGGCTTCTACGCTTATTGCTGTTTTGTCTTTTCTGGTGATGTTATTGCTAACCACATTCAAGGTCACAACCTCAAACCCGGCCAAGATCGATGGATTTATAGTGCGTCAAAATACTAGGAGAAATAAAATCCTTATATAAAATAACTGGCTTAAAGAAGAGGCCTCTGAGTAAACCCATCGGTCGTTTCAAGCCCTAAATCGAATGCTACTGACCACAGCTTGCTTAAAATAGCCATGTAATAATAACAGTATTTTTATCTTGTTTTAATACTGTTTAACGCCCGTTGTTGTGAATTCCAAAGGAATGCAGCTTTTGCTGTTGTACCTATGAAAATATTTTTGAAAAGTTTCTTCAAATCTCCATCAATTTTGCTTACTAGGCACCGAAGATGGCAAGAAAAAATGTTTGTATATATAAAACATATAACAAATTAATCGAGTTGGTTGCCAGCAGAACTGGACCTTAGGAGTGGAGATTAAACTAATGGCCGCAATGTGTGTGGTTTTTTTTTTTTTTTTTTTTTGCAACGAAACTCGGTATATGCCATTAAAATAAAACAAAAAAGAACATGTTTTCTGAAAATCACAGAAATTCGATTATTAGGCATGGGATTGTACCTGAAAACCGATTTTAAAAAATGCTCAAGCTGTACCAAGTTATAACTATTTTCTGGTAGTACACACGCAAGTCACTGCTTCCTCCTAATTTCAATATGCAAACACTCTGCTGTAGATGATACATGAGAAATTGGGAAGCGTTCCAGTCCTAAGTATAGGGTACCTCCCCGGCATTTGCCAGTTATAAAGACTGATGAAAAACTCCAGACATTCCGCTTACTCTTGGCAAAGTTTTACATACAATATCAATCCAAGAATTTAAGGAGGTGTTTAACGCCCGTTTTTGCTACAGAGGAACCACAGGCGGTGGAGACTGATGATACATGAAATGATAAATTGGGAAAGGGTTTTTTTTTAAGGAAGGAACCGTTCCAGGCCTAAGTTTAGGGTACCTCCCCGGCATTTGCCAGTTATGAGGACTGAGGAAAAACTGGATATACCTCAATCAGGAAGAACGGTCCTAGTGGTATTCGAACCCCAGACCTTCCGCGCCTTAACGACCTCGGCCACCCGTGGCGGTATTAAGGGGATGTAAATGGCTTTCTGGGATATTACTAAACAAAATAAATCATCATTCAGCACTGAACCTCGACAATACTTTTTGCCGCACATTACCGGAAATAATAACGAAGAATGAATCATCCGGTTTTGTACTGAGGGTTTTAGTTTCTGTATAAATTATTATTTAATAAAATCTTTTCAGTACTTTTAACGAATTATGAAGGAATTTAGTTATTGTATCCATGAAAAGATGTTTGACTTTTTTTAAATCTTCATTGATCTTACTTACTAGGCCCCTTGTATGTGTTTTAGCGACCGAAATGTTGTTTACTCTGAGAAACTCGGCATATAAGGATGAATTAAGTGGATTCGTGAAACATCAAATGGGAGTTAACCTAAAGCGAAAATTTAAAATTCGCTCTAGCGACCGCAAATTTTGTATGTGCCATTGAAATAAAATAAAGAAAGTAGTTCCTGAAAATCAGCGAAATCAGACTATTATGAGTGAGGGTTTACTGCAGCGAGGTTCTGTATATACTGTTTAAATAAAATAAAAATAATTCATGAAAATCAGGGAAATCCATCCATTAAGAGTGGAGATATACCTGAAAATAGATTTTTTTTTTTATCGCAGAGAACCTTAATTGAAGTGCCGCGGGTAGATGTGGCATATAGGAGATCAGTATATTTAGCATTAACAATTGGGTAAGCGACAAACTCGGTGTAATGTGAGAAATAGTCTGTGCAATAATCGGACAGCGGCAACGCTGAAGCGATCTACAAATATTAGGCGGTAGTGTAGCATCTATTGTAAAGTGCACAATAAATGCAGGCGTTTCGGAGCACAGAAAACGTCTAAAATTAACTGTGTAGCTTAAATGTTAACCACATTCCGTTTTAGTTGTGGAAAGTTAAGCTAACAATATAAAACGTAAATAAAAGAATAAAACATGAAAGTTAAGCTTTTTATTACATGTGTACATCTTCAGTTTGCGTTACTTGTTTTTATTACATTATCTGCTCCGGCGCTCTATAATAACCTTCACAAATTCAACTTGCTGAGGAATTTGTTTAGTTTATGCTTCGGTGAAAAAGCATAGCTAGTAACTTCTATGGTCATTTGGTCAGGATCATTCCATTCAGTTGTATTTTTGTATTATGACCTAACTGCCAGGCTTCATGCTCAAGAGGGAGTAGTGCAGTCCAGTGACAAACTTTATCCTCAATATAAATATTATTAGGGCTTCGATGGCATGAGCTGTTCAAGTATTCAGTTTGTGTTCAGTAATGCCTCAATTTACTCATATACAGCCACCTGGTTAAATATTCCGTTTGTGTTCAATAATGCCTACATTTATTTATATACAGCCATCTGTTCAAGTATTTGATGTGTGTTCAATGATGCCTCCATTTATTTATATACAGCTATCTGTTTAAGTATTCCGTTTGTGTTCAATAATGCCTCAGTTTATTTATAACAGCCATCTTTTTAAGTATTCCGTTTGTGTTCAATAATGTCTACATTTATTTACATACAGGCATCTGTTTATGTATTCGGCTTGTGTTGAATAATGCCTCCATTTATTTATATACAGCCATCTTTTTGAGTATTCCGTTTGTGTTCAATAATGTCTCCATTTATTTACATACAGGCATCTGTTTATGTATTCGGCTTGTGTTGAATAATGCCTCCATTTATTTATATACAGCCATCTTTTTGAGTATTCCGTTTGTGTTCAATAATGTCTCCATTTATTTATATACAGCCATCTTTTTAAGTATTCCGTTTGTGTTCAATAATGTCTACATTTATTTACATACAGGCATCTGTTTATGTATTCGGCTTGTGTTGAATAATGCCTCCATTTATTTATATACAGCCATCTTTTTGAGTATTCCGTTTGTGTTCAATAATGTATACATTTATTTATATACAGCCATCTGTTTATGTATTCTGTTTGTGTTCAATAATGTCTCAGTTTATTTATATACAGCCATCTGTTTATGTATTTGGTTTGTGTTCAATAATGCCTCTATTTATTTATATGCAGTTGTTTAAACGTCATTTCGATGCACTAAATATTCGTGGGTTCATTCATAGCAATGCAAATCTATTTTTATCTTTTCCACACCTTGCCGTTGGTTATTTTAGTTCTCGCGCCTGTCAGTATAAATTTCGCGTTTGTCCTAAATAGATTTCATTGTAAAGCCTCTTTTTTGTCACACACGGTGGTAAAAACTTGAACTTTTCGAGTAGTCACTGTAAATGAAACTAAATTGTGCTGGATAACTCTACCCACGGTTGAAAGCCGGAAGAGATCATTTAAGCATATATTAATTACTAATATGGCTCAATTCAGATATTACATTTCTTAAGGTACGGAGATTGTATTAGTGAGATTTTTAGATATTCAACTTCCATGTCGATTAATTTTTTTATTAGTTTTTAACGCCCATTTTTACTACTTAGGCGCTGGAAACTGATGATATATGAAATGATTATAGGGTGCATTCCGGCATTTGTCATTTATGAGGGCTGAGGAAAACCTGAAAAAATTATTATTTGTGGAGGACGGTCCTGTCGGGAGTCTGTGCCTTAACGACCTGAGTCATCCATGGTGGCTCCCAAGTGGAAGTTTGACATAGATTTGTAAAAGAAAAGTATTCTTGATAAAAGAAGAAATGTTAGATAACATTGGACATGCTGTACAACGACGTCTTTCTCAGCAAACGGCTACTAAGCAACTGAATATAAAATTACTAAAAGTAGATTTTGTTAATGGATTTTGAACAGTGTCTTTGACCTTAGCGTAATTATCTTTACGGGCGAATCTTGGTTTCGCATAAAATTGTATATTAATTCACAAAATGACCGATACTTCCTGAGAAAAGACAGGAATGTAGTGTGTCATTAGCAGCGAGAGAATACTACACTTTTTTAGGGAAACAGTATGTGCAACCCCTTTATAAACCCAGGTAAATTAACTGTGTAGGACTTTCCAACGGGACTAAATAACGGCTGATACAGCCCATATCTCCTTGCGTGCAATATTTGATGATCACTAACAGTCTCCCGATTTAACGCCTTGCGATTTTTATATCTGGAGACATTAGAGATAAAAGTGTACAAGACAAATTCACACACAACATTAGATGAACTAAAAGTTAACACTCTTGAAGAAATTTGTTCCATTTCTCAGAGGGAATTGCAGAGGGTGATGGTTCGTTTCATAAATAGATGTCTGAAATGTATGGAAAATGAAGGGAGGCAGTTTCAGCATCTTCTTGCTTTACAATGTGAGTAAATGTACCTTTTAAGCGTTAGTAATCACTTACATGATGTAGCTGCGGACTTTCTAGTAGTGTAAACTGTCCGGTATAGTTAATTGCATTGCCGACATGTTGTAGGTTTATCCACCTTTGGTCGTATGCATGCGAAAAATCCCATCCGGAGAAGGTACTTTATTTTTGGGTTAATGGATTTTTCGTGTTTGGGTGTTTTTGGAATTACAGTTTCTTGGTGGTTGCTATTCGCGGTTTTATTTGTTGTCGAGTAGGTGGGTGTTTAAAAAATTTTTTTTTTTTAGTTTTTTTTTTTACTGTGGCGACGTTTTTATTTTTTATTTTATTTGTTTGCTTACTTTTTTTTTTTTTTTTTTTTTTACCTTTGGTAACGGTAATTTGTTGATCGTTGAATTTTGTGGGGTGAGCGAGTGAGAGATTGTTTTATTCTGGAAAAATTATATTACGTTCGACTTTTAATATGGCCAAAAAGGTTGTACTTATGCAATAATTAGCCATAAACGCAAAAAAATATACAAATTATGTTGTAATTATTTGAAAATGTTGTACTTATACAAAAATTTTTGTAATTATACAAAAGTGTTCTACTATGCAAAAAATCTTTTGTTAAAATTTGAAATACATTCTGAAAATGTTGTATCATATCTTTAAATGCAAACGACATTGTAATTACTGAAAAAAATGTTAAAATGCCATTTACATTTACATAGTTGACATTGATAAAATGCAAATTGCATACATAAAATGCGAATTACACTATTAAATTCAGTTGAGTCATTAAATGCGATTTACCTTGATAAAATGTGAATTACGTCATTAAAATACAGTTGACGTCGTAATTGTACAATAAAATATCGCCACGATGCTAAATATAGATCTCATGTGCTAGGAAAAAATAGCATACCCTAGACCAAATGCATGCTTCAATCTCCTACTCCGGCGACTTAACTGAGCGTTGGTGAAAAGTTGTGCTGGTATATATTTTTCCCCGCAATCAGGTTTTTGTACCTGTCCAAGTGCCACCTCTCTGAAAGCTTTCATCCCAGGTATTGTTCCCCTATAAAGGAATTCCCTTTGTTTGTGAATTCCTGCCTTAAAAGGGTCGACGTTTAGGGGCTCAGGTATTGCTTACCTGTTAAAAGCATTCCCTTTGTTTGTGAATTATTAACAGGGTTTTTCCGTTGACGTTTAGAGTCAGGTATTGTATCCCCTGTTAAAAGCATTCGCATGTTTTGTGAATTCCGGTCTTAACAGGCTTTTTCCGCTGCCGTTTAGAGTCAGGCATTGTTTCCCCTGTTAAAAGCATTCCCATGTTTTGGAGAATTCCAGTCTTAAAAGATTGCGCGTTTTTAGGGTAAGGTATATTTTATTGTTCTTCCCTCTTAAAAAAATTGTGAATTCTAGTCTTAAAAAAGTCACCTCACTCGAAAATAAACTAAACCTCGAAGAGCAACCACCAAGAAACTGGAATTCCAAAAATACTCAAACACGAAAAATCCATCAATCCAAAAATAATGCCCCTTCTCTGGATGGAATTTTTTCACAGGAATGCATACGACCAAAGGTGGGTAAACCTATAAATTGTAGGTAATGCAGCTACCCATGTTGATAATGCAGCCGCGTGTTGCGGGATTGCTTACCCCCAAAGGTTGGTAATGCAAGAACTTCAGAGACATATAGTACTCTCCCGTTTACCGCGGTTTCGGCGTGGAGCAGTCTCCCGAAGGAAAATCACCGATTGTATTGAATAAAATATTGTAATATTGTGCAGTATAACAAGAAATACCTTCTCCACATCCACTTGGATGCACTCTCTTTGTAAGCGTCAGACAATGATAAGAGTTAAGCGGTAAAGTGATGTATACAGATACCTAGGTGGTTGACACTTTGTGAAAGTTGAAAGAGATATCCCACTTTCAATTTAAAATTGAATAACTGGGAAGTCCATAATGATCTCATTTTCTGTTTTTGATGAAAATAAATCCTGCGAGTCAGAGGAATTGCAGGAAATAACTGCGCAACATTTTAACGTTGGTATGTCAGGGCTCTTTCTTAACATTTGTAGATGACTATATTAGTAAATCAACATGTGCAGAATCCCCGAACCAGAAGGCAAAAGAGGGTACATTCCTCTAATGGTTTTAAGTTAATTTGAAATTTTACATCATCTTGAAACGACATATGCCAACACATGTTACTATTTCTTATATCTACAAGGTTGAACTTATGCATCGTTATATAACAAATCTATCAAGTTCACTGAACCGTAATGATATGTACCAGTATAATAGATTTAATAAAATTTTATTTTTAATCTTAAAATTTTGAATGTAAAATTTCCTTCATAGAAGAAATACTCTTAGCAGCTAAATTCCTGTAATGCTGGCAATGTTTTAATACACTTCTGACCCTTTGCTTTAAAGAGCTATTGAGAAAAATAAAAACAAAATCAATATTTGCAATTTTTCTTTGAAAATTTTAGAACTGTATTAATTAGACAAACTATAATAGAGAATATGTCATTATGTAAGTTAAAATTTTATATGGGTGTTACACCTTTGATGAGGCACCTGAGGCTATTGCCACTAGATGGAAGCATTAGTTCAATGGCAATTGGTGATTTTCAACACAAGGCAATAGATTTTTACAATAGAAAAGCAGCAGTTGCAAGATGGCGGCGCTTCTGAGTGCGTTTACAACCCTCCGTTGTGGGCAAAAGATATGGAATCAAAGAAATGCTTCTCATCTAAGGTGAGAAGTTCCTGTCAGCCAAACTGTTTACAATTGATTGCAGGGGCGGACAACGGAGATTATCACAGAGACGAATTTGCAACGAGTTGAAGACTTAATCCTAGCACACAGAAGGGTACTGTAGACGCTGCTATTGCTTATTCACATATAATGTATGGTAGGTTTGGTTTTCAGGATGCCCATAAGCTATCCTACAACAATGGATATGTCATTAGAGCATCTTAATCGCTACCAAGAAGGACAAAATTATAGGTGGTGAGCTTGGTCACGTTTACTAGACGAGAGGTGCATCACCTGCGAGGAAAGTGACGTTCACGTTCACAGTCTTCTGGGGTCACGAAGACATACTGCTCACCGCATTTTGCCTTGAGGACAAACCGTAAATGCCGATTGCTACTGTAACATCCTCAAGAAGCTTCGTAAGGCCATTCAACGTAAGCGACCAGCACTTCTCACCAAAGACATGTTGCTCTTGCATGAAAATGCCTGTCCTCATACTGCTAGCTAGACAAATGAGACGCTGCAAAATTTCAAGTGTAGATTCTCGAGTATCGTCCGACCTTGCTTCCTGAGTTGTGCATTGTTTGACATCATCTTTCGGGTAAATATTTGCCCGACGATGGAGCTGTGTTAGAAGAAGTCGCCACCTGATTCCGAGAGCAGCCCAAAGAATTTCAGGGGCCAAGTGCATCAATGTACAGTGAGATTAATAAAAGTTTGTTTAATTCTATATTCTTTGTAAATTAATGATTTACTATCCTCAGAGAAACATGAAACTGTACACGAGAAAGCTACAAAAATACTGCTAGTATATTGATCTATCGAATGTTCCCAGTTTTAAGATATACACTTCCTCGCTCCCTTAAAATATACTTCGTAATTTTAGATAGTTTAATTAAAGCAGTTGAAAGGATGTTAGCTCTGTTGAAAATATTCAATATATAATAATTCTAGTAGTATAATTTGTCAAAACTCTACCTGTCATGTAGCTGATGGCTATGCCCAGGAGAATTGTGAAGCCGCAGCCGATCAGGGAGTAGTACATGTACGTGATGGAGTAAAGCTGTTCCAAGAAAGTGCTGAAACAGAAAAAATGTCATCTGTCATGCAAAACTGAAGATTCGTCAACTGAAGCTTGAACAAAGTTCGTGTTCTTACCCTGGACTTCTGCTGGCTGTGAGCGCACTGTCGTTCACAATTCCGTAATTATAAAGCGGCTCCTCGGCATTGCTGTGGTTAGCCCACTCAAAAGTGAAGTGAGGGGATGTTGCCGGGGTCACAAAGTGCGCATAAGAGTCATTAGTGCACCCAGAAGTGGACAAGAGCAGCAACTCAGCTGGGGGCTTGTCGACGGTCAGACTTCCAAAAGTAATCCACAGGGTGAGAATGTGACTAATTATCATCCCTCCAGCAGCACCCTAAAACAGGTAGGTGCTTGCTGCATTCTAATAGAACGAGTGTTGCACTTCTCCAGTAGATACAGATGTCTCTACTTACCTTCCAATTGACGCAAGGGAAGAGCATGGCCAGCAGGAAGACGCCCAACAGCGGTCCACTAGTAGCTGACGTCATCAACATGTACGACTCGATCACATTGGAGAGAGAGGCTACGGCGAAGGCTATTCCCATTATAATCACGCCATACAGGGAGCCTGTAGACACAAAGTGGATTGGAGATATCAGCTTGCAGATCCATCAAGGTGGATTGAGCCTAGAAATGTAACAGCTTATTTGAGTAGTTACGTAATGGGTACGAACTTACCTATGCACTTGATGATAGCGAGCTGTTTGCCCTCGGTGAAACTGCTGAACGCAGGAATTTGACTGATGAAGTCTTCCCACGTAACGGTGGCCAGACTATTCAGGTTTGACACTGCAAGACTAACCACAACACAGTATGAGGATCTTGTTTGATACTCAACTACAAATCGTATATAACAACACGTGCATGTACCTGAGTCCTCCATTGAAAAGCGTGGCCATGAACAGGCCCAGCATTCCAGGCAGGAACGTGAACTTGTCTTCTACATAGAAAGGCAAGATCTCATCTATCTTGGATATGTACCCCAGACTTAGAGGATCGCAATTGGCGTAGTTAGCGAACACTACCATTCCTACCACCCAGGACATGCTGAAGAGTATGACTATCACTGGAATGTTGGCCATCATGGTCCTGTCGAACACCGTAAGAAAAATGATAAGAGATTTGGTCAGGGAGTCCTGCAAGGTAAACTGTAACGGTAGTGGTAAGGGACCCTTTTTCGGAGAAGTTTATTGTACGTAGCTGCATTACCGAACTTTAGGGGTGGGGGTAGGTGGTTGCCTTACCAACCTTGGGTGAGGAATAGGTGGTTCAGCATTTCTGTGACAAACCCCATCAGGAGAAGTGACAATATTTATGGGTTAATATATGATCCGGGTGTGTGTTTGAAGGTTCCAGA